>OZ034976.1:22862631-23462631 GCA_964030785.1 Siderastrea siderea | reverse complement strand
GAAATACTAGATTCAAGCGCTTTTTTGGCAAAAGGTTTTAAAACCTTTTCTGGAACTTTACTTAACACCCTTCCAACTGGTTTGAAAATGTTGTCAACAATGATCCCAGATCCTTTATGCTTATACACAAATCGTCCAAGTTTTGGATGATAAATTCGCTTGTATTCATACGACGACATATATAACTATTAGTTAGATTAATCTCTCTTCTCTCTTAAAATCAAACTGAATGAAGTGTCACTATGATTAAGATCTATGATTCTTCGTTTACCGTCGGTGATATAAATTCTTATTTTATTGATCGTATTTTTATTACACGGGTTGTACTGAACTCGTCGAGGCTCTTGTGTGAAACTATAACTCGGGGTGAGAGTTGAGGTACTGAAACTATATATAATATCTGACTCTTCACCATCGACAAGACTGTCACTTATCAAATCACAATGAACATTCAATATTTCTCTGTCTTGTGAGAGATTAGGAATGTAATCTCCGACATTTACACTACTTGTTAGAATCTTTTTATTGAAACCAATAAGATCATTAAAATTACTTTGAGTAAGATCTAATCTGTAATTTGAGGCTAGTGTTATTATTGTCCTGAATACAGTATCGTTAAACTCCAGAGTGATTGGATATTGAGGGTTTGATGAGGTCCCTGTTTTTGTTTTTTCTTTGATTAAATTGTCAAAATCAACGTAATTCCATACTCCAGGGTTGAATATAATTTCCGTCCAATTAGCACCACTATCTGTCGAATATCTTATTTTCTGATTATTGAGTTCTTTTGTCACATTAAACCAAGTGAATGACATCGAAATGATTCGGTCTAGGCCGATTTCATATTGTCTGTTTGAATCCAGTATTATCGGATTACTGTATTTGATTGTGAAATCTGATGGTTTATTACCACTTATACCTTTGACGATATGACTGGATAATACAAGTTGTCTATTCATTTATATGATTAGTTTAGACTAAAATAGTTTTTGTATATTTTGTTATATTGCGGCTTATTGAGTATTGAATTTCTCAACAAGATGTCGAGAAGAGCGACGCCTGTATTCCGTAGTTCGATGCTATTGTTACCAGCAACCTTTGATCCGATAATCAGTTCAAGTTTTTTCACCATTTCTGTTGGATTATTGAAAAACATTACCTGTCCACCTTTTTTTGTTTTTTTCTTCAAACCAGATCCTTTAATATTTTTCAGTTTTTGATTGTTGTAATTGATATAATCAGTAAGAACCTTTCTTGTATCTTGAATAATTTTTCTTCGATATTGAGCCTCAGCTTCAGTGATTGAACCACTATTTAATTTTTTAGTGATATCACTCCAATAACCATTTAGTTGATGCCGTTTCTCTTTAGCTATCTTCATGGTCTTGGTAAGATAAGATTTCTTCTTTTTGTCATTCATATCTTTTTGTTGAAGTTGTAATTCAATATCATCATAGTTAGGAATTTGAAGTTCATCTAAAGCTTGATTTATTCTATCCTCTTCAAGAATTTCGTAATCTGGTCCTTCTTCTTCATATCCAGGTGGAAGATCTTCAGGTTCATACATAAATTCTGGATCTATATACATTTGTTTTTCTCCGGATGCTAAATCCTTGAGGACATCTTCATAAGATGGAGGTTTTGGAACTATCTGTTTCTCGTTTTCAGGTAAAACAGGTTGATCAAACAAATCGTCCAATCCATAATCAGGCACTTCATCATCAATAGCTATTCCATAATCTGGAACAGGTTGCTTTTTCTTTGGTAATCTTCTCAATGGCATTTTAGGTAATGTGAGTTCCTTTAACTCAGATGTAATAGGTTTGAAAAGTTTCTCAGCCTCGACTTCACCCATTTGATCAGATATCGTTTTTTGTTTTATTGTCTCTTTTACAGTGTTAATCTTTTTACCTAGCTCAGATCGCCTATCAGCCATTTCTTTCCATTTGAGTAAACTCATTATATGATTAGTATGATTAGTTTACATAAAATTTCGTATTTTGTTTGGAAAAATTAGGGTTATCATATATAAAAACGCTTGTATAACGTGTCGTATAACGTGTCGCCATACGATAAAATTGTATAAACAAATGATATATGAGAATTCAAAACTATGACATTCAAGATGATGAAAACAACGATTTTGTTCAATTAAAGAGTTTCATGCCAAACCGATGTTTCAGGATGCTTATTTGTGCTCCCTCTGGTGGTGGCAAGACTAACCTTTTGCTTGATATGATATATAGGCTTCTCTATTTTGATAAGATATACCTTTATGCTCGCAATCTATCCCAAAGCAAATATAAGCATCTGTTGAAATCTCTTGAACCAATATCAAAAGAGGTCGGTTATGACGTGATAGAAGCAAGTAATGATGAAATCATCCCTCTGACAGATTTGTCTGATGAAAACCAAAAATTAATCATATTTGATGACTATTTGAATACAGGTAAGAAAAATGACGAACGGATACGAGACTACTTCACCAATTCAAGAAATAAAAATTGTTGTTGTATATATTTGAGTCAAAGCTATTACGGAACCGATAAAACAATAAGACTGAATAGTTCACATTTTTGTGTTTTTGATTTTCCTTCTATAAACGAACAATCGATGATTTGCCGAGAACTGAACATAAATAAATCAGATTATCAGAAAGCTACTAAGGATCCATATAGTTTTTTGTATGTTGATAAGGTCAAAAAAAAGGTAGCCCGAAATTTTGACGAAAAAATCTAAACTAATATTATATGAGTTATACAAACGGTATCCTTAATCATGTTGACACTGAAAACAGACATATCGTAATCAAAGACGGAGTTGATGCAAATCATGCAGCGTCAAAGGGTCAACTTGATCGTGTCAGTGCAACAATAAGATCTGAAATACCTCATATAGTTCAAGCTAGTGAACTATTAAATTTATCAGAAACTTTATTCTGGGAAAGTTATCAACTAGCTGATTGCTTATATAAGATAGACCGAGGTATTCCATCTGAGGTGACTTTTAATAATTCAACTAGAGCAGTATCAGATCTTTTTGATCAATCTCTTAAAGAAAATCATTCTAATCAAACAACACAATCAGCTAAACCAATTTTATGTACAAAAGCCGAAAAAATCAATTATCGATATTATTTAAAATTCGATGGAAATAAGCGAATGTTATCAAACATAAATTTAAATCCTGGTTCTGGACAAGCTGATATAGTTAATATTTTCATTGTTTATCGATTGAATTCATACACAGGATCTTATGCCGTTCGTAATGGACTTTTCGGACATGATGATGGAGGTTATGACAAATTTATTGCATTCTCACCAACTGGTCATTTACTTGTAAGTGGAACAACAAATCAGCATATTGTCATTGGATCAGGTTCTTTTAATAGTAAGAATGCTACAGCACCATACCAATCAAAAGCTAATGCGGGTGAACTGAATAAATGGATCTGTTTATCAATTCACTGGGATGTACCTGGTGGTAACAACGCTTCTGAAACATGGTGTAACGGCAAAAAATTAGCTAATTTTACAGCAAGAACATCACAAGGAAGTACCAACATGACATTTGGAGATTTGAATCCCTCTGGTATTGCAAGCTTGAAAGGTGATATAGCTTTTTTTTGTCTTTATAAAGGTGAAAATCTTACTGAATTAAATATCAAACTACACCATCACGTACTTTGTAAATGGTATGCTGTTGAGCATGATCCGATTTCATTTTAATGTAAAAAATGTAAGCATATATATATATGGATAGACGTAAAAGCATATTCAATTGGAACCATGTTGCAGAAAAATTAACGGAAGATCAAATATCTGAGTTGAAAGAATTGTACAAATTCTATCATAAAAAATATTTCAAAAAAGCAGAACTTGTATGTAATAAATCAGATTATCAGAAAGCTACTAAGGATCCATATAGTTTTCTGTATGTTGATAAGGTCAAAAAAAGGTAGCCCGAAATTTCGACGAAAAAATCTAAACTAATATTATATGAGTTATACAAACGGTATTCTTAATCATGATGATTCTCAAGGACTAGGTAAGATAGGTACAAGAGGTTTACCTGGTATTGGATTTAAATTAGATGCTAATAATGATTATGATATGCAGAATAAAAAACTGGTGAATGTGAAACAGGGAACCAATAATAACGACGTTGTTACAAAAAGTCAGTTAGATAGTGAAATAGCTAAGATTCCAAGTGTGGATACAACTCAGTTTGTGAGAAAGGCTGGATCAACCATGAGCGGTGATCTTATATTACAATCACAGCCATATCCAATTCATGGAAACACAAATAAAGCCATCTCTTATAATACAGCCCGGAATATATTCTTGAGTAAAAAAGAAGGTGGGTCTATGCTACAATCTTTAAACATGAACAACCATTTCATAACAAATATCAAGGACCCAGTCAATGCAGACCATGGAGTAAATAAGAAGTATGTCGACAATTCAGTAAAAAATAAAGCAGACCTTTCAAAGACAACAACACAGACATTTCAGGGAAGAATACAGGTCCCTAATTTCAATTCAGGGCAACATAATGGATCAGATATCGTGAACCTCCGTTATATTGATGGTATATTTCTGAATAAAAAAACGGGAGGTACTCTTAGCAATCCGATATCATTTCTCAGTTCTCTACCAAATAATCAAAAACAGATTCACAACCTCGGGACACCTCAATACAATAGTAGTGCTGCTAACAAACAATACGTTGACAATTCAGTAAAAAATAAAGCAGACCTTTCAAAGACAACAACACAGACATTTCAGGGAAGAATACAAGTACCAGATTTTGATCCATTCTCTCATTCAGAATCAGATATTGTCAATCTCAAAGATATTAACGACACCTTTTTGAATAAAAACAAAGGAGGTGTCATGAAAAATCCTATCACATTCCTATCTTCATTACTAAATAATCAGAAACAGATTAACAACCTCGGCACACCTCAATACAATAGCAGTGCTGCTAATAAGAGCTACGTTGACGAAACATTGGCACAATCTCATATCGATTCCAGCAACAAAAAGAATGCATTGAAGTACCTCCTTGATGCAGACGAGAGCTCCAGTGAGAATAATATAGTGGTTATTGGCATCTCTGATTTCGCACAAAGCCCTCACAAGAAAAAATTAGCTTACAAAGTCGGACTGCAAAAAAATCCTAATAGCAATGATTATCGATCGAGAATCGGATTCAATCTATATCCTCTCAGTATCGGCAAATTCACATCGGTCTTGGAATATTATCCGCTAGGGTCACATACCAACATCCAACTATCCGCTCAGGCTACCACAGCTAATATTCACAAAACAATCCAAAAGAGCTTCTCAGATCACGTAAAGATTCTCGTACAATTCAACAATGGGAGCAAGGATGCCCTTGATTACATCTATTTCAACCTACACGGAAGCTCAACATTATCCTCACCACAGGCTTTTATCATTATTTATGGTGTGAAAGATTGGCAAGACACTGTCAATCCTCAAGTGTACGACTATGATTACAACAACCATGGAATGAGAATCGTTAAGTATGTAAATAAGATTGTTTCCACTATTGCAGGGTTAACAGATGGTCCTTGGCAAGACCTAACCAACTATTATGTGAATTTCAATCATCCAACTGTTGACAATGTCGTGAAACTGATAACATATCTACAGGTAAGTAATGATCAAAACGGAGGCAATCTTTGGTGCCGTTGGGTTGTCTATATTATCCACCCAGTGACAAAGAAAGTCGAAAATACCCGTATAATACAAGTCAATACAACTAACTTTTTTTTTTTAGGAAATAGATTCCGGTCCGGTTTTGGTATTCAGTTGGCTCCAGACTATGAAAACATCGCCACACTCTCAAACGCTTCTTTTTTCAAGGTTGTAGACAAAGACAAGCTTCATAAATTTCAATTGCAGACAAGAGTAACAGATGGGGGAAACTTCACAGTGAATACCCTCGCTAATAATAAAGATAAAGATTGGAACAGTTACACTGTGAGCTCAATTGAGGTTCAAGAGATAGCAGGTTTAAAATTAGACACAAATTCAAATCTCCCAGGTGATGTCATAAGTTTCACCAGTGAATAAAAATTATCTATCAATATAATATATATGGATAGACGTAAAAGCATATTCTATTGGAACCATGTGTCAGAAAAATTAACTGATGATCAAATATCTGAGTTAAAAGCATTGTATAAATTCTATCATAAGAAATACTGGCTTTTCAAAATGACTTACAAATATTTCAAAAAAGCAGAACTTGCATGTAATATTGGATCTGCTTTATTGGTAGTAACAGGAACTGTAGTTGGTGGTGTAACACTAAACCCTATTCCTCTTGGGGTAATATCTGGTACTGGGCTCTTGCTTAAAACATATTCAGAAGCCAAAAATTACAAAAGGAAGATTGAGATGTCTAAATTCGCATTCACTTCGTACGAAAAGGTTTTAACAGATTTGCGGTCCTTCATGAGAGGACTGGAGTATGATGACAAAGAATTTCTTGATTATGCCAAAATTCTCGATGATATAATCATTGATATGTGTCCATTAACTGACAAATTTGAAAAGAAATATAATAAGGTGTTCATCCAATAATAGATTTTATGTTATCACCAATAAGAAACATAATACTTGTCCAATATTTATTGTAAAAGGCCAATGTTTTTTTAGATTTGCTAATTGGAATATTTTTGTAAGGTATTCCCATCATCTTGAATATCTTTCTCATAATAAAATTAACGCTAATCATTCTTTTCCTAGTTCCATTAACTTCATTAAGAACCTTACCTATCTCAACATATATAGCATCAATTTTTTGTTTCTGACAGTTTGATATTTCAATGTTATATTTTTCTTCGATATTGAGTAATATGTTGTTAATGTGGTACTCTCGATGGTAAACAGATTTTCTTATATATCTATGTCTATTCTCATAGAAATAAACATATTCTTTCACATAATTATATCCTTGTACGACGCCACAACTTTGACAAACTCGCATTCCGTCTTCGTTTATAACATCCTGATTATCACAACATAAATCATACTTTGCTAAACGTGGTTTTTCATTAGAATCCAAATTTTGGTCACAGAAAGGACATAAAATTTCTCCACAATTTATTAGTTCATCATGTAATTCCTTGTTACAATTCATTCTATACTATTATATGAGATATTATTTTATGTACTTTTCTAAGAAATAACAAACTTCACTGACAAACTTTACTAACAAACTTTACTTTAAATACAAGTTCATCTGATATCACATGATAATCGTATGACCCAAAAAACAATAGAAATCTGATGACTCATTTCTTCGGGAAAGTCCCTGTGGTTTTTAAGACTTCCCGTTGTATGAAGTCACGCAATGGAAAATGCGTTCGTTTCCACATGAAATAAAAACATATAGATTCTATTAAATGGAAAAATATATAGTTCTCTAATAATGGAAATAAATATAGTTCTCAAATAATGGAAAATATATAGTTCTCTAATAATGGAAATAAATATAGTTCTCAAATAATGGAAAATATATAGTTCTCAAATAATGGAAAATATATAGTCATCCATATAATTGTTGCCATAATATGGAAAAGTAGTTAATGGTTGGGAAGGTATGAGATCATTTTCAAAATGATCTGGTACCCCCAACCATATAACTACTCATATGTACATCTCTTTTTTAATTGGGCGAAATACAACTTGAACCAAAATAACTGTTCGGCTTCGATAGTGCACAGGGGCGTAGCTAGCCTTTAAGCCATTAAACCCGGGCCAACAAGAATTTCTGTGAGTTTTCTCAGTCGCCAAAAGGCTATTATTATTATTATTATTATTATTATTATTATTATTATTTCTTCTACTGTTTTCGTTAAAAACGTAACAAGCCATGACTTTCAAAACAATATGTGTTAAAAGTGCTAATAGATTGTGCTCCAAACAAAGAAAAGGCTTTGGTCTAAAACCTTGAAACAGTTTTGCAAGTCCGAGCACCCAACCGGCGTTTTTTCCCTTGTGCGCTCCTAATTTTCAGTGAGAGAGGATATGCCCCAAACGAAAACCAAGTAATTGTTTTGAGTCAGTTAGCAAAAGTACTAAGTAATTTCCTGTATTTAGCAATAGAGCAAAGTACATCTTTAGCAGAGATGCGAATCTTTCATACATAACAGTTTTTATGATATAAAGCGAGTTGGGCGCTTGGCGAGGGGGACAAGCCGAGGAACCTACAGGACAAATTAAGCTGCACAATTGAATTTTGTACTCTGGAATACACACGTGTAAGAGAAGTCGCAATTAGCGTATCAAAAAAACAATACCAAAACATTAGAACAGTTCCAAAAGTATTGTCGCCCCTTCTATGAAGTAGAGTTGTATCAAGGACAGTTAAATCTGTCAGTTCATGTGGAATGGTGTTATAAAAAAACGAGGTATGCCAATCACAAAACTATTAACCCTCACTACTTTAATTTGGAACTCCATAATACATTTAATACAATAAATATTATACAAGTTCATGACAATATTATTTTAATAATACTATTGAGTGCAAGAGCTTATTTTTTTAATGAACACACACAAGTAAATTGCAAGAACGGTCACCGCCTAACCTGGGGCCCGTTTCTCGAAACTCCCGATAACTTTCCGGGCCCGGTAAGTATTTTTTCAAGCTCATTTATTTATCAGCTAATGGTAATTATTGGCGCAAACTTAGCGATATGCTTCACGAAATTATAAAGATTAAAATTTAGCTTTCAAAATCAATAAAAATTGTATAGCTATTGGAGAATATTGTGCACCTAAAATAGTTTTCGGGCCCGAAAAGTTATCGGGAGTTTCGAGAAACGGGTCCCTGGGCCTTTGACTCACGATTATCATACTTTTGGGGTTTAGAACCAAAAAGTTAGGAACTTTGACTTAGAAGGTTTGCAAATTCTTCCTGAGAATTCCAAGTACTCTGCACCTAATCTTTGTGAAATAGATGCAAAACTGACAGTACAACAATAAAGTCTAAATACAAAAATAATTTAAAAGTTCACTAATTATTAGTAGCTGTCAATGACGCTCTTCGGCTTTTGTTGTGATGTGAAAGGAACAACTGAGCATGCTGTAAAAAATTCTTTGTGTTCATATACGAGAGCTTTGGCTTGACGTGGGAAAGTCTGTTGTTTTTCTGTTCCGCTACTTGACTGTTGATCCCCTTAAACTGCGAGTATAATGCCATTTTTTCCCAAGAGAACAACCTAAAGTATAACAAAAGGAAACTATGAATGTCATAGCTTTCCTCCCTGTCACAAGCTCTTATAATTTATAAAGAGAACTACAACTTCGGACACATCTGTTGGAAAACCGCCTTCTCCGCTACCCAATGTTGATAACAATGACTTGCTACATGACCAAAATTGGTTCACTCAACATTGAGGGGAGGGAGAGCCACAGGCTTAAACAGGTGAATTGTGACACTGAGCGAAGTGTTCCAACACAATGTGACCGGGGTTGTAGAAATGCTGACAGGATCTTTAGACTGAAAGGGATTAACTTTTTTGGGGGCTTGTTGCTGATAACATACAGCTACACTGTTGCAATGCAGATGGAATTAACACCACCAGTAAAGAGGAATACAAGCATTAGAGTCCTTGTTTTTCTTCTTGGACTGCAACCCTTCTGCTCAATAAATCATGCTCTCTTGCTACATTTGCAGCAAAAAAAAAAAAAACTTCAAACCACACCAAAATGGGATAAATGCACACCTTCATCATCTGAATCTTGATCAACTGAAGGGCTTAGTGAAAACATGCCGTCAAAGGTTTGCATGGCCATGCTTTAGTGCTTAGCACCTTGGTACGAAGACAACCAGGATTCAAATGTGCCCATTCTGTGACAAAATAAAGAAACAATAATCTGTAACAGACATTGATATTTTTTTAAAAGTAAAGCAAAGACACATCAGGAACACACCAGGAATGTGTTCTAATATGCTTAATTTAAATGGTAATTAAAGTTAAGTGTCATATTAATGACTGGTCTTGTCGCCAATACAAGATCGCTTTGTCCCTCACTACATTCACAATAATACACCCAGGAACACTGTCCAGAAGAAAAACAACAGCTCTTCCTCCCCAAATAAACATATTGTTTATCCTGAAGAGAAATATAAATACAAATAATTGACAACAAATAAAATGAAAATATATAAACAAAAAAATCTATAAATATATATAAGCATCATCACTGCACTGATGAGGCCCAGAAGGCCAAAACAGTACTGTCTGCAGTTATAAATATATAAAATATACATATACATAATTTAACAAGGTAACAAAATGAAGTCCTCATTGACTATAAGAGTGCTCAATAGTTGAACTAGAGCTGTATAAGTAGATTTTTGGAGCTGAAATAGTCCAGCTTCAAAAATCTACTTATACACATAATTATTATTTGTCAGGCTTGTTGGTCTGAGGAACACAGCCGACCATGGTCATCATAATATCAAAACAAAAACAATTAATTTTAATTAAGACTAGACTATGAGCAGTCCCTCATTTTCCTCAGGGATAGTAGTACCCGCAAAGAAGGTGACACGTGGACGGAAGAGAGAAGATGAGAGACTAAACACTTAGCCCAAGCATTGGAACCCCTACACAGCCGACTGATTTTGGGGTGTAAATCTCATATCGCCTTTCAAACCAAATAAGCACATCCAATAGAATTCCTTTTGAAATTATAAATATATTTGTCAGGCTTGTTGGTCTGAGGAACACAGCCGACCATGGTCATCATAATATCAAAACAAAAACAATTAATTTTAATTAAGACTAGACTATGAGCAGTCCCTCATTTTCCTCAGGGATAGTAGTACCTGCGAAGAAGGTGACACGTGGACGGAAGAGAGAAGATGAGAGACTAAACACTTAACCCAAGCATTGGACCCTTCACAGCCGACTGCATCTTAATGTTATAGCACTTGTCACAGACAAACCGCTATGAATGTATCCCATTCTGAATTCCAAGAATTGTTTATGTCATAATGGTTGATGATGAGATCATGGGGTACTACAAAACAACACTGTGTACACACAAAATACTGTACATTTGGAGACTGAAAACTACAAACATTTTAGTACAATAAATGTTTGAAATCAAGTGCCTCCTTCAAATAGGGTCTTTCACAACAACATTTTAAAATTTAACACTGTAAGTGTGGTAAACATACCCAAAGTGTCTTTTTTTTCAAATTGAAATCCCTTAAAAGAACTCTGCTCCTGCCTTATTAAGGGCAATTATGCCATTTTGTGACAACTGGAGTTCCAACAGGAACAATGAGGCATCATCTCCACTAAGGACACCGGATACCTAAAACAACAAACAATAACAACAACCGGCAACAGGTTGTTGGAATACATGTATAAGATATTGATTTCTCATTATGCAGCTGTGAAGTCAGATATACAGATAACCATGTTTCATTACAGGAATGCCTCCCTACCTAGCAAAGGGTTGACCAAGGTCAAACTAGGGGAATTTCCACAAGCTAACCAAAATACTTCAAAATGAAGGCTGTAATTTGCACCATCTAAAGTTTGAAGCATTACTGAACTTCCTGAAAGTTTACTAAAAAAGCTCTAAGAGTTAAGAAACTGAAACTTCAGACCTGTTGTCACTATTTGTCAACAAAACTTTGCTTGAGATTTTCAATGAGACGAAACTCTTTATTTTGAAAATAATAAAGAAATTGTCACATTCAGTATGTATTTTAGTCAACTTTGCCCATGTTACCACTTCTAAATAAAAAGAAAAACACGTCAGAGGTGTAAAGGGGTGATCTTAAGGTGAAGGTCCACACCTCCGCAGGCAGACTTTCACTAAAAATCTGTTTTCCAGCAAAAAGAACAATATCCCTTATGCTATGTGGCTAATGACTCTTTTATTATTTTAGTAAGACAACTTGCATTGATCTGTGTTTAAGTGTCACTTGAAAGTCACTTTCTGAGAGATTTAGCATCGATCAGTGCACATTTCAAATTCGAAACTTTTGTTAAGTGTCAGGGATGCCACTGATTTGCCAAGTGATTGTTTGCCACAATAAATTTGACAATTTATACAAGATAAGAATATAGATGGATTACTAGACTGATATATGTTTTGGATTTGAAAAACAACATAAAAAAGAACACACAAAAATGAACACCGGCAGATGGATCTTCCCACCCTGGCAGTTAGTCACAAACGGTATACACTATGCGTTGCGGCAAAACTCTCACCAACGTTACTTGCATTTAATGGACCTTTTTCTTCAATGTGAGGTTTCCTAACTGAATGTTTGTAGTGCAAAGTGGCCACACCACACTGCCTAAAATCTCCTCTCTCTTTTACTGGTCATTTTGGCATAGTGAGAAAACACACGTTAAAACAACTGACTCCAACCGATGCCAAACTAATGCCAACCAACCAACGCCAACTAAACCCCCGGGAGGAACTTCATATACGATACATTATAACCAACTGTTGACTGATGAAACTGCAGTTCATGGTGGAAACAAAGGCATTTTTGACACCCAACAACCATTTTTCACCATGGTATTCATGGGAAAAAATGAGTGAAGTAATGTATTGTTCTCACCATTATGATGACATTTTTCAGCAACTTGTAATCAACATTGCTTTCTTTTATTCTTTGTAGTTCACATTGTAATTTGTTTGGACACTTGACATATTCAGTATAAGTATTTGTTCACTGTATTCTAAATAATTATTACCGGTCAATTTTTATTTACTTGACTAAGGAATTTTTAATCATGCTTTGACACAAAACGTGCAATATCTTTATAAAAGAGAAAGACCTTGTAATAGAATGAAACTTGTAAGAATAATGTTTTAAGTAGTGTTGGAGGTACTGCCAAACTGGCAGGGACAAAAAGGCTTAGGATTGAAGATACCTCATTTCCTAAAAGTAAAAGTTAAGGTATCTTGAACACCAAATTAATAGCAGATACAGACATAGTTTCATATCAAAACAGGTCAACATTGATCATGTGAGTAATAAAACACTGAAAATGAAAGTAAAAAGGGTAGATGTAATTTTTGATTTGTCATTTTGAAAATGCAACGGGCTAAATTAAAAGGTTGGCCAGTTTCCGTTACCACTTCCAGTTATCAACTCTCCAATGACAGTATAACAAGTTGCCATTGTCATACGGTTATTAGGTGAATGACACGGCAAGTTCAATGAAGATAAAAGAAAATCAGAGTAGCACGATAAAATACCACCATGCATTGTAGTCAGTGCGCAGCCTGTACGTATCAAAGCTGATCAAAGCGAACAGCGGGCAATTTTCAAAATATGCTTCTGCCGTCAGTTTTCGACCAAACTCAAAACTTCTCACCAAAGTTGTGTTCTCGCACGCAAGAGACTTAACTGCTGAGAATCACTTGTTGTGAAGGTATAGCGCGAACGCACTTCTACAAAAACGACGCTATCACGCTTCACTACAAGCTTGTCGTCGATCGTGCATGCATAAAGACATCTTCCGTATTGATCTCAAACATGGTTTAGTTGAGACTGCTGTTTGCCAATGGCTGAGTCTGAACTAGTATCATAGCGGAATACAGAAAGGGAAATCTTACCAAATCTTCATCTACATTGCTGGCTGATGAGCAAGCACCTTCTTCCTCTCTTCTCACAGTCTCTATAGTCTATCTTTGCAGGCGAACGCTTTGGCATCTTGCTTACCCAAATTAACGCTTACTCTTCAACTGTCGACTTCTGTGTCAAGAGGTCGTTAAGGGACAAACTACGTCATGTAAGAGTCACTAGTTGACCAATACGAACGCGGGCTCGTGGTACAAACAAGGCACTTTTGAGCCCTCTATTACACTTTTTACCATGGTAAACCACCCCCTTTTTGAACGCTATTATACCTCTATTATACCTCGAAGTTCGCTGTCCGCCATGTTTTTCCAAACCGCTGACCGGGCTGTTTATCGGCTCACAAATAGTCTAACGTCTGCTGCAAGAACACTCAGCGATCATTGACGCCAGTTTTTCTACAAGTACATGTTTTCTATCTTTCGACTTAAAAGAAATTTCGAAATGTTTGCAAACTGATTTGAGCATTTCAACATTAAAAGAACTGAGCTTTTCTTTCCGGTACAAATCGCAGAGATTATAAGCATCGTAGTAAATTGGATGCTGGAGTGATAGGCTTTGGTAAACTTCATCCACTTGTTGTAACCACTCTTCTTCTTGCACAACGTCCTCGATGTCAACAGCATCAACAACTTCAGTTGCTTGGCCAGACAATGCCGTAGTGGTTTCGGTTTTTTCTTTAAGACAGAGAGCCTCGAAAAGTAGGACTGAATCTGGTTTCTTGATAGCCACTCTTCTCTTGAGAACAATCGTTTGTTCTCTTCTGTTCGGGCATTTCTCATGTCGACTGCAACTTGCTGAGGATCAGCTTTCATCCCAGATTCTTCGCCTGCATTAAATCGTGCTTTCAGATAATCCTTCACTTGAGGAGAGTACCTTGTTCCTCCTCCTCTTGGTTTTTGCAGTGCCCAACCCATTGGAAGGGAGGAACTGGACACTGAGGAAATGTCCGAAGACTTAGGCTTGGGACAGTTTTCGGGAAAAAGAGTAGAAAACCTTGCCACCCAGTCACGACGTAACTGATTATATACGGATTCCTGGCTTGTTGTATTTTCATGTTCACCATAATCAAGATGACGTTGTAGGGAGTCAAAACATGGAAAGCTTAAGCTGCAGCCTTCCTTTGGACATGGAAACAATGCTGAAGTCTGCAACCGGGTCAGTTGTTTGCTTTTCAAATTTCTTTTTACAGACATGTCAAAAAAGCTCTGGCCATCCTTCACCACCAATGAAGTAGGACCCTGACATGCTCTTACTATATCAGTATAGTTTACAGTTTTACCCTGCCCCACAGAGTAAGCTTTCCAGACATGGATTCCCTGAGGCTCAAACTCAAAGTTGTGGTATGCGCTGAAGTGGGGAATCTTTGTTACATCAATTGTCTTTTGCTTGTCGTTACCTCACAAACAGATGCAGTGACACCTTGAACAGGTCTCTGAAGAAGTGCTGCTCTCATATCCCGCGCTGACTGAATGTCATTTCCTTCGTCACAATATCGTCGCACCGCTTGTTTCATGGGACAGATGATACGGTCACATATGTCCTTTCCATGCTGTGGCTCTGAAAAATCGTACCTTTCTACAATAACTCCAGTTCTTTGGTTAATATCGTTAATGCTAGCCATCAGCAAGTTGTTATGGTAACAACCGGCCTCGTCAGATCGTATGTAAGCTTTACTGAGGGACGGGTTTTCTATCTTGAGCGTGAATAGGAGATTTTTTAGAATAGAAGCAATAGCAAACCAGTCTTGGACACAAGTATCAAACAGGTGTGTGTAGGTTACTACCATGGGTTCTTCTGCTTGCCCTGTTTTGACAACCACACTGCTGACATGCCAGCTCAAACCCCGCTTACCAAACCATTCTGATTGTTTCTCTCTATACTTTTGACACTGAAACTTCATCGCCCAGCCCATTGTTATCAGTGCTGATGTTTCATCGAGTGACTTCAAGACGTCTTGTTTGGCTAAATCCTGGTTTTCCGATCGCAAAATATGTGCTTTCCAGTCAAATATATGATTCTTTGCTTGTACAAAGTCATACAAGATGTCTTCTTGTTGTTCCTGGCTGTAAAACGATATAGTTTGGTTTTCATTCTTTACCGAAACTTCAATTTCGTGCACAACTGATTTCAGGCTCTCGCACATATCACACTGTAGATTGTGCCAATGCTCACAATCCTGTTTGAATGCTTCGTCATTCGCATCGCTGAGAGCAAACACTCTACAGTGATCTGCGCATGGACTAGATTCCTCTTTGCAGTGAACTTTGTAGTCTGTTTTAAGATACCTCTTGGCTTGATCAAGCTTCTCCTTGGTATTTGCACCCCATTCTGGACTTGCACCGGCCTTTTGGAGCTCCTCAATCACTCTTTCAAGAGTTTCAAAGGCTGCCATTCCATCTGCAGCTACGTTATCAAGACCTTTGAGAGCTTTTCTCTGCGATGCTCCGCGCACTTCAAGGATGCGATAGAGCGTTGCACGGCTCAAAGGATCAAAGTCCTGTTCTTGGCAAAGTTGCAGGTATTGAGCAATCATTGTGGACCTTGCAACAGTTCGAATGACGTTGGGCATTACAAGCTTATCTCCGCTATCAAGCTTAAGTGTGCGAGTCCCATAAGAAACGTCTTGATAGAAATATGGTCTGTTTATAAATTCCAAGAAATGGTTGACTTTGACTGTATCAAGCCTTACCCTGTGATAAAGTGGCTTTTCCAGTGGGGCGCCGGGACCTTTATTATTAGCGTGAAGCTTAGCTTTACGCAATTCCCATTCTGTTATTGGCTCGTACAGTTTGTGTATTTCCATAAGCTTCTTCGCAGGATATCTGTTTGCATAAATACTCAAGATCTGAGTCTTCGTGTCCTTAGAAGGTGCATCCCTATAAGCTTCAAGGAGAGGTCGGAGTTCATTCTCAACATCAGAGCCGTCAGTCTTGCAAACAGCTTCGAACAATGCCTTTCCATCTTCCGGGGCAATTGCTGAACAAACTATTTTACAAGCTTCCGTTGCTTTCTTATAAAAAATGTTTGCTCTTCCTGGCTTACTCTCTCCCACTTTGTTTCCAACTGAGACGTTAACGGACTGCTTCTCCCTTCTCCTGAACATGTTTGTAAGACGTCCAAGCTTTCATTAATTTTAACTAACGCCTGATCAGTTGGAATCTGAGGAGTTAAGATGCTGACGTTCTCTTGAGAGCTGTGATATCCTGTAGAACTTGGAGTCCAGTCGGTTTCAAACTTTTGCTGTGTGCTTTCAGTCGATGGTGTTGGAAGCATTGTACTCATCTGGTGTAGTGCTTGTGCTTTGGATACCCTAGGTGTTATAGAGAAGAAAGTGAGCACAATCAGTAAAACTGATAGGTACGACTGATGTGCCTAGATTAGCATTCGCCACCTGCTTTCTAGTTCATGATAAGATGTACTACCTAGATATGTAACATGGAAGACTTAGCCTCAAATAGATTTTCCTTCCAACGTAAAAGACCCATCTCGAAACCCACATTCACAAAGAGCCTCCCATGACACCATAAAACCAAGGCTTGCAAAATATATTACCTTGCGAGGGGTTCTTTTTCACATTCTAATGAATCGATGTCCAAATGTGCCTTGCTTTGTACAAGTTGTGCATGCCTTCTCCAACAGTTAGAGCAAATTGCTGTTGGCGAAGATAATAGAAATTTCCTTTTGTTAGAAAAATATGTATGTGTCTTTATAAGCATTTATAACATATATTATATATGTTATTATTAGGATTCATGACCCGAGAACTGGTGACAGTAGGAATGCGCCGAACTGGGAAGGTGGCTATTTCCCCTACCATCCACACCTCCCCCTCCCAAGCTTCTTCTCTCCAGGCCGCGCTCTGCTGGCCAATTTCCACCACCAAGAAACCTGTTCTCGTGGTAATAGGCACCGGAAAAATTACCTTTCCTCCGTTTTTGTATTGATAAAGGTAGCCTGAATTTACGGTTGAATGCGTACCGTATTTACTCGAATAAGCGCCGCCCCCGAATAAGCGCCGCCCTCGAATAAGCGCCGCATTTGGGACAAAAAAGTTCATCAGCGCCTCCCCTGAATAAGCGCCGCGGTCCCGACGCGGCCCTTATTCGAGGACAAGCACGTGAGTGGTTATTTCCCAGCAAAAATATCACGATATGTTTTTAGACAAAATAAAACGGGACATTTTTTTAAATGCTAACTTTCCATCCAAAATAACCCAGAAAGATGTGATGCTTTTTTTTTAGTTTGGCTTAAGCAGCGTTTTAACCTAAGAGACCGAGCACTTCATTCTGTTCCTTGCTTACAAAGTGCAGGAAGAGACGAATGGTGACAATGAAAACACGCTTCTGTTAGTTACTGTAAAATTTTCATACAGAAAATATACTGTTAAATTAAAAGAAAAGATTTCTTTGTCGTGTCCAATTTTTAAATAAGCGCCGCCCTCAAATAAGCGCCGTCCTCGAATAAGCGCCGCATTTGAGGCGCGAAAAATTTAATAACCACCGCGGCGCTTATTCGAGTAAATACGGTAAATCTGAAGGGAAAAAACACGATAAGCACTAACAAAAGTACTTACACCTCATATACAAAGATAAGGGCGGTAAGTACAACAGTCTTGCAATGAAAAATGTAAACTCAATCCGCTATTCCAATAAAAATGCTGTAAATGGAATCTAACAGTTAAACTGTCACACAAATATCCTTTAAGAAACACGAAAAATATTTCCTTGGGATTCCGTGTCATAATTTCCATACCCTTAATTGAGTTAAAACGCTGTAAATTAAATTAACTCACTATAAATAAATCCATAACCAAGTAATGCAAATTATTTACATCGGCGAACAAGTTAACACGATATCCAACTCTTAAACAGGCTATCTTTCCCTTGTGCTCCTTCTAAAGAACCTCCCTTTATTGTGTTAATCTTATTCTTCTCGAACAACTTCAGTTAAAAAAGAGAACAATAAGAGCCTTTGCAACAGGTGTATTGGGAACCACTGCGTGCCGTGACATTCTTGAAGATTGCTGAAAAAAAATGGTTATATTAACATGACAAAATATTTCATGCAGCTCGTATTTTTATATGGATTTTCGCTTTTCGTTGTAAAAGCTGCTTTTATGATCGGGTAACAAAAAGAAATAATACTCACGCGACCCCACTTGCACAAGTGTAATAAACATCGTCTGTATCTCTTGCGCCATCTGCCAGTTCACAGGATTCTTACAGTGCAGGGCAATTTTCCGTCCTTCGTGATTAGGGTACTGACACGTCTTGAGTGGTCTCCAGTATTGCCCTAGATTATGACGATGTTTCGGACAAATTGTTAACGTTTTTATTTCGTCCAATGGAAGATTGAACCTTCCCACCCTGGCCAATATTAATTCTTGCTCTGTTACTTTTGTGCGTGAAAGATGACAACTTTTTAAATGATTCCTAACATCAGCAACGCACTCGACAAGGGGTATCACGTCTTGTTTTCCTCGTGATTCTCCACAAATGATCTTTCCTTTTCCAATGAACGAACATGAGGTCGGTTTCACCGGTCTGGCCATGGCTAGCTATTGTTTACATTGACAGTGTGCTGTGCTGCGATGCACGTGGTCAGCGGCGTTAAAGGAACATCTCGCGATTTTCAACGGATGACAACTTGCTCGTTTTCCATCAAAATTCGAGACAAATTGCCCTGCTTTACCGTCAATTAAGCAAAATCTAGTCATATTGGTTTTTCTTGACCAACTAATGGCATTTTTAGGTCGTACAAGAGACGATACCATGGCTTTGTTACCGACATTAGGTCGCAGCATTTACGATGGAAATATGGCGGTTTCAGCTGAGTTGCACAACTTTCAGCTGTCTCGTGCGGACGAAAACTGGATGACGGCCAAATCTTTTAACAGAATTAAGTAGCTGGCAGATAGGACTTTCCACTGATATGTAGTAAATCCTGTGAGTACGAACCACTTTTGTGATTTATTCGCCTGAATTTGGGTAAAATCGCATGTTGCGATAAGTTTCAAAAGTAAGATAAACTTTGTATCCTCAGTTTTCTTATACTAATTAAAGATTATGAATACAATCTACGCTGTTATTAAGAAAAAGGGTCATTGTTTATAACTAGCGAATTTGAATGTTTCGAACAAGCTGTTTTGTCCAGAACAAAAAACTGCAAGTTTGCCAAAATTCATCATGTGGCCGCTGAGTTTCGAGGCCAGCAAGGGTTTTAAAAGACTGTGCCAGAATTTTTTTAAGAAGAATAATTTCTTCCATCTAATTCCATATTTGTTACTTACTTGCCAAGGGAAGTTGAAGGAATAATTATGAGCGAATTCTATTTCTCAAACAAAAATGGATATGAGGATCTAAGGGAGACTGGCTCTTAAAAAAGGTGACTTGTGATTGGACAGATAGTGTACACGACGGCTCAATAATAATTGATTGACACTCTGTTAACAAAATAATCATTGATATTTGGCGCTCGCTGTTGAGAAAAGTCGTTAGCAATTCGGTGGCAGGGTCTTCAAATCAGAATGCCAGGTTTTCCGAGTGAGTAGCCTTGTGAACCCCTGTTTTCTGCGAGTTTTCAAGTTTCATATTTGTGCGACCACAAGCAGTCAAGACTGAAATGACAGGCCATTTAGTGAAGCATTATAAATGGCAGTGAAAGCTTTCTCCCGACCTGAATTCCAGATTTCAAGTTCCCTCAAGAGTAGATTAATCCCCGCCCGTTCGGTGATCAAAAGACATCATGAAGTCTGGAGATCCGTAAGCTGACAGCACATCTCGAAGAAGTGAGTCCGTGCACTTTATTTTTGTAACAACTGTTTGTTCTCGCGGATCTTTTTTGCGTGCGATAACGCTTGTCAATGGGAGCTAACGGAGGTATTTCATACTTGTTACAAAAATATGGGTCAGATCGAACCGTATAGTGTAGAGGCAGGTCCTGATGAAAGTTTTACCGTCTGTAATTTCTAAATTTGGACTTTGTTTCAGAAATTTATGACCTGCTTTTACACTTATAAATATTCCTTTTATTTCCTGGCGGGAACTCCATGTCGAAAATATCCTAAAAATTACCCATAATTCCTTGCAGGTACGGGAAATAAACGAAAATGAAACGGACTGCGCACGAGCAAGTCAAGAGGGAACTTTGAGAAAAAGGTAAATACCTACAAAACCCAATACAGACTGACTTGTCCTAAGTTTAAGTGACGAACAAAACAGCAATAATTATAATTCCCGATATACATATAACTGTGCATTACCCATACACACGATACCACGGTGTGTTTGTGTGTGTGTTTGTGTGTGTGTGTGTGTGTGTGTGTGTGTGTTTGGTTAGTTTGGTTTGGTTTGACTTTTGTATTGTTTGTTTGTGTGTTTTGTTTTGTTTTTTTCTTGTGGTGCATTAAGTTCACTGATTTGCGAGCAACAGCGATATTACAGAAATTATTGACCTGCCTCCACTGGCCGTAAAACTACGCGTACTCTTTTTATTTCCCTCTAAGCATTTGGTATCTCTGGTCTGTCTGTGATATCCAGACAATTAAACTAGCCGCTCTAGTTTCCGATATGATTCGGTATGGGTGGGCAATGGTACGCGAAAAGGGAGGGGTTGTGCTATTGTGTCAAATCATTGAAGGCTGATCATTGCTTTTCTTTATTTGGTGGCTCCTAAAGGAGCCGTTTTGTTAAAGTGGTGCGTGTTCACTTCTTGCTAACTTTCTTGGCTGCCGGCTTTCTAGTAGGCGCCTTTGTGTTCTCCTTCGACTTCTTTGCTGACGGCTTCTTGGCTGTGCTGTTCTTTGGGACTGAAGCTCCCTGCTTTGTGGTGGATTTCTTCTCTTTCTTGGCAGGCTTAGGCTTAGCAGCGGGCTTTTTCTTTACCGGGGATATTTTAGCCGCTGGTGTTTTGGTCTTCTTTTCTGACTTAGCAGCGGCGGGCTTCTTCTTTGCCTGGACTGGCTTTTTCGCTGCTTTCTTCTCCTCCTCCTTGTTGACCTTGAAGGATCCCGAGGCTCCCACGCCTTTCGTGTGAATGAATTTCCCACTGACCTCGCCCCGTTTTAGAGCTTGCTTGATGTATTGGTGTGCCCTATCTCCCACTTTGTAGTTGGACTTGATGTACTTTTCGATGGCTTGAAGCGACGAGCCATTTCTCTCCTTAAGAGCGACAATGGCAGCCTTGATCATTTCGGTATATTTGGGATGTTCGACAGGCTTTTTAGCGCCTTCCTTTTTCTTTCCGCTGTTGTCAGACATTCTATTAAACTTCTGTCAACTCCGTTCGCTTTGCGAGATGTCGATTGTCTGCGTTGTAAAGTTTTTACTTCTATAAGCGGACCGCAGAGGGAGCAAACCGCTACTACTAGGCTTTACGAACGTGTTTAACTAAGGCTATGTTGTGCTTCTTTGCCCCGTTCAAGACTCGATAATTTCCCGGTCTCGTTACATTTTGTGTTTTTTGAAACTGATTTCAGTTGTAGAATTAAGTACACTGCTCCATGAGGCAAACGAGTGGGACGATTAGAGTGTTTTTAACAGCCTGGAGAGCCGATAGCTTAAGTATACACAACATTCTTTAGTCATTACGCGGCATTTTGTGCAAGATCGCGCTTCGAAAACCAGAAGGAAAATACCAAACTTCGCAAAAACACATTCGCGCTGGGAGGGGGGTGTTTAAAAACCTCATATTTTATAACTCGATCTCGTGTCTTTTTGCATTGATGGACGACTTAAAAAAGCCTTCATCCTGTCTTTCTTTTCTTGCCACGCACTTCATGAACAGACGAGAGCGCTTCAAAATAGTATTTTGGCCGATTTTTTTACATGTTGTATAGAGAACAAAGCAACTTTAAAGCATTTTCTATGTCGTGCTTGTATTACAACGTATCGCTACTTACATTTGTAGAGAAATGTCCCGTAAAAAACCATGCGTTTTGAGAAATCAAAGTTTTCAATCAGATCGCACGCGCTCACAGACGTAACAAAGTGCTAACGATGTCGTCATGAATTATGTCTAATTCGTTAGAACGCGCGTTTAATTACATGTTCTTTCGAAGGCAGCTGAGTTATTTTGAGAGTACTGCAGCGCCTAGGATTTTATTGTTAGGTTTATGATATGACACTGCCCTTGTTTAAATGAGTAGTAATATTATTGCTTGTGATAATTAAAGAAAAAAAAACGCGTGTTGTTTTGTCCTAAAAGCTGCGCGCGCACAGACATGACAGCACAAAGCGCGCTCAATTTCCAGCTAAATTACTATTTCTTCTTGTTGTTTGCGCTGTTTTCACTCTCTTTCATAGATCAGACCGAGCTTATCTGAGTTGCTCGAAACCAAACTTCAGTTAAGAGACACATAAGTCACAAGTAATTGGCCATTGACTTTTTATTCGAGTGGTGGCTCCTAAAGGAGCCGTTTGTTGTGGTGCTCTGGGATGATTGACTTAAGCACGTTCTCCGCGAATTCGACGGGCCAGCTGGATGTCCTTGGGCATTATGGTGACACGTTTGGCGTGGATGGCACACAGGTTGGTGTCCTCGAACAGACCGACCAAGTAGGCTTCGCTAGCCTCTTGAAGAGCCAACACAGCGGAGCTTTGAAACCGCAAGTCGGTTTTGAAATCCTGTGCGATTTCTCGAACGAGACGCTGGAACGGCAACTTGCGGATCAACAGTTCGGTAGATTTCTGATAGCGACGGATTTCTCGGAGAGCGACGGTACCGGGCCTGTAACGGTGAGGTTTCTTAACTCCGCCGGTAGCAGGAGCGCTTTTTCTCGCCGCTTTGGTAGCTAACTGCTTGCGAGGTGCTTTTCCACCGGTTGACTTTCGAGCTGTTTGCTTTGTACGAGCCATGACTGCTAACAACGTTCGCGAAAATACTAAATCGCTCACAAAACTTGCCTTTGTCGCAAAATTTGGAGGGGCTCGATTTATTGCGAAAATCCTGTAATCTGATTGGATCAAATAACTTGCGATGTGATTGGTGCGGAGTTAGATGTATTTTTTTCATTAAAACATTCCGAGACCGCCCTACAAAAAATTTGCATTTGCTTTGTTTATCTGTATATAGTGCGAAAAAAAAGTCATGTTTTCTGAGAGGTAAGGCAAAAAGGTATTAGATAATCCGGTCAGGCGGCAACAACTCATTCTTTCGAAATTCCAATCCGAAAATTTGCTAACATGTCAGGACGCGGTAAAGGAGGCAAAGGTTTAGGCAAAGGAGGCGCTAAGCGTCACCGAAAAATTCTACGAGATAACATACAGGGAATCACCAAGCCAGCTATCCGTCGCCTTGCCCGCCGTGGAGGTGTCAAGCGTATTTCTGGGCTAATCTACGAGGAGACTCGGGGTGTTCTCAAAGTTTTCCTTGAGAACGTCATCCGTGATGCTGTGACCTATACCGAGCACGCCAAGCGAAAGACCGTTACCGCCATGGATGTGGTGTACGCTCTCAAACGCCAAGGACGTACTCTGTACGGATTTGGTGGTTAAAGCGTTCCATAGCTACAAGTCTGCAAAACAAACGGCTCTTTTAGGAGCCAACAACTCACGCAAAAGTTGTGACCAATAAAGTGCTTATCTCCAAACCGATTTCCCGCACAGACATACAGACAGTTTCGTAACCTTGAAATACACACCACATTCACTGAGCTTAGATAAACAAACACAGCGAAACCGTAATAGCGATTACAGCGAAATAAAAACAAACAAACAGACAAACAAACAAACACGACGACCATTAAAAATAAACAAACAACAACGATACATTACGTTATGGCATGAGAACATAAAATTGGTGAGGGTGGTTTTCAGCTAAGCACTGGATTATTTTTAAGTGCTTGCGTGAACAAAACTTTCTTTACGCGAAGTGCGAATAAAAAGTACATTTCGGCCTTTATGACTGCTGTCACTTTTACCAGGTCAATTTATCAGTGGATAATCGACTCAGTCTATTCTTTCAAGAATCAAGCCAACATTTTCTTCTTTTGCAGGAATTTATTCCAGCCCGATGATTATCTCGTGCATTACCCAAATCAAATGTCCGCTGGCGTCTACGCGTGTCTTCGGAAGTTCATTCACAGCGATTCAATATCAAGCACAGTAAGTGTCAAACTTTTACTTAAGTAATTTTTTAAATCAATTTGTTTCACTGCCTTGCCAAACATGCACAGTTTCAAGTTTACCATGCACGCGATCAACATTGCAGTCGCAGCGCTACGCAATTAAGTGACTTTTTATGCTTGTTAGTTTTCAGAAAGTGCACACTTTACGCAAATAGGGAGTATTATTCGTTGCGAACTAGAAATTATAAAACGATAAATGTGCTCCTTTGAAATTACATCTTTTGCTAGACATGAATTATTTGCTGATTGGCCATGACTTTATTTGATATTTGGTGGCTCCTAAAAGAGCCGTTTTTGTTTTCTGTGGTAAGCCTGTAGCTTAATGTTGTTTCTTCTCCGTTTTCTTGGGTAAAAGCACTGCTTGAATGTTGGGGAGAACACCACCCTGAGCGATGGTGACTCCGGCAAGCAGTTTGTTCAACTCTTCGTCATTCCGGACAGCCAGTTGAAGATGTCGAGGAATGATTCTGGTTTTCTTGTTGTCCCGTGCAGCGTTTCCGGCTAACTCGAGAATTTCGGCACTCAGATATTCCAGCACCGCAGCCAAGTACACTGGAGCACCAGCGCCAACACGCTCGGCGTAGTTGCCCTTACGAAGGAGACGATGGATACGACCGACAGGAAACTGAAGACCTGCTCGGGATGAACGAGACTTTGACTTGGTGCCCTGAGCTTTACCTTTCCGCGTCCGGTCATTTTTTCAAGAACTCGAGTCGAGAGAAGTCAATGTGTCCGCTAAAATCTATGAACCCCAAATTTATTTTGCTTGTGCTGTCTTTCGCGGATCAAAACGCACCAATCAAGACGCGACCGTAGCTTCACAAAAGATATGCAAACTACCTTTGTTTTCGATTTTTTTCTTTAAGCGGCATCGGACTTTTTAACTAATAACCAATCGGTAAAAAGCACGGCAATTGTGATCCGCATACTAATTAATCCTATTGAATTTGTTGACATAAATAGAAATTGCGCTAGCCTGAGTTATCGAAGCTGATTTGGAGAATCAAAGCGAATAATCTATAACTGAGAACTCATGGCAACGAAAGTACCGGCCGCGAAAAAGGGTGAGAAGAGAGCGGGCAAGGCTAAGTCCGGGACGGCTGATGGTTCAGGCAAGAACAAGAAGCGGACTAGGAGAAAGGAGAGCTATGCGATCTACATCTACAAGGTCTTGAAGCAGGTGCACCCTGACACGGGCATCTCCAGCAAAGCCATGGGCATCATGAACTCCTTCGTGAACGACATCTTCGAGCGCATCGCCACGGAATCTGCCCGCCTGGCCCACTACAACAAGAAATCCACCATTAGTTCCCGCGAGATCCAAACCGCCATCAGACTGCTTCTGCCCGGAGAATTGGCAAAGCACGCCGTCAGCGAGGGTACCAAGGCCGTAACGAAGTTTACCAGCAGCAAGTGAGCTAGTCGCTCTTGATGAAACAAACCAACGGCTCTTTTAGGAGCCACCAAATCAGGTCGTATAAAGCAATTTCCAACAATACTATCAAAACCCCTAACCCGCTATAAAGTAGGCAGAGGCTCACAAACGAAAAAAAATCTTAATTGCTCCAGCTTTTCCGCGAACATTGAATCGCGACGAACAAAACAGCAATAATTATAATTCCCGATATACATATAACTGTGCATTACCCATACACACGATACCACGGTGTGTTTGTGTGTGTGTTTGTGTGTGTGTGTGTGTGTGTGTGTGTGTGTTTGGTTAGTTTGGTTTGGTTTGACTTTTGTATTGTTTGTTTGTGTGTTTTGTTTTGTTTTTTTCTTGTGGTGCATTAAGTTCACTGATTTGCGAGCAACAGCGATATTACAGAAATTATTGACCTGCCTCCACTGGCCGTAAAACTACGCGTACTCTTTTTATTTCCCTCTAAGCATTTGGTATCTCTGGTCTGTCTGTGATATCCAGACAATTAAACTAGCCGCTCTAGTTTCCGATATGATTCGGTATGGGTGGGCAATGGTACGCGAAAAGGGAGGGGTTGTGCTATTGTGTCAAATCATTGAAGGCTGATCATTGCTTTTCTTTATTTGGTGGCTCCTAAAGGAGCCGTTTTGTTAAAGTGGTGCGTGTTCACTTCTTGCTAACTTTCTTGGCTGCCGGCTTTCTAGTAGGCGCCTTTGTGTTCTCCTTCGACTTCTTTGCTGACGGCTTCTTGGCTGTGCTGTTCTTTGGGACTGAAGCTCCCTGCTTTGTGGTGGATTTCTTCTCTTTCTTGGCAGGCTTAGGCTTAGCAGCGGGCTTTTTCTTTACCGGGGATATTTTAGCCGCTGGTGTTTTGGTCTTCTTTTCTGACTTAGCAGCGGCGGGCTTCTTCTTTGCCTGGACTGGCTTTTTCGCTGCTTTCTTCTCCTCCTCCTTGTTGACCTTGAAGGATCCCGAGGCTCCCACGCCTTTCGTGTGAATGAATTTCCCACTGACCTCGCCCCGTTTTAGAGCTTGCTTGATGTATTGGTGTGCCCTATCTCCCACTTTGTAGTTGGACTTGATGTACTTTTCGATGGCTTGAAGCGACGAGCCATTTCTCTCCTTAAGAGCGACAATGGCAGCCTTGATCATTTCGGTATATTTGGGATGTTCGACAGGCTTTTTAGCGCCTTCCTTTTTCTTTCCACTGTTGTCAGACATTCTATTAAACTTCTGTCAACTCCGTTCGCTTTGCGAGATGTCGATTGTCTGCGTTGTAAAGTTTTTACTTCTATAAGCGGACCGCAGAGGGAGCAAACCGCTACTACTAGGCTTTACGAACGTGTTTAACTAAGGCTATGTGTTGCTTCTTTGCCCCGTTCGAGACTCGATAATTTTCCGGTCTCGTTATATTTTGTGTTTTTTGAAACTGATTTCAGTTGTAGAATTAAGTACACTGCTCCATGAGGCAAACGAGTGGGACGATTAGAGTGTTTTTAACAGCCTGGGGAGCCGATAGCTTAAGTATACGCAACATTCTTTAGTCATTACGCGGCATTTTGTGCAAGATCGCGCTTCGAAAACCAGAAGAAAAATGCCAAACTTCGCAAAAACACATTCGCGCTGGGGGGGTGTTTCAAAACCTCATATTTTATAACTCGATCTCGTGTCTTTTTGCATTGATGGACGACTTAACAAAGCCTTCATCCTATCTTTCTTTTCTTGCCACGCACTTGATGAACAGACGAGAGCGCTTCAAAATAGTATTTTGGCCGATTTTTTTCATGCTGTATAGAGAACAAGGCAACTTGAAAGCATTTTCTATATCGTGCTTGTATAACAACGTATCGCTACTTTCATTTGTAGAGAAATGTCCCGTCAAAAACCATGCGTTTTGAGAAATCAAAGTTTTCAAACAGATCGCACGCGCTCACAGACGTAACAAAGTGCTAACGATGTCGTCATGAATTATGTCTAATTCGTTAGAACGCGCGTTTAATTACATGTTCTTTCGAAGACAGCTGAGTTATTTTGGGAGTGCTGCAGCGCCTAGGATTTTATTGTTAGGTTTATGATATGACACTGCCCTTGTTTAAATGAGTGGTAATATTATTGCTTGTGATAATTAAAGAAAAAAAAAAGCTGCGCGCGCACAGACATGACAGCACAAAGCGCGCTCAATTTCCAGCTAAATTACTATTTCTTCTTGTTGTTTGCGCTGTTTTCACTCTCTTTCATAGATCAGACCGAGCTTATCTGAGTTGCTCGAAACCAAACTTCAGTTAAGAGACACATAAGTCACAAGTAATTGGCCATTGACTTTTTATTCGAGTGGTGGCTCCTAAAGGAGCCGTTTGTTGTGGTGCTCTGGGATGATTGACTTAAGCACGTTCTCCGCGAATTCGACGGGCCAGCTGGATGTCCTTGGGCATTATGGTGACACGTTTGGCGTGGATGGCACACAGGTTGGTGTCCTCGAACAGACCGACCAAGTAGGCTTCGCTAGCCTCTTGAAGAGCCAACACAGCGGAGCTTTGAAACCGCAAGTCGGTTTTGAAATCCTGTGCGATTTCTCGAACGAGACGCTGGAACGGCAACTTGCGGATCAACAGTTCGGTAGATTTCTGATAGCGACGGATTTCTCGGAGAGCGACGGTACCGGGCCTGTAACGGTGAGGTTTCTTAACTCCGCCGGTAGCAGGAGCGCTTTTTCTCGCCGCTTTGGTAGCTAACTGCTTGCGAGGTGCTTTTCCACCGGTTGACTTTCGAGCTGTTTGCTTTGTACGAGCCATGACTGCTAACAACGTTCGCGAAAATACTAAATCGCTTTCGATTTATTGCGAAAATCCTGTATTCTGATTGGTTCAAATAACTTCGGATGTGATTGGTGCGGAGTTAGATGTATTTGTTTGCATTAAAACATTCCGAGACCGCCCTACAAAAAATTTGCATTTGCTTTGTTTATCTGTATATAGTGCGAAAAAAAGTCATGTTTTCTGAGAGGTAAGGCAAAAAGGTATTAGATAATCCGGTCAGGCGGCAACAACTCATTCTTTCGAAATTCCAATCCGAAAATTTGCTAACATGTCAGGACGCGGTAAAGGAGGCAAAGGTTTAGGCAAAGGAGGCGCTAAGCGTCACCGAAAAATTCTACGAGATAACATACAGGGAATCACCAAGCCAGCTATCCGTCGCCTTGCCCGCCGTGGAGGTGTCAAGCGTATTTCTGGGCTAATCTACGAGGAGACTCGTGGTGTTCTCAAAGTTTTCCTTGAGAACGTCATCCGTGATGCTGTGACCTATACCGAGCACGCCAAGCGAAAGACCGTTACCGCCATGGATGTGGTGTACGTTCTCAAACGCCAATTACGTACTCTGTACGGATTTGGTGGTTAAAGCGTTCCGTAGCTACAAGTCTACAAAACAAACGGCTCTTTAGGAGCCAACAACTCACGCAAAAGTTGTGACCAATAAAGTGCTTATCTCCAAACCGATTTCCCGCACAGACATGCAGACAGTTTCGTAACCTTGAAATACACACCACATTTACTCACCTGAGATAAACAAACACAGGGATTACAGCGAAATAAAAACAAACAAACACAAACACGACGACCATTAAAAATAAACAAACAACAACGATACATTACGTTATGGCATGAGAACATAAAATTGGTGAGGGTGGTTTTCAGCTAAGCACTGGATTATTTTTAAGTGCTTGCGTGTACAAAACTTTCTTTACGCGAAGTGCGAATAAAAAGTACATTTCAGCCGTGCTAAAACGCTTTTAGCCTTTATGACTGCTGTCACTTTTACCAGGTCAATTTATCAGTGGATAATCGACTCAGTTTATAAATTTATTCTTTCAAGAATCAAGCCAACATTTTCTTCTTTTGCAGGAATTTATTCCAGCCCGATGATTATCTCGTGCATTACCCAAATCAAATGTCAGCTGGCGTCTACGCCTGTCTTCGGAAGCTCATTCCCAGCGATCAATATCAAGCACAGTAAGTGTCAAACTTTTACTTAAGTAATTTTTTTTAATCAATTTGTTTCACTGCCTTGCCAAACATGCACAGTTTGAAGTTTACCATGCACGCGATCAACATTGCAGTCGCAGCGCTGCGCAATTATTTGACTTTTTATGCTTGTTAGTTTTCAGAAAGCGCATACTTTACGCAAATAGGGAGTGTCATTCGTTGCAAACTAGAAATTATAGAACGATAAATGTGCTCCGGCCGAGTGTTCTTTAACCATCCTTGTCAACGGCCAACTGTTTAAAATTGACTGCGGAGTTTTATTCCTCATTGACTTCCCGATACAGAAGGCAAATCTAGGTGACATTTTCAGAAGAATGTCTTACCTTTTTGCGTGAATTCTCCTTCTTCTACTCCACAGCTGTAAAGCTTCACTTGAAACGTTTCCCTTTGTAATACACGAATTGAAGTTGTGAATATTACACTATACACCGGAAGTGTGTTAGCCAAACTTGTGTTTTGAACTTGTTTATGGTTTGTTTAATCAGAGACTGATCGCCAAGAGAAACAGTGGAGACGAAGAGAAACATAGTAATAGTTAGTTCTTTGTTGTACTGAAAAATTCAACATATGTTTAGTTTCAAAACTTATCTTCAAATTTGAATGTTCCAGTCTTACTGTTGTCGTCTTCTATAACAAACCCTTCTAAAAATCAGCCCGAAATCAGTTTGATAATTGATTCGAGAATTTTAAAATAGACTTGTATAAACATTGACGACAGAAAGTCACACAACAGTACGGGTCAACTGGTGGAATCAGCTCAAAATTCTAAAAGTGTGGAGGATTTTTATGGATCTTTGAAAATGATTTTTTTCCGCGCATTCGATAGACGATCAAGGTTTCAGATGCAAGCTTACAGCGCAGGCACAAAGCAAAGGTATATTTCGAAAACACAATAACATAGGTTTATCTGATAATGGTGTTCAATATATATGTTGGCGTATTTGATTTACACTGGTACAAATACACTTTCTCGAGGCCCAGTTTAGACGTTTAGACTCTATATTATCTCTCGCGTGCCTTGGACAAGTGTCTACAGACTTGAATATACAATGAAGGGTCCGAAACAGGGACGCGGATGGGGCTTAGAATCTCTCTTTCTACCGCGCTCTCTTGGCGGCGAGCTTTGTCCGCGCGTTTATGTCGCTTTGAATTCTTAGCGGGCTTTTTGGAGCGGCCTTTTGTACCTACCACTTTTGTCTATGTGGACAAAGACTGAGTCGCGAGCCAAATGGTATCAAGGTTACTTCTGTGGTGATCGATGTTTTCTGTCTAACCTTTCCTTGCGGTTTCCTGGGTCTCCCCCTAATACGGGGAACCTCTTTATTACAGACAGTTAATTTTGTCTCAAAAGTCCAAAACCCAGATAAACTGTACCTCCGCGGACACTGATAGCAGAGGCGTTTCTGGCGAATTTGTATATACCTGAGGCAATTTAACCGCGTTTGAGGGCAAAATTGAGCTTTTCGAAATCCCTGACAGGCTAACAGAGTCCCGAACAGAGTGTAGGCTTACGTATTTGCATACCTTTGAATACATATCCTTAGTATTAGAAAAAAATTACCATTTAAAGTAACGGAATATTAAACCATGTCACGTATGAATGTGAATGAGTTACGTTGGTCATTGCTTTTATTGATGTGGTGGCTCCTAAAAGGGCCGTTTGTGTCGTGAGAGATCCAATCCACTTATGCTCGCTCTCCACGGATTCGGCGGGCCAACTGGATGTCCTTGGGCATGATGGTGAAACGCTTGGCGTGGATGGCGCACAAGTTGGTGTCTTCAAACAGACCAATAAGGTAAGCCTCGCTTGCTTCTTGAAGAGCCATCACAGCAGAGCTCTGGAAACGCAGATCGGTCTTGAAATCCCGAGCAATTTCTCGCACAAGACGCTGGAACGGCAGTTTGCGGATCAGCAACTCAGTGGATTTCTGGTAGCGGCGGATCTCACGAAGAGCGACTGTACCGGGCCTGTAACGATGAGGTTTTTTTGACTCCACCGGTGGCAGGCGCACTCTTACGAGCTGCCTTAGTGGCGAGCTGTTTTCGTGGAGCTTTTCCACCAGTTGATTTACGAGCCATGTTCACGAGTAACTTCGAGAAGATGGATAAAATTGCACAGTTGACTCTCTTTGTACCTAGCGGGCTTTGTTCTGATTGGTCAAAAGATGTCCTCTCTCGTTGTTTTTATATTAAACACTCGAAGCGACTCTACTCAAAGTGATACGAATCTTTTTATACCAACCTGTCGATAACGATAACCTCGTGATCCTTAGCATTATCATCACTCTCATTACCTGCAAAGTAATAGTTTTGGGTAATTTTAATAAAGACAAACTCAATATATACTTCCAAAAACTCGGGAAAAAGTGACTGATAAACATTCTTACCTTTCATCTTTCACTTACCGCGTGCAATCCTCGTCTCTGCCGTACTGCGCAGACTCCAACTTAATTTTTTGGTATTACCGCTGACCACCATTTCTCATTCCCCATTCCCCATTCCCCATTCCCCATTCCCCATTCCCCATTCCCCATTCCCCATTCCCCGTATTAGTAACATCCATCCTTCGTGACAACATCCAAGTTATCACCAAGCCAACTATCCGTCGTCTTGCTCGCCGTGGCGGTGTCAAGCGAATGTCTGGCCTGGTCTACGAGGAGACGCGTGGCGTTCTCAAAGTTTTCATCTAGAACGTGATCCGTGATGCTGTGACCTTTTTTCTAAATGTTCACTTTTATTACACTTCATTTACTTAGGGTGCGTTTCTTTGGGAGAATCCAAATCCGGATTCTTGTATCCAAAAACGGATTTTGCGTTTCTTTACCTAAATCCGAAAATGGATTAATCATGGATTAGTGATCTGAAGAATCCACACTCCGAGTGGATACATCAGATCAAATCTAAATCCGGATTTTTAGGATTCATGATCCGTGCGTTTCTTTGGGGGACGGATCCGAAAATAGTACATCTGTCAAGCGGTCTTCCATGCAAATTTACTGGTCTCGCCATATTTTCTTTCGATCTTGCTTGACAAAACATTCGATCGTGAAAAAGAATGTTCAGGTGATTATTCCGTTCCGTATATTTGAAAAGTTTTCTCCAAAAGTACAGACAGAAGCAGTGACACGTCAGGATAACTTCATTTGTGTACCATTTCCGTAATTCAGGGACCAGATTTTGCTAACTGTGGACGCAAATAGCGAGTTCACTTGAACTACTGCAGATACTGTCCTTGTCGTGATAAATTATTTGTATTCCATTCTAGTTGAATTCTTGGGCAGTACGAGAGAAATATCGTTCTGACATATATATTGCGTGCCTCCAGCCTGTCTTGTCATGACAAAATAATCCTTTTTCGGATTTTGCGTTTCTTTGGAAGAATCCATATGATCTGGGATCACAAATCCGTTTTCGGATTTTCCGAAAGAAACGCATCCTTATATTACTTCTAACATACTAACTTACAGACATAACTTACATAATATTTACGTACTTACTTACATGACATAATATTTACATAATACTTACAGACAATACATATTACACTTCACTAATTTACACGCTAACTTACATGACACAGCACTTACACAATACTGACATACCATACCTACATACTACATTTTACTTAGTATTTAAAATAAATTTATTGATAGTAAGCAGCAGAAAAAACAGTATAACAGTATAGCAGGGTAGAAAATACAGCATATAGTAATTACATGATATTCGTTGAAAGATTAATATATATATATATATATATATAATTATAATAAACTGGTTCAAGTAATAAAACGATGCACTACCTCTGAAGTCTTGAACCAGTTTATTATAATTGTCAATGCTCCTCTAAGGGTTTAGCGCTCTCTGAAATATATTCAAACCAAGTTCAAGAATTTATATATATATATATATATATATATATATTTTCAGTGCTACTATTATTATCCTCTATTCATTATTCACATTCCACACCTTACACAGCATTATTCTATTATACGTCACTTACAGCAATACTACAGTCTCGGACAATAATTCTTGGTACATTTGACACCACTGAGGACGGTACCCCTATCCCCCGTTCAATGTTGTACAAACCGCTGGCTTTTCGGACAGAAAATAGCACATTTTCTAGTCTTTTCAACATTGCAAAGGGGGGGAGGGGGAGAAGTTGGCAAGGTGTCCCAAGATTATTGGCCGAGACTGCAGTCTCGGCCTATAATTCTTGGGACAAGAATTATAGGCCGAGACTGTAGCTCACATCAACCCAAAAAACTGAACTGATTATGCTATTTATCTAACCAACTACCTGTACCCACACTAGCTACCGTTCCACACACGTGGTCCTCAATCCGCAAGAAAGGCAGAAAAATATTAACACCTATCTTTCAAAGATTGTAATGTGAGAGGAAAAGGGGGAAATTGTCTATCGTAGGACGAGTACATCGTGCTCTACAAGTCCAAAAATAACGTCTGGCGACAAGGAATAAAAAGTAGAAATACTTGCGAAGAGATGGGTGGGGCTTTAAACCTATAACCAAGGAAGACGTTAACTCAAGCCAACGTAGAGAAGTTTCATTATTGAGCAGCCATTGATTAAAATTATACCAGAGCCAGGGAGTTACCGTATAGTTCCAGAAAAGATGGATAAGAGTTCCTTCTTCAAGTTGGAAGAAACTGCAATGGTCTTTGGCTTTTAGATTTATTTTTTAGGAGATAATAAGTGGCTAGTCTCCTCTGTAAGAGTTTAAGAGCCAGTGTCTGTAAATATCGAAAACCCGGCGCCAGTTGTGAAATTTTCAATTTCTTCATATTTTGCCTAAATAAACCCTTTAGTGAGTTATTTTCGAAAATGCAATTAAAAGTTCCTAAAGCGCTTTAGTTTTTTCAAAATCGAGGAAAGTCTGAAAATCGCCATTTTGGCTTCCCGCCGCCATCAAAAAAGGGTAAAATGGTGCATTTTCGTTTCGCTCGTACAGCTAAACGCGGAAATGTTTACCTATGTACTTTTAGCAAATCATAACACCATTCCTGCTCTTTCCAAAACTCTAGGCTATTTGGGAAAAGCTGTTAAATTTTTTATCTTTCTAGCTGTTTTATCTACCCCGCTTTAAGCGCTTCAGCGGATAAGCAAATTTTAGCTAATTTCTAAACCATAGAAAGCCCACTGGTACATTGAATTTCAAGCCGAAACTACGATGGTCGTTAAGCTTATACTTCGTATTATGCTGTGTGAAAATGTCTTCCGCGGCCCGACAAAAGTGTTCCGTTGAGAGACGGAAACGATGAGTCAATTTTGGCAACGCGACCAATTTGTACTACAAACAAACGTCACTATAAATAAACCCAAAACATCAATCAAAAATCAGCTCAGAAAACCTTCTACAGTTCAATATCAGACATCAGACACATTGTAACTTAAAATACTTTTTATTTTGATGAAAAAACATCCTACCTTTGGGTATTCGTCGTAAAATAGATACTAAATTAAAAGAAGAAGCTTTCATTCTAGCTTTCGTTATCCGACACCGAATAAATTACATCTCAACCACAGGTCGAAAAGTCAATGCAATCATCTGTTCGTCACACAAGGGTCGTATTTGAGTATTTCCCTCCTTGTACTGCAATATAACATGTTTTATAGCAAGGAAATTAACTTATTATCTTGAAAAGTTAACATTTCTGGTACTTTAAGCGTTCTTAAAAACAAACATCTGTTTCCACTCCCTTACATTTGCGTGACAAGAATTCGCTTGCTGCTAAAGCGGCAAACTGTATCGAAAAGATAAAATGCAGTTTTAAATAGATTAAAACTGCTCATCGTAGGGAATTTATTGCAGAATTTGCGTTGACTAGTTACTGGCAGCGAGGAGGACTTACAGTCGTAAAAATAAAACAGTGACAGACTAGTGAAAGCCAGTCATTTAAAATTAATTTCCAGGCAGTCTGTCCAACTGAAATACTCTTGTTCTGAGAAAACACAACAAAGTCTAACATGGTTAAACTTACCAATGTGGTTGAAGGATGATCGACTTGACTGTTAGTATTCTGGTAAAATAATAGGAATGTGTTTCTCGCCTAGCTAGTACTAAAAGTTTTAAGACGGCCATGTCAAAGAGCCTGTCGTGACAAAATTTGTTTTAGCGTGATTGGGGATTGGGGCGAACGCCGGGGAGTGGGTGGGGGTAAGGGGAAGGTAGGGCTTTCGGAGAGAAAAATATGCAGGTGTTACACACTAAAGGCTACATTACTGAAATGATATGAATAAAGAAAGTTACAAGGCACATTGATATTTTTGTCTGTATTCCCGTTGTTATTTTTTATAATAACGTTAATCGACAATGATCCCTTAACCAGTGATATAAACAAAATTTATATTTTAAGAAATCTATTTGTATACATATACTCTGCCAGACTAATTGTTTTACTGTAACCTGAATCGAAAGTGAGAAATAATTTGTATAAAATCATTTCTCTTTCGTAAACCCTTCCTGTTGCGGTAATATTTGTTTTTCGGCCCACGGCATGAGCTTTAGAAATCAATCTTGCAGTGTTATTGTGTGGTCTTGTTAAATTTACTCCACAGAGCAACTACAACAATCTACTAATTCTTGAAGAAGAGAAATGTAGGGTACATTCCTCCGTACTGGCGGGGTTAATGCTTGAAGTTCCAAGGCAACCCCACCTTTAGCTTTTATATTTCCTTGCTTTTAACTAAGGCACACAGATCGTACTGATCGACAACAATAGGGTGGGTGATATGAGGGAAGGTGTCTCTGGGTGTAGAGAAGTTAACTTGCTCTTCTACCGCGAGCACATCTTGCTCCGTCACCTGCACTTCTTGCTGACAACCTTTTGCTGCCAAACGAGAGAAAAAGGATGAAATTTGCTGGGCGGATAGAATTTCCGTTACGGCAAACAGCTTCTCACCATTTGGACCGCGAGCTCGACGCATTTCTTTGGCGCAGCATCGGGGTCTACTTTCTTCCCGGTGCCAGTTAAGACTTCTGCGCGTCCCTAAATCTTTCATCCTCAGGCCCAGTCGTCCTTGTAGCTTGGTCGTTGTCGGCTGACACATACGAGGCTGGGACTTGTAACGAAGGCACATGGCCTGTACCTTCCTGAAGGTGAGAGGCGTACTCCTGTTTTGCAAGGTCTAAGATGCAATACTTTTCAGGGGACAGCTCGCAGGCTTCCAGGGAAAGGTACCGTTCAATAGTAGAGTCGTTGGAACACACGTACACAGCCCTCTTGTGGACACGAGAAGAAATCTCCAGTACTGGGCAAAGCAGGAGCCCTACGAACTTGAGGAACATCGATTGTTTCTGTGCTGGATTGCCTAGGCTGCCTGACCGTGGATATCGTTTTAAAATGACCGTTTGAAAAGGGAGCGGAGAACCAACTTTAGTTTACATCTGAGATAAAATAAGAACTTTGGGTTAAATTACTGTACCAATGGTAAAGAATAAGTAATTTAAATAACAACAATAATTGAAATATCATTGGAGTGCCATCCAGGGCCCCTTCCCTTGTACACCCTAGGATAAAACGTTGCTTGACTTTGAATTTATAAAGACGTTTCTGTATGAAATTTCATCTCAAAATTCGTTTTCTCGTAAATAAAAGAGTTATAGAGCCCTTTAATACCAACATACTACTTTTCTAAAATCATGAAATAACAAACGTAAAGCGACTGACCTGTATTTTTGTCCACCACAAAACGCTTTCCTGAAACAATGCCATACGCTCGCCATACCACATTTAGTTCCCCATCCCCAAACTCGAAATTGTGCAATTGATTATTCCAAGGAATAATAAATTCAAAGTCAGGCAACGTTTTACCTACGTCTTACCTTAAAGCGAAGTTTGACATCGGTCAAGGCACCGGGAAGAAACTAGACCCCGATGTTGTCGCCAAAGGCATGCGTCGAGCTCTAGGGCCCAAATGGTGAGAGGTTGTTTGCCCAGCAAATTTCATCCTTCTTCTCTCGTTTGGCAGCGAAAGCGTGTCAGCAAAAGGTGCAGGTGACGGAGCAAGATGTGCTTGCCGTAGAAGAGCAAGTGAACTTCTCTACAGCCAGAGACAGCGTGCTTTCCTCCCCTCATATCACCCACCCTATTGCTGTAGATCAGTACGATCTGTGCCTTAGTTTAAAGCAGGAAATCAAGAGAAAATAGGGGAGCAGAGAGGGACACTCTCGTTCTAGGCTTTGGGATTTGTCAAGTTCGGTAAAGTTATTTTTAGATGGCCATTTGGAACGGAAGTCTGTTTTCCGGACGTCCGCATAAAGGCACCCTCGATCTGGCGTTTGAAGCTCCTTTCAAAATATTGTTTGTAATGGCGGACCAAGTGGTGTTACGTTTTGTCGATGAAAACGACTTCGAAAAACAAGGGAAATGGTATTTATGCAGATGTTTTGAAACAGACCCGTTGAAAAGCCAGTCTATAAATAACTTTTGTGGAATTGACATATCCCAACCAACGCCCTCAGTGTCCATCTCTGTTTCCTTATTTCCTTAGTTAAAAGCAAGGAAATATAAAAGCTAAAGGTGGGGTTGCCTTGGAACTTCAAGCATTAACCCCGCCAGTACGGAGGAATGTACGCTACATTTCTCTTCTTCAAGAATTAGTAGATTGTTGTAGTTGCTCTGTGGAGTAAATTTAACAAGACCACACAATAACACTGCAAGATTGATTTCTAAAGCTCATGCCGTGGGCCGAAAAACAAATATTACCGCAACAGGAAGGGTTTACGAAAGAGAAATGATTTTATACAAATTATTTCTCACTTTCGATTCAGGTTACAGTAAAACAATTAGTCTGGCAGAGTATATGTATACAAATAGATTTTTTAAAATATAAATTTTGTTTATATCACTGGTTAAGGGATCATTGTCGATTAACGTTATTATAAAAATAACAACGGGAATACAGACAAAAATATCAATGTGCCTTGTAACTTTCTTTATTCATATCATTTCAGTAATGTAGCCTTTAGTGTGTAACACCTGCATATTTTTCTCTCCGAAAGCCCTACCTTCCCCTTACCCCCACCCACTCCCCGGCGTTCGCCCCAATCCCCAATCACGCTAAAACAAATTTTGTCACGACAGGCTCTTTGACATGGCCGTCTTAAAACTTTTAGTACTAGCTAGGCGAGAAACACATTCCTATTATTTTACCAGAATACTAACAGTCAAGTCGATCATCCTTCAACCACCTTGGTAAGTTTAACCATGTTAGACTTTGTTGTGTTTTCTCAGAACAAGAGTATTTCAGTTGGACAGACTGCCTGGAAATTAATTTCAAATGACTGGCTTTCACTAGTCTGTCACTGTTTTATTTTTAGGACTTTAAGTCCTCCTCGCTGCCAGTAACTAGTCAACGCAAATTCTGCAATAAATTCCCTACGATGAGCAGTTTTAATCTATTTAAAACTGCATTTTATCTTTTCGATACAGTTTGCCGCTTTAGCAGCAAGCGAATTCTTGTCACGCAAATGTAAGGGAGTGGAAACAGATGTTTGTTTTTAAGAACACTTAAAGTACCAGAAATGTTAACTTTTCAAGATAATAAGTTAATTTCCTTGCTATAAAACATGTTATATTGCAGTACAAGGAGGGAAATACTCAAATACGACCCTTGTGTGACGAACAGATGATTGCATTGACTTTTCGACCTGTGGTTGAGATGTAATTTATTCGGTGTCGGATAACGAAAGCTAGAATGAAAGCTTCTTCTTTTAGCATCTATTTTACGACGAATACCCAAAGATAGGATGTTTTTTCATCAAAATAAAAAGTATTTTAAGTTACAATGTGTCTGATGTCTGATATTGAACTGTAGAAGGTTTTCTGAGCTGATTTTTGATTGATGTTTTGGGTTTATTTATAGTGACGTTTGTTTGTAGTACAAATTGGTCGCGTTGCCAAAATTGACTCATCGTTTCCGTCTCTCAACGGGACACTTTTGTCGGGCCGCGGAAGACATTTTCACACAGCATAATATGAAGTATAAGCTTAACGACCATCGTAGTTTCGGGTTGAAATTCAATGTACCAGTGGGCTTTCTATGGTTTAGAAATTAGCTAAAATTTGCTTATCCGCTGAAGCGCTTAAAGCGGGGTAGATAAAACAGCTAGAAAGATAAAAACTTTAACAGCTTTTCCCAAATAAACTAGAGGTTTGGAAAGAGCAGGAATGGTGTTATGATTTGCTAAAAGTACATAGGTAAACATTACCGCGTTTAGCTGTACGAGCGAAACGAAAATGCACCATTTTACCCTTTTTTTGATGGCGGCGGGAAGCCAAAATGGCGATTTTCAGACTTTCCTCGATTTTGAAAAAACTAAAGCGCTTTAGGAACTTTTAATTGCAGTTTCGAAAATAACTCACTAAAGGGTTTATTTAGGCAAAATATGAAGAAATTGAAAATTTCACAACTGGCGCCGGATTTTCGATATTTACAGACACTGGCTCTTAAATTGAAAAACGAGAAGTTTCGATGTTTTCGTACATTGAAAAAGGTAACCTGTAAGCTGTCTTCCAGTCAAATAGTTCCTTTTCTTCTATCATGCAGTCCACAGACAATTTCGTTTTGCTGTTAACGGGCTGCTTTCGTTTTTTAATTCTATAAGTTTTTTTTGTATGCAATTCTATTTGGATTTTTTGCCTTTAAAAACTTAGTAAGAAAACTTTCATAGTGTATTGGTTTATTATCGACCCGAATGAGAGAGTTTAGCCAGAGTAACTGTTTTTTTAAAGAAATATTACCTTCGTAGTTAATATTTGACCAGGTTTGCAAAATGTCTTGCAAAAAAAAACGATTTCAGTTGGAAAGGAAGTGTTAAGTTTCCAGAAACCTGGACCTCTAGGAGTGAGGCGAGTGAAGAGCTAATCTGATGTCGATCAGCGCGGTACGCAGCTCTTACAAGGTCTTCTCTGATTTGCTGAGGAAACAATAGAACAAACAACAAAACAATTGACCCTAACCCTGAAAACAATAGAGGTGCGTGATACCAAGGTCCAATGAAATTAGAGGTTGTTAAGAGCTGCGTGGTATCTGCGATCAGCGAGTGATCTGTTTTATAACCAGCCGAGTTATTTGCACTCGTAACGTTGCACATAAGACTCTGGCTTACGGCAAAAAATCTAGGCGGCATGAGATTTCAGGCCTTCTCCGGTCCAAGTGTATTTACGACTGTCCGGCTTTATTATTCTCCACCCGTCTATTAAATCAAGTTGGGCAGCGAGGTCGTTAACTATTTTCTTGAGACTTACTGTGTGTCTTAGCAAGTCCACCTTTTTTGTCCATATATATATGTTCAAACAAGATTAACCATTTTAGTTTCCCTTGAAATCGGTAATCATCTTTAATTTTCTCTTAGCCAACGAATAATAAGATTACATGAACGGATTTTTTTCGTACAAAGACAAAAGTATACAATTCCGACAACATTGTTAATTTACAGTTGCTTTTAACTGGAAAAGTCCTTATTATTGACTAGTGTGGGAGATGGTGGGCACTCCGTAGAAATACGAAATTAACGATCTAGAAAGCTTTTCGATTTTGCCTTATATTTAAAAATTTCAACATTGCCGTTATTGTGTGATGCGATACTGCTCAGTCAATACTGGTAAAGAACGTTTTCATATCCTTTGCCTCTCTCTTCTGAAAAGCTTTTTTGTTCTAATCAGCTGAAACGCAAACTGACTCTTAACTGACAGTGAATCTCGAAGTCTAAACGTATTTTCACATAGACTCTCTTTAAACAATAGAGTTCTGCTGTCGAAGGAACTATCGTGTGATAGGTTGCCCGAGGAAATTTGATGTTCACAACATCAAACCTATATGAAGTTTGAACATCAAATTTCTAAGGGAATCTATCACACATAGGGCCTGGGACAGGAGGACTCTATTGTTTTTATTGTACAACGCTAAATTTTGAGCGAAAAAGTTGGTGCGGGGCAATGGAACCGCAAGTTTGTTCTTAAGAGTCTCTCAGTAAATAATTTGTTACGTCGTTACGGTTTGTAAACTGATCACTTAGATACCCGGGAGTGAGACCATGTAAAGATTTAAATACCATTATGGCTTTCTGTATCTGTCTTTGGGTGCTTAGTTTTGGCCAGCCAAGTTTAACAACTAAATCATTGACATTAGAGTTGAAGCTAGAAGTCGTGATGCAGGTAGCTCGGTTTTGTAATTTCTGTAATTTATTTGAGAGCGTTATATTACAGTTACCCTACACAACACTGCAATAATTGAAGTGTGGCTGAACTAAACTATTAAAGACAGAGTGTAGAGTCGCTGGAGGGACGAAAGAACGGAAACGTTTTAGGGGCCCGAGACCAGACGCAATTTTCTTAGATAAATTATCAGTGTGAGTTTTCCAAGAGAGGTTTTCGTCAATATAAACGCCTAGAGATTTTGCAGAGGTCACTTGATCAATGGGGACACCATCAAGGCAAAGATTTGGCGCTCTTGGGAAAGTGCATAACCCCTCCCTGATCCTATTCTCTAGAGTCTTGCGACAAGAAATAAAAAGTAGAAATACTTGCGAAGAAATGAGTGGGGCTTTAAACCTATAACAAAGGAAGGCGTTTACTCAAGCGGACGTAGAGAAGTTTCATTATTAAGCAGCCATTGCTTAAAATTGTACCAGAGGCAGTAAGTTACTATACAGTTCCAGAAAAGATGGATAAGAGTTTCTTCTTCAGTTTTGGAAGAAACTGCAAAGGTCGTTCAGTGTCATCTGAGAGTTATTTTTTAAGAAATTATTAGTGGCTAGTCTTCTGTGTAAGAGTTTAAATTGAAAAACGAGAAGTTTTGATATGTTCGTACGTTGAAAAGGTAACCTGTAAGCTGTCTTCGAGTCAAATAGTTCATTTTCTTCTATCATACAGTCCACAGCCCCTTTCGTTTGGCTGTTAACAGGCTGCTTTCGTTCTTTTCTATAAGTTTTTTGTGCTATTTGGATTTTTTGCCTTTAAAAACTTAGTAAGAGAACTTTCATAGTGACTCGAATGAGAGAGTTTAGCCCCAGACACTGTGACTGAGTAACAGTGTTTCTTTGCAAAAATATTATCTTCGTAGTTAATATTTGACCAGGTTTGCGAAATGTCTTGTAAGAAAACGATTTGGGTTAGAAAGGAAGTGTTAAGTTTCCAGAGACTTGGACCTCTAGGGTTTGAGTGAAGAGCTATTCTGATGTCGATCAGCGCGGTACGCAGCTCTTACGAGGTCTTCTCTGATTTGCTGAGAAAACAATAGAACAAACAACAAAACAATGGGCCCTAACCCTTAAAACGATAGAGCTGCATGATACCAAGGTCCAATGAAATTAGAGGTTGTTAAGAGCTGCGTGGTATCTGCGATCAGCGAGCCGGGAGTGATCTGTTTTATCACCAGCCGAGTTATTTGCACTCATAACGCTGCACATAAGACTCTGGCTTACGGCAAAAAATCTAGGCGACATGCGATTTCATGCAGGCCTTCTCCGGCGCCAAGTGTATTTACGACTATTCGGGTTTATTATCCTCCAAGTGTCTATTAAATCAAGTTGGGCAGCGAGGTCGTTAACTATATATTTTCTTGAGACTTATTGTGTGTCTTAGCAAGTCCACCTTTTTTGTCCATATCTGTGTTCTAAACAAGGTAAATCATTTTAGTTTCCCTTGATCTGTAATCATCTTTAATTTTCTCTTAGCCAACGAATAATAAGATTCTATGTGCGGATTTTTTTTCGTACAAAGACAAAAGTATACATTTCCGACAACATTGTTAATTTACAGTTGCTTTTAACTGAAAAAAGTCCGATTATTATTGACTAGTGTGTGAGATGGTGGGCACTCCATAGAAATACGAAAATTAACGATCTAGAAAGCTTTTCGATTTTGCCTTATCTTGTAGAATTTCAACACTACCTTTATTCTTTGATGCGATATACTGCTCAGTCAATACTGGTAAAGAACGTTTTCATATCCTTTGCCTCTCTCTTCTGAAAAGCTTTTTTGTTCTAATCAGCTGAAACGCAAACTGGCTTTTAAGAGGGTGCTAATGGGGGTAATCAATTGTCAGTTAACTACTAATTTTTCGGCCAAATGTCAGTTAACTACTAATTTTTCGGTCAATTGTCAGTTAACTACTAAATATTGTAGTTAGCTATTAACTTTCCTTTTCTTACATCGAAAATTATTGCTTCGTAACCCGAATTTTTCCTCACGTCAGCACGTCAATCATCCTTGGGGGTGGACCTTACTCAAATCAATAAATAAATTACAATTTCCAGACATGAAAATAATTATTAAAAAAAAAAAAACAATCGATTCAGAAATCTTACTCATAATGAAAGAGAAAGACAGTCCGAACTATTGAGAAAGATGAGAAAATTGTTTTTGTTTTTGTTTAGTTGTTTAGTCTGCTCAGAGGGTCTGTCATTCTGACCCGTAATCAATTATTGACGAGATCTAAATCAGGCCAAACGAGGTCAACCCACGTTCGCGTGCTGGACAGTTAAATATCTAATTAGTTTAGCTTCAAGTCAAACGCACCGAGTTTAAACTTTACCGCTTGTTGTAAAATTCCCATAAAATCTGTCAAATGTTTACATACTATGTCCATTGAATTGTGTTTCGCCAAGTCAAACGGCACGCGACCTCTGTATCGTTCGAATGCCGACCCTTTGTCATCATCTTGATAAAAGCTTAGAATAACTTATTCTAAGTTTTTATCGAGATGACCATAGCTTGCATGGCAGGCGCGGAAAGGAGAGGAAAAAGGGTTGACATTATTCGCGAGAGCGAACAACGAGTGCGGAGCTCGAGAGGAATGGAGAGGGCGCGCCCACTACCAGGCCATTGTTTCAGGCGTATTTTACTTTCGCCAAAATCGTGATTGGTCAGAATTACTTAATATTCCTTCTTAACAATCAAACAGTTTGTAATGTGTAAAAAACGTTTGTTTTTCACATCGCCCAGAATGCCGCGACACATCCGGGACTTTTACGCCCTTTCTCGCGCGAACATTTGAAAGCTCGTTAGCGAAAGTACACAAAATAACAAAGAAAGTTGGGCAAAACTGGTCAGCACCACTCGGAAGTTTTAATTTTACGGGAAAACGGTTAAGTTTACTGGTTGGCGTTCATATGGCTTTTGTAGAAGGGATGTTAATAAAGCAAATGCGACTGTTTTTAGGTGTGTAGCTGTTTGGGAAGCATTATCGTTTTCGACCTCAAATGTAGCTATTTTTGCGCTCCGTCTGTATGGGACCGACACTTTTAGATTGAAAATCTCGAGAAATAAGATGTAAGCAAGTTAGCGTTCATATGGCTATTTATGCTTGACATTTAAAGACTCACTTGCCGAGTTTTCGCGCAAATCTGACAGTTGGAAGTATTATCGATTTCAGCTTTTCTGAAACCAACTCCCGCAAAACTGAACTTACCTGCAAATACGTTCCACAGAGCCCCCCACGGGAGTTGATTTGACCGCTTTTAAACTTCCCGCGAGTGTTCTAATGAATTCATAACTCCGCCTCCATAAACAATAGAGCGCAAGCCATTGTAATTAAGCATTGTATTGCGTTGTGAGTCAGTAAAGTGTGAGAAACTGATAATAACACCGGAATTCCGCAAAAAAAAAATCCAAAAACCTTTTAAATGCTTTGTTCACGCAAAAGCATTATTTTAATAGACACCGGCGGGCGCTTGTTTATTTATGATCACACGATAAAGAAAGTAAGGCTTGTTTATTTCACTTTTCTCTTCGTCTTCCTGCATTGATAAGATTATTTTGGTAAACTGAAGTCCTCAGGACTTCAGTTAAGCGGTGCTAAGGGAGCGAGCGTAATTTCCAATAACCGCGATCCGCTTGTAAAGTCATAAAATGACGCGCGTCAAAATTTGTCGCGCACCGGTCTAGTCGCGCGTGGTTTAATTCTTCGCGCTGAAGTGATTCATGAAGCGCGATGAAGCTCGCTAGACACAAACAGGCCTGTAGACAAACAGGGCAAATGATTTTTTGCAAAGCGTGAGTCAAATTTTTGGCCCTTTTAAGTCGCGCGTGGCTGACCTTTCGCGCCTCAAGCTCGCTAGTCAACACACATACCGACAGCCGGGTTTTTTTTGTGAATGCAATTCCTGCAAAGCGCGAGAAATAATTTTTGGCGCTTCTCTCGTGGCGGGCAGGTAATGCTTCGCGCTGGCCTCAACCTCTTTAAAACCGCTTGGTTTGTATAAACTATTTCAGATAACGTTTAGACAGTCCCTGATAAAATTTGCTCGCGAACTCTTTGACGAATCTCTCTATTCAAAAGGTTTGAATAGAGAGCGCGGCCTAATTAGGGCCCAATTGTTCACTTTCTCGCACCTTGAAATTTACTTCACACTTCCAACCGTTTGATTGACAGCAGTGGAATCGCGAAGAGACTTGAGGTATTCCCAAAGGCAAGGTCTTCTGACCAATCACAGCCGACTTGTTCTGAACATGCAAATTATTATGCCGCGCGTCCTAAAATCAGGCGCTGTAAGTACATGTCGCAAAAGACAATAGCATTCTGGGCGATGAATGTATTAAAAGGTAATACTATTGGACCCTGCCTTTCCGGGATTGTTTGTATGCATGCGCAGTTAACCAGAAAAGTGTGACTGCATGGTTTAGTGGAAATGCACTGTTTTCTACGGAACCGCTATTTAGAATTTCATGAAATTTGGTAGAATAATAGTTCAGAACATGCTTAACTTGCCTGTACACAAAAATTGAAATCCGACAGAGGACATGTTCAGAAAACGTTGAAATACAAAACACAAAATTACAGATCTCTCTGTCAAAATTTCACCAGACCAGCGTCAATAGGGCAGTATTTTTCCGATTTCCCTAGAGACAAATGATGGAAAAAATCTATCGATTCGATTTTCCGAAAATAAATCAGACCCATTATTTAATGCTGGTTTATTACCAGCTATGTTGCCATGGCAACGGTACTTAGTCCAATATAACATATCAAAATATAATCTTTTTTAGCCGATTTTGCACCTTGCTAATTTTGGCTGCCCAATTGCCAGTGCGGTTTGAAAATAACGACTAACAATGCATAGGTACAAGAAAACTGTGTTCAGCCACCTTAAGTACTCGAAATTCGTGTTTCTCAATTACCATTCAACATAGTTATAAAATGGGGTTGGAAGGCCTGCATGACTCCTTTCCTCTCCCCTCTGCCATCGAGAACCCTTTTACCTCCCGACCCCTTTCTGCGCCTGTCACACAGTCTACTTTGACCACGCCACTCAAAGCTATCACAGAGATCAAGGTCCAAGTTACGCTCCCTCTTGGCTGGCATGGCACTTTTGCATTGGAAGTGACCCAAATAACAGTGAATACCGCCACCAACTCATGCAGCGTGACAAGTAAATGTCACGAAAAACATCAACAATCGTATTCAATATAATTAATAAAATGTCAGTTAACTGTTGACTTTTAATTTATCAGTTAACTACTAATTTTTTGGCCAAATGTCAGTTAACTACTATTACCTTGGCCAATTGTCAGTTAACTTTAACTAACCCCATTAGCACCCTCTTTTAAGTCTAAAAGTATGCTCACATATAGACTCTACTACAATTGTATCAATTATTATTGAAGCCATCTTTGATAGTTCTTTTACAATATTGCAGATAGCCTTCAGAGCAGGCGTATTTTGCTGGCTGAGCGAGGAATAATCGAGCGATGAATAATCCGATATCCCGCCATCTTGGATATTGAAACTGACAGAGGGTTGGGGCAAGCCAAAAAATGATTCCAAAATGGCGGCCTAAGCGATCCGGAATTTTAAACGAGCGTTCGCTTCGTAAAAAACGCCTGCTCTGCCTACTCCATTTTTTACTTGCTTCCAAAATGGCGGCCTAAGCGATCGAGTTTTAACCGAGCGTTCGTTTCGTAAAAAATGCCTGCTCTGCATGCCATATTGCAGATATCGTGCGAAGTAGTGTAATCAGGGCCAAGATAGTGTCAAATTTTGCGATTTCATCAGGGCCTGAGTTTTGGTTGGTGTAACCTTTTTTAACCCTTATTTTTCCCGTAATGTTTCCGGGTTCCGCTGAGACCACGAGTTGAAATATAGAATTTAAACTGAACCTGGTTGGGAAAAGAGCAATTCTGTTACTACGATTCCATCACTCGATGAGTCAATAACAATAGAATAAGGTAAACGCAAGAGCTTTTAAAGAATGTGTTAATTGTTAGTGCCCTGACAAAAATGAACATTCTTGACTTTTAAGTTAACTACTAAGTAATTCCTCCGATTGTTCTGCTTTTGTAAAATCGGTTGTCTAAGTACTGGCCAGTCCTGAGGCGCACTATTATGTTGTCTTCGCATCCTTAATGAAGGCCAACTGTTTAATTCACTGCTCAGTTTTATTCCTCTTTCACTGCCTGACACTGGTGGCAAATCTAGGTGATATTTTGATTTTCATGAAGAATGTCTTCCCTTTTGTTGTGTCAATACCCCTTCTTATACTCTGGCGCTGTAAAGCTTCACGCGAAAAGTTTTCCTTTGAAATATAGGAAGCTGTGAACATACGCTATAAACCGGAAGTTAGTTAGCCAACTTGTGTTTTGAACTTTTCCACGGTTTGTTTAATCAGAGATGATTAGCTTTACTCTCGCCGAGGAAAGGAATCAAGGAGACGAAGCGGGACATTAAGTTCTTTATTACAATGAAAAATTCGCTTCCCCTCCAGTTAGTATTTTAAACTTATCCTCAAATTTGACTATTCCAAACTTCTTGTAGTCTTGTAAACAAATCCCATTACAACTCGACCGACTCATCCAGAAATTTTGATCATTAATTCGAGAATATTTAATACAGGCTTGTATAAACACTGACGCCAGAAAGTCACACAACAGTTCGAGTCACTGCTGGAATCAGTCTTAAAATTCTAAAAGCGTCGATGATTTTTGTGAATTTTTAAAAAATGGTTATTTTCAGTACATTAGATAGATGAACAAGTTTATGACAGCATATAGCGAAGCCGCCTAGCAAAGGTATATACGAACTCGTTTCTTCATCTCAATCGTGTACAATATATTCGTGTATTTGATCACTGTATGCGTACGAATACACTTTGTCGAGGCTCAGTTAAGACGTTTAGATTCCGTTAAGACGTTTAGGCTCAGTTAAGACGTTTAGACTACGAGCAGTCTCTCTTGACTCTCTTTCGCTCAGAGATAGTCGAGCAAAAAGAACACGCGAGCGAGCGCGAAAATCGCCTGCCGCGTGAAAACACGAGGCGCACTTTTCCACGTGGCAGGCGACTTTCATACTCGCGGGTGATTTTCGCGCTCGCTCACGTGTTCTTTTAGCTCGACTATCCCTGAGCGGAGAGGGAGACTGCTCGCAGTCCACATTATCTCAGATACTCCGTTAAACGAATGACTGCAGGCTTCAAACAGAGATTCCCTGGGGATCGGGAATAGTATCGACGCGGAATGCGAGATCCGGAATGAAATAAGCATGGTGGGAAGCGAGAAACGATCGACTTTTCATTCAGTCTTCTCTCTATCATTTACCCGTCGAAGGATGCAGATCTGGCGACAAGGCGAAAGCTTGGGATTAATTAATTTTTAGCGAAAGAACGGTGCTAAAATATTTAAGAAAGTATTTAAGTCTTTGTCTTATAAAGGAAATAGAAGGAGGAAACCTCTTGAATCCATTCACGTCGCTGACGCATGGCAAAAGACATGGTGAAATGGACAAAACTGTTAACGACGGGATTGGAAAAGGCAGCTTGGTAATTTCACGCTGGAGCGACTGTCGATTCAAACGCTACAACCACCTCCGCATGGAACGTTTATCACATAACTTCCCCATCACCAGCCCTTACAGTGCCTAGAATCCCACAGCCCTCGTGAATTGAAAACTTCATCCCTTTTCCCGTCTCTATCGCTTTTCTTTTCTTTCCATTTTGCTGGTCGGAGGAAAGGTCGTGGGTGGCTTTTTCAGACTCTTTATTTTGTCATAAAATCGTGGAGCAAGCTAATCGAAAACCGCGCACGAGAGTTGAATAATCGACGAGTGCGAGTACCGAAGGGGTGTCACGCCTTACGCTCGGTATCGCCCACACTCTCTTGAAGAATGCACACATATCTTTTACCGCGCTTTCTTGGCTGCGAGCTTCATCTTGCCCCTGCTTCGCTCCTGTTTCACGACTCTATATGTCGCTTTGAATTCTTAGCGTTATCTCACACAGACTCTCAAGAAATAATGCCGTACGAGATCCTTGCAGTTGAGAATTACTTTATTGTGTCCACGATGCCTACATATTAGCGTATAACCTTACATCAGAGCTAATCATAATCTCTCGATAAATCTTTGAGTTATATTCGTTAAATCACAAATTACGTTTTTATTTTAATTACTTCACCTGTGTCTCAATGTCCTAAATAGTCTTAGGTAAGGCAGTTTTACACTTGTTGTACTTCCGCAAGAGAAACTGAGGAAACTGGGATCTAGTCAGCTAACAAACACCTTGCGGAGGAAGATAACTTGTGAAAAGCTGTTTCTACTTTGATTGATATCTCTTAACAACTGCATTTGTAGTTAATTAGCTCGCCATCTCAAAGGATAAACTTGCAGCAACGATAAAGATAGCGAACGTGTGCTGAACCCCTGTTTGCCGCTCTTACGAGTCGGAATCTGGTCAAGAAATATGGGTATGGACACTGAACGTGATGTCTGTCCAAGTACATTATGGGAGCGTCCGAGTAGGGTTCCCATCCGGTGGACCTGTCTTGACAGCTCACTCTAGAGCCATTCATCCGGTTTGTCAAGCCCTGCATTTAGAGAGAAAAGAAAAAAACACAAACGCGAGTTCTTATATTAATTTTGATGTTTAATGTCAAGTTCTTCCGCTTTATAGCAAAGGCTATTTTGGCAGTAAAAAAGACAACAGTGCCATTTTTGATATTTTAACATAAAACAACCCTGCGCTCATTCGTGTAAAATCGAGCTGGACACACCAAGATTGTCTCTCGTACCTGAATATTTTATCCAGATCGTTGATTTTTCTTTAAGGTTACTGCATGGTGTCATGCTTGACAAGACGTTGGGGAAATAATTCTGTAATACTGAAGGATAATGTCCAGACCATGAATGACCTTAGAAAAACTGCAAAAGGTAACCAACTTGTTTTCGGCTTTTTTCTAAGTTCATGCACGGTCTGGTGGTGATTATCCTTTTATTGCAGAATTATTGCCCACCGCCTCCCCTCCCCCCCTCCCGCAACCAGAAACAACAAAAGTATGCCAGATAGAGTTTTTAATGTATGAGATTAAAGCAGTACGGTTCTCGCAGGGGAGCCATGAACAGTTTTGTTGAGTGCATTTTACTCACCTACTTCACATTGAATTGTGTAAAATCGGGTTGAACACTCGAAGAAAAAATGTCACTCCATACGTTGATCAGATCAGGTTCTACTGTTTGCTAATTTTCTTACCTGAATTTTTTTATCCAGATCGTTAATTTTTCCTTCAAGGTTGCTGGTGTCAAGCTTGATCAACTGCAATGAAAGGATAATGTCCAGACTACGCATGAAGTGAGAAGAAATGCAAAAGGTAACCAAAACATTAAAAGTTTGCTAGATAGAATTTTTGATGTATGAGATAAAAGCAGTACGGTTCTCACAGGGGAGCCATGTTGTGCGCATTTTGACGCTGTAAAGAACGGCGGATATTTAGTGGTCAACAACAGATTCTGTTTTGCTGAACATGACCTTTTTACTGTGTCACGGCAGCCCATCCATTTTGTTTAGTTTTGCTAATCACTTGCCCTTACCTGTTATAGAACTCAAAAAAAGCGAGGAAATTACTTGTAAATGACAAAATCACAGCTTCGTGACAAACAAATATGTCTCCCTTGCGTTATATTTAAAGTTACGGGAATCCTGAAACCTCGAGTTGGACATCGAGTTCGAGTTCGAGTTAGACTTCGAGTTGGACTTCGAGTTGCACTTTGAGTTGCTCTTTGAATTGTACTTATTTTGCTTTCTTTCATCTTTGTTTCATTTCTTTCATAGATCGTCACGCACGGATTCTCAAGGGAGGGTGGGGGAGGGGCCAGTTATCTCCCAAAAAAAAATTCTGCGCACGGAGGTAAAAAAACAATTCGAACACTCCAAAACCCACGAGAAATACTTGCTGACTAAGAAGGCGAAAAGTGCTCATTCCCCAATCTCTTCCCTTGCAGAATCAAAATGGACCCCTTAAGGTATCTAGACACACCTATAAACAGGAATCTTGATTCTTTTTGTCACGAAATATCTCTTGAAATCAAACAACTGAACTGATGAACCCCTGTTTGGAATTCCTGTATTTGTTTCGCGTTTTGCTATCTCCAGGGCTGTAGCCACATAAAAATTCGTACCAACAGCAATATCTGGAAAAAAGTTCGTGCATGGTCTGGTGGAGATTATTCTTTATTAGCAGAATTTTTTCCCACCGCACTTCCCCTCCCCCCCCCCTCCAACCAGAAGCAACAATAGTATGCCAGATAGAATTTTGAATGCATGAGATTAAAGCAGTACGGTTCTCATACGGGAGCCATGAGCACTTTTGTTGAGCGCATTTCGGCACACAGCTTCACTAAACTCGTGTAAAATCGGGCTGAACACTCGAAGATAAAATGTTACTCCATACGCTGATCAGATCTTCTGCTGTTTCTCTTACCTGAATTTTTTGAGCCAGATCCTTAAGTCTATTTTCATGATTGCTGATAACATGCTTGAGCAACTGCAATAATTAAAAAGGATAATGCCCAGACCGGGCATGAACTTAGACGAAATGCAAAAGGTAACCAAAAACTTTAAAAGTTTCGGCTAGGTAGAATTTTTAATGTATGAGATAAAAGCAGTGCGGCTCTCACAGGGAAGCCATGACAACTTTTTGTGAGTGCATTTTGGCGCTGTAAAGAACGGCGGGTATTTAGCGGTCAACAACAGATTCTGTGTTGCTGAACATGACCTATTTAAGATGATATTAACCTCAGCAGACATTTTTATGGTACATGTTAAGAGAATTTTTCTGAGCATCAAGACATTTCATCTTTAGTGATCACTTTCTGTATTCTCATGACCTGTATGTTTGATCATGTAGTGATATGGAAAGGAAAAATTTTATACTGGTCACTGTGGGGGCTGAAAAGGTTACTAATAAGACACATTACGAGTCATATAAATAACTTCCGGTATGACTGTTAGAATTATAAAAAGAAAGAAATATCGACAACGTAAAACTTAAGAAGTTACCCAGTGGTTTGCAGGAAGCGATGCTCCAAAGGAACTGGGCAAATAAAAGCCAAAAGCCAACACGAAGAATAAGCGAAACATTTTCTGGCTGTCCGGCTCCCTTCAAGTTTAAACTGGTCAGTAAAAATAAATAGATGGGTCAGTTCAGCTGAATTTAAATAGTTCAGCTACTTAGTGTATTCTTATTTAAGAAAACCAAAGTGAAAGATAAATATCATTTGCCTGATGCTTTGCTATCCACGACTTTTATGTCTTTTGGGGCAACACACGTTTCCATTTCGCATCAATAAAAATGTCTTTTTCGGTCGTTTATCTTTCCACCTAATCTTCATACTATCCGTTTTACACAAATCTCTGTTACAGAAAAATATAACAGATCATCATTAGATTCCCCATACAGTCAGTTGATGATGATGACGAAGTTTACAGCTATTCAGTTGTAACTCAAAGGCGTTCGTATTTTTTGAAACTGTTTGTTAAGAGGTTCACAGCCAAGTGTGCACTGCCCGCTTATTTAACCTGTCTTTATAGAACTCGTAGTTTGCACAGATGTGCTGCGTAAACCGGCACGACTTGTTGACACGTCTTATTTATCAGAAACATCAACATCTTGAACGCTACACGTCGATAAAACGTAACGGAATCTATTTTTCGAATTTTCGAGCGTTTCCCATTTTTTACACTTGCCCGTTTTTTTGTTGTTACAAAATTCGAGATGGCATTTCATTTTAAGAAAACCCCGGCGTTGTATCGCAGTTTCAAAATGCAGATTTTCTGGAATAACAAAGGCTCTCTGAACAAGAAATTCAAGGACTCTCTATGGATAGTTTCTGTGAAATATCCAGATGGATAGTCAGTTTACCCTTTCCTTACCGAAAAAGTCGGTTCGTCTCTTTTTCTCTGTTCAGCATAAAACAAATTGTGAAGGGCTAAAATGCAAAGAGTTTAGTTTTGCTATTTTAAAACTTAAGCAAACTCGTGTTTTCAACATGTTTGTGTTTTGTGTAAATTTACCCTCAAGCTATTTAGTCGGTGACTGATTAGCCAGTTGACATGCAAATATTTTTCATTTGCTGGTGCTCATAATTAGGCTGAACTCTTACTTGGCACTATTTTGAAAGAGGTTTTTTTGCTTAAAGACGCGTAGTGGACGCAAACCAGACAGGAAAGTCACTTTTCAACGCAGAGGCTTCAAAACGTTTACTAGAAAAATAATAAAAACTGAACGTGGATGCGAAAGGCGCAATTCACACTACGACAAAACTCAGTCCATGAAGTTAAACGATGAATAAGCTAAACGCATTAGCTTTTAAAGATTGTGTGAACAGTTTAGTGACAGTTGCAAACAGTCCCATTTTTAAAACATCTGCTGTTTTCATATTAGCTTTTGAAGCGCACTGTGCTATCTTCGTATATTTTTCAAAGGCCAACACTACATGCAAATCTCTGACTACAGAGTTTTATTGACTCATTCACTTTCTTCCACTAATCACTTTCTTCCACTAATATTTCTGTTTTCAACAAAGATGACTAACCTTTTTATATCAATAGTCTTTTTTTCGTCCGCTGTAAGGCTTCTCTCAGAATTTTGCCCTTTGAAGCACAAGAACACTTGTGATGAGTAAGCTAACCAGAAATGATTTAGCCAAACTTGTCTTTTGGACTTGTTTGCCCTTTGTTACCTCCGGTGAAGGAAGTGGAGTTGAAGAATATCAATTACATATTTTAATTATTTCTTACTTTCTTAACATCATGCCGAAAAATGCACTCACATCTGTCTGTTTAGTATTTCAAAAATCTTCTTAAAATTTCACTATTCCAATCATATCCCTTTGCAATAATATCCCATAACGATAACTTTTTTTATTATTAGTTCGAAAATTTTTAAAATGGGCTTACACAAACGCCGACGATAGAAAGTCACACAACAGGTTGAGTTAACCGGTAGAATCAGTATTAAAATTTTGACGGCGGCGAGGATTTTATGAATACATGTTTCTTTCCCTCCTAGTTGAAAGATAATCAAGCTTTTTATGGAAGCATACAGCGAAAAAGGAACAGTATACGATATTTTTTCGCAGGTTCTTCATCCGATTTTCATCTTTATTACGTTTCGCGTGTTTGATCATGCGTATAGATACACTTTCTAAGAGTTCGTCACGGAAGTGAGACTCCATATGATCTCTCGAGCGTTGTAACAGAAATGACTTCGAACTAAATTGACTATTGTACCCTATAGGCTTAAAAACAAGGCAATATGCTCTGTACTTGAGTGTTTAGGGCGGGATAAAGGATACGTAAGGCAGTGGCAGCCGAGAGGCGGTGAAGGATGATTTTTTTAGACAGAGTGCACGCGGAATTTTTTGTTTTTAACTGTCAGAAATTGGGAAGACAAACAAGCGAAATCCCCGGTGAGAAATCACCGCCGACGCATTATGATCGTATATCCGAACGGGATCAGTGCTTCAAGGTATTCTGCTAGCGCAGTATCGCGGGGATGAACAAAAACTAACGGCGAGAAAAAAGCTGTTTTTTGAAAAACGTCAAAGCGGAGAGCGACTGTTGATTCAAATGCCATACTCACAGCTCTACTGTACAGTAGGATAGGATCATGTGTAATTATATTTCCCTTGGGGCGTGCACTCTCATTCCTACATCTCGCGCCAGTCCGAAATCATTTATGCTACCATGTAGCACTAAATTTTTGCAGGAGTTTAATTTTGCGAATGGGCGATTTTTTGTGTTTTGGGTGAACTAATTGTTGCGATTGGAAAAACTGTTTTTTCTTGCTAGGAATTAATTTTTGCGATTGTCTGGCAGTCGCCTTTAATTTGGAATTATAACATTCTCGTTCTATGAGTAAAAATAATCAAAGGTCATCAAATGCAGGTGAACATGAACTCCTGGGTGAACGACATGCAGATGTCTAACACGTTTTCTGTTAATCAATAGAGTACCTTCAGAAGATCCTTTTAACAGTTACATATATACTGTAGTGTACCGACTGCAATTTCACCATTTTATTTATGAAAGCTTTTTCATTTCGTTTTGTCTCTATACGAGAGAGACGGTTAACAAAATGGTTTTACATTTCATGTAAAAGGCGATGTTTGTATATAATTTTGACAGTGGAGTAAATTTTGCGGGAACTTTTTTTTTGCGGAAGGTGAAAAATCCTTGTAAGTAAAGGTTTCGTTATACAAAAACAAGTAAAAATCAACGCTGGTAAAATCGAACGACGTTTCGGTGTCGTCATGACGCCATTTTCAAGTTCAAAAATGATTCAAATAAACTGTCAGGAATAGTAGCTGGAGATTAACATAAATGATTAATGCAGAGTCACGCAAATAGTTTAGCTCGAATTGATTCCGATTGGACATCAAGAGATGGTGTCAATTCTCTAATTAGCAACATTTCGTGCACTAAACAATCAAACTTATTCCGACACTTCTTTAGGACGAAAAACTGTTTGTCAAGGTCTTTCGGGACAATACAGTGTTTGTCACTATAGTGCTTGCCAATAGATGATGATAGGTTTTTGTGCTCATTCACGCGCTGTAAATGCCTGAATGTGTACCCTACATAACTTACATCGCACAAGTCACATTGAAATTTGTAAACTACACACTGCTGATTTACAATAGGCGGTTTTTTCTCCTGCACTTTAAGTTCCTGTTCGATCTTGTTGCTAACGAAAACAGGTTGAATGGCTGTGTGAGTCTTCTGGCTTAGGTCTTTGAGTTGTTTTGCGCACGAAGTCTGCCGAAACCTGGTCTTTGAAGGGTAGGACTATTCGAACTGTTGGGCTGAAAAACCCCGCAAAAATCGCAAACATTACAACCCGCAAAAATTTAGTGCCACACGGTATTATCCATGTGCCGCATGAAATTTTTAACCTTCCCACAAGCCGCTTTTTATAGCGTCTAGAAACCCACGGCCTACGCGAACTGTAAACTACATCCCGCACCTCTCGGTTTTCTTTCCTTTTCCTTGCGTTTTTCGGACAGAAGGTCGCAGATAGCTTCTTCTTCCCTGAATGGCCCGACACCTTCTTGCTGAGGACTACCTCGTGAGCTTGTTGAGAGACCCTTTATTTTCTTAAATAAGATAGTGGAGTGAACTAACTAATAACTGCGCGCGTGATCTTATTAATGATTGCGAGCGCAATGGCGCAAAACAGTGTCGCGCTTCGCGCTCGCTTCGCCCACACTCTCACTCCATCCGGCAGTGAGCATTGTAGGTTGAAGAATGCACACACATTTTTTACCTGGGCTTTCTTGGCGGCAGGCTTTTTTACCGCGCGTTTATATCGCATTTAATCCTTAGGGGTTTTTTTGGGGCGGCCTTTTCCTGCTTTTGTCCGGACAAAGATAATCACACGCCAAATGGCATCTAGATTACTTTTCATGATGTTTATCTCTTGTCGAACCTTTCCTTGCAGTCAGCCCCATAATACGGACGCCTCTTTATTACAGACAGTTTATTTTGTCTCAAAAGCCCAAACCCCCAATAAACTGTACTTCCACGGACATTGATAGCAGAGGCGTTTCTCGGGCGAATTCATGTATACCGCCCTGAGGTAATGTAGCCGACCGAGTTTGAAGGCAAAATTGAGCTTCTCTAATCCCTGACAAGCTAACAGAATATGGAGCTACGTATTTGCAGAGCACTGAATACGTACCCTTAGTAAGAAAAATTATCATTTAAAGTAACGGAATATTAAACCATGCCACATATGAATGAGGTACGTTCGGTCATTGCTTTTACTGATGTGGTGGCTCCTAGAGAAGCCGTTTGTTTCGTGAGAGATCCAGTCCACTTATGCTCGCTCTCCACGGATGAAAAGAAATTTATTTCAACTAAAAAGAGTCAAAATTTTGTAATAGTAAATTTCATTTAGCTTTCTTTGTGTTGAATAAATGCAACATAGTGCTAAACATGGTGTGCCCACATGAACCAACGCTGGGTGACATTATGTGCATATTTTACTTGCAGGTCTGACAATATTAAAGCTGCATAATGCACCTTTTGCATTACATTACGTTTACCTTTGTTATCTATCTAATCTGCTAACCAACAGAAATATTGCTACGCTTTCTGAGAGGTCAGCCTTGTCGCTATATAAATGAGAAATAGCCCAGACTTGAGTATATCTATGTTAGAGAGTAATAATTCAACATGTCTGGACGCAGTAAACGAAGGAGGCAAAGGTCTAGGAAAAGGAGGCACCAAGCGTCCTCAATCCACAAAAAGGCAGAAAAATATTAACACCTATCTTTCAAAGATTGTAATGTGAGGGGGAAATTGTCTATAGTAGGACGAGTACATCGTGTTCTACAAGTCCAAATATAGATAATGATAATGATAACTGTATTTATACACGGTAAAAAGTTTTTTAATTACAATAAATAAATATATACATATATTAACAAAAAGAAAGAAAGAAAAAAACTGCTTTACACGAATTAATGCCGTGTTTGGACAGGAATTAAGTTTATAAAGGAAATCGTCAAGTGATTCTGCTTGCCGTAAATCATAGGGTAAGCTGCTCCAAAGTACCGTGGCACCACTACAACTAAAACTGTTTTTCAGAAAGTTGGTGCGGGGCAATAGAACCGCAAGTTTGTTCTTAAGAGTCTCTCCGTGAATAATTTGTTACGTCGTTACGGTTTGTAAACTGATCACTTAGATACCCGGGAGTGAGACCATGTAAAGATTTAAATACCGTTATGGCTTTCTGCATCTGTCTTTGGGTGCTTAGTTTTCGCCAGCCAATTAAAGTTTAACAACTAAATCATTGACATTAGAGTTGAAGCTAGAAGTCATGATGCAGGTAGCTCGGTTTTGTAATTTCTGTAATTTATTTGAGAGCGTTATATTACAGTTACCCTACACAACACTGCAATAATTGAAGTGTGGCTGAACTAAGCTATTAAAGACAGAGTGTAGAGTCGCTGGAGTGACGAAAGAACGGATACGTTTTAGGGCCCCGAGGCTAGATGCAATTTTCTTAGATAAATTATCAGTGTGAGTTTTCCAAGAGAGGTTTTCGTCAATAATAAACGCCTAGAGAGTTTGCAGAGGTCACTTGATCAATGGGGACACCATCAAGGCAAAGATTTGGCGCTCTTGGGAAAGTGCGTAACCCCTCCCTGATCCTATTCTCTAGAGTCTTGCGACAAGAAATAAAAAGTAGAAATACTTGCGAAGAAATGGGTGCGGCCTTAAACCTATAACAAAGGAAGGCGTTAACTCAAGCGAACGTAGAGAAGTTTCACTATTAAAATTATGCCAGAGGCAGTAAGTTACCATACAGTTCCAGAAAAGATGGATAAGAGTTTCTTCCAGTTTTGGAAGAAACTGCAAACGTCGTTCAGTGTCATCTGAGATTTATTTTTTAAGAAATTATTAGCAGCTAGTCTTCTGTGTAAGAGTTTAAATTGAAAAGCCAGAAGTTTTGATATTTTCGTACGTTGAAAAGGTAACCTGTAAGCTGTCTTCGAGTCAAATCGTTCAATTTCTTCTATCATGCAGTCCACAGCCCCTTTCGTTTGGCTGTTAACAGGCTGCTTTCGTTCTTTTCAATAAGTTTTTTGTGTGCAATTCTATTTGGATTTTTTGCCTTTAAAAACTTAGTAAGAGAACTTTCATAGTGACCCGAATGAGAGAGTTTAGCCCCAGACACTGTGACTGAGTAACAGTGTTTCTTTGCAAAAGTATTATCTTCGTAGTTACAATTTGACCAGGTTTGCGAAATTTCTTGCAAGAAAACGATTTCGGTTAGAAAGGAAGTGTTAAGTTTCCAGAAACTTGGACCTCTAGGGTTTGAGTGAAGAGCTATCTTGGCCCTGATTACACTACTTCGCACGATTTCTGCAATATAGCATGCAGAGCAGGCATTTTTTACGAAACGAACGCTCGCTTAAAATTCGATCGTTTAGGCCGCCATTTTGGAAGCAAGTAAAAATGGTCTAGGCAGAGCGGGCGTTTTTACGAAGCGAACGCTCGTTTAAAATTCCGGATCGCTTAGGCCGCCATTTTGGAATCATTTTTTGGCTTGCCCCAACCCTCTGTCAGTTTCAATATCCAAGATGGCGGCATATCGGATTATTCATCACTCGATTATTCATCGCTCACCCAGCAAAATACGCCTGCTCTGAAGGCTATCTGCAATATTGTAAAAGAACTATCAAAGATGTCTTCAATAATAATTGATACAACAACAACAACAACAACAACAACAACAACAACAACAACAACCATTTTATCTTGCCAAATTAACAATTGTACAATTGTAGTAGAGTCTATATGTGAACATACTTTTAGACTTCAAGATTCATTGTCAGTTAAAAGTCAGTTTGCGTTTCATCTGATTAGAACAAAAAAGCTTTTCAGAAGAGAGAGGCAAAGGATATGAAAACGTTCTTTACCAGTATTGACTGAGCAGTATCGCATCAAGAATAACGGTAGTGTTGAAATTCTACAAGATAGGGCAAAATCGAAAAGCTTTCTAGGGGCTTAATTTTCGTATTTCTACGGAGCGCCCACCATCTCACACACTAGTCAATAACAGTCGGACTTTTTTCAGTTAAAAGCAACTGTAAATTAACAATGTTGTCGGAAATGTATACTTTTGTCTTTGTACGAAAAAAAATCCGCGCATAGAATCTTATTATTCGTTGGCTAAGAGAAAATTAAAGATGATTACCGATCAAGGGAAACTAAAATGATTTAACTTGTTTAGAACACCGATATGGACAAAAAAGGTGGACTTGCTAAGACACACAATAAGTCTCAAGAAAATATATAGTTAACGACCTCGCTGCCCAACTTGATTTACTAGACACTTGGAGGATAATAAACCCGAATAGTTGTAAATACACTTGGCGCCGGAGAAGGTCTGCATGAAATCTCATGTCGCCTAGATTTTTTGCCGTAAGCCAGAGTCTTATGTGCAGCGTTACGAGTGCAAATAACTCGGCTGGTTATAAAAAGATCACTCCCGGCTCCCGATCGCAGATACCACGCAGTTCTTAACAACCTCTAATTTCATTGGATCTTGGTATCACGCAGCTCTATCGTTTTCAGGGTCAGGGTCAATTGTTTTGTTGTTTGTTCTATTGTTTTCTCAGCAAATCAGAGAAGACCTTGTAAGAGCTCCGTGCCGCGCTGATCGACATCATAATAGCGTCAAATTTTGCGATTTCATCAGGGCCTGAGTTTTGGTTGGTGTAACCTTTTTTAACCTTTATTTTTTCCGTAATGTTTCCGGGTTCCGCTGAGACCACGAGTTGAAATATAGAGTTTAAACTGAACCTGGTTGGGAAAAGAGCAATTCTGTTACTAATGATTCCATCACTCGGTGAGTCAATAACAATAGAATAAGGTAAACGCAAGAGCTTTTAAAGAATGTGTTAATTGTTAGTGCCCTGACAAAAATGAACATTCTTGACTTCTAAGTTAACTACTAAGTAATTCTTCCGATTGTTCTGCTATTAAAAAATCGGTTGTCTAAGAACTGGCCAGTCCTGAGGTGCACTATTATGTTGTCTTCGCTTCCTTAATGAAGGCCAACTGTTTAATTCACTGCTCAGTTTTATTCCTCTTTCACTGCCTGACACTGGTGGCAAATCTAGGTGATATTTTGATTTTCATGAAGAATGTCTTACCTTTTTTGGTGTCAATACCCCTTCTTATACTCTGGCGCTGTAAAGCTTCACGCGAAATGTTTTCCTTTGAAATACAGGAAGCTGTCAAGATATACGCTATAAACCGGAAGTTAGCTAGCCGACTTGTGTTTTGAACTTTTCCACGGTTTGTTTAATCAGAGATGATTAGCTTTACTCTCGCCGAGGAAAGGAATCAAGGAGACGAAGCGGAACATTTAGTTCTTTATTACAATGAAAAATTCGCTTCCCCTCCAGTTAGTATTTTAAACTCATCTTTAAATTTGACTATTCCAAACTTCTTGCAGTCTTGTAAACAAATCCCATTACAACTCGACTTACTCAGCCAGAAATTTTGATCATTAATTCGAGAATATTTAATACCGGCCTTGTATAAACACTGACGCCAAAAAGTCACACAACAGTCCGAGTCACTGCTGGAATCAGTCTTAAAATTCTAAAAGCGTAGATGATTTTCGTGAATTTTTTAAAAATGGTTATTTTCGGTACATTAGATAGATGAACAAGCTTATGACAGCATATAGCGAAGCCGCCTAGCAAAGGTATATACGAATTGTATCGTTTCTTCATCTCAATCGTGTACAATATATTTCGATATATTCGTGTATTTGATCACTGTATGCGTACGAATACACTTTCTCGAGGCTCAGTTAAGACGTTTAGATTCCGTTTTATGTCTACACTACGAGCAGTCTCTCTTGGCTCTCTTTCGCTCAGGGATAGTCGAGCAAAAAGAACACGCGAGCGAGCGCGAAAAACGCCTGCCACGTGAAAACATGAGGCGGGCTTTTCCATGTGGCAGGCGACTTTCATACTCGCGGGTGATTTTCGCGCTCGCTGGCGTGTTCTTTTAGCTCGACTATCCCTGAGCGGAGAGGGAGACTGCTCGTAGTCCACATAATCTCAGGTCCTCTGTTAAACGAATGACTGCAGGCTTGAAACAGAGATTCCCTGGGATCGGGAATAATATCGACGCGGAATGCGAGATCCGGAATGAAATAAGCATGGTGGGAAGCGAGAAACGATCGATTTTTCATTCAGTCTTCTCTCTATCATTTACCGGTCGAAGAATGCAGATCTGGCGACAAGGCGAAAGCTTGCGCTCAATTAATTTTTAGCGAAAGAACGGTGCTAAAATGTTTGTCATGATCGATTTTGTTGGCGGAATGCAAGAAGGTATTTAAGTCTTTGTCTTATAAAGGAAATAGAAAGAGCAAACCTCGTGAATCCATTCACTTTGCTGACGTATGGCAAAAGACATGGTAAAATGGACAAAACTGTTAACAACGGGATTGGAAAAAGCAGCTTGGTAATTTCACGCTGGAGCGACTGTCGATTTAACTGTTACCATCTCCGCACGGAACGTTTATCACATAACTTCCCGCCCGCCCTTACAGTGTCTAGAATCCCATAGCCCTCGCGTGAATTGAAAACTACATCCCTTTTCCCGTCTCTATCGCTTTTCTTTTCTTTCCCTTTTGCTGGTCGGACGAAAGGTCGCGGGTGGCTTTTTTAGACTCTTTATTTCCTCATAAAATCGTGGAGCAAGCTAATCGAAAACCGCGCACGGGAGTTGAATAATCGACGAGTGCGAGTACCGAAGGGGTGTCACGCCTTACGCTGGGTATCGCCCACACTCTCTTAAAGAATGCACACATATCTTTTACCGCGCTTTCTTGGCTGCGAGCTTCATATTGCTCCTGCTTCGCTCCTGTTTCACGAATCTATGTCGCTTTGAATTCTTAGCGTTATCTCACACAGACTCTCAAGAAATAATGCCGTACGAGATCCTTGCAGTTGTCAATTACTTTATTGTGTCCACGATGCCAACATATTAGCGTATAACCTTACATCAGAGCTAATCATAATCTCTCGATAAATCTTTGAGTTATATTCGTTAAATCACAAATTACGTTTTTATTTTAATTACTTCACCTGTGTCTCAATGTCCTAAATAGTCTTAGTTTAGGCAGTTTTACACTTGTACTTCCGCAAGAGAAACTGAGGAAACTGGGATCTAGTCAGCTAACAAACACTTTGCGGAGGAAGGTAACTTGTAAAAAGCTGTTTCTACTTTGATTGATATCTCTTAACAACTGCATTTGTAGTTAACTGGATCGCCATCTCAAAGGATAAACTTGCAGCAACGATAAAGATAGCGAACGTGTGCTGAATTCCTGTTTGCCGCTCTTTCGAGTCGGAATCTGGTCAAGAAATATGGGAATGGACACTGAACGTGATGTCTGTCCAAGTACATTATGGGAGCGTCCGAGTAGGGTTGCCATCCGGTGAACCTGTCTTGACAGCTCACTCTAGCGCCATTCATCCGGTTTGTCAAGCCCTGCATTTAGAGAGAAAAAAGAAACACAACGCGAGTTCTTATATTAATTTTGATGTTTAATGTCAAGTTCTTCCACTTTATAGCAAAGGCTATTTTGGCAGTAAAAAGACAACAGTGCCATTTTTGATATTTTAACATAAAACAACCCTACGCTCATTCGTGTAAAATCGAGCTGGACACATCAAGATTGTCTCTCGTACCTGAATTTTTTATCCAGATCGTTGATTTTTCTTTAAGGTTACTGCATGGTGTCATGCTTGACAAGGCGTTGGGGAAATAATTCTGTAATACTGAAGGATAATGTCCAGACCATGAATGACCTTAGAAAAACTGCAAAAGGTAACCAACTTGTTTTCGGCTTTTTTCTAAGTTCATGCACGGTCTGGTGGTGATTATCCTTTTATTGCAGAATTATTGCCTACCGCCTCCCCTCCCCCCCTCCCGCAACCAGAAACAACAAAAGTATGCCAGATAGAGTTTTTAATGTATGAGATTAAAGCAGTACGGTTCTCGCAGGGGAGCCATGAACAGTTTTGTTGAGCGCATTTTACTCACCTACGTCACATTGACTCGTGTAAAATCGGGTTGAACACTCGAAGAAAAAATGTCACTCCATACGTTGATCAGATCATGTTCTACTGTTTGCTAAATCTCTTACCTGAATTTTTTTATCCAGATCGTTAATTTTTCCTTCAAGGTTGCTGGTGTCAAGCTTGATCAACTGCAATGAAAGGGTAATGTCCAGACTACGCATGAAGTGAGAAGAAATGCAAAAGGTAACCAAAACATTAAAAGTTTGCTAGATAGAATTTTTGATGTATGAGATAAAAGCGGTACGGTTCTCACAGGGGAGCCATATTGTGCGCATTTTGACGCTGTAAAGAACGGCGGGTATTTAGCGGTCAACAACAGATTCTGTTTTGCTGAACATGACCTTTTTAAAGGGGCTGTGTCACGGCAGCCCATCCATTTTGTTTAGTTTTGCTAATCACTTGCCCTTACCTGCTATGGAACTCAAAAAAGCGAGGAAATTACTTGTAAATGACAAAATCACAGCTTCGTGACAAACAAATATGTCTCCCTTGCGTTATATTTAAAGTTACAAACACCAAAGATGAACTTTGAAAAAAACTGTCAGGTTGAACAGTTTTTCCCAATTGCAATCCATTTTAATCTTCTTCACGTTTGCCCATCCGTGCCTTTATTTGTATTTGCTGTGCTATTAAAACCTTCCTTCAATGTTTTAAGTGGTTATTTTTACGTTTCTCTCAATTTGGTTGCTAGTTGCCAGTGGGGGTTGTATTTGCCTAAATTTCGTGACACACTGAGCTCCTTAAGATGATCATAACATCTGCATATGCTTTTTATGGTACATGTTAGCAGAATTTGTCTGAGCATCAAGACATTTCATCTTTGGTGATCATTCCCTGTATTCTCATAGCCTGTATGCTTGATCAAGTAGTATTGAAAGGTAAAATTTTATTAAGTTCAATGTCAAGGCTGAAGGGGTTACTTAAAACACATTACGAGTTATATAATTCCGGTATGACTGTTAGAATCATAAAAAGAAGGAAACTGATCTACAACGTAAAACCGGTATGACTGTTAGAATCATAAAAAGAAGAAAACTGATCTACAACGTAAAACCGGTATGACTGTTAGAATCGTAAAAAGAAGGAAACATCTACAACGTAAAACTTAAGAAGTTACCTGGCTTGCTCCAAAGGAACCAACCAAGAAAAAGCCAAAAGCCAACACGAAGAATAAGCGAAACATCTTCTGGTTGTCGCTCGTCAAATTTGAACTGGATAACAAAAATAAACAGATGGGTCAGCTTAACTGAATTTAAATACTTCAGCCCCTTAGTTTACTATTACATGTATCTATGAAAAATCATGTCTCATGAGAGAATATTTCTCTCTGGGCGATACAAGTTTCCCACCATTTCGCATCAATACAAGGTCAGTTTACCCTTTCCTTACCGAAAAAGTTAGTTGGTCTCTTTTTCTCTGTTCATCATACAACAAATTTCGATGGACTAAAAGAAAAAGAAAGTGAATCCGATGGCTATTTTAAAAACTTAAGCAAACTTTTGTTTTCAACATGTTTGTGTTGTGTATAAAACGCAAAACTATTTAGTATGATTGATTAGTCTGTCGACATGCAAATATTCAGTTTTCCTAGCTGGCGCTCATAGATCACTCTTATCGCAATGTTTTGTTTGGGAGAATTAAGTTGCGGGTTTTCTTTAAGACTCGCCGTAGACGCAAACCAGACAGGAAATTCACTTATCAATGAAACGTTGAATAGAAAAACAATGAAAATTGAATGCGGACGTGAAAAGTGCGATTACACTCACTTGATGAAGTCTAAACGACGAATAAAGTAAACGCAAGAGCTTTCAACGATGGTCAACCGTTTAACAAGAGATGTGCTTCCTTAACTTCATTTTTAAACGATTCTTTTGATCAAACAGCTCCACTTTTAAAAAACCTGCTGTCTTTAAGCCCGAGTTTTAAGTTAATGAGGCCTTCCAAAGGGGGTAGCCTTGTCGCTTTGTCGCGTCTTTCTCAGGAACCGGATGTCGCTGCACTAATGGTTGTAAATGTCGCTGTCGTTTCTGTAGCGCGTGCAAATGTCGCTGTCGCTTTATAAATTCTCTAAAATAACGAAATTGCTGGTTGTGTCATAGTCACTGCCCTCAAATGAGTTTTGTGGCAAATGAGTTTTTGGCACATATCGGCAGATCGTCAAGAAGAGCACTGATTAAAACACGCATTTAGTTTCTTCAATATCACGTGATCGTGAAGAGGAAATTATTGGCCAGTTTACCCCCAAATGACACAAATCAAGATTATAGGTACTATTTAAGCCTCACCGTGAGGCCTGAAGTCACTTTGCATACAGATCGCGAATATTCTTAAATGTCTTCTTCAACAGGCGATGAGATCTGGAAGAGTGCTTGGCGAGAAAAAACTTGAACTTGAAGTGAAATCATTATGTAAATCAATCTGAAATCATTCTGTAAATCACTTTACGGTGACGTCGGCATCCAAGATAAGATTATTACTATTTTATAATAGAAGTGAACACGCCTCCATATCTTAACCCTTTGGAGTAAGAAACACTCAAGATCTTTGTCTTTTAGTCTCTCAAAAGAAAATCAATTTACAAATTCAATCTTTTGGGACGACGGATATTCTTCTAACACTTAGAAACTCTAAAACACGAGACCCTGTAGAGTGTAGACACAGTGCGTTTGAAGGAAGAGTTCACCAAGAGATAAGCGCCCGCGGGAGGCTGGAGTATCTAAGGTGGTCCGGGGGCATCTCCCCGGGAAATTTTGAAATTTTGTACTTCGGGAATGCGATTTTAAGCATTCTGATGGGCAAGTCGAAGTGGTTTAATTGCTGCAAATTCAAAGTAATGCCAGCGGCTAAAATGGTTCAGCAGTCTTAATTTTTTCAAATACACAATTTCCTTACGTCGCTGTCTATATATCGGTGCTTATTGTGTCGCTGTCGTATTTTGCCAGTTCAGTTGAGCCGCTTGTCGGTGTTTAGAAAGTCTCATGTCGCCAGTTTTCAGGGCCGTGTCGCTTGTCGCTTTTACCCCTTGGAAGGCCTCGTTAATACTAACTTGTGAAGCTTACTGTAATGTCTTCGTATATATTCGTATATTTTTTCAAGGCCAATAATTACATGCAAATCTCTGAGTTCCATTCCATCATTCACTTTCTTACACTAGTCACATCAGACCTAATATTTCAGTCTGTCTTGAAGAAGAATGTCTTACCTTTTTGTACCAAAAGTCTATCTTCCGCTCGCTGTAAAGCCTCTCTCAGAGTTTCGCCCTTTGCAGCACAAGAACAGTTGTGATGAGTAAGCTAGCCGGAAATGATTTAGCCAAACTTGTCTTTTGGACTTGTTTGCGGTTTGTTTACAGTAATCAACATCCTCTTTCGCCGGTCACGGAAGAGGAGTTGAAGAGAAATGTGAAATATTTATTCAGACTTATAGCATTGTAGTGGAAAATTTACTGTCTACTAAGAATTTTTAAAATCGTCAAATTTCACTATTCCAGTGAGAGCAGACTGCAGTCTTATCCCCTCACCGATTGATGAGAAGAACCCGCCTTTATAGTGTCTAAAATCATACGACATATGTGAATTGTAAACTACATCCCGTATATCTCGGTTTTCTTTCGTTTCCCTTGCGTTTGTCAAACAAAAGGTCGCGGGTAACCTGTTCACAAACCCTTTATTCCTTCAAGAGATCGTGGAGTGAGTTAAATAAAAACCGCGCACAAAGGGCGCAAATGCGCGTCACACTTCGTCGTCCCTTATTAGCCCACACTCGCGCTCCAAACGGCAGTGGGCATTGTAGGTTGATTGTAATATCAGCAACTATATTCTCCCTACTCGTTTCCATACAGTGAACAGCATTAGCTGGGAAAAGTTATTACAGGAGTTAAAGTTTTTTGCCATCAAAATCAGTCTCCGAGTATAAATTGTGTCCCATCCGGTATTTTTGATATAGTTGACCACTCCTAAAGCACTTACACTTTTCCGGTTTTCCGACTTTAGGCACATGGTACATTAATCTGTCGATTGAGAGCTGTAAAATACGCTATAGTTTTTATCAAAGCCTTGATTTATCAGAACACACTGATCAACAACTTTCAAAAGTGTGGCATAGAGTTTTTGCTCATAAATTTGGAAGAAATAAAAACGCATTGTGCTTTAGGATCGATCAGGACTTGTATAAATGTCCATTTTAGTATCCCTTGAAATCGCTTATCATGTCAAATTTTCTGTAAGCCCACGAATAATAAGATTCTAGGCACAGATTTTTTTCGGACAAAGACAAAGGTATACATTTCCGACGACATCGTTAATTTACAGTTGTTTGTCCTTATTATTGATTAGTGTGTGAGATGGTGGGGCGGTCCGTCGAAATACGAAAATTAACAATCTAGAAAGCTGTTCGATTTTGCCTTATTATTATTTTTTTAATTTCAACATTGCAGTTATTCTGTGATGCGATACTGCTCAGTCAATACTAGTAAACAACATATTCATATCCTTTGCCTCTTTCTTCTGAAAAGCTTTTTTATTCCGATCAGCTGAAACGCAAAACTTTTTTTCGATATGTGAAGAAAAATACTGTAACGGATAACAGTGAATCTTAAACGTATGTTCACATACAGTCTCGAATTATAGTTTCTTTGATAGTTTGTTTACAATATTGCAGACTGAACACACAAAGTAGCACAATAAGAGCCAAGGTACAGCAACATTTTACCATTTCATCAGGGCCTCAGTGAATTTTGGCTGATATAACCTTTCCAGTTACAAATTCGCTTGCAATTTAATTTTGGCTTTAAGTTTTACCCTTATTTTACCAATTTAAAATTATAGCGAAGAATTTAAACTGAATTAGGTTGCGAAAAGCACAATTCTCATACTACGGTTACAGACACTCGATGAATCAGCCAATATTAAACGACGGAACGAGGTAAACAATGTTTTAAAACTGTTAACTATAAACTGTTCCGCGCCGATAAAAGGGACATAAAAATAAACATCCTTAATTAATTCACTTAATTTCTAATTAATTCTTTCGATCAAATTGTTCCACTTTAAAAAAAGATAAATGTCCATGTGTAATGATATTAATAATGTAACTAGTTAGTAACTATTTGTTTATAAATAGAATGCCAAAATATCGAGTACCAACGCCATATTTGTAGTACTTGTAATTGCGTAGCACGGCCATCAAATGAAAGTGAATTGCTGTAATAAAATTGCGATGAATCTGAACAAGCTGAGTGTTCTACGCTGTCTTCGCATCCCTGTCAACGGCCAACTGTTTAATTCACTGCGGAGTTTTATTAGTTCCTTATTGACTTCCCGATACAGATGGCAAATCGAGGTGATATTTTCATTTTCATGATGAATGACTTACCTTTTTGTGAGAATTCTCCAGTGATTCTCCTTCTTCTAATCCGCAGCTGTAGAGCTTCACTGGAAATGTTTTCCTTTGTAATACACGAAGTTGTGAATATACTCTATACACCGGAAGTGTGTTAACCAAACTTGTGTTTTGAACTTGTTACGGTTTGTTTAATCAGAGACTGACCGCCAAGAGAGACAGTGGAGACGAAGAGGAACATAGTAATAGATAGTTCGTTGTTGTACTGAAAAATTCAACATCTGTGTAGTATTTCAAAACTTATCCTCAAATTTGACAATCTTCCTGGCCTGTAGTCTTCCATAACTTCTCCTACTACAAATCAACCCGAAATCAGTTTAGTGTATTTATTAATTCGACTAATTCGACCTTTTTGTAACATAGGCTTGTATAAACATTGACGACAGAAAGTCACACAACGGTACTTGTTAACCGATGAAATCAGCGTTAAAAATTCTAAAAGCGCGGAGGCTTTCAAGCTCTCAGATGAAAGCTTACCGCGCAAGCGCAAAGCAAAAGTATACGTATTCGAAAACTTTAATATAGGTTTATCTGATAATGGTGCTCAGTATGTTCACGTATTTGATTTACACTGGTGCAAATACACTTTCTTGAGGCCAAGTTAGACGTTTAGGCTCTATATTATCTCCCGTGTGCCGTCGACAAGTGACTACAGACTTGAATGTTCACTGAAAGGGTGCGAAACAGGGACGGGGATGGGGCTTAAAATCTCTCTTCAGTACTGCACTCTCTTGGCGGCGAACTTTGTCCGCGCGTTTATGTCGCTTTGAATTCTTAGCGGGATTTATCGGAGCGGCCTTTTGTATGAACCGCTTTTGTCTTTATGGACAAAGCCTGAGTCGCGCGCTAAATGGTATCAAGATTACTTCTGTGGTGACTGCGATGTTTATTTCCTGTCTAATCTTTCCTTGCGGTCTCCCCCTAATACGGATACCTCTGTATTATAGACAGTTTATTTTGTCTCAAAAGCGCAAAACCCTAATAAACTGTACCTTCACCGACACTGATAGCAGAGGCGTTTCTTGGGCGAATTTATGTGTACCTGAGGCAATGTAGCCGTATTTAAAAGCAAAATTGAGCTTTTCGAATACCTGACAAGCTAACAGAGAATAGGGATACGATCGGATACCTATTTGCAGAGCACTGAATATATGTCCTTAGTAAGAAAAATTATCATTTAAAGTAACGGAATATTAAACCATGCCACGTATGAATAAGGTACGTTGGTCATTGCTTTTATTGATGTGGTGGCTCCTAAAGGAGCCGTTTGTTTTATGAGAGATCCAATCCACTTATGCTCGCTCTCCGCAGATTCGGCGGGCCAACTGGATGTCCTTAGGCATGATGGTGACGCGCTTGGCGTGGCTGGCGCACAAGTTGGTGTCTTCAAACAGACCAACAAGGTACGCCTCGCTTGCTTCTTGAAGAGCCATCACAGCGGAGCTCTGGAAACGCAGGTCCGTCTTGAAATCCTGAGCGATTTCTCGCACAAGACGCTAGAACGGCAGCTTGCGGATCAGCAACTCAGTAACGATGAGGTTTTTTTGACTCCACCGGTGGCAGGCGCGCTTTTACGAGCTGCCTTAGTGGCGAGCTGTTTGCGTGGAGCTTTTCCACCAGTTGATTTACGAGCAGTTTGCTTTGTACGAGCCATGTTGACGAGTAACTTTTAGAAGATCGATAAAATTGCACAATTGACTCTCTAAAAATTTATACCTAGCGTTCTTTATTCTGATTGGTCAAAAGATGTCCTCTCTGATTGGTGGAATATGATGACAGTCACTTTTGAATAAAATCTTTGTTATTTGGTATCGATCCTAGCAGACTTAATTACGGTTTTGAAATTTTTTAACAGGTTTTCCGCAAAGAAAATTTATTTCAACTGTAAGAAAGTCAACATATTGTAATAATGTATTTCATTTAGCTTTCTTTGTGTTGAATAAATGCATCATAGTGCTACGCAACATCGTGTGCGCACATGAACCAACGTTGGGTGACATTATGCGGATATTTTAATTGCAGGTATACAATCGTAAAACTGCATAATGTTTCTTTTGTATTACCTTAAGTTTACCTTTTGTTGTCTGTCTAACCAATAGAAATATTACTAAGCTTTCTGAGAGGTCAGCCTCGTTGCTATATAAATCAGAAATAGCCCAGATTTGGGGAGGAGGATAATACGTCTCCCCTCCCCGTGGGAGGCTATTGCATGCATAGACGACTGATTTCAGTATTGTTACGGAAGGTTTTAGATATCCACTACAGTATAAGAAATAAGTTTGATTTGAGAATTCAGGTCCTCTAGACTAAACTGCAAAACTGTTTTGTTTTCTCTAAACTCGTGCCGAAAAATATTTTTTTCATTCAGTCAATGTTTTACAGTGTTTTTTAAAGCTTAAGACTTCGAACATTCCTTTAGGTAAACACCTACTGCATTGGACATCACTCAGTGTCTGGAATTTCTGTGACTTTGTGAAACACGAAGCACAATTTACGGCGGCGCATTTCTCGCCTGGCCGCGCTCAGATTTGCACTTTTTTTCTCAATAGTTTGTTCTTAATTTGCACTTGAATCATCTTATATTGTTTCAAAAGCATGTTGTCAAAATTCGAATACAGTGCGGGATTTAGATTTAAGGAAAACCGCTAATGGAACAAAGAAAAAGATGCATTTCAGGTGGCTCGATTATTGATTAGACTCACATTTTCTCTTCGAGACTGGGATATTTGTCGAAGCCTTCTTACGATGCACCATTTGCAGAAACCTGGAGGTACTGAACATAAAGAGGGCTTTTTGTTTCAGATCTTCATTGCACTGTGTTTTTCATCCACAGTATACTTGTATGTGTTGCTTTTTAGGCCTGGTTTTCACTAGCCCGTGTAACAGGCTCGATGCTAGCATAAGCATCACATAAAGTCAGGTTTGCACTAGAGACGAGAGCAGAAGCGCGAAAATTAGGGCAAGCTTAACGTGACTTATAACAACGTGAAGACAGGCTGGATGCAAGCATAAATGCAAGGTGCAAAACTGTCCTGAATTTCCTTTGTGCTCCAGTTGCACTTATGCGTATGTCCGTCACAGTTATTCCTAGTAAAAGCCGCATAAAAGAATGAATGAGGCTGCTTCTGTCATGCTTACGCTTGTGTTACTGTCATTTACTTAGAAAGGTCCTTATGCTATCCTTATGCCATCGTCTGAATGTGTTTGCGTCGCTAATAACAACTAGGTGGTATCTGAGTATCTCGAAATAAAATTGTTTTATTCTGATCGATAGCAAATTGATGGTCATGACTTTGTCAACATTTGGTGGCTCCTAAAAGAGCCGTTTGTTTTGTAAACGAAAGCCTGTTTAAGCGTGTGACTTCTTCTCAGCCTTCTTGGGCAGAAGAACAGCCTGGATGTTGGGAAGAACACCTCCTTGAGCGATGGTGACGCCGGTGAGCTGTTTGTTCAACTCTTCGTCATTGCGGACAGCCAGCTGAAGGTGACGTGGGATGATTCTTGTCTTCTTGTTATCACGAGCAGCGTTGCCCGCCAACTCGAGAATCTCGGCGCTCAAATACTCGAGCACAGCAGCCAAGTACACTGGAGCACCGGCGCCAACACGCTCAGCATAGTTGCCTTTGCGAAGAAGACGGTGGATACGACCAACGGGGAACTGATCGATCAGGAAGCCCTGCTCGGGATGAGCGGCTTTTGGAGTTGGTCCCCTTTGCCTTTCCTTTTCCGCGACCAGACGTGCTGAAATTTTTTGGAAAGTCTTCTTAGGAAGTGAATGAGTTGGTTTTGGGGAGTGCAATATTTAAACTTCGTTCTTATACCAGTAGGATCGAAGGCGCACCAATCAAAGCCTTGCAGACCGCTTGAATTTCAAAGAAGCTTTGTCTAGCAAGAAAATGAGATGCAAAGAAAACTTGACCGCGTGGGTCAGCATTTTAAAGGAGCTAAGTACAAGAAATTGCTCATTGGAATAACCAATCAAATATGGAGGATTTCCATCCGTATGGTAATCGATCTTTTCCTAATGCTAGTATAAATACGAGATGGAACGGGTAAGTAGTCAGATATTTAAGATCCATTTTGATCAGACATGGCACCCAAAGTGGCAGGGAAGAAAGGTGAGAAGAGAGCTGGAAAGGCGAAGGCCTCAGCTGAAGGAAAGAAGAAGAGAAGGGGAAAGAGAAAGGAAAGCTATGCTATCTACATCTACAAGGTGTTGAAGCAAGTTCACACCGACACTGGTATCTCCAGCAAAGCCATGGGCACCATGAACTCGTTTGTCAACGACATCTTCGAGCGCATCGCTACGGAAGCTTCCCGCCTTGCTCGCTACAACAAAAAAATCAACCATCAGCTCTCGCGAGATCCAGATCGCCGATCAGGCTGCTTCTGCCCGGTGAACTGGCGAAACACGCAGTCAGTGAAGGAACGAAGGCTGTGACCAAGTACACCAGTACGCCAAAAACCAACGGCTCTTTTAGGAGCCACCAAATGTTATAAAAGCAATGATCAACTAACAACTGTCGCATCTTTTCTTTCCACTGACTCCCCGGTTTCATCCGGTCATTCTTTCTCCAATTCACATACTTTTATTTGTCCCTTTTACCTACGAAATATCAAGGTTATAGAAAATGTAGGACCATTGTTTGACGGCTTATGTGTTTTGTGGTTCGTTTGATTCGGCGTAGACGTAAAGATCTACAAATGTTTAGTTTTTTGTCTACGCATTTGGCGGCTTGTTTAGCTCGGCTATCAAACAAGCAAACGAGATGGCTCATTTAATCCTTGATTGAAAGTCACCCTGCCGTTGTCAAGTTTAGCTTAGACCCTAGAACACAATTCTTCCCGCAGAAACAGTATTGGCTTTATAAAAGCGTTGATGCGAAATCAGTATCCTGTCCATCAGCACAAGTTTAGTGATTATAGGATGGAAGTAAGTAATGATGTAATGTAAAAATTCCATTTCACCGTGGTCTTGCGATCGTCTTAAGCTTGTCCACGAGAGTCAGACTAGCCGTTTTGTCTCAACCCGTTTTCCTCCTCGGCGTGCGCTGTCACAGTGATTTGGGTATCCCCGTGTTTTGGGTATCCCCATACCCAAATCCTTAGTGAAATGGGTATCCCGGGTAGGGATAGACTGCGAGTAGTCTCTAATTTTGGCGATCGCTTGTGGGGCGGGCGAAATACACGAGCGCGCGAAATTTCGAGGAGACCACCCCTCGCGTCGCGTCTTCTCGGAATTTCGCGCGCGCGCGTGTGTGTATTTCGCCCGCCCCACAATCGCCATCGCCAAAATTAGAGACTACTCGCAGTCTACGGTAGGGATACCCAAAACACTGATTCTTATTACACTGACAAAAGACTGGAAGAAGCGAGGTCATTCTGCCGTTTAGCTCCATTATTTAATACAGATGTTTTTGTTATTGATTTCGGCGTAATGTCGGGAAATATAATCGAAAGTAAAGTAATTCTTGATATATGATATAAAGAGTGGTTTCTTTATGCCTTTAATTGACTGCCAGCCGCTTTTCATATCTTGGGCGAACATGAATTGCACGATCGCAAATGGAACCGCTGGCTTCAAAACGAACGCGAGGGATGCCGCGATCGTAAGCGTTCAAGTAGAAGCCAGTCCTAATAATTCTTGATGAGGATATTTTTCGAAACAAATAACAGACGTCTCGCGCTCTTCACAGTCCTCTGGTCTTTCAGTGAGTCGGAATATTTATTGTTCAGATATTGTAAACACTGAAACAGTCACAAACGCGAACGGGTTTAAAACTGCAGTGCAGTCAATCGATCTGTATCCTGTTATACCTGCTAAAGCAATACGAAAACCTTGCAACACACATTTGTAAGGGCAAAACTACAGTTTTTTGCATGCCCGGGTTCGTGTATGTTTATTTCTACGTAAACTGATCTCAGTGTTTACTATAACGCGCAAATTGTCACGCAATATCCAGAGGTTGACTTAGATTGACGTGAAACTCAAAGGCTAAGTAAACTTGTTTTGGTTTTTCTTCTATCGGTTTTACATACAGTATTAATGTATCAGTCAATTCCAAGCGAGATCATCCCCCCCCCGGGCAACCCCCGGGCATTTGACCTCCTTTCTTGCCCAAATGGTGGGGAATTTGACACGAACAGAAGCCCGGACCGTCGGGCATTTGACCGTTAGCCTGTTCCAGGCGTTCAGATAGTGGAGCGCGAGCGAAAACTAAAGCGAGCGAAAGATCGTCCTCTCCTCCAGTCTCCCCTTGTTTTTTTCCCGCTCTTTCGCTCGCTTTATTTTTCGCTCGCGCTCCACTATCTGAACGCCTGGAACAAGCTATTTGACCGTCGACAAAATGTTGGTCAGCGGTTAAGATTAAAAGTCATCTTGTGCTTCATATAACGCGTCATAACTCCACATGGTGGGATCAGCTATTCAGTATGCCGTTGTACAAAGTCTGGTCTGCTAAAAAGGACGTCAGGAAATCTGTCGTTGCAGTTGATTTCTTGGATTTTGTATCAAAAGGTAAGCTTTGTCTTTCTGTTTTAAATACCTTAAACTTTTTAATAGCGGGATTCGTTGGCATCCACCGAGTGAGCCGCCAGGAGTGATGGAAGAAATTCGTTTGTGTAAATAAAAGTCGGGTGTCGCTGGTTTTCGAAGGGCCTGACCAAAAGATCGAACATTTTCATTAATATCAAGTTAGGTGAAAATTTCTGATTGACAAAAGTTTAGATTGTTGTGTGATAAATAGTGTGGTGAAGTTGTAAACAACAGAAGCGACTTGAAATGCGAATCCGTGGACGAGGTCGCCGCGTAAAACTTCACGTAATTAAAGCTCTATGGTTGACACATCCTATAAATTTGCTTATAACACTCAGCGGGCTTTTGATTTGTGTTAAAAAAATCGTTTTTGTGGATAACTCGCGTACGTTTCAAGTTTAGAAAATATTTTTTTTTGGAAATTGCGTATCAACTTGAAATTATTAATTTGGCTTGAATTTTGTTTTTGGAAAAATAACAAGACTCTATGATTTGCTGTGACCAGTGTGGGGAATGGTTCCATCCAAACTGTATTGGTGTAACAGACGACTAAGCTGCTGAAATGGAAAAGGATGACACACCTTACATTTGCAACAAGTGTACACAGCAAGGTATTCTACTGTGAAATTCAAATAAATTATGAGAATATATTTTTTGTTGTTTTAGTTTTCACATGTTGTTTTCTCTGTTTCTTTTAGCTCCTTTGGGTGACTCTGAAGCTCAGCCTAGGTGGTATCCAGATGGTCCCTCTTTCAAATTCTTTCCCTACCCTGTCATCGATGAGGAAAGACCTTGGGGTGGCGAGTGTGAAGGCTGTGGTGGGAAATGTACGGGCCACTACATCACAGATGTGGACAAATTGCTCCAACTCAACGAAAGTGCAAAAACTGTACGCGCTTTGCCACCATCAGTGCTAATAGAGGAAGCATTTAAGAAGCAGCAAGCTAATTTCAATTTTCAAGCACTTGCCAAAAAATGTTGCCTGGCAGAGGAGCAGGTCCAGTTATGGTGGGATCATCTCCACCAAAATGCACTGAACTGGGCAAGGGGGGCTGAAAAGCAAAAGCAACTCCCTTAAGAAAAAAGCAGCAACAACAAAAATAACTGTTGTTTAAATCACAACCATCGATGTAAACTTGTTATAACATAAATCGTGAGAATAGTTAATGAAGGCAAAAGTTTACTGTTATGAGAGGATTTCCTGTATGAAAAACCTTTTCCTTAAGCCTTCAATAGTTGTCTTTCCTTTAAATAAAGTCAGAGCGTTCGTGTTCTATTCATCACAACCGTGAATGTAATATTGTTATAACAAATTGTGAGAATAGATAATGACAGCAAAAATTTATTGTTACGAGAGGATTTCCTGTCTGGAAACCCTTGCCCTCATTAGTTAAAAGTCTGAGCGTTCGTGCTTTATTCATTTTTTGCTAAGTCATGATGAACTTTGTACTTGCGGTGTATAAATAATTTCTTTGTTTGATATTCAAGTTTTGATATTCATAATTTCTTTGTCTGATATTTCTACTTTTTATATAGAAACGTTTGTAATACATTAAATCCTTTCAAGTAGAGAATCTCCCTGCTTGTCAATCAATTTATAGGAAACACTATTTAACTTTCATTCTTTAAGTTGTCTCGTTTCACGAGTGGGCGTATTTAATTAATATTTAAAAGTGACTTGTACTTTGTACCTAAAACATAACAAAAATTGCGTTAATGTGTGGGTTCAACGTATCTTTTCCAATAAAATTAGTATAATGAAGCTACTAAAGAGTGTTCATCTAGTGTACACAAGAAAACCCCTACTCACAATGACATTTCAGCCCCGACTAGTGGGGCATTTGACCGTGCAACTGGCTCGCATAGTGGGGATTTTGATCGGACATTTTGAAAAAAGTCAAATGCCCGGGGTTTGCCCGGTGGGGGGGGATGATCTCGCTTGGAATTGACTGATACATAAGCTCATCGTGAAAGCGTTAGGTCTGTTTGCACACTAATAAGAACTGGGGACTTTTCATACAGAGCAACACGAGGCACATCGGTTCAATTTCCTTGCGTAGGGACGAAATGCTGAGAGGCAAAAAAACCTTCGAAGACCCAGTTCAACACATTAGTTGGCAATATGGACGTTGAAAGATGTTCGCGAAATTCCACTCGCATTTGACAGGGGGTACCCAAATCACTAGGGTTCTGGGTATCCCCGGAGGGTACCCGGGGATACCGAAAACACGGCAGCCATATTTGGAGCGGATACCCATTTCACTAGGGATTTGGGTATGGGGATACCCAAAACACGGGGATACCCAAATCACTGTGACAGCGCAAAAAAACAGAAAAGGGCTCGATCGAGAGACTTGGATACTAGTCTCGAGTGAAGCTCGGTAGGGCGAACGAGCGAAACAGGTTGCGTGGCGCCGCACAGTTCAGCGCAGTCGAGAGTTGGTCCCGTGTCGAGATATACCCTGAAAATGAGGTTGGTTGGTTGCTTTATGCGCTCGCTCAGTTATTAGCCTGTGAACAGGTTCCTTAGTAGAAGCCTGCCGCAAAAAAATCCGCTCGCTCTGTGTAGATTGCCATGGGGTTCGTGACAGCGGTCCCCTTCTAAGCTTTGCATCGCCGAATTTTTCTTGCGCTCTATTCACTACTCTATTGCCCTTTTGAGAGCCTGTCCACAAGCTAGCGATGTCGTTTAAATATATGTCCTGAAATGACTGCTCAAAGTGTAGCTTTTAGCTCTATAGTGACGGTCATGGGGCACACCCGAGTAGGTACTGGAGGGGGGGATTACGCCCTATAGCGGGCTATACGGGGAGACTCCGCCCGAAAGGTGTGCCTTTTGTAAGCTTGCAGTATGTCAAAGGGTAAGGAAAATTGCCATTTTAGTATACAAAAGGGTCACAAAATCAGCTGTAAAGTGGAAGAAATAGTGGTTAAAGCGAAGTGTATCAAAGGGTGCCACTTTTTGGCAGAAATGACTACGCAACTGAATAAGAAGGACTGAAAACCCAGGAAAAACGTGGCGATTATAGGAAGTTCTATTGTTTTGGCTTATCCTTGAGGTGTACAAAAGGGGTGCAATTTTCCTCTAGGTATATGAAAGGGGTACCATTTTGGTAAAAATTAGTATATGAAAGGGTAATGGGTTGAACCTCTTGGCAGAGCCTCCCCGTACAAAACTTCATTGAGTAGCCTCCCCCCAGGAGTAGGTATGTTCAGTGCTGGTCTGAGGTTTTGCTTTATATATATTTGCACCCACGAAACTGGGTACAACTTACACCATTTTGGTTTGAATCTTCTGGACTGCTTACTGGTCCAAAGAAGGGTAAAGATTTCGTATCAGACTCTAGCTCAGAATGGGGTAGTCAGAAAAAAAAATGCGTAAGGTTCTGCCGTTTTGGCACGAATGCTTCTGCAGACTCCTTAATACTGGTCTGAAATAGGGCATAAATTTTTACTATTTTAGCTAAGGTGTAGGTTAAGTTTTGCTATCTGTTGAAGTGGTTTTGCTGTTTGAGTCACAAATAGGTTGGAGAAAACCATACATACAGTGTATGTAGATTATGTTGAAAATATGGTGAGGGTTTTGGGAGTTGAAAGTTGAAGTTGAAAGGCTAGGGCACCCCTCCCCCACCCCCCATACAAAAATATGTGATACCCTTGGGGTGCAGAGTACCTGATTAGAGGCCCATTTAAGAATGGTGTTCTGCAAAGTTTATGACTTATGTGGAAAAAGCAGATCTTAGTCAGGGCTATTGGAATCAAAGCAAAAATTATGGGTAAGCTCTAAAATACATTCCAATGTATGGTGTTTTCTTTCCAAGTTAAAGCACAATTATCTCTGAAAAATGCATGGTTATCCCCTAATTTCCTTTCTGGGTTCTAACAGCCCTAATATTAATGCTAAGATCTGCTTTTTGCACAAACTGTGCAAAAACACCTCTGTATTAGAAGGTACCCTTCCTAAGAAACTTGTGTTTCTCGGGCTATCCCAATATGCCCAGAACGTATGCGCAGTAACATAAGGATGCACCGTCCTTAACTGTATTAGGTTGTTCATCGGAAGTTTCTAAAGGAGCCCTTTATTTTGAGGGGTTGGCTTCAATTAATTCATTTCCACCCCCCTCAGAAAGTCAATTTTTTTAATAAGTCCCCCCTCCCCCCTTTGGGGCATCAGATATTGTAATTAGACCCTGCTAATCTCTATTAAGCCACCCACTTCATCGCCAGTTGGTGTATTTTTATCAAAGCTAGAAAAAAATACATAAAGTTGGCCGGTCTTTCTTGATAAGAAGTATTTATAAGTTAACAGTGTTTGAGTTTTGTGAAAAAAATATTTTAAGATTACTTGTTTAAAGATTAAATTTTGAAAAAAGTCCCCTCTCTAATAAGCTCCCTCCCCCCCATTCATGAGGCCTGAAATTAAATAAGCCCCCCCAGCTTAAATTATAGAGCTTCTATGGTATGTATCCTCTCGATTTTTTTTCTATCCCCAAATAAAGGTACAAAGATAACTCTTATGGTTGTTCCAGGGGTACCAGTAGCTTAGGGGTACCCAACCACAAACCAATACCCCTGGGAAATTTTTACCTGGGAGTCCCTCTCCCCCTCCAGAGGGTAGAGCTATAGAGATAAATTAATGTCAAGTTAATAGTCTATCCCATTTTCCTCTTTATTTAATGACTAATTTGTCTAAGTGGCGTTTTAACAATAAATGAGCAATGAGCAATGAGACATGCAATTCATCGGCAGAATTTCGTACTGCCTTATTAACAACGACGACAACTTTATAATACGGTAATGTCTATTTATACGTGGCAAATGGGAACAGCTGAGCTGATGTACAAAAAATGTGGATTATGTTTAGTCTGGAAATTGACTCTGGCTGCTTTTAAATCTGGCTGATAAGTATCATTCTTTAGTGCTATTACAGGTGCTAATATGTGTTCACCCAAATGCAAAAAGAAAACACACTAAACCTTAGATGAATCAGTCATCACTCTTGTTTAAACAAGATTCACAGAAACCATGATCTTATGGTAATCAGAAAGAGAGGGCGCTCTTGTGGTTGTGTAAGCTTATTATTTTTCAGTTATAATAAGTTCACCACCTACTTTTGTTGAAATTAATAAACATTCCAACAATTAAGACCTGCACTGCATCTGAACCACCTACTTCACAATATTTATCATCTAATGTTAAAGCTGGGCTTGCACAGCTTTGGTCAAACAAAATCCATGAACGATTCATGGATTCTTCAAGGTCAACATAATAATTTTCAAGCACCATTAATCTTCTGACATATTATGGGGGTCTCAAACGTTAGCAACTTTTGCTATCAGAGTTTGATTTGAAGGAGAAGCATAAAAATTTACTTGCCAAAATGCATCAGGAAAATGATGAGAGATTCTACTCAAATTACAAATTTTAAAATTTTCAAGACTTGTTCACTTTTCAAGGATTTGCTTGGATCAAAAAACTTTCCAAGGCAAATGTTCAAATTCAAAAAGTTTTCAAAATAGTATGAACCATGTAAAATGTATTAAAAACCCTGTGCAGAAAAAAATGATTATATTGCAGACCCTGCTATCTTGTACTCCAGCTATTCTAAGTCCCCCTCTAGTGTCTTGAAAGAACTGAATTAACCTGTTGTACCGGTAATGGCTCTGCAGTATTAACTACAGTAACTGGCCATATTGAGCTTAATCCACTTTCCCAAACAGTCTTTTTCTTTTCCTTGTGCATTTGAGATAGTGGGAGTCAAGTAGTCAGTTCCTGCTAAAGTTGGATTGTACTGTCGGCAATCGATGCTTCTTCTCTCTGGGATGCTGCCACGCCCTGCCCACGGTCAACTTCATCAATGGGGTGGCACTTAGGGCAGTGAGGAAAGGAGAACAGCCTCAGAGATCTAAAAGTCTACAAAATAATTATTACTAAAATGAGGACATGAGTTACCTTATTCTTGGGTTTCATGAATATTCTTACTGGTTGGGGTGGGGGGTAAGGGGGGACCTAAATGTCTCACTTGGTACCACACCCCTGATTCTTTTTTTTACCTCGTATCTAACATGCACTCATGGAAGAATTAACAATTATTCACCGAAGTGGAGGTAAATAACTACCATATCTACCACTCTTCACTGACACTGAAGTGAATAATTGTTTGGTCCCCAAACCTGAGTGGATAGCAAGCAACAAAAAGTTCCTTTTTTCTGAGAAATGAGGGAAAACTTGCACAAAATCCAGAAAACTGCTGGGAGCTGAATAGCAGATGCTATCCCAAGTCTGAGTAGCCAATCAGAGCGCACAAGAAACACTCAGGGTTCAAAATAGCAGCCAGCTGCCGGCGACAGCCAGCACTTTGGCCATAGTTGTCGGCGATTTTCCACCCAAGAAATAGAAAAAAATGACATCCCATCCCTTGATCGGCAAAATCAACGTCCCTGGATCACCACAGTAAACGTTTCATATCAGAAAGTAATGCAGCCATGAAACACTTACACACATACCAAAAGTGAATTGGATGATGTTTTCGAAGCTTCCATACGTGATCTACAACGCAACTTTTGAAGAAATAGTAGGCCAGACACAGGGTAGCAGTGCCGCAGCAATTCAGTTCTCTATTAGGAACCTGGTAAATTTTCACTCACGATTTCTCTGTTAAAATGCGTCTTCGATCTTGTTCCACTTAGCAACTTGTTGCTTTTTTCGTGTGCTTTTGCCTTCCCGTTCAGTTTAATTTGCTGGAGACCAAAGGAAATGAATGTCATTTTCAAAGGACTGATCTAATTTGCGACACGCAGGCAAGCGACCCTGCCAGTCCACTGTCGAGAAGATTTCCATGCTCAAGAGAAAAATCGAGCAGTCAGAAACGTCGATAGTTAAACTTCAGGCCCACACACATGCTTAAGAGACTCGTGCTATGTCGCAAAAGCAAACATCACTCCTGACAAGGAGTTTAAGACAGAAATGCACTCTCTCTGAAGAGAGAGGCCGAGCTAACCAAGTTTCATTATCGCCGCGTTGAACTGTAACAATTGTAAGTTGCGAAGAGCGAAATCTGACAAATATGCTGATCGGGCTTAGCATAACGCCACGTGCTCAGTCAAACAGTAGTACAAATGTTCTACACTCTTCTACCACTTGAGTGGAAAAGCTACATCGATGACATGTTCTCGTTGTGGAATGTTTACAAAAAAGGAGATAGAAGAGTTTATTGTCCTCGCAAACAACAACCACCCAACATTTAAATTTACGACTAAAATCTAAGACAAAGAAATAAACTTCCTGGATACCACTGTTTTCAAAGGCAAAAGATTTAACCAGCAAGTAATCCTTGATATCCGCACACATTTTAAGCTCACAGAAACTTCCTGGTACACTCACTTCTCTTCCTACCACCCACCAGGGGTTAGAAAAGGGGTTATCAAAGGTGAAGCCCTACAACTTCTTAGAACAAACTCTTCAGTGAAATCTTTCGTTGAGAATATCACCCAATTCAAAACATTCCTCCGTGCAAGAGACTACCCCAACAGTCTAGTAGAAAGAATAACGTCCAAAGTCAACTTCAGTGAAAGGAAGTTGGCACTTCAACAAAGAGAGACAGTGCGGAAAAAAATTCTGCCTTTCGTAACAACGTACCACCCAGCTGTGCCTAATTTTAAGAACATCCTTATGAGCAAATATCGCTTATATATAATAATAAAAAATCAACCATTGCTAAGAGAAATATGCAAACGCATTAGCACGAACATATGAGCCGCGTTTGGCCTGTCACTGACTTTATTCCATACTTGAGATAGGTGCCTGCTCATTCTTGTTGACAGCCGACTAAACACCAGCCTTGAGAAAAAAAGCCGTCAAATTCAGGCTAAAAGCTCTGATTTTATTTTGAACCCTGCTTGTTGACAGCCGACTAAACATCAGCCTTGAGAAAAAAAGCTGTCAAATTCAAGCTAAAAGCTCTGATTTTATTTTGAACCCTGACACTATCCACTGGTTTGGTACATACTACTTATTCTTCTGGTGTTTTGTTTGGAATTTGTTTGTGGTGATTACTGCCAGTTTTGTTTTGGGATGCCAAAAGCCCTTACTAAAATATTTGCTTTTCCTGCATATAGTCTGTGTTATGCACCTATCATTGTTAAGCTTCAGGAAGGGGGGGAGGGTACTCTGGGAAATTGACACTATCCCCTGGGTAGGGATTTTGAACATACATGTTGCCCCAATTATTTCACCTTCATAGAAAAAGTTACTCTAGGGGCTGATATTTGACATTTATTAGTTTTCTGGGGGTAGGGAATTTGACTTTGGCTCCCCTAAAATTGTCAAATTCCCTGGAGGTAGCACCCCCCCCCCATCCTGGGGCTTAACATTGATAGGCTCTGTCTTAAAATTATTATTACTATGATGACTTAAATAAATTGAAATTGTTAAAAAAAAACAAATGTTACTCACAATAAAGAAAGCCACAATAGTACCAAGAAACAGGCCAACCAACACGTCACTCCAGTGGTGCCAATAGTCAAATATCCGTGACAATGCGCAAAGAATTGCCAGTGAAATGAATGCCACCTGAGCAAATGGTTTGACTAAGTTGGTTCGTTTTGTGGGCATCGCTGATTCCAAATACAGCTAAATAAATTAATAATAAGACATTCAACACAACTTGAATGAAAGAGATAAAAACAGTATATTACTCTGAATGGTGGACCTTAAGTGATTAGGACATATCCAGGAACGACCATGTCATGTTGGTTTTGAAAATGCTTTTTGCTTTTCACACTTGGCTAGTGTTTTTTTGTATGCACACCTTAAATAATATTGCTGTGTCATTTCCTTACACAAGATACTTAGATCCACACTATCTCTCTCTAGTTGGCTATAGTTTTTTTTTGTATGTACACCTTAAATAATATTGCTGTGTCATTCCTTACACAAGATACTTAGATCCACACTATCTCTCTCTCTTAATTACCAATTACCCAAGTGTATAAATGAATTAACTGGTGAAAAATCTAGCAGAGGAGAAGCTGGGGGGTGGGGGTGGGGGGGCTGCTTCCAGCTGCAGAAACTAAGGTTAACCTCTGACTGTATGGGCCACTTAGGGCTAAAGCACAACTCTATCTTAACATAGTTCTGCTAATCATTGTTTGCCTATGCCCTTGGTGACTTGCATAGTAATTTCCTTAGCAATTGCACATTCTGGTAACATAATAAAGTTCAAACAAAACTTACTACTAGAAAAACCATGGAATAAGCTGAGAACGAAGAATGTGCTGAGGGAAATGAGAACCTAAAATAAAATAAAAAATAAAATAAATGGATGAACAAACAAAAAATAAATGAATAAGTAAATTGAGTCATAAGAAACAAAATGAGATGTACATCTTCATTTGAAATGTTCATTAACATAAGACAAACTACCCCTGAGGTATACTGTATTATTTTACTGCAGCGTTCTAATTCTACTGATTAATTAAATGAGATCTGTCCTTGACTGAAAGAAACCGTGGCAAAATTTTAGCATCATAATGTGTTATTCTTATCCAAGTTACAGACCTGGCTTCCAGAATATCCTTTGGGTTTCCTGTGCAAACATCTCCAGTAACAAAACCTTGACTGCAGTTTGCTAGGGTGACATTAGGTTTACAGACTGTGAGGAAGTACGGCCGCAGGCCTCCCACTGTTACTTTGCCGATGTCGGTAAACAGATTTGTGACGAGAGCACCAAAACCAAACATGAAGATGACAAACATTGTTCTAAAGAGAAGAAGTGAATCTTTGAGCAAGGTAGTGGTGGTTTCAATGCTTTGCTTCATGGATTTATGGCTTTTTGCTAGTGAACAATAATTATTGACAATAACTTAAAATTAAAGTTTTTAAGGAACATACACTCCTTACCTGTATTCCCCCCACAAAAGAACAAACAAACAAACAAAAAACAAACAATGTTTAAATTGTGTGGTTTTGGAGAAGTATGTATTCCCCACCACATAAAATAAAATTTGTTGAAATTGCATAATTTTGGAGAATTTGCTTTCATGATTTTAAAGTGACATTGGATGTAAATTATGTAGTATTGTATGCTATTGGTTTTTAAGAACATTTACATCAACCATTCCACCTCTGTGTGCCTCTCTTTCATTGATTTATTTAGCAGAAGCCATGACACTAGGCTTATGGTATGTGTGTGACACTCACAAGTCTTAATGATCTAAGAAGTTAAGAATGTAGTGGTTATGAGGTCCTTAAATGGGGTGTTTTTCTACTAAGTGTTATGAAACCAAAACCAAACTAAATTCAATTTAATACTCTGTCATTTCTCCAACCGACAATCACAATAGATGCAAACAAGACAAAGAACCAGTCAGAACTCATGAAATATTATTATTATTATTATTATTATAGCATTTATAACATAACCTGCGTCAAGTGTGCAAAAACATTTGCAAGCAAGATCATGATTGGTTTTCGTTTTATTTGTGATTGTTTTAGAAAATGGCATGAGTTTACTTTATTAGTAACCAATCACACGGCATGATAATACAAAACCAAGAAAAATGCATGTTGTTAAGCACATTGCAAATAAAAATGAAAAAAAAAAGAGAAAATGCAAATTTTTTTTGACACACAGTTAAGAAATTGCCCTATATTCATGAATTGCAATGACTGTCAAACTGCGCATATTATTATGATCTTAATCATCATCATCAGATATTAAAGCATTTTTTAGTATATCTTTTCATGTTTATAATGAAAAGTGTCCCAAGGGAAAGAAGTGTTTCATATTAAGTGACTAAAATCTGGTAACTTAAAGATTGGCATAGGGTAAACTTAGGGCTGACAAAAGATCAGTGAAAAAAGGCCATCTTTTAACATACCACAATAATTTTACTTTGCTGGTATCATAACTCACCTTCTCTGCCATGGTGTTGGCCTCCATGTCATTGGTCCAAATTTGATGCTCATTTTGCCCATTCCAATTTCACGGTTTCTTTTCTTGGATTGACTATTCACTACTTCACATACTATAATCTGAAAACAAAAAAAGTTTAAAAAATTTCAGGACAAGTTTTGACAGAACACCAGCAAAACTAAAGGAATTGAGAGGAATTGTGTATCTAAAGAATGTAAGTTTCAGGTGCTGTTTCTTTGCAAAATTTCGAAAGATTTATGGACATTAAAATAAACTGATCAAGGTAAGCTTGAAAGACAACTGAATTACTAAGTAAATAGTTAAGCTATTTGCCTAAACGTATTGTTTTTGTGTTTGAACAATGCACACAATGTGAGGGAAAAACAATTTATAATTGTGACAGAGGGTTTAACATTGAGCCAAACAATTGTCTTTTTTATTACCGCCAAAAAAAAAAAAAATGCCATGAGTTTTAAATGCATGAGGACAATAGAAACTGTGTGAAGTTTAAAAGAAATTGTGTAAAATGTACAGAAGTTATGAGCACTGAATTTTTGCCAACTGTTTAATTTGTGGGATTTTAATGCTTGACGTTTTCACAGAAATAACCTGATTGAGACAAGCATGAAGACAGCTGAATTGCCTAGTAAATAGTAGCTTAATTGGTTTTTTGGGGGGATTTGAGTAAACGTGCTGAAGGAAACATTTAAACAATAGAAGACAGGAAACGAGGGATGACCAATTTACGTAATCCATGAAACAGCAGAAGCGCGATCCCAGAAATATCGATCAACGTAATTGATTTAAGCTTGTTTACAGCACTTAAAAAGTTTTTTTTCTTTTCTATTTAAGCTTGTATTAGCGTTTGTTTGCCAAGTCTAACAGATGTCGAGTTGTATATCAAGTAGATCAAGTAAATTCACTCTACTACGCAAATAAAGAGCAATCCATGATTAATCTTAAGACAACATACTTACTACAGGAATTGTGACAAAAAATCCAACCACAATGGTTGTCCAAGTTGGTATGGTTTCGGGCTGGAAAGGTTTTAGTAAGCTTGTATCGTCGCAAAAGAATCCCCTGTGACTTGGTTTTATAGGAATTACGTGGAATAACATGTCCGCAATCCCAAGTAAGACGAAACAAACAATATCCATGATTATGTGCCATGGGATCTGACGATTTGCCATTTTGAGGCGGAGATTTCGCTGAAAAAACAAGTTGGTAAGTTTTTAAAGAACTCAATGAAATTGTATCGAGACGATTATCCTAATCTCTTACTTTCCACAAGACTTAAGAACCACTGTATTTACCGACTAAACATACTTAACATACGGTCAATATGGATATGCAAATTTTGAATTCTTAAGTGGTATTTAAAATTTTAATTTGAAAAGCACTCACCGAGAAGTTGCCGCCATTTTTTCGTATTCACGAAGAACTAGTTCTCAGGCTCTTCGCAACAGAAGGATTGATATCGTTCCCAGTTTCCTAAGTGAGATCGTCGCTTTGATCACGGCTTGTGGCCGTTGAAAGCTGTAGCAAATTCACGGGAAGAAGTCAAAATGGTAGGTCTTTTTACTTGCTTTCCATTTATTTCTCATCCTTTGTACTCTTCCTAAACGTTTGTCAACAACCACCATGTATTTCTTCCAATTTCACATGTAAGTTTACTTACAGTTAATACTGTATTAATCCACAACTAAAGGATCGTGAAGGTCGTCCACCGCCATTTTCAAAGGGGCGGTCGTGAAATACAATGCTTCCAAGCTTATTACAATCTAATGCCAAATAATGTCCGTAAGATTTATTTCCGAAATATTTACAGTCTGCAAGCATAAAATGTCTAACAAACAAACAAAAAATAATAATAACAACCTGTTGAATTTGAAGCATGTAGCTTTGCTGGGAAGAGCGCGCGAGTCACATCTTGACGTATGCCATGTGCAAGTTTTCCCGCAAATTACAACTTTCAGCTCAAACGTATGGAAAATTAAAAATACGACTGCATTCTTTGTAATACAGCTAAATCCTCCCGATATTATCATTGAAGGCCTTTTCGTGGTTTGAGTATAAAGGTGTAAAAAATTTCAGGAACATTTTTTTACGAAAAGTGATATTGGATTGGTTCCCATACAAACACTGCATTTGATTCAAGTCTGCGTTGCTTTCAAAATTGCGGCCACGGTTTGAGTTTCTCACACGCCAGCCTCTCATAAACTACCACATGAAGTGGAAACAATTATAGCAACACTCCTTGTATGCTTTCTTTGCATCTGGGTTTCATTTTCTCATTGATCAGTTTCCAGGCTCCATGAAAGTACAAGTCAAAAATCTAGCTAATTTATAAAAATACCGTATTTTCTCGATTAAACGCCGGAACCCGAATAAACGCCGGGTTCAAATAAATGCTGGGTCTACAGGGCCGAGTTTAAAATAAACGCCCCCGGCGTTTATTTGGGGTCCTGGCATTTATTTGAGGTCCCGGCATTTATTCGAGATGGGTATATTAAATCAGGATTATGTATCGTGACTGCATACTAGTTCTCTTTCTACCACTATATTTGAATTTATACACTAATTTATACACTAATATTCAAAGCAAACTACCTTTTACAAAAGTACAGAAAGTATAGAATTCGTTGCAATCCCAGCAACCAGCTTTGTAGATGATTTTAGACATTTGAGAGATGAAACAAACAACGCATCAGGTATGGTGTCAATCTCTTTTAAATCATGGTAACTTTTCTGCGGGCTTGTGCATCAAGAAAGGATCATCTCTAGCGATCTCTCCAGCATTTCTTCAGCAGCTCCTTGCAATTGAATTCTTCCATAATTTTGCCTTTCTCAGAACTGATGGAGAAAGAACCTCGTCACCACCTTGTTCAAAATTGCTTGCACAGTACGTTGCTCTCGATCAGTTACCGATACACTTCCTCCGTGTTTCAAGCACGTCTGTCAGTGTTTTTTTTTTTTAATAACTTACCAGATTCACTTAGATGAGACAAAGTTGATGACATTGTTTCACATTTTTTAAACATTTTTGATGAATTTTGGTTCTTGGTTTAATAAACTTCCCGGTGAAAAATGCATTTATTTAATAAATGCTGGGCCCCGAATAAACGCCGGGTCTACGAGGCCGATTTTTAAATAAACGCCCCCGGCGTTTAAATTATCAAGAAAATATGGTAATAAGAAGAAAGATTACCAAGTCATCAGATAGCTATTCCCCAAGGGTGACGCTATAATATACGCTTGGCAGATTTGCTAGCTACCAATGGGATGCGCAGGGTTTTATGAAAAATTATAGGACGTCAAATTCCCATATAAACACTGCAGTTTGCTCCAAAACTCTGAAAAATGTAAGAAATGGACAACAGACTTGCAGCAAGATATACTTAATGAATATTTTCTTGTAATTTACTGTCTAATCAGAATTCAATGATAGCTTCCAGGAAATCAAGTCAAGCATAAAAGAGGTCACACGTGGCATGCCACGGTGTATTAAAGCTGATAAGGCAGATGTCTCTCTTTGCATAAAAACCTCTGTGAGCAGTCTGATTCCAGTGTTAAGACAATCTGAGCAGTAAGTGCAATCTGAGCAGTGCGCTGACCCCGCAAGAGAAAATTGAATATGAAGTTATCCATGTTTTAATTGAAAAGACATTTCATGTCAGTTCAAAACAAAATGGCACCCATTTTTGGCATCCATTTATGAGATTTGACATTAATTTTATTGAGAATGCTTGAGAATTTAATCCCAGGGTCACTTGGGGAAGCAAATTAAAGAGAGATGTTTCAAATATTCAAAATGTTACCGTGCTATGAATTGATTTTTTTTAGTAAATAATTTTTGCACTTATTGCTGGAATGTTGAGTGGAATCCATCTTAAATAGCTTATTTGCTTCACACATTCTGGGTGGGATGGGTGGAGGGGGGGGGGGGGAGTGGGGAACAAGGGTTTGGTGGAAAAAATGAAGGAGAGAACCACTCCAGGAGAAATAAAATTTGTGTTATTGTGGAAAGTGGGAGAAAAAATTATAATAGTAATACTGATAATGGCAGTGCTAATGATGACGAAAGCCAAAATAATAAGGAAGAGCGTAATGCTAGACTGCGAGTAGTCTCTAATTTTGGTGATGGCGATTGTGGGGTGGGTGAAATACAGACACGAGGTTTTGGCGCTCCTCTCATGTTGCATCGCCTCCAAATTTCATGCACACGTGTGTGTCTTGCCCGCCCCACAATTGCCAAAATTAGAGACTACTCGCAGTCTAGGGTAATGCTGATACTGATAATGAAAATGATAATACTGATAATGATAACAATTATCAATATTCTGTCTGTAGCAAAGAAGGAAGTAGCTGGAGCCTTCATAAGCATTCAGATAACACTGTCATATTTAGCATCTTCTGTGGAGATACAGTGCAAACAGCCAATATTTTTTAGTATTTATTTTAATTTATTTCTTCACAGAAAATGTTCTTAAACTGCCATAAAAAATGAACCAAAATCTTGCACAATTAATAAATAAAAGACCTACTCAGTACTTCATATCATTAAAAACAAACCAATATTCTATACAGCTAATAATAAATAGAAGAGTACATTATAAAATTATGTACTATTTTGTTTGTATCTTTTTCCTTCTTTTAACTTATTCTGTATTGACTTATGTGTGACTTCACTTAAATAATAAAACCAGTAACTTTTTTAACTTTAACAATTTTACTGTGATGGCAAGAAAAAAATTAAATTTTTACAAATAAATAATTGTTTTGTTTTCTTACTAACAAATATTAGAACTTCCTTACTTCTCAAATATGTCTTTGATGTTTCTAAGAGGGGGAGGTCAAAGGGTTATAGTTGTAAAAAGGCTTTTTGTACAGCTACTTTAATTAACATCTACATCAAATTAGCCAATTGATAATGAAAAGTCGAAAAGAAAAGGAAAACAGAGTAACGAAATTTATTTTAAGCTGAGGCTCCAAAAAAGCTTTATTAGATCTGCCAATTAAGACCTAAGCTACTTGGGCTTCCAAGGACTATCGCCCAAAAAGGTTGAGATCAGCAAAGCTTGGGGGATGCCACTCATTCCCTAGTTCCCACACCTATGGTAATAGTTGACTTTTAAGTTGACTTTTTTGTGATTTTTTTTTTTCAGGAAAACTTCAAGCGACCTGTACACGAGACAACACAGCACGTAGTTACCATGGAAACACAATGCTCAACTTGGTTTGTAGCTGTTCAGTTTGTCTTCTTTGTTACAAATCCTTGTGATTGTCCAATTATTTTGCTTCTTGGTACCTGACTTCCTCTCAATAAATCCATCCACAATCCATTGCTGGAATGTCCCTGAGCCAACAGTCATTAGGTGAGAGCCCCCTGTAAGGACATTCATTTCTGTGAGTGCTACAACTCCATTGTCCATGACCGTCGGATCATCCGATTTGGGTTTGTACTTTATGTGTTTCAGTGTCTTGGATAAAAACCTTTGAAGCTGTTTTATTTTGTTAGTCAGTGTAGTGTTTTGCGCTGTGATCGAATGTAAGGTGTCCGAACCAAAACGGGTAAAATCTGAAGAAAGAAAAATTTTCTTGATCTGGGACTTTTTCTTGAGATTTTCAACTTTTTGCACCAAGGTTTGGAGGCATTGCGACAATCTTTGAACATCGTACCACTGAATTTGTCTTTCAGAACGAATGTGTATGGAGATGTATTCCTCGCCGATAGATTCTTCGATCTTTTTAGCTTGTTCAATGACACGTTCACTCGACCGTAACGAATAGACCAATTTCCGGTGGTCGACTTTCACTTCCGGTTTGAAATGGGTACGGTCTCTGCCGAATCCCCTCCAGTGAATTATAACAACGCATTTGTTTTCCTTCAAAATTTCATTTTCCAATAATTTAAGGCTTTTTACCTTCTCGGCGTCAATACATATTTGCCTTCCAGCTTGAAGATCGCCGATCCTATTCGAGACATTAAGGCCGCGATCAATAAAATTACAATCACACCAACCTGAAGTTTTTAAATTTTTGTCGATTTGTTGATATACTGGAGAAGAAATCTTGTACCACCTTCCCATTTCTTCTTGCGTGCGATCTTTATACATAAAATGCAACAGTGTTGTGTTTGTTACGCTTGATCGACAATGTCGTTTAAAAGTTTCCAATTTTACCATCGGCGCGATGCAAGATTTCTTGAGCAAATTGTTCATGAATTGTACATCGAAGTACAGGGAAAGTGGATAAAATCTTCGTCGTTCAGTTCGAAGTTGTCCTGACCAGCCATACGGCAAACCGCACATCCTTGAATCTCTAACAAATGGTTCGACAATTACGCGGCCAATTTGTTTCGCGACCGCAGCAAGATGGAACAAATTTTCTGTCGTCTTGGTAAGCTGTTCGTAATGATGTAAAACGAAGAGAAATTTGAGACTCGCGTCTTTTTCTTCCCCATTAAATTTGGCAGGATTGCTGATTGAAAAATTGCGACTATTGAAGATGTCTGATGAAGTACCTGTAATAGCTGTCAGCCAGTGTTTTGTAGTCTCAATGCGGGTGCTTTGAATAATTTCATTGTCCTTGAAAGGTAGTTTTGCCGTGATCGGCGAGTGAAACTTCGATTCCTGAAACAGGTGGTATAACATAAACATGCTGAATACAACGCAGACTTTTATACCAAACGAAATTCCACATCTTGAAACCACCGATCGTCGCTTGAAAATTCGTAGCCACATCACTCGAGAACAAATTCTAGTCGATTGCCGGAAGAGATGACAAACGACCAAAATTCGGCATGGAAATCATTCACCGCACAATGGAATATAAAATAGTGGGATCATTTCTATAATCCTCGAGTATGCAGCGAAGCATCCAATACGCTTTAACACGCTGATGGCAAGTTTCAGTCTAAAGCAGTTTCCGTCTGGCGTGTCAAGGATCATGGCGTTCTATATTTTGCATTTGTTACCGCTGTTGACAGTTTGATGGAACGATAACAAATTTTTTTTCAAATTGATGAAATGTTTAGTAGTTTTCCCAGCAGATGTTGCCCTCACGTCATTGATAGGCCAAGGTGGTCTTGATATTTTTTAACCGATTTTTTCTGAAGTGTGATGACTAAAAGTGTTCCCCCACCGCCAAATAAGAAAAAAATCGCTTGTCGATAGCTGTCTCACGTGAGGATTTCGTCATAGATTCAAGAGGTAAAACCACCTTGTACAGCATAATAAAAAGTACTACACGACAGTACTGTTCAGCGTAATAAAAAGTACCACGCGAAAGTGTTGCTCAATAGCTTTTATTTGAGTGGTCCACTTTAGGATTTCATCCACTCAAAAAGCCAGAATCAACATTTGGCTGACGAGATTGATTTGACGTGACTTGACTGGCTTAATATAAGGCATCTTATATTTCATCGTCCTCACTGACGCCATTAACTAATGCACCATTAAAGTAAAAGGTCATTATCCATTGAATTGTAACCAATTAATTGAAATTGATACTATTTATTGTCGTCCGTCTTCACAATATCAGTATGACAGATTACGTGATGACAGCACCCAAAGGCGACCAATTTTGCAAGGCTTTTAGATTAATTTAAGCCGGTTTTTAGTCAGTTCCTGATTTATCACAATACTCTGATCAAAGACGTTTAGCCCGGCAAAGCCATGCCAGCGAAAATGTCGCTTTAAAAAATGACTTAAATTCACGTTCTGTGGTAAAAAAAAAATAATTAAAATTCACGTTCTTTGACCAATGTCGTGATTATGTCAACTTGTTCGATCGGACCACCCTGGATCGGACTATATCACGGAGCTGAATTGGTATCCCAGTAGATTTTTCGGGATACGGGATTTGGCTTATTTGAAGACCGGGATTCGAGATTTTAGAGGAAAAGGGGGAGTTAGATTCGGGATTGTAATTATGAACGGGATACGGGATTTAGCAGTTTTTACGATGCGAGGTCCGGGATATCTTGTTGTAAAGAACCGGTATTCGGTAACGACAGCTCCTGGTAACGAAAAGTGAAAAATCCTTTCATTTTGACTTAGCGGCACGTTTCCCACAATTTCCTCGACCCTCTCACGTGCCTGTTTGGAGCGTAACACTTTTCTTTTCCCACCATCTTCCACTAGTTTACCGAAGATGAAGGGAATCTGGAACCTCTGTAGCTGTAAGGCACTTTGAAAAACGTGTGTTCGGGATCGGGATAAGCCAAAAAAACCGTCGGGATTACGGGATTGAGGGAAAATTTTTGCCAGGGATGACGGGATTGAAGAACCCTATTGGGGACCCTCTGGTAGGGACGGCGTCCAAGTTCAGATAGAGAAAGGAAAATTCACCGTCGTATGTGTTCGCGTTCATAAAACTTATTTGGTTAATTATTTCTCGTTGTTGGTTTGCAGAGAACGGCAAAAAAGGACCGCAATACTTATTAAAAAGAGCCATTATACTCACGGCTTGTGACGTTCTCGTTGCCGTCGCCGTCTCGACTTCTAATACTCCCTGTCCCTGGTAAGTGTGAGTGGCTCACATACTTGGGGGGGGGGGGGAGGGGGCTTAAACCTCCCGCTTCCCGTTATCCCGGTTCCCGCCCTGTATTTGTTAGCTTGTTAACTTCCGCCTCTTTGCATTTTTTTTGATTGTGAAATATTGCGCAATGTTGCGTAATTTTCTCTTTTTCTCCCGCTTCTCGCCACCTTGGGAATCCTGTTTCCCGCCCCCTTTTCTCCCGGCCCCCCGCCTCCTGCTCCCCTGCCCCACTGCCCCCTGCCCCCCTGCCCCCCTGCCCCCCTGCCCCCCTCCACATTAGTTTTTCCATTTTCCCAAGTGGTGATTTACAGTGTAAATTCAAGTGCCATTCCTTGGCTCCCCATTTTGGTTAGGAGAATACAGTAGCATTTCGGGGCCACAATTGCGTCCACGGTCTTCCCTCAGGTGCTACAGATGATGTGAGTACCAACATAAATCACAACAGTGATTAACGCTTTTCATGAAATTCATTATTTCGTTTATTAAATTTCCAGCTTTCTCATTGAACCACTACATACAGGTTATCAGCGAATATAACCCTGCGTTTTGCCTCTTAAGAAGATCGGCTGCTATGTTGTGTTGAGTGCCCGCGGCGTTCAAATGTTTCAGCGCCGCGCAGCAAAAGTTTTGTCCAGAAAAAAAAATCAACAACGATGACCGAAGTGGATATTTAGTAAATAAACCCCCTCCGGCGGCTGGTACATCGGAGGCTGAAAGATTGACCGAGAAATGAACAGTTGGACGAGAAGCGTAGCTTCCAGGGCAACTGTGACATTTTGAGGACAGTCCTTTAGCCAAGGGCATTATCCTGCGATATACCTGCAAGCCAGGAAGGGCTTTATTTATTTTATAACCTTCCGATTAATTTCTACAATGCGCACTCTTTATTGTGCTAAAGAGAAAACATTCAGTGAGGGTCACAGCACATTTGCAGCTAAATAAATCCGAGCTGGTTAGTTTACTCGATTTTATTGTACTGTGATTAGGTCTGAAAAGTTAAAACCTGTAAAAGTGACTACCTTTGTTTTCTCGTCAAGAAAATCGGACGACCGATATCAAATCGGACGACGGGTATCGCCTGATACCCGCGCCGTCCGATTTTGTACCACGTGATGTGTTTCGTCCAATGACCGCACACAAACATTAATCGGTGGGTTATAATGCCAGATACCGGCCGTCCGATTTTGCACCTCGTGATGTGTTTCGTCCAATGAGCGCGCGCGGAAGTTAATCGGTGTGTCATAAGAGGTGATACACCCGTTTGAAAAGACATTGTCGGGCGAAAAGTATAAACGATGGACAATGCGACACAATGGAACTCTAGGAATATGGCAGGGATAGGTTTGTTACTGGGTTATATTTCTTGATATTCAAAATATTTTCTTTCCAAGATAATTTAAAGAGTAAATTAAGGCATGCCGTGTTATTATAATGTGCACGTGTCTAAGAATAGAGGCAAGTTTTCACTTCTTCCCAGAGCACCTTGGGTTGCATCCTCAATGATTAATGCTTTTTACCCGACAACGTTTTTCCAATTGAGTGTATATGAGGTGACTCAACCCTCGCTCGTGGAATAATTGTCAAGTATCGTCTTATGAGGAGTAAGCTCTCTAGAGGCTCTATCATAAGGAGTTCATGTAACTCAGTTCTCGTTAAGTAGCTGAGCTTTAGTTCAATGCCCTGGCAACTTTCTATCTTTTCCTGTTCTCTCTCCATGTTGCCTTTCAATTTCTTGAAGTCTGTAACTTCAACAGCTTATTCGCGTCGAAAACAGTCTGTAAACGATTTGTTTGATGTGGCGAAACTAGAAAGCGTGTCGATTCCATCGGACAGCCTCGACCTACTCTTTCCAGTTTTTTACCTGCAAATAAGGGCCGATTTAAACGGTACAGCTTTGTTGTACTGTGCAACATGTTGTTTGGTGTAAATCAATCGATTTAATCAAAGCTACAACTTGCTCACGGTTGTTGCGCACGACATCAAAGATGTCGTAGGATTTTAAAACGTGTTTAAGGCCCTGGCTAAACGTGGAAAAGTGATCGTGCGTACACAGCTACAGACTTGCAATGGGCAACCAAACAGACTCGAAAGTAGACGGAAGTACGACACAAGTTGCCAAGAAACCATTGTGTGCGCACCTGTACATTGGGTAAACAATACTGAAACCATCTTGCGTCGACTTGCGTTGGGTGGCCAAACAGTTAAAAGCTTGCGTTACCCTACCCCAGGGTTACCCTAGCAGCCGAGACAAAGTTGTCCCGGTTTTACAATCAGCATTCTCAGGTAGGGTTACCCTACTACCCAGAACAACTCAAGTGATACGCTTCAGTTCACTCGATAAATAAAACTCTTGCAAGGTCATGCTAACAGAACATTGATGTCTCATCTCAAATTTTAACCCTTTCACTCCCAGAGTCGTTATGGAAACATTAAGGTGATTCTAACTTTTGAGTCTGTGGATGAAATCCTGTGGTGTGACCATTCAAATGAAACCTCGTCAGCAGTACTTTTACATGGTACTATTTAATATTTTACTTAAAAGTATTTTACAAAATGAAATTTGGGATTCGTCTTGAATTTTGATTTTAAGCACTCTTGGGAGTCTTGGGAGTGAAAGGGTTTAGGCCAAAACATTTTGTCCAGGAGGTTCATCAGATCATGAATAGGTGGTGTCTCGTATGTCTGCTTGCTACGATGTATTTGGCTTGTGTTTTTGAATGTACATGATGACAAACCGTCTTGAATGGAGGCACAGGTTTTACATTTCACACCAAGCCGGACAGTTTGTAGGCTCAGTCTCCAGCCGTGAGTGTCTCGATGCGCCCGCGATTCTCGCCACTCTCACGGCTGGGCGCACGGGTTTGGTTGCATGTCCGTGACGTCATTACAATTTTAATAATTATGCAGACAATCCACACGTCGTTTGCATAAATTTTATCGGTTTTTCTTTGTATCGTCTTGAGAAAAAGCGAAATGTGAAAAGCATTTCCTGAAACGCCTCCTAAAAGTGTGAAATTTCAAAAAAAAAAGACGAAATCCCCCTAAATTATGGCGCACATTCTGCCCCGCAAATTTCAGGGGGCTTGTCTCTGATTGGTCAGTCTAAACAATAACCAAACCCGTGCGCCCAGCCGTGAAGGTGGCGAGAATCGCGGGCGCATCGAGACACTCACGGCTGGAGACTGAGCCTAGACAGTTTTTCGTGTCGGCACAAGGCACTATCCGGATAGAGTGTACCCCTTCCGGTGGGGTACCCCTTCCGGTATAGATGTACCCCTTCCGGTGGGAATTACATCCAGGCGTTTCATGTACAGGGTGGTAAGGAGGTATGGTTTTTCATCGCTGATCACATTTTTGTACGCAAATTTCTGGTCCTTGATTCCAAAAGCGTGACCAATTTTCGTCCCTGATCCCAGAAATAAGGTACAGCCTAATCCCTGATCCCTAAAAAGCTGCTGATCCCGATCCCATTGTCTGTGATCCCTGATCCCAGAGTTGTCATCCCAGATCCCACCCTTCTGATTCCTGATCCAACCCCTTTGATCCCTGATTCCACATACCTCGTTACGACCCTGTCATGTAACCTTAGTTAGCCCTAGAAGATCAAGGGTTTCGCTGCATTCTTCTTCAATTATTCGGATTCTCTCAATCGGTGATTCCTTCAGCCACTTGTCAACATTTGCTGTGGAATTACGAACAGAAGAGTATCTCGCACCCTGATTTTTCAACAAGTCATCCTTGCTGGGCAAAGTGTTCTTAACAACCCAATCAAGAACGCTTTCCGGCATTTCAAATCCCGCGAACTTGTACATCAACTTTGTCGTTTCTATCGGCTTGCCAGCGAGATCTTTGTAGTGCACCTCTAAGTACTTATCCTGCCATTTATTCAAGTTGCGTCCAAATTTTATGTCTTTAGCTAAGTTCGAACAAACCCTTTTGACTGTGTCCCTGAATTTTGGGTCGTCGTAATCTCCAATCCATTTCAGTTTAATTCTTGAGTTCAAGGTTCCTCTTGGATCGCGAACAAGTTGGATCACTCTGATGTCAGTTTCTGGGTTCTCCAAAAAGATCGTTGGTAGAAGCGATGACATTGAATTGCCCGGGGTCCTTCGCTCGCTTACCTTTGTGACACTGTGTTTGTACTTTGTCAGGCAGACGTTATCGGCGTAGATGGGATCAGTGGAAAGATCTTTGCATGTCTTGTTGACACAAAATGCTGGAGAGACGAAAGGGTTTTTGACGTCAGCGAAGTACCATTGTCTTAAGGTATGAGAGAGAAACCTTGTTCCTGCCTCGCTGCCACTAAATTTACAACATAAAATTCCCTTAAGTGCATCCAAAACATTTCTCCTCCATGTTCCGCGGTTGTGCCATCGGATTGGTATCCACAACGGCTCATAAACTGTCATAAGTTGTGGATCTTCAGCAAACATCTTAGTAGTGAACGTTGTGCCTGAACGATCGGCACCGTAGATTAGGAGACTTCGGCGACGCTCGGGTTGATTCGTCGATAAAGACTCGGACGAAGATGGGGCTTTGGTGAAAAATACCACCTCCCAGCTTTTGTAAAGCACCTTCGCCGAGATACACATCAGTAGTAGCCACAAAATTAATAAAAGAGGAATTTTCAAACGTCGGAGGTAAAAACGATAAATTATCTGAGCTGGGAATTTACGATAAAATACCCAAGCCGATTGTTTGATCTTCCGGAGCATTTTCGGTAGATCAGCGAACGAACTTTCTGCAAAATGAAAAAATACAAATAAAAAATGAGGTTTCTGTTTTGGGTGAATTTTTTAAATTTAAAAATGGCGTTTTGTGCAAATTACGAATACTTTTTGCAGACGTTCTTTTGGTGATGTTTAGATTCAGTTGAGAAAATAATAATAACAAAAATAGGTTATAGGCAGTTACAATTTTGCTCTAGAGTAAAGTTAGCCTAAAACGGATTACAAATTGCTAATGCCGCCAGTCGACCATATCTGCAAGTGCACTGCAGATTTACTTCAGGGGGATTTGTTTAAAGGTCAGGGAATTTTAGCATTGTTTTCCCGACACGTTAACAGTCTTAACACAGTTAGAAAAAAATTATTTGCAAGACACACAGCTTTAAAAAGTGTAAATAATAAATTAAGAATTCCGGCAACGAAGAAAATGCTGTCATTGTCAAAACACCAAAACTAAACGCCAAAATTTTAGTTGTCGAAAACTAAGCAGTTTCCCTTTTCGAAAAGGGAAACTGCTTAGTTGTCAACAATTAACGGTCGTCGACAACTACGTTTTCGACCGTTTTTCCCGTGTGTGAGAATGATTGGTTTAGTTGTCGACAACGATCGTAACTGCGCACGGCACTTTGGAAACGTACTGCGTTATGAGCATGCGTAGTGAACGTTAGTTCCCAAGCTGTCGCTGGCCTGGCTTAGTTATCGACAACTAACAATCAAATGTGTGGAATGCTTGCATCGGACAGAATAAGTTGTCGATAACATTTAGTTGTCGATAACAAATAGTTGTCGACAACTAAATGTCTAGTCTGTGGAGGCCCTAAGACAGCAATATTTTTCACCTTTAGCTTTATATGTTGCGGTGAAATTTAAGAGAAATAGCTTTTAGCTTACAAAGATATTTGTGTACTGCGAGATGCTGTTAGAATAGTTGGGTTTTGTTGTTGTGTTGTAGGGCGGCTGTTTTGTAATTGAGTTGATTTGTTGACAGGTTCCTCTGCGTAATATTTTTAGTTGACGAAATCCAGTTCAGTTTTGGACTTGTACAAGTTGAAGTTTTAGGCGTTTGTACGTGCTGAGGGAAAAAGGAGGCTTGAGTTTTGAGGAATGGCATGTGGCATGAGTTTCGCGTGGCATAATCATGACTGAGGAATATAATATATGCAGAATGACAATAAATTAGGCCCTCGCTGAAATTTTCAAAGAATGATAACTTATTCAAACTTATTCAAGCTTATTCAAACGTCCTGGAAACATTCGATATTTGTTTAGAACTGTAAAGCGATTCAGAAAGTATTCCGGTTTTGTAGTTGGCGAATTTTTCGAGCTTGTGCGTACTGGTGTACCGTAACAAAAAGAGCTAATAAGAAACCTTTTGTTAAAGGTACACCAACATGTCGGCGATGACGTCACGTCCATACGCCCTATGGTATCATGGATATAAAACTGCCGTGGCTTTGGAGAAACGTGCCGAAATCTTTTCGTAGAATTGGTAAAGAACGAAGGAAAGGATAATATGCATTCCGCAAAGGAAATTTCAAGCAACTAGTAAACAGTGTTTAAACGAACACTCGTCCGGATTTCACAGAGTGAATTAATTCAAGGCACAAAGTTCTGTGTCTGAAATGTCAGCCGTCTCTTCCCGCTAACTTCGCATAATTATGCCATTCCGGAAATTCATACCGCCTTTTACCCTCACCGTATATGAAAATAGTCATATATATGTGAACTGCGGATGAAATCAGAAATAATGATGATCATTAAAAGTTGTATGCTCTTACTTTAAGGTAAGAATTTTGTATTATTTGGTTTCGGGCTCCAGGGCTCCGGCCTAAAAAATGCAGGGCTCCAGGGCTCCAATACTGAAAATTCGGGGCTCTAGGGCTCTATTGCTTCACTCCAGGGCTCCATTTAGTCAAAAACAGCATTTTTGTTCGGGCTCCAAGTCGAGAGAGGCTTTGGGCTTCTTTCTCCAAACGACAAAAATTTCAGGGCTCCGGGGCTCCAAGGACCCCCCTTTGGGACCCTGTATTACGCTTATTACGGAAATTAAATTGCAGCGGAGCTATTGTTCACAGTCCAGAAAAGAACAATACGTTGCAATTTTGAGATCGCTCAATACCACCCGCGGCCTTAGTTGACAACTTAAACTACGAAGGTCGTGATACCGTCATAATTTTTTTCTAGAATAACAATTGTTTCTTTTGTTTTCATACCCGCGTTTTTCAAAGCATTGAGAGATATGTAAATAAGTACCCGGGTACAAAATTGCTCTCCTCTTGCATCTGTCTTAACTGCCACATAAATTTGATACCTATAATGACCCAGTACCCACTCTTTTGAAGGCTGGTGTCGCTTAAAAGTACTGTAAATGTCGAAAAAATTGGAGACTAACATCAAACTATTACCCGGCGGTCAACAAAGGTGGATGGTTTTATGCCCAATTGTTGAGAAAATCTAACAGATTATAGTTCTTCAACTAACCAAACATTTGTCGATTTGTTGTACATTCTTTTCAAATGGTAGGTAGAACAGGGTATTTGAAAGGTCCTTACCAAGTTACAGCGTATTTCGCGTGAACGGTGTTTCGACGCAAAGTCACTTAGGCCCAGTTCAGACACCGTACCTCTCATGTGCCGTACCAAATACATTTTCGCTCCTAGGTCGTATTAAGCGGCAAGTTTTGCCGTACCCTGAGATTTTGGCTTGCCTAATTGAGGTCTGTCGAAAAAAACTCATTTGGACACCGTACAACTGCCAAAAAACTGTGTACTACTTGGTACGGCACATGAGAGGTACGGCGTCTGAACTGGGCCTAACTTTTGCCGACTTTCCAAATTCTCGTCACTCTGCAAACCCCTCATAGTCCAATGAATTATTCCATGTTGTTGGTGTTAACCCTAACGTTCTTACGATTTTCTGCAGCTTGGGCATCATACCTTCAAAGTGGCGTTAAGAGAGCAATAAGAGGCAGGGTAGATTTAGTGAAACAGACCGACTAGAATCGTCATTTAGTAGTAAACAGTGTAGATTTGTACCAAGATGGTAGGACAAATGCGAATATTTGATGTAGTTAAAGGCAAGGTTAACTGATTACCTACAGTTTTATCTATAAAAGCTCACTTCTCAGCCTTTGCGTGGTTTCTTTTCGCATTCGCTTTCGAATTTGCCTTTCTTAGTATCTCGGAGCCCAAAACAGCAATAAAGAAATCCAGACGTTCTCCACAATGACGACCTCAAGTCGTAAGTATTTCGGCACGTGTATAGCGGTGAGTACTGTTTACGGCTCTCTTGGATCATTTCAATGGGCACGCTCGGACAGACAGAAAAGTTTTTCGAAATTAAAACTAAGTTAGATGCATGCTCCGAGTACATTCTGTGTTATTCCGAAGTTATTTGCTGTTTCCCGGATGATTTCTCGAGGCTCGCGATTCCCGGCAACATCTCAATACTGATTCCGCCGTTCTCCCGAAGTTGGCACTTGCCGTGAGAGCAACTCGGAAAGTTCCCTAAAAGGTTCTGCAAATAATTTCTTATTTGAACTGGAACTCAGAATTTTTTCTGAGTTCTTCTCTCGACACATATCATTCTATTTTCATTTATTGTTCTGAGAGTATTCTTCGTGACTGCGTGATACAGTTAAATGCGTGTGTTCATTGGCATAACGTGACTGCGCGATGCAGTCGTTGTGTCAGCCCACAATTGACCATTGCTCACCACTAGAGTTCCCAGTAGCTCAGTGGTTAGAACATCCGACTAGTGTACGGAGGGTCGTGGGTTCGAATCCCATCTGGAACTCAGTTCTTCTCTCCACACAGATCATTGTATTTTCATAAAAGAATCTAAGCAGATTAACCTGTGGTCTGAGAAACAGAAAACGATTTTTTTCGTGTATCGTCAACTAGAAACGTGTACTCTCTTTCTTTGTTTTAACTGGTTCATCGAATGTGGCGAAATTAAGTACAGAATGTTGCCCAGTTTTCGTACGGGCACAGTTTTCGCACAAAAAGAACTTTATTTGATTATTTTCGTCGGTCATGTAAATCTTCGTCAACCGAAGAATTCCAAAAATAAAAGGAATATTTCAGCCATAAATTGTCGGTTTTGCTGGGCTTTTTGACGAAGAAGCAGGTCAGTGCGGACAATTTCTTTCGAGGTGAGTAAAAGTTTAGCGGCTAATATTTGCACTTTTCACTGCACAGTAAAGGTATTGTAGATGAACAAATAGCCCGTTTTGTAGGTAATTTTGCATGGAACTTCATGATTTTTGGACAGATGATAGATAAAAGATGAAAGTGAATGGAAGAACTTTCAACACCAGCTTAAACTTAACTGCTCCTGAATTTTAGCGGTGAGAATCTTCGCATACATTTCGACCTACTGTGCCAGTTTTCGTACACTTAGCTGCGCCTTTCTCAAAACCTATTTTTAAATAAGTTAAAGAACTGAATTTTAAACTTTACTGTTCGAAAACTAATAAGTCGCAAGGGAAGCAAAGATTACACAACAATCCTTGCAAAATACAATACACTACATGTATTTGTTGTGGTATAACAGCGACGCTTTACATCCAGGTCATGCAAAGATCACGAATATCTCATAAACTTAATCCCGCGCAAACAATCTAAATCGTCAAATAATTAAGCAAGGTAGATGTCTATGCATAGAATGTTGACATACACCTTGAAATATCGTTAGTTTACCAGTTTTACCGATTTTTTTCACTCTGTTGCGATTCTAATAAACATTTACAAAAGTAGCTAAGAAAAGTAAGCGTAAGCGGAAACAGAAGTAAAGCGTTTGCTATTCTGAAGGCGTAAGCGGAAACGGAAGGAAAACGTCGAATCTTATACAGGCCTATTCTTAACAGTTGTAATACGCAGAATAGTAACCTGCCAACTACCTTTACCAAGGCAGTAAATGACGTACGAGACAGTGGATTGAGCGTACGAAAAGCCGCCCAATTAAGTGACGGACCAAAAAATCAACACTGCAGGATCGTAAACATCCACCCCCCGAATAATGCATCAGTCAATTCCAGCTGCGCCCATCCCCCCCCCAGGCAACTGCGGGGCATTTGCGCACCCTGTCAGTTCCGGGGGTGGGGCTTTAGCAAGTTTGGCACGGCCCGGGGGTCGGGCATTTGCCTACCCCGGGGCTACCCCCGGGGTTTTGACACACTCGTGGTTTCCGAGTCGAAATCCAAACATGGAGGATTTTATCGCAAAGGTCCAGCAATTCGTCGCAGATTGGATCGACCGTCACGGACTGGACAAACTAGTGGAGGTTTTCTCGATTTTATGCATTTCTTCATTGCTTATCAAGGCACAACTTGAGCTATCACTATATATAGCGAGATTGGGAACGATCAACGTGAATCGACGTACGGATGCCTCTTTGTTCAAGGATCTAAATAAAATTTAGTCGCGATGACTCTTAAACTATAATGATCGATTATTAAATTCTAAAAACGTGTATAGGGATCGACGTTTTATACTTTCGCATATTATTCACAACAGATGACTTTTATAATGTCAAGATTTTTGTTTACTAGCGAACTGTTTTCAAACATTTAAGTAACAGTGAACTATCATGTAGTGTTGTCTGTGAAGTATTAAAATACCATGTTTGGCGTTATTAAGTTAATTAAAATCGGATAGTGCCATTACAAACAATAGAAGACGGAGAGGCAGGCCTACAGAAACAAAAAATCACACATTTAATGCTGAAAGTGGCATTATTGTGCAATGAATGAAAACTGCTGCAGTGTTGATTGGGGACGTACGACCCTGGGGGCGGGGCATTTGCCCTCTTCCTTCGTCCCCACCGCGGGGCATTTGGTAGCTTTAATGTCCCCACCCCCGGGGAATTCGCCATCCAAGAGAAAAAAATGCTAATGCCCGGGGGTTAGCCCGGGGGGGGGGGGGGGCATGGGCGCAGCTGGAATTGACTGATGCATAACCATTTGCTATTTACACCAATTATTGGTCGCTAAGCCGATATTTATTCACAAATCGAAGAGAAAACACGATAAGCACTCAGCAGGGTGGCTGACACATCGGTTTGCGTCGACCGTTTTCGTGGAGAAATGTTGTTTTGTCGATGTACGAAAACTGGGCCAGGTGTACGAAGACTGGGCAACTTCAGAGTTTTGGGAAAAATGGTATAATCTTGAACATACGTCGATCAAGCGGCCAATCGTTTTATATATTGAAGGTAAGTAAATGGGCTATCTTTAAAAGAAATTTCAGAAATTTTCATCTCACAGACGAAAAGATATAGCGATTACAAACTAAAGTGTACGAAAACTGGGCAACACACTGTACCCACAAACACACTCGCAGGGCAGCAAAACAAATGAGCACTTTTTAAAGTTGTAAACATTTGAGACCTTGTACAAACGCGCCGCATTTAAGGATCATTTTTTGTATATTCATGTACTAATTTTTCCTGTTTCATATTAACCAATTCAACACAATCAGCCATAAATGCTGAGACGGCGATGGCTACTCTGTGTTGTACGATGTTTTGTACAAAGTACAATTAGCATATAGGCGAAGCAGTTACAGAAGAGAAGACCGAATTCTTGATAACAAAGCGACTACGAGGCACGTGTGGAAGCGAGCATGGCACGATTGCTTCAGTACACAACCAGCTCAACCGATGTCAATAATTAACCTAAACCTGGCGAAATGAAGGCCCTGTGAGCCACCGAGAAATATCCCAGTTGCCAACATATAGGTGTTGCTTGCATGGTGGGCGACAGCCACAATCAACCCGATATAAACTGACTATATGTTCGACACACTCAACTGTTATGTAGAAAATTAAAAGAGAAGGCAAGTACGGACCTGAAGGACTGAGAAGTGATACTTGTGTAGAACTTGTGTTTGTTCCGCTGGGCCAATACCTCGAGCTAGCGAATGCGATCGCGAGCTACAGTCTCCAGGGAAGAGTCTAGATCATACATGGAGCGAAACCGAGAAGGGGAGTGGTGGTGGAGGGCGGGGGGGGGGGGGGCACTTCTGTTAGATAGTCGCTGGATAGGGTATGGTCTTGAGCAGGGTATACCATTTCTCTATTTTTTATCTTAACCGAAGTAACGAGAATTAGTTTAAGGCCATGAACTAAATTGCAATTGCAGCGCCATCCAGTGACTGCCTTGAACACGTTCACAAGCATTCTGTCTTAAATAGGGAAGGAAAATCAAACAGCTTCAGGGTTTGCGCAACCAAGATGTTTTCCTGCCTTATCTTCAATCGAGTGCCCCCCCCCCCCCCCCGGAAGTTGAGGCATATTTTCGCTCCATTGAACTAAGAAGGTATCCTTGGTTACCACTGGGATTTAAGTTGGCTGGTGATAGAAGGTAGTATACGAGAACATTTGGCTACACATTAGTGCAACTGGAACCTAGTAGACTTTGAATGTTGATGAAAGAAGCCATTCTTCACTATTGTTGTCGGGGTGTGCGTTGTCGGGGTGTGCGTTGTCGGGGTGTGCGTTGCAATTTCGTTTGCGGTGTATGTTTTGTTATTAAAATTTTTTGGCAGTCATAGGTCACCAGTGATGATAAATTGCACGTACTTTACTTAAGGGACTTTATTCACCATCGTTATTCATGCTTGTCATTTTGGGTTCACCGACTCAACATCCCACAGAGACAATTCAATTTTATTTTGTTTTTTGTTTGATCTGTTGCTTTGCCTCCTTTGTCTGTGCGGCATTAATTGTCTACATTTTTTGCATCACTGCTCTGCTTATATTTTGCAGATGCAAAATGGAAATAAATCAGGAAATTAATTTTGAAGTGTAAGTATTAGTTCTGAAGTGAAGACAGGCTTGAGCGAGGTGTGTAGCCAACGCCGTCAATTTGAACAAAAGGCCTCGAACCAAGTAACTTTGGGAAACCCTATGAATTGAAAGCTGCGATGAACTTTCCAACGGCCTTCTCAGTCGGTCCAGACCTCGCTGTTTATCTGTTCCAGACTTCTCACTGGCTGACCGTGGTTGCGCAATGTGCAGGTTCCTTACTTGACACTAAAAACTTGCTACCAGGTTTTCGCACTTGCGCTTAGGGCCTATCCCCTGTTATCGTCTAAATGTAGATTGTCCCCAACTAAATCTAGAAAGAAAAGTATCCCAGACGTCTAAGAACGCAAAGGAAAATCTCAATCATCTAACGCAGAGCTTCATCACCAACTCTGTTTTTCTAACTGGAAAATCCTTTGGAAAAAGCTGCCATTTTGAGAAAGCCCGCACCGCTGACCAGTTTAAGCGTTTTGCAGCCCTGTCGACCAAGACATTTTCAACAACAAGAAAAACAACAACAACAACAACAACAACAACAACAATCAATCAATCAATCAATCAATCAATAACAACAACAACGTTTATTGTACCCTTTGCCTAGTAAATAAATTTTTATTTAGATGGTTATTGAATTGCTAGCGTTATTCACGCACATAGGTTATCAGCAAATAACTCTGCTTTTTGCCTTTTAAGGAAACTGGATATCATGTCAAGTTGAAAAGTTCTCGCCGTGAAGAAAAAGTTTTGCGTTTTGAGTTATGTATATACCTAATTGAAAGAACTTTGTCGGGGAAAAAGCATAAACCGTGAACTATACGACCCAATGGTTTTCTGGGAAGCGAAAGAACCTGCTTTGCTTCTCAGACACCGTGCACATAATTGAATAGCACGGAAAAAATAAAACTGACAGGTATACTCCAAAATCTCTCCATAAGCAAAAAAATACCTTGAATATCAATAAACGGAACGAAGTAACAAGCTCGTAGTGCTGTTTTCCCAGAATTCCATTATGTCGCATCCTTCATGGTTCATACTTTTTACCAGACGGCGTTTTTTCAATCAGATGTATACCGACAAGCTTAAGATAACCGTAGGCCTACAATAACTGCATTACTTTGTGTCGAAAAATCCCCTACATACACATCAGAGAAATGTAGGGAATTTTCTTTTTCATTTCGCCCGTCAGATTTGGCCTCACAGTTAACGTTTTAGCCTTAAAAGTATTTTATAAGCTTAAAGCTGCTATTCTATTGTTTAATTCCAAAACTTTGTTTCATACATTGCTGTGTAAAACTTAGTAAGGAAATATGTTGAAAAACGACCTATTAAATCGGCGTCTAGCCAAGAATTGAACAAATATCATTTAAAACATCTAGGTATATCTTTTGAAATTTACAGTTACAGCGGTGGCAAATTGTCTTTTAAAAAATACACCTTTCGCAAAATTCTAGTCATTTTTTCGGTTCTCACAGTCTCGACTTTTTTCACGAAGCCATCTCGAGACTCCAGTTCTTTTGCAAGGTGCAATCGACCAAAGTTCTTGAATTTACCATCTGCCACCCCTGAGTTATTGAATTGAAAGAAAAGGGTAGCAATTCGGCTGATCAGAGGGAGGGAACTACGCAATGAAACTTTCATGGAATTTGCTTGGTTATCTCGGTGTTTTTTCAGTTAGGCATAGTCCCTAAGTCAGTTATTTACTTTTCAATTCCGATCAGCTGCATTAGTTCGCTGCATTCTCTTTCAATTATTTGGTTTTGTTCCTCTGGAGCACTCCGCCATTTTTCAACATTAGCAGTGGAATTGCGAACGGAGGAAAACGGTTTCCCTGACTCCCTGGCAAGCGCCTCCTCGCTCGGGCTCGTGTTGAAGACAATCCACTTAACCAAATCTTCCGACATCTCAAAACCAGCAAACTTGTACATTTTTAGCGCCGTTTTCACTGGAAACATGGCTATATCACGGTAATACACTTCCATGTACCTATCTTGGTACTTCTTTGGCAGGCTTCTCCCATACTTCACGTTCTCTGCTGTTTTCATGCACGGATATCGCACGTGGTAAACAAATCCAGGCGCAGTGTGTTTGGGCATCCACCCAAGCTTAATTCTGGAGTCCAGGCTTCCGCGCGGATCTCGGAGTACCTGAATAACCTTGATGTCTGTATTTGGATTTTCTTGGAATACCTGTGGTACGATACTCGATAAAGTTTTGTCCGGGACGCGAACCTGAGCAACTTTGGTCACACTGTGTTTGTATCTTGAGGCACAGACGTCCGCGGCGAAATTTGGCACTAACGAGAAGTCTGGGCACGACGATTTACCCGTTCCTGAAACGTTGCAAAAGTTTGGAGTCTGGAACGGGTTTTTGAATGGAGCTCCCGCCCAATTTCTCGATGTGTGCGCCAGAAATTTCGAAGCCATCGGAAAATCTGCAAAATTACAGCTTAAAATGCCATTTATCACTTCCAGTTCACTTTGTGACCAGTCCTCGCTCGGTTGAGCTTTTCTCCATCTCTTTGTGACCCAGAGTGGCTCGTAGATCATGAATATGTTGGGATCTTCGCTAAACATTCGGCTGAGAAATGTTGTCCCCGAGCGATCAGCCCCGAAGATTAACAAACTTCGTCGGCGTTTGGAAGAATCCGAGGATTCTGTCGGCGATTTGAATGTTGACCCAGAATCGAATTGTAAATCTTTGTCTTCGTCAAAAGGTAGCTCCTCAAGCGATGAACTTTTGGTTGTTTGGACGAGAGTGGTTAGTAGTTGTGAAGTGTCAGTGCGTTTGTAGCTGTGTGCTATTATCTTTTGATGATGACTGCCATACATCAGGACACCTAATGACAAGGCTGCGGCAGCAATGACCGCTACGAATAGTGTTCGTAAACTGATGCGAATGTGGGCCATCTTTTGTTCGACTGATGCCAAATTCTGCAACAAAGTAAAGTGAATATAGCTGTTAAATTTGTTTCCTTAGAGAGCGGTGTTTTACTGCAAAGCGCCGTAAAACCCAAACAAACGCCAAAATTGTCACTTTGGCCAAATGCACGAAACGCCAACAATCAGAACTCGAAGCAAATAAGAGCTCTTTTTGGAAACTAAGTCGCTCTGACTGTCAAATCAGACAAGGCCGTAGGCCGAGTCCAATGGGACAACCTTTGGAATTTTTATCATACAGTTGTGTGCTAAGTGCGCTGGCTTTTGGGTGGAAGGGAGCCTGCTTGTATCTAGATGATGATGATGATGATGCTGATAAGAAACTTGTTAGCCAGAGAACAACGTGATGAAAAGTTGGGAGGTTTGTGTCAAACACAAAGTCACCCTAACGTAACTTCCACCCCTTCAGAGGCCAGGTAGCTAAGCACTCAACAGTAACACGGATTATCGTTTAGTTGATTATGTTGATATTCATTAAATGATATCGCCGGGTAAAATGGTGGAGCTGCGAAAAAGAGCGTTTAAAGACGATGTCTCCTAATACAGAGGTGTTCTTGTTCGGTTTATGACTTTGCGGGAAAAGCAGATCTTAGCAAGGCCTTTTGGAATCCTAAAGAAAACTGTGGGTAACCACGTATTTTTCAGAGATAATTTAGGCTGCCCAAAAAGCTTTAATATGCATAACAATTTATGGCATTTTCTTGCCAAATTTAAGCTCAATTATCCCTGAAAATGTGTAGTTACCCCCACTTTTCGTTTTGGATTCCAAACAACCCTTGCGAAGATCTGTTTTTCCTCCAGAGTCATAAATCGCGCCAAATACCTTTGTATTAGTAGGTACCGTCCTTAAGAGACCCGATTTTCTCGGACCATCCCGAGATGCACAGAACGTATGCGCACTCAAAAAAAGGCACCGTCTTTAAGCCACGACCAACTACACTATATGCAGGCAAAATTTTTTCCGAAACATACATTGTTGTCTTTGATCATTCATCTGGCCTGGCTTTTTCTTTTAATCGTTAATAATGTTTTAAACTTGCGTTATCATTGATATCAAAAAATTGAATGATGATGATGATGGTGGTGGTGGTGATGGTGATGTTGACGATTTTGGTGAAGATGATGACGATGACGACGACAATGGAGGTAATGGTGACGATTTAGTTCATGTAAGAGAATTACGTTTTGTAGTCATCCCCAACAATACATCCAGATGAAATCTGCGTAAAGAATTGTCTCAAGTGGAATACTCAGAAAAAAAAAACTGAGTCCTCCCAACGGGAGTGGAACCCATATCCTTCCAGGTGCCGGTGGATACTCTAACAACTGAGCTATGGGGGACTCGTGGTGAGCGAGGCCGTACAACTAGGTTCAAATGCGACACATGTCCTACCATTCTGCAGGCTCAAATATGTCCACAATAAAGTGAGAAATGGATATATGATAAGTGAAATGGCGACTTAGATGTAAATGAAAAGAATGAAATGACGTTCTCAAGTCGAATACTCAGAAAACAATTCTGAGTCCTCCCAAGGGGAGTCGAACCTATGACCTTTCAGGTGCCGGTTGGAAGCCATGACCCATGACCTTCCAGGTGCCGGCACCTGGAAGGTCATGGGTTCGACTCCCGTTGGGAGAACTCAGAATTTTTCTGAGTATTCGACTTGAGAGCGTTATTTCATTCATTTCATTCACATCCAAGTCGCCATTTCACTTATCGTAAAGAATTGTCTTAACCAGACTACCATGCGTAGGCTACCACACGCTGCAGAATAATCTGTGATCAAAACATAAGCTAAAAGCAGATGATGGTGATGACAACGACTTTCCTTATGAAAGAGAGACGGTGATTAATTGTAAACTAAAGCAAGCAGACTTAGGTTTGCAATTATCTCTAACAATTCTCCAGATTCATAGCCTATGGCCATTATACACAGAATTCTCTTAATACGAGAGACTTTGCATGCAGGCTACAAAGCACACAAAACATGCCGTGAAAGATCTGTTAGGTGCTCTCTCTCTCTTTTAGTCACGGTAGCTTTTATTACGTTGGCGTTGTTTGTTTTACAATATTTATTAAAAATAGTTAATTTTGTATTGTTTGATGTGGGAGTGAAAGAGTGAAATAACTGGTTTCTAAATAAGGCCATGTGTGGGTCCAGTTTACAAATACAGTCATAGTTCATTTGATTTTGTTGAAAAGAGAGCTTGTTGTCTAGCGAAAAATAGTTCGAGCAATTTATTGAAATGGGGTCAGTTGTTTTTTGATGTCATAAAAAATGCGTCAGCAATTAATGCTTTCGCACCAGAATGCTAAAGGATATCCACCTTCGTTACGTGGATGAAAAGGGTATCAGGAATATGTACAGTGTTAGTATAGGGCAGAGCATTTGCTCCAGAACCTTTATTAACGCCTGCTACCCCACCTGAGCATACTGAACAGCTGGTTCATGCCTTCATCACAAGTCGATTGGACTACTGTAATAGCCTACTTTACGGTGTTCCCGACTGTCAGATAGTGAAACTGCAACGCGTAATGAACGCAAGTGCTAGGCTTATTTACTGCGCGCCTAAGTTTTTTCGTATTACCCCAATTCTTATGGAGCTGCACTGGTTGCCAGTACGTGTGCGTATTGAATTTAAAATTCTTCTTATTACCTTTAAAGTTATTAAGGGTCCAGCTCCTAAATATCTTTCTGATTTAATAGCAATTTTACCGTCGTCAAACTATGATCTACGTCGTAATAGTAACGGAATTCTCTTAGCGAGAAGCACACTGAGAACAAAGAAAACAATGGGTGACTGCGCGTTCGAGATTGCAGCACCAATATTATGGAATAGTTTGCCTTTTTCAGTTAGACAAGCAGGTACCATCGACAATTTTAAGAGATTACTTAAGAGTTATTTATTTACCAAGACGTATAATTAATTTATCATATTTTTGCTTGTTTTTACCATTATTATCATTATTATTATTATTTTATAATTTTTGTTTATTATTTCTTTTAATCGTACGTTCATTGTTTAATGCAGGATTGTAATGCGCATATGAGTATATTTATAGAATATGCGCACTATTTTTGAACGTCCCGTTGCGTCACGACTGAGGTGCATGGCCGTAATTTGCGTCACGCCGATCACATCTCATTGCCTCATTGCAGAACAGAGTGTTTTAAAAATAGTTTTTTTTCCATCCATGGCATTTCAGCAAGCTCTAAAATAATGTGGGTTAATAGGGTATATTTGTAAAGATGTATGAAATTGGTTTCTTAAGGTGGAATGGTACCCTAAAAGATGAATTTTTTTTAGAACAGAACTTTCTGGGAAACTTCCACCATCACTTTATAGGACTTCACGCCCTAACATCAATATGAGTCTTTTCAGGTCACATGTCACAATAGTTAATGATTAACTAGCGTCTTAAGTTAGAAAAAGTGATGTTCACGGTAACAGCGATAACTCACTAATGCACGGTTGGAAAAGTATCAAACCAACTCTAACATGTACATAAATGACATGACTGTGCAATGAACTTCAATAATTAGCCAGTTTTCTTTCATTCGATTAAAAAAAATTTTTTTTTTTCTTGGAACGTCAGGTAACAGGAAATAATTATGAGACAAAGAGTCAATTAATGAGACGTATTTCAAACCTGTAGACTCGTTTTTAGCTCGTGAAGAGCTCTCGTTATCACTGGGGGTTTCAGGATGTCACGCGTAAACAATAGAATTTGTCAGGCGTAAAAAGATCGTCTCATGTTCGGCAGAAGCACTCGTGAATTCGGCTACCAATGACAGACGTTCGATATGTCACGTGGTATATCGGTGTTCGGTACATGTCTTCGGCAAATCAGCACATGTGCTTGATCACGTAGCCATTTTGTGAGTTCGATTAACGGAGTAGAGGTGAGTTCCTCGTCATTTATTGTCCTTTACTTTGTCATTATTTCTTTGGATACTACTTTCTGTCCTTGGATTGAAAGACAAATCCGAAATCACTGGTTTGTAAGACACAGCCAACAACCATAGGGCCAAAAGACTTGGTCCACAATCCATTGAAGTAACAGCACAAATAAAAGAACAAAGTCCACAAAGACAAAAGGACAGAAACACCATCAGGCAGACAAGGGACAAAGCACCAAAAGCCAACAAAGCCAAGTAAAAACAAAGGTCAACAAGCAGTCGCACATTTCAAGGACAAACAAACTTTGATCTTTCCTGTTACAGTTCCCATTGATAGTGTTTCAGGCTGTTGTATTCAAAACAACAGCAAAATAAGACCAATCCCATTTCAAGAAAAACAAACTTTGATCTTTCCTGTTACAGTTCCCATTGATAATGTCTAAACAGTTAAGTTGAAATGTTCACTGTTGTTGTGTTTAACAAAACTACGAAAGAGGACCAACCACATTTAAAGGACAAACAAACTTTGATCTTTCTTGTTACAGTTCCCATTGATAATGTCTAAACAGTTAAGTTAAAATGTTCACTGTTTTTGTGTTTAACAAAACTACGAAAGAGGACCAATCACATTTAAAGGACAAACAAACTTTGATCTTTCCTGTTACAGTTCCCATTGATAATGTCTAAACAGTTAGTTGAAATGTTCACTGTTGTTGTGTTTAACAAAACTACAAAAGAAAACCAATCACATTTAAAGGACAAACAAACTTTGATCTTTCCTGTTACACTTCGGTTGATTGAATACCAAGAGTGAGCTTCAAATATGCATGTCAAGTGAAAAAAAGATCCAGCAAATTCAATGGTCAAACAAACTTTATTTCGTCCTGTTTTTCATTAATACTTCAAAGTACAATAGTACATGTATGTACACACTGACATTCAATTGTGCAGTACAGTTGCGTTCACAAAGAAATGTACCTTAGATTACAGTTATTGTTAATAAACTTTTACTTGGTATTAGTCTTCCTTAAAGAAACACTCATTCCTCAATGAACAACACTAAAATACAACAAAAACAAACGAATGAAATCGTTCAACAGCAACATGCGTTACACTGTATTTGCAACAACTCTATACACTTCATAACACACAATATCAGGCACCTGACCCAGTATCTTACTTACTTCACGAGCTCACCACAGGATGCCTTTGATTAGTTCATTGCACAGAAGAAACAGTACTTTAATATTGATGAAAATTTCAGAACATTAGGTGTTAGATTTAATTTGAAATTTTTATGCAGTTGTTTTGTTCTAGAGTCAGTTTGACTTTCCAACCTGTGGCCTACTAACCCGATGATTGCTCTATCTCCTAATTTTGGTCCGATTGGGTTTTTAGCAGGATTTTGTTTTGCATTCCAAGGGTATTGCTGAGTAAAAGATAAAGCTGTTTTCAAAACAGTTACTTTCCATCAGCTTTCATATGACCAGCACGTGAGTTGAGATGAGCGTATTAAATGCAACAATTGCAACAATATGCACTCAGTGTACTATAGTGGAGGGGGAAATACTTGCGTGTGTTGTTTTGTCCTCAGAGTATGTCTTAAAAATCGCAAATAAGCTGGAAAGAGACTTGACATTTCAACATAGGTCAAGCACGCAATGTGTGCCTATGTTTAGGATAGCCTTTAAGCATTTGTAACCCAGTCCTCTTAGATTAGTTTAAGGTATTTTGTATTTTTGTATTTTGTATTTTGTATTTTCTATTTTAAAATTGCAAAAGTGTATTAATTCACACCTTGTGCGACAACATGTATTTAATAAACCTGCATTATTATTATTATTATTATTATTATTATTATTATTATTATTATTATTATTATTATTATTATATACAAATTTATCAGTGCTATATTGAACTTGGGGCATGCATTATTTTGGCCAGAGTATAAGTACCACGAATGAATCTCCCACGTAGAATCTCGCTCTTATAAACGATAGTGTCCCTTTCCCTTGAATAGGGTCTCAGTTAAACGCCGTGTTTAGAATTTCTCGCTGAGCGGTGACCATCTCCCTTGACCACCTTAATGAAATCTCTTTGCGTGAAGACGTTGTCAGGTAAAAGCTTTCGATGTTGTTCCTTCAGCGAGCACCTTCGTAATGTATCCCGTTTGAATCAATTCTCAGTTAAACGCCGTATTTAGAATCTCTCGCTGAGCGGTGACCATCTCCCTTGACCACCTTAATGAAATCTCTTTGCGTGATGTTGTCAGTTAAAAGCTTTCGACCTTGTTCCTTCAGTGACCATCTTCATAATGTATCCCGTTTGAATCAGTTCTCAATTGTACGGAACTGTACACATTTAAAATCTCTCGCAAGTAACACCTCGCTACATTGACAATTTTAGTACATGAAATTCCGTTTAATTTGAATCAGCTCTAAGTCAAACACTGCATTTAGTGTCTCTCGCAAGGATACATCTACCTTAGCGACGATCTATCTTTGCATAATCCCGTCAGTATAGCCCTCAGTCAAACACTGTATTAAATTAATCTCTCGTACAGTAACTGACCATATCCCCAGTCAGCCACCATCTTCGTACAATCTTGGTGAATCAGTTCCCACTGAAACAATGTATTTAGGATCACTTGCAAGTGAACAGTTAAAATCCCGACCAGCGACCGTCGTTAAAATCCCATCGGAAACATTTCTCAGTCAGTCATAGCTGACTGTATTCAGAATCTATCGCGAGCAAACATCTCCTTCGTCGACCGTCGTTTGAGTGAGTTCTCTGAGAGCCATACACTGCACTTAGAACCTCTCGTAAGGTATACCATTTCCCATGAGCAAACTTTTTTCTTGATCGCCGAGGGACGTCGCGAAGCCGCAGGCGCATTCTATTTGAACAATTTTGGCTATTAGGAACAACTGAAAACGCTTAAAATCATTTCCTTAAATAACACAATTCAGAGTCTTCCGAGTAACCCAAAAACTCTCTCAAAAGAAAGGAATTTTGGCTATTTAGAGTAAACCATATTCGGTTCGTTCCGCCGGATTTATTTCGTTTCATTCTGAAAACGGAAGAGTTCACAAACGAAGACGCTTAAGGCCACTATTCCGGTCGGAATCCTCTCAAAAGAGAGTGTTCGCAAATGACTGATAAATGTCGTAATTACCTACCGTGCTTTCTGGATTATATTTCACTGAACAGTACTTGGATTATTAACTAAAGAAAGGGTGATGTGGTTGTATACACGTATTATTGTAGTATGTTTTTATGAAAACTGAATTATCACAATATTCGAAATACAAAATTAGTACTTACAAGTTTCGTTTCGGCTTCTTGTGCCTTTTTCACAGCGCAGTGCGAAGTCACAACTCCTTATCCCGGAATGTTAAACCGCTTTTCTGCTTTCTTTAGTTATCTTCGGTACTTTACTACAATGACTTGTCCTTTCAGTAGTGACGGTTTTATTTATCAACGAATATAAGTTTTGGGGAAGAATCAAGGTTAAATTAAGCACAACAAACCAATTAAAGCTTGTAGCATTTAGAATTTAGAGAAATTTGTCAAACAGTCCTTTCTCTGTTCAGCGTATTTACCACTCTTAATAAACACAGTGAAATTAAATCGGTTAATGGCAAACGTAAAATTTGCTAAAAAAAATACATGAAATGTTTTCATCGATAATCGAGTATCTAAGAAACCGTGCGCCGTCTTTTGTTTCCGACATCTGTTCGTTCTTTTTGCAGATACCTAACAACTTATAATTTATTGAGGGCAGAATTGTCTGCCCCAAGAGAGGATGCTAGAATTTAATGTCAAATAATGACCATATAAATGCCATGCAATGAGGCAATAGTGAAACCATTAGATGTCAAATAAAAGAGAACTGACTAATACTTTATCTCTTTTTCCACGCCGCGGAAAACGACGAAATTTACTGGGTAATTAAAGAGGAAATTGAGTGCACACTCTTAATTGTATGTGCTCTCAGGCTAAGTTCAACTGTTGTATACATTTTAATATGCTTCCTTGGTAGAGAATTTAACAATCCTGTCGATCGTAAAAGAACGGTTTAGGAATAAAAAGCGATTTTTTTAGAATTTCCTTATTAAACGCAAAATGAATTATTCGGTTTTTAAAACAAACAAATTCGACAACTTAGAGGGAAAAAACTTGGAAAATCTTTTTCTTTTCTGTTAGCAGAGATCTGTGAACCCAAGCTGTCGCAGAGTGAATTTCAGTATTTCTGCATTAGTTTTCCATGGCGTGGGATCTCGCGCAAGCACTTCAAAGTGTGTTGTCTACTTTGTTCGGAGTTATTATAAATGGTCTATCAGGGGGTAGCAATAGAGATTATATTGTTTTATTACAAGAGTCATTATTATTATTATTATTATTATTATTATTATTATTATTATTATTATTATTATTATTATTATTAGTGACACTTTGAAAAGCAGAAAGTCTCATTTTGCATCGATGGAAACCTGGTCCAGTTTTGATCAAAGACAACATTGAAACGTTGAAACTAATAATATGTATCCCATGGGGTGTGCTTCTCAAACGTCCCGACTGGACATTTCGCTACCGAAAAACAATCAGTCGTGCAGAAGTTATTGAGAAGTTTTGATTAACTCACGCCGGGATTCAAAAGGATGAAGATTCTGGGAACGAGGTTGTTTTAAATGCTGCTACTACAATCTAATATAATCTTCGTTTGCTACCCCCGTGAAAGAATTCACTTGAATTATTCTCTCTCTTGGTTTGATAGGAGAGAACGCGAGGGTACTACGTCTAATTTTGGCACCCTTTTGCCTAAAATTCAACAAAAGCCCCGTGACATGGCCCCTTTAAATTTCTGCTTGGGGCCTGCAAGTATTTTGACAGCGGTCAAAAGCAAAAAGCTACGCCATTTCCGGTATTTCAGGGCCTTGAAGTTTGAATCAGTTCAAACGTTTCCCAGCCCGAAGTTCGTATATCATTCCGGCAAACCGAATTTTACGCTTTCAAAACTTGTGCTTGGCAATTATTTCATTTTGAACACATACTCAACGTAAAAAGCTTAAATTTTCAGAAACGGCGTTAAGTTTGGCGGCTAAAGTGAGACTTTCGACATTTGTTTCTCTTTCGACACAGGAAGTGCGCACGCGTAATACGTTTGATCCTGTGAAGTACGTATTGGGATAAATAATGTCAGCTTAAATGTTCCTTGTCTTTACCAATCGTCATAACAAAATTAGGATCTAACAAATTTTCTTTTGAATTTCAGTGGAGGATGTACAAATGGTAGGAATTGAAAACAGCGCTCACCTTTTGTGAAACACGACTAAATACAAACATTTTTTTCAATGCAAGTCAAAATTGGCCTCAGTGCGTGCTGACTGACCGTATATTTCCATCTCAGAGAGACAAGTGAGGCTTAGTGAAGCTAAGGGATGAAATGCAAATTAAACGCAATCGCAAATTGCATCGACTTGCGTGCCAATTCTTTGACAAGTTTTTGAGAGGTTTAAAAAAAAACCTTCCAAACTTAATCCACTACAACAATACAGGAAGCTAAATTGGTCGAAAGACCGAGTTATCTAAGGCGCGGCTTACAAAGACGTGAAGTAGGAGTCGTGCAGGCCTTCCTACCCACTTTAATATCTGTGATTGATTGTTTATGGGGAGGCCCCGTTCTACTTCATGTGAGTAGCATCATGCGTGAGCACTTGAACAAAACATCATAGAGGAGAAAACAATGTACAATGCGCACCATATTCAAATCGCCTACACGGCCGATTATGCAAAAACTATGTGCACGCCTAATAACTTGCAACTCGTCATTTAAAACGTCTACAAAAGTGCCTAAGACTGGCCTTGAACCAATGCTGCCAAAATAAGTAAACGTGTGAGCATTGTTCAGAAGCACTCAGTAAACACCATAGAGGAATAGCAGGACCGAGGGATAATGAAATGTTCGAAATCACCGAGGAATTCGGGAGCCGCCAAAGAAGATCAGACCTGCCGAGGAGACCCGTCAGAAAAGCGCCGCGATAGCGAAATTCTCGGACGAGAAGAGCAAAGGGAGCAGGACAGTGCGTTCCACATTCAAGGCAACTACACTGCAGTTTGCGCAGCTTATGAACAATATGTACAACCTAACAGAGAGTGCTAAAATTCCAAAGAACGCAGCCTAGACAAACACACGTAAGCTTCAAGCAGAAAAGGATCGAAAACCACATATGACAGTTGGCTGCTTTTGGGTAGCCAATAGAAATCCAGGATTTTCGATCCGCACAGTAATCTATTCCACACTGCATCCATTGTCGCACCGCAATAAGATTGGGGATATGGGAGGGTGGGTGAGGGAAACAAATCCAGCGTTAGCTCCCAGGACCCCAGGACCTACCCGTAAGTACCACATCGCCTCGTACTTGCACGATTCCCGCCACACTGCAGTTGAGCCAAAGTGATAATTTATTCATATGCATTGATCTTATATTTGTTGCCCTAATATATGCAGTGTGAATAGTAATCTATTACACACTGCATCCATTGTCTCATCGCAATAAAATTGGGGATAAATTTGGCTCCCGTTCCTTAGTGTCAGTCAGTGTCCTTCTGTTTACCAGGCTAACGATGGACTCCTTCCAATACTAACAACTTCCTTAGGAGGCCGTCGCTAGGCTGCACAAGAAATCTCCTCTACAACCTAGTCGTAACTCCCCAAAACTAAACCCAAACCTACTCCGATAAACTTGGTAAGGGAGATTGTCCTCCCTCGCCCGAGAGGCGCTCCTCCTCATGAGATCTCTTCCCTGGACTGTCCGAAGGGAACGCACACACGAACCGCTCCAGCTCGTTAATATCTTGCCGCGTACTGGTCGGCTCCGGGCCAACGCTCGAAGCCAGCCTTGCCGAGGCCCCAGATGGGCTTAAGACTTTCGCCAATTGCATGTAATATAAGGCCGTATGTCGACGATTCCAGCCAACGTGATCCATAATCTCCACCAGATCCGCACCTGTGAGAGCTAACGTAATCGCACAGCCGGAGCGAAACCCGTGGAGAGTCTCGCCACTGTCTGCTTTCATTTCTTTCAGGTAACTCTTTAACCGTGATTCAGCTGCTGCAGAAGTAAAAGGGGCATTCTTTATATCCAGATCTGGTGTGGTTAGTCGAAATAAGTAGCCAAGCGTTAAATCCACCCGTATGTCACGCGCCACTTCCATGTAGCGCTCAATGCCCCGAACAGGGCAAATTTCTACTTGCGCATTCCTCCTTACCCTAAACACATTGTCATCCCCATCCCTTAGCGTCTTTCCCCAAATGTGGTTAAAAAGGAGCCCGTCATCATTGGGGAACCGTAGAATTTCAGGAACCTTAACTTGACCCAGGTCTCCTGGCCGAACTCCATTAGAGAAAGCCTGATCGCGCGCTATCACGAATCTGTCAATGGCGTTTTCAGTCCCTCGCAATTTCCTATCCACGTGTAAACATAATTTCGTCAGCTTGTCAATGAAAAACGGAGCAGCCTGCCTGAAAGTTATTCGTGCTTGTAGCTGTTCAGCGGTTATCAGCCTCAAAAGATCTTTCACCGATTTGTCGGCCGAGGCCTAGACGCTTATCCCACTCACCATCTCGTCCAATAGAATGAAAAATTGCTCGAAGCTTACCAACATAAGAATCCAATGTTTTGTATGACAAACGTAAAGGACATCCTCAGTCAAATCTTCCTTTTTGGCCAATATACGTACAACCATTTAGGTGTACGTGGGTCTTTCCTCCTTGTCTTTAAAAACAAGGAACCGATAGATATCACGCGGAGTCACAGTCTCTAAGGTGACAAAGCCAGGGATTGAGCGAAGAAATGTTTCGATCTCCTTTGTTAACGGGTCCTTCTGCTTAGCGTAACTTGTTGCCCGATCAAAATTCATCAGCTGCTGTAAACGTTGGTCAATCTTCTCCAGATCGACGTCCATCCTGTCGACACCTTCCTTGTCCTGACTTTTCGCTTATAACCACATCGTTGGCAAAATCTAAAATCCTGATCGTTCGCATGGGAGCACGCAGGACATCTAACAGAGGGCGTAAACAACTTGGCAACAGTAGGAAGGTCCTAAACAAGGAGAGAATAAGACCCATATTCCTTTATCTAAACCATCATTTATTTTCCTGATATTCTATGCTTGCACATATCAGAACTATACAAGAAAGGCCAAGGAACTTCCGAGCGTTACTAAGGGTCCCCACAGCTCAGAATCCTATTGAACTCAAATTTTATATTAACTGCTAGTGTTTCTGATATCGTTTCACCGTTACTTACAAGTTCAGAGGTACTACTGAAAAATTACCAGAAAGGCTCACAGGTCCCCTGGGATTCCGCTTTCATTACTCCAGCCTTCTTTTGAGGGCAGTAACAACGCATGAGAATCACCTGCACTAGCCATCTTTCGCGCCGTACTGGAGTAACGTAACATGGGCCACCAATATTTCCTTGGGTAAATATCCAAGGCCATAATTAAAGTGCACGATTGCCTGTAGGACAGAGGAAGCGCAGGACTGGGCTAACTAGCACATCTGGCGGGAAAATATACGGACACTGCATCACTGAGGAAAACTTCAACAAATCTTGCGCAAATAAATTCACCCCCATGAAATCAAGTGAAGGATATGGCGTGAAATGGGGAAGAGGTTGACATAACTTGTCAGTCATGACGTTAGAATCGAGAGCCAGGAAATCACACGAGTGGCCCTTTACACCCCCGAACTCTTGCTGTACTTCATTCCAGATTTTCGGCGCCAGCATATAGTCCAAAGACGACAATCTGCGAGAGGGAGCGTCGGCAGGATTCTCCTGAGAGGGGACGTGTAACATGCGCAGCAGGATGTTTAATTCCGCGGTGGTAAAAACAACGCCTTAATTGCGTTATTCAAATCACGGCTCTTGCCCCCTTGATTGTTCCACGCATGCATCATCGCCTGGTTGTCAATCATGACATCAACACGAGAATCTTTGACGAAATCTCTAAGAGTACGCAAGACCGTATCCACACCGAGGGCCTCTCTACTCGCAATATCAAGCATCATTTCATCTTTTGACCAGTAGTCAGATGTTTCCTGCCTCACAGGCGTGGAGATAACGCCTCCCCATCCAGTCTGGGAGACATCCGTAGCTATCTTGACCTGACGGTGTCTCTCTTCACGCCAATGTAAGGGATCATCCCATCGTTCTAGGAAGAGCCAATGGGCAATTTCATCGCGCAAGGCACCCTGGATGGCAATGGGTTTCAACGAACGCACATCCTTAGAGATCGCTGCCGACATCTGCCTGGTGAACAGACGAGCCGCTGGGACGGATAGAGAGAATGAGACGCACTTGCCAATCAATCGCTGGAGAGTCTTGATCGATTTAAATGATATGTAATATGTAAATTATAATGATCTTTACTGAACTGTCTACTGACTTTACACGGAAATCCCTAACCCCAGACAGGCAAAAAGAGTGAATCTAGCAATAACTCACAAAATAATGTGTCTTTTTGAAGAACGAGATTTTGTGGTCATGTGATGTGTTCTGGTAAAATCTGTTTGTTTGGTCCAGAAGTTACAATCAATCAGTTTATAGATGAGTGCTGTTCACCAGTAGCTGACGTTCTTGCATTTGCTGTTACCTGAGCAGTTATACCTTCTAAAATCATGTCGGCAGAAATTATGTACAAATTGCACACTGTCACTGAAGTACAGAAACAGTAATTGCATCTTACAGTAGCATATTAATTAATGTTCTGCACTGTTATAGATTTTAACCCTTTCCACTTTAAAATGTCAATGATGGTGATGATAATAAAGCTTGTCTCGTTATAATTTTGAACTCTTCATCTTTGTAGGTGTACTTCACTACGGAAATACGAGACAACGAAGAAAAAGATTCTGCTTTCTGAGGCATTTGCAACATGATTGGAATCAATCCTGGTGGAGTTGTCCAGGTGATGAGTGAAAACTAATTGAGTGGTTGAATGTGAAAGTGTTATTTATCCGAGCTTCAAAAACTTATTAATAATTCATAAGCCGAGTAACCTTTCAAATGATTGATAATACGTCACGTGCATTGACTTTATATTGATAAAAACCTCCTCCTTATTAGTATGCGGTATTTTATCAGATATAAAGTCACTGCACATGATTTATGAATATTAATTATCAACACATTAACTGAAACAACAAATGGTGGGTGAACATTTAATGTTCTTTAATTTACACACACAGTAAATTTACTTTTGTACAAAATTAATAGTACAGTTGTTAAATACAGATCCAGAAAAATTCTGTATTACATTACTACCGTAATCTGGTAAAGGCATATTAGACAATACATCATCTGAAATTTCGAAATTTAGATCAGCTGGCAGAAGCGACTCCATGTCGTTTCCCATAACCTCTGCGTTTGATGCTTTGCCCGTAGTCTCCAAATTTTTAGGGGGGCCTTAAATATTACTAATTATAACCTGGTGCTGGCATTTTTAGGCTTCCGAAAAGCCCTGGAAGAGGACGCCATGTCCTCTTCGTTCAGTTCAAAACACGTGTGAGATTTGATTTTCTTGCATACCAATTTTCGACGTAATATTTTTTTCATATGCTGGTCTGCTGCGTGTCTCAACTTAAGGAGTAAGACTACTGCAGGACGGAAGTCTTCGCCTTTTAGGTTGTCACTCGATCACCATGCAGTCACGCTGAAGAAACTGTTTTTCCTTTGTTTTACTTGCTTTGCCCCAGATGCTTCCTTTCTAAACAATTGCTAAGATTTGTGAGGTGAGAAGACAAACATACCTGAATTCTGATCTGTTAACTTTCTCAAACGTTTCCCGCTGTAGTAGCAAAGGAGAAAAGCGTTTGTTGCTTATAACAAGTAACAGCTGTCCAATCAAAATTGAATTCCAATCCTTGTCAAGTAATTAAAAGCATTTGCCTTGAATAGCATTTATCTCAAATGTGACAAAGCATGGCTAAAATGGTTTTCTTCAGTCTTGCACCTTGCACTTATTCCTTAATCGTCAAAAGTAGTTTGTTTTCCCCCCTAATTTTGGTTTGAAATAAACTTGTTTTTGGCCTTTTGTGTCACGCCTGCCAGAAAGAAAGAATAACTTAAAAGCTTAGGAGTGACACAACCAGTTTGACAAAGTTGTTTTTGCCTTTAACTTTTCAATCAGACCTGAAATATGTTCATTAGGAAATTAATTGCCGAATTACCAGTGTTGCGCCAGACAAACAAATAGGTTAGGTATTTTAAGATGTTATTTTATTACGTTTTGGTAATATATATTTTAATTATCAGATGGAGAAATTTTAGGAAGTTAGTGTTTTATAGTTTTGTATAAGATTGTAGTAACAAGATTAATGTTTAAGTGCTAAGCATGAACTTTCAATTTGAAACTCAAAATAAGTTTAATGTGTAACGCCCCAGCCAAACAGATTCAATATTCTCTGCAACAACGTTCAACAACTTTGGATTCGAAATGTGAATCGTGGCTGGGCATTCCGATGAATGATGTCCAATGAAGTTTGGTCATGTTTCAACTTTTCGATTCAACACCATTTAAACTTTCTTCTTTTGTTTTATGGTGAACAACACTGTAGAATATCCATTTGGCCAGCACGTGCAAGAATGTTAAACACATGCACGTCCAACAAGGTCAAGTTGCAGACCTCGATACCATTCACCAGGGTGGCCAAACGTGTTCAACATGTTGGATTCAGTAGTGTTGAACGGTGTTTAGTGAAAATGTTGAATCAACACCATTCACCAGGGTGACCAAACGCGTTCAATATGTTGAATTCACTGAATATTGAAAGATGTTGAATGAAAATGTTGAATCAACATCGTTCAACTGGGAGGCCAAACGGGTTCAACATGTTGGATATTCAGTAGTGTTGAATAAAACTGTTGAATCAACATCATTCAACAGGGTGCCCAAACATGTCTAACATGTTGAATGCAATATTGTTGAATGAAAATGTTTAATCAACATTCAACAGGGTGCCCAAACATGTGTAACATGTTACATTCAATATTGTTGAATGGTGTTGAATGAAAATGTCGAATCAACATCATTCAACAGGGTGCCCAAACATGTTTAACATGTTAGATTCAGTAGTGTTGAATGGTTTTGAATTGAGATGTTGAATCTCTTTGACTTGGGCCAAGTTTGGGGAAAATCCCCTTAAAACACTCTACTCTTTTAGTCCTAACATCATCGTGTAATTTATCCTTACCTTACTGCACCCAACCAGTTTGATATTCTCAAGAACCACATGAGATCGTTAATTGTGACTTAGTATTGTGAGGAGGAGCTAGAGGGTAAACAGCAAGGTTATGACTAAAAGGGCAGAGTTGGTTTTTGTAATGTTTAGCCCACGAAAGCAAACTTACTAATGTTTATCTGAAAATAATACTAGTTTCGTATCTGGAAATCAGAGCAGTGACTGGAAAAAATTCTGTTGCCGTTCTTAACTTTTGTATTCTAAAACAAAAGTTAATCTTTGTATCTTGCAACAATTTAAGTGCGACGTTTTAGCTGTAAATTTTCGAAAATATGTAGAATTTGTAGAATCTTTGTTTCAATTTAGCAACTTTTTTCGCTATAAACAAAGTGCGGAAATGTGACGTTGAGAAAATATCTTAGGATACATCTTTCAATATTATTTCTGAACGCAGACAAATACAACTCGTTTAGTTTGCCTGTATCTCGTAGACTGTACTGGGAATTCTTTTAAGTCGGTTTTCTTGTTTTCCTGTCCAATATTTCAGACAATTAGTTTATTTATTTTGTACCTGTAAGGAAATTTTCAAAATTTGTGCTGTTAATGTTCTCAACTTTCAAGCGCCATATTGAAGTGTTAGAAATGAATTCAAATTTTAAACCCTGCAGACAATGTAAAATAACAGCTTTAGGCTAACAAACTGTATTTCGTAATCAAATAGAGCATAATTTTCTTGTCTCGAGACTTGTGACATGTCAGATGACAAGTTTATAAGTAACAATTTAAATTTTGCTTTGCTGATGTGAGCAGTGTAGCTACATTTAATTTATTTTATGAATATTATTTAAGATAACATAAATGTAATATTAACTTACGCAATTTTTATTATGGGAATTCACGTTTAATGATAAAGATTCATGTTTAATTATGAGGCAATGTAATAAGTGTTATGATAAAACTCGTGTTGAACAGGTAACATAGACCTGAATTGTTTCCATAATTTTTTAACGTGTAAGGAAATCCAGGATTTGTCTTCAAACTTTTCTGTCTTAAGAAGGTGAAAGACAAAGATTGGGAAACATTTATTCTTACCCTTTTGCTTGCAATGTGCAAGCCTATGAGTTAAATTCCATGACTATTCATAGAAGACTATTTTCATCACTATTTCTGGTACCCATAACAATCCTATCCAAGATGTTTCTAACTTCTGTGTCTTCCGATGAAATCATAAAGTGTTACCATTTAAATGAACGCTACTAAACAGTACTTTTTGTGGTGCTGTTTAACGTGATGCAAACATTGATTCTGGCGTTAATGGATGAATTCCTTAAGTTAAACCTGTCGAAAGATGTTGAGCGGACCTTCCCGTGATGCTGTTTAATACACTGTTCAAAGTGATGTTGCTTTATGATGGCATTTGGGAGTTTTCTGCATGGCCACATTGAGAGTAAAAGGTTAATTAATCGCATAATTAATTATTTACCTTACATTTATATTATTAAGTAAGTTGAAAGATTTGTCTGGAATCTTCCAATTTTGCCACTGCACCAAAGGTTTTTTCTTTGTCTTCATCGCTGGGAAATTGTGTCCTATTCGTTCAATGTTGGATAACCATGGGTGCATAGGTTTTTGGTATTTCAAACCTTCAGGTGAGCTTAAAGTGCAGCATTTTTCAAATTCTCCCTTCTAGTTGACATTGTATACAGATTATAGGAAAGAATTAGATCCTGATCAAGAAGGCTGTGCCCCCGTGGTTATCAATTGTTTATAGCTCCTATTCCAAACCAGCTGGTCTGTGTTTGTATGTTTGTACTGTCGTTGGACACTTCATTGATGTCCGTTCACAGGGAGCCGATGCAAACCGCTTGTATGGGTATCCTGTGGTCCGTCTAGAGCCGTGTTGTCATTGTCATTGCTGGTTGGTATGTGACGCTGTGAAATGTTATTTCTATATATTTAAGTAAATAATGAGAATTACGATATTATTATTAATTAATTAATGGCGTTTAACTCTCTTTCTCATGAATGACAATGAAATAAAACTACAACAGTCAAGTCTGGGGTAAACAGGGAAGGGCTCGGAAGTGAACCCTTCCATTTAATAACATTTGCCCAACCAAGACGGTGAAGATAAAAGTACAAAAAAACAGGAACATATGGAAAAGAAAAACAAAAGTGCCAATAACAAACTAATATGGGGGAGGGGAGGGCAGCGAAGCTACGATCTGTACAAGCACATGGCGAAAGAACTGCGTAGAGCGCATGTCAGAGGAAGAAACTAGTACCAGTCCTCCCTCCTTCCCTTGCTAGAGTTAAATACAAATAAATGGAATTATTTTAGACTTAACTCTCTTTCTCATGAATGACAATGAAATAAAACTACAACAGTCAAGTCTGGGGTAAACAGGGAAGGGCTGGGAAGTGAACCCTTCCATTTAATAACATTTGCCCAAAGGAGGCACGACCTAACCCCAGACGAAAAGAACCACTAGAGAAAAATCTAAACAAACGAAGCGAGACGCTTAACTGCTAGCATTCTGTCTTTAACTGGGAATGTAAGACCTATAAGTATCTGACTGCCAGTCTCCTAAACGCTTAATCAGTTCGGCAGGGATTTGAGCTTGGAAAGCCAGAGTGGCCCCGCCCGAGCGAAAACTGTGTCCACTAACTTGAGACGGATCCATCTTCGTCTTGGCTGCCAGTAGTTTTAGTAGGGAGTCAAACTTTCCATAAGTCAGAGGAGTAAGGCCCCCAGTGGATGCTGGGATGATGAAGGCTGGGCCCGATGAGGGAGCTGGTACCAAGCGGAAGGCGTGTTTGAGAGCTGTATAAGGGCAGAGTGGGTGCTGGGCAATGTGAGGTAAAGGAATAGTTAGAATGCGCTGGCTAAATTGGATTGTTTTCGACCATCTGTTGATAATGATGGCCCAGTCAGTAAAGAAGAGTATGTCTCCTCGGCGCAGGTGCTTGGACGGGTCAAACTGTGTTAATCCTTTGCACAGTAAATTCGCTTTACGTAGGAGGCCAAAGAAAGCTACCAGGCAAACTGCCCAGAAAGCTGCATGCAAAGGGTTGTCCAAATTTAAGTGACTCTTGAAGGCTAATAGGATCTGTGGAGTAATTGGTTTCTTTTGGGACACTGTTAAACCTTTTACACGCTTGATTCCTCGAAGTGTAGTTGCCAGCTGAAAATTGTTTTTTGTTGGGTCAGTCAGTCCATGTTCAAGGTGTAGAATGCGAACTGCATTTAAATAAGCTGGGATGGAGGATGCTGAGAGTGACCTTGCTAGGAAAGCTGCATAGCGATTAAGGGTTAATGCTGCTGCTGGTATAGGTTGGTAACCGTAGTATACGCAAAAGGATAGGTATGAACGCATTTGACTCACGTAGGTGGACTTGGTAGTGGGTGCATATGCTTGACGCCGGAAATTGGTGACTTCACGGTCAAGTTGCTGCTGATCCCTTGGATCTAAGGAGAGCAAGAGACAATGGCGACATGTGAGATTCAAAGTCATGCGAACAAGAGGATTTGGAGAGCCATGCTAGGAACGTTGGCCAGTGTTTCACATCATCAAGGCGTGAAACACTATCTGCTAGGGTGTTGGTTGATCCTGGGATGTGCTTGACAAACAAACTGAAGTTGTAGTACTCCTTAAGCCAGAACAGAGAACGAATCCAGTCAATGATCACCGGGCAACAGGTTGTGCCTTTGTTCAGAATGGCCGCAGCCACCTGGCTGTCTGTCTTGACAACTATTCGATGACCTGACCAGCAGGGTGCCCAACGGTGGGCAGCTAAGACAATTGTAAATGTCTCCTTGTAATTGATATGGAGAGAGCATAGAGATCAGGGTAATCCAAGGCCCAGTTGACATACATCCAGTCTGTTTCCCATAGGCACCCCCCACCAGACAGGGAGGCATCAGTAAGCACTGCTGTAGGGAGTTCTGGGATGACTGATGGGAACAAAGTTGTTCAGTGGTGTGCTGGCAGGAGGCAAGTCCACCACATGAGGTCGGCTCTCGCATCTAGGTTTAGGTAGACGCGATGGTACGGGCGTTTAACTGAGTTTGCCAAGGTAATAAGACGCCGAAGAAATGTGCGGCCCCCTCGAACAACACGTGCTGCCCAATTAAGTTTGCCAAGAAGTCGCTGGAGGTGAAGTTTGGTACACTTACGTTTTGAGCTTGTCCCCTTGAGAAGGGATAACAACTCAGACACAGGATCTTCTGATAGGCGGAGCTCACACAGAACAGTGTCGACTTCAACTCCAAGGAAAATCAGACATTGGGCAGGGTAGACGACTGTGGTCCAGTTGACAGTGAAGCCGAGAGACTCTAGTAAGGTTAACAAGGTGTCAAAAGCTGCTTTGCACTGAATTTGGGTTGGTTCAATGATGAGGAAGTCATCAAGATATGCTAGCACAGTATACCCTCTCTGGGCCATCATACGACAGATCGCTTGTGTGAGGCGATGAAAAACCATTGGTGAGGCCCTGGCTCCAAAGGGGAGACGCTTATCATAAAGGTAGGTGGGGTGTTTTGAGTTGTTGAAGCACCAAGACATTCCTGTAACTCGCGGGCTGTCGGGGTGTGTGCCAACGCTTCTGTAAGCATGTTTTAGGTCAACGTTTGCCAACCAACAACCAGGTTGACAGAGGTTTGCTGCATCATCAACAGTAACATACTTGTAGTGTTCTAAATCCATATATGAGTTAGCATTCATCATTAAGGGTCGGCTACAATCCATGATCATTCGCAATTCATTGGAGTCCTTTTTAGGTACAGCTCCAAGTGCGTTAATGATAAGGGGCATGTTGGCCTTGTCTGCTATAGCAAAGTGATCTTCTTGGAGACCCTTGACTAATTGTGCTTCAATTTGATCTTTAGCCCCAGGCCGCAAAGCAGACTTATTGTTGTGTGTGAAGGCGTGTGAAACCATTGAATCAGGGGAAAGTAGGTGAAATCAATTTTTAACACCACCTAAGATAAATTCCATATCTGGGTCATTGTTTAGTTCTGTTGCCCAGGTCTCCAAAATTAAGTCTGTGGAGACCTTGGCTGCTTGGGGCTGCTGCTTAAACTCTGAGAAAGGCCCTGCATTAATAGGTAAATTTTCTCCACACTATGCGGGATATGGTGTCCTTAAGACGGGATCAGTCCCTGCATTTAACAATGTGGTTGAGACATCTCCTGCTAGATCTGTAGTCAAAGTACCATGCGGAGAAAACTCTGCAGTTGAGTGTGGGTTCAGTATTGGGGGTCTTGAGCCATAGCAGACTGGTGCTGCCATTGTGGGTGGGTTCCCAAGCATTGTGGTTTGATGCAAACATGATCATATTTACAGGAAGAGGCAAAGCGGCAACCTTCACGCCGTTGGTAATCGTAGCAAACTTGCTTTCCTGTTGCTGGGTTGAGGACTGGTCGGGACGTTTTGCGAGGAGGTGGGCGCGTCGGTGTGGGAGTTAGTGGATCTGGTCGGTGGAGTATTTGGTGGGAGATGAACTGGCTGTCAGTACCCCATTTACAGTTTGTCGAAAACTGCATTCTGCGGTACAAATCATCGTATTGCATGACTTTCGGTAAGGGGTAACACTTTGCTAATTCAGATATCTTTGAACTGTACATAATATATTCAAGGATGTCCAGGGTGGACGAGAGAGAACCATCTTTCATGAGAGAATGCATAATACGAAAGTTAGCCGCTGACCATTGTGGGAATGAGATTTTGTCAAGAGACAGTTTCTTGTCCTGAGCGGTTTTTAATACAATTCTAGCATCACCAGAGGTTCCAAGCACGGTCTCCTTATCCTCCTGTAGTACTAAGGGGAGGGAGCTAATGAAATCAGGAATAAGTAGAGGACGTTTACCTCGCGAAGTGGAAGGCTCTAACAGCTGTTGCGCTGGACCTTGCTCCTCTTCGGTTAAACCTAGTAAGACTGGGTCTCCTAAAGAATCCATGAGGGATTTGAGCTCGGACTGGACAACTGGATCCTGCTGGAGATTTTTTAAGGTTGGTTTTGCGACAGGATTACCAACAGGAGTTGTTGTTGTGACCGGCGTTGCCATGTTAGGCGCACTTGGTTGCGTGGTCTCTCGCTGTAGCTTCTCAAATGCATTAATAATTCATAAAGAGAGAACAAAGGAAATCACTACCGTGACGGTGGTTTGGATACCGGATCTTAATTAGCATAAAGTTTTGCGAACTTTTGCCTTGAATTTCTCCAAGAATTATGAATGGTTTGAGAAGCCATATCAAAAACTCGAAAGAGTGTTTCATCAGGTATCCAAACACCTCGAAGTCGGTTAAAAAACTCGGCTGCGCCTCGTTTTTTCAACCCACTTCTCGGCGTTTGGAAATCCTGATGAAACATTCTTTCTCGTGTTTGATATATTATTTCAACAACTCGAGTTTGGTGCGAGTAAGGTCCAGTTCCAGCTGTAAATTTTGGTTTCGAAGATCTTCGAATGCTCTGTCGTTTACAGTGGGCTGCTCTGCTTTGAAGCTCGTCGGAGTAAGGTCTTTTATCATAGACTCAACCTGACTCAGTTCGCGTTTGACTGCTTCGCTCATCTGTTGAGGTGTTGCTGATTCTGCTACAAAGTCATCCGCGACGAAATCTTGTAGTTTAATCGGAGGTTTTGTACTCCTGCTGCTCTTTCTAGTGCCCATAGTGTAAACATCGACAACAATGCACTGAAAGAAACGATTCTGGAAGAATAAATTTGTGTTCAGCGAAGCTACGATCTGTACAAGCACATGGCCAAAGAACTGCGTAGAGCGCATGTCAGAGGAAGAAACTAGTACCAGTCCTCCCTCCTTCCCTTGCTAGAGTTAAATACAAATAAATGGAATTATTGCCCCCGCAGGGTTTTGGCCCAGAGGCCAAAACCCGAGGAGGCACCCTAGAAGTCCCCGGGTGTATACATACAAGGACAAAGAATATTTGTTGTTGAAAAAGTAAGAAATGTGTTTGTATTGGGCGAAGCGTTCTCGATTTGACGAAACCAGGCGCGCACGGTCGTCTCGGGTAATATTTTAGGAAGCGCGCACGGTGGTGTCGGGTATTTGAAACCACGAGGTCGCGTTTCGTCACCTTCGATCTTCGCCATCTTCTAGCAGCATCTTGCAGCTTAGTTTGAAGATCTTGCATCTACGAGTTTGCGTTTCGCCATCTTCACATCTCCAGAAATCGCGGACATTAGAGCCCGCGCCTTTTCGGGCGTCCTACATAGACAGCTCTTTTAAATGATGCATACCGCTGATCGAAGCGGTATAGTTTGGGCTCATATTTCATGATGCTGCACGATGCAATAAGTCCCATATAAAAACCATATAAAAACCACTGACCAAACTAAGTCGCTTAACATTCGAATGTACTGAAATTTAGCTTTCGAAGGATGGCTTTTGTAGGGTATTTGAAGCCGGTTCGGCCGAAATATCGCAGTTCCAAGAAAGTGGATTTTTGGACTTTAGCGAGGACTTTCAAATGTATGGCCGAATGTAATTTTTTCGTGGTTTTCAAGTGCAAAAAGTAAACATCAAAATCAATCTGTTGGAGCTGAAAATCGTAAGGTTAGTTTGTTCCATGTATAGTTTTAGTGAATCCACTTGCACATTTTTTCGATCCCATTATGTTTACCCGTAATCGCTGTTTATAAACTATGAGTTTTCGGTTTTTCGATGAAATCCCCCTCCACGCCTTATATTTTTTGGCCGCTAAACTGCTCACAGAAAACCGTAAAAAGTAAACATAAAATTCGAAGTATCCACCTTATTTTTTGTACTATATCTTTCTTGATAGACCAGTTTACCATGAACCGGTTGCACATTTATACTTAAACAAATTGATCGAGAGATATTTCTCGAAATTTTTTAATCTCCATACATTTCTTTGTTGTTATTGCGTTCCCTTCGATGGTCAATTTACCGCAGGATTTGTTGACCGTGGGCTCAAATGTCTGCGATTTCTGGATATGAGAAGCATTTTAAGGTGAGTATTTTGCACTTCAGTGATTTCTTTGAATTCAATCAACAGTACTGAATAAATTTGGTTTGTCAGACACAAATCAGCAACGGGGTCGACAGACTCGATCCAACAGATCGCAAGTAAGCTTATGTCAGAACAGAATGATGAATCTCAACTCGAACGTTTGAAACACTGAAAACTCAGAGTTGCATCGATATTGTCGGAAAGAGATATAAAGTTTTGTTATATCAATTTCGAGAGTATGTCACTCTCAAAGATAAACAAGTCGGTGGTTACAATTCGAAGAGGGCACTTTATGAATTCTGTCTTTGTTAACCCTGGTATTTATTCATGTGCTGTTGATACTTTTCTGGAAATCTCTACGCATTTGTTTCTTCCATATTTATCAAATCTACGTATTAGGAATGAGTTTACAGACCTGTTATTCAATGTCTGTTCACATTATATGTCTTCGAAAGAAGACAGTTCATTATTGAGGGAAATTCGCGAGCCTGTTTGGTCATACATCATAGGCCTTTGTAGTTCATTTGCGGCTAGGGATTGTAATGCCTGTTTTAGCCAGATATTTGAGAAAAGGACATTTGGTTATCTCAATGATGAGGAAGAGAACCTTTTCATGACACTGAGAACATTTGATTCATTTTGTAGCTCATGCTCGAGTTTTGTGACTTTGAATAGCAGTATTCTTTTGACAGTAGTTACAGCATATGGATTAAACCAGTTGGGTTTAGATAACGATATGTAGCCTCTTTTTGTTACTGAAATGCATACAAATCCAGGAAGGTTATTTTGTACCAATTGTAGTAGTCAAACTACTGAGCCTGTTTTGAGGAATGTATTAAACTCGCGTTTCCTTTTTATTGAATTTCCTCCTGCATTAATGAAAGACATAAGTGTGTTTGAGGAGATTGAAATCAGTGGAGCTCATTATAAACTTTGCATGATTACAAAAACAAATCGCAATGAAAGTTCATCATTACATCTTTTGAAATGTGTACTATACAAAAAAAGTAAATATTACCTACAAAACTTCTACACTTTAAGTTGTAAAATATACACATTACATGTATGTTAAAATGTTTTTTTCAGTGTAATTAATTAAGGTAACTTACTTTGTACAAATCATTCAACCCTTATTTAACAGATGAATAATTCTGCCAGCCCAAGTCCCACAAAGAGGGATAATTCTGCCAGCCAGAGTCCCACAAAGAGGGCTAAGTATGGCACACCCAAATCCCCAACTTCAAGACCTCTGTCAAGCTCGACAACAAGTAGGTTTTTTCTCTGTTATGCAATGTATTAATACTGCTAATTTATTCTTACTGTTAGTGTCTACTATTGCTAATGCCCATCTCTACTAAACATTATTAACCATAAACCAATAGTACAACATCGATATGACCAGTGTAAACAAAAACAGTGGCATCCCCCATTTTTCCTAGGGAAAACAAATAAAACTCCTTAAAAAAGGGGTTAATATTTAAGTAAACTGTACCATGGTAAATTATTTAGAATATAATAATACTGCAAGCTATAAAATATTGCACATTAAATTTTTGTGCTGAATTTTGTTATATATTCACAAAATATTTTTCTTCATCAGATTTCACTGGATACATCCAAGCAGTCCAGGAAATGCAGGAAAGTAAAAGCACCAAAAACTTGTACTTTGACATTCAACTCCAAACTGGAAAAGATGAAACGCAATCTGTTAGAGTCATGGTACAAAGAGGGGAGTCGTCTAAGCGCCAATTGTTTCTAAATAAGCTACAAACCCTGCAACCAATAAAACTGTCCAACCTCCAAGTTACACCAAGCAACATGGTATTTCTAAACAAGGGGACAGCTATACAAGATGCTCCGTCACACTCTCTTCAATTCCCATTCCAACCACTGGCATCAACGACATCAACATCTGTGGATACAATTCTCAAAACCCACAACAATGGAAATTTTACTGTTTCTGGGTGCATTAAGTGGCTTGGGGAACCACTGAAACCGGAAAACGCAACTAAAATGGTAAGAGAGGCTGAATTAACAGACCCTTCTGGAACTATAAACTTATCAGTCTGGGACAGCCACATGCAGCAGATTGAAGACGGGCAATTCTACACTGTGACCAACTGCAAACTGAAGCACTATTTTGGTAAACGGCTTGCAACCACAGTAACCACAACAGTTACTAAAGCAAACGAGCAGGACATCTCCCATGTCGAACGATCACAGGACAAACAAAACTGGCTGTGCTGTCCAGAGGTCATGAACGTCTATCCAACTTTATATCCAGTGTGCAACAACAAGGATTGTCGCAAAAAAATTAGTGAAAATCCTGGCTCAAAGATTGTTCATTGTCTACATTGCAACAGAGCAATGTTGCTTAAGAACTGTTATATTGAAATCAACATAAATTTCCATCTTGAGAAACAGGAGAAGACCTTTTCCGTGACAGCATTTCCCAAGATCATTGGGAATTTCCTACAAGAAGACGTCTTGCAATATAAAGACAATATTACTGATCTCACTGAGAAATTGTTGTTGCTGGAAAACGTTGATTTTCAGCTTTCCCCAAATAACAAACTTGTTATTGGTATGAAAACCCATACCACATCTTCAATCACAGTAAAAGTGAACAGCTAACTGTGGTAAAAATAGTGTTGTCAGACAATAGTGTTTTTTCTTGACATACAAAACGTTCCAGTTAGGCAAATATTGATTATATAGTTGAAATATATATTTATATTGAGTAGTGTATGAAAAACTAGATTGTAGATAATAAGTCAATATTTTCTAACAAGACATTCTTGCAAGTTTTGTTATTGGACCTGTTTTCTTAAAATTACAAATTCATTATGATTCATGTACAATAGATTCCTGTTACACAGCATATTAATTGCATAGTTGTAATACATTGATGCCGTTTATGAATATTTAGATTGCAGATATTTATATTTTGTGCCAATACATTGTGGCAAATTTGATTATTGTTGTTGTAATGATTATTGGTAATGTTTTTCCCCAAAAATTTCACAAATTTATTAACATACAAAACGTTCCAGTTACACAAATATTTAACAATTATCCTGCGAAATCGCGCGGAATATCACCTGATACTTAGCCGACGAGGCCGTAGGCCGAGTTGGCTAAATCAGGGGATATTCCGCAAGATTGAGCAGGATAATTGTTTTATTATTCAACAAATTCTCATCGGATACAATATTAAGAATGAGAAAAACTATGGTTGTATGATGAAAACGCTAAAAGCTAGCAACACATAATAAAAATCAAAACAGAACTTCAAGAAATCGAAGTTTACTACCGTTCATTTAAAAAGACTTATTTACAAACTCATGTTTGGAAATGATGTGACAAAGTAAAAAAAATATTGCTACCTTACCGAGAATAAGTCCTCTTCCTGTGAATTAAAATCTTTTCAACTTTACAACTTTCCGTGAGCAAGTGTTCTGCTTCGTTCGCAATAGCATTTTCTTGGTTGAGTTCTCACTATGAAAATTCCAAGTCAACCTCTGGATATCTTTGTGAGCTGAAGCAAATACTTGTTTACTTTTTGAGAGCATTTAATCGTGGAAAGTTTCTTCCAGGGAGTTAAAATTTCCGGAGAACACTGCTAAAACTGCCTCGCTTTTGAAAATGGCCACCAAACAAGCAATGAAAGAAAACCTGCAGTGCACTTCCAAATATGGTCATTTACGTATATCGCAGGATATCTGTCATGTAGGATGACAGATATTGAGGGCTTCCTTACCATATATGGGCATAGTGACAATTTGTTGAATAATAATTATTGCATAGTTGTAATGGCTTTATATTGACTGGTTTATGGCTAAATAGATTGCAGATCATTATATTGTCTACAAATACATTGTTGCAAGTTTGGTTATTGTTGTAATAATTTCTGTTGACCTGTTTTTTTCAAAAGTATCACAAATTTAATACCATACAATATGTTGCTGTTACACAAAATCTCGCTTCAGTACCATATGGTTATAATATATTACACTCTAAAATTTAAAGATAAATACGTGGACAACTTACATGGATGTTAACTTCAATAAAATGGTTGAAACGTTAACTTTTCAGCAGTAGTATAAACAGTCTTTGTATTCAATACACATCCAATAAACAGGGTATCAAAAACGGGGGCAGCTATAGTGAACACTATTTCTAGTTTTAGACTTAAAATTGTCGGCAAAAAATGTTTGTTGAGAATTACAGTATTGCATGTTCTGGGAAGATACATGTTTAATAAATGTGAGGTTTTAATGTTATTACAATTGTGTTTTCTTGGTATCCCACCAACCCCCGCGAACGCGCTCTTGTACGCGACAAACTTAATATACCATTCTAACACAGTGATACCTCGATTTAACGAACTCCCCGCTACGACAAGCGATATTGCCCGGCTAAAGTTCCATTAAAACGTATAGAACACAATTTTTTCAAGCTCAACCCACCTCGAGTCTGTCTTACCATAACTGAGTGATCCCGCTTTCGTTCATCTCGATATCAAATGACCCCCCCCCCCCCAAAAAAAACCGACTTTCACTCCCCCTAGCGATACATAATGACGGGTAACTAAAAAAAGCCGTATTTCCTCGAATATAATAGCCGTCCCTCGATTAATCCCGCCCCCCACCCGCTTTGGTGAAACTATTTGTAACAAGAAAGCCTAATGGTCATTTTCATCGGCCTTTCTGACCCACCCCACCCCTAGGTTAACGACTCCGTATTTTTACGTCGCTCAACAGCCAAGAAGTGTGACGCTATTTTGACTATTGCGTTACTGGATGACGTAATGTTTAAACTCTGATGACTCGCTTTTTATTTATTCTGGTGAAAAAAAAAACCAAAACAAACAAATTCAACTCAAATGTTGAATGTCGGGATGAATACGGTCACAACGGAGAATGGCGGTTTACACAGAGACGACAAAATATTTACTGTTGGGACTAGAGCGTGAATACAAACGGTGAGCATAGCAGTAAAAGTATAAAACGTGATAAACACGAGCAGGGCGAAATTGTCACTCCACGCTCGAACACGTTAGGGCATATCTCATGGCATAATGTTTAAATCCGGTTTGCTAACAGTTGACTCGGAGTTCGTTACGATTTTCGAAAAGAAGAATAAGCTTTGAAACAATAAGCTTTGGAAATGTAGAAAGATAATACGAAACAAACTAAACTCGCTGCGAGAATTGGCAGAATTAGTGGAGTTCGTTTGTTTTCTTTGTGATATGACAATTTCGCCGTTATAAAGCGGTCAAACATTCATTAAAACAAATGTGTCAATGGTGTCAAGACTAGCAAAATTAAACTCGTTTCTCTTCGGGTCACAATGTGACTTTCTGTCTTTATCACGCGGTGAAATATTTATTCATATTTTGCTTTAGGCAAAATATCTTTCTTTGCCTAGAGCTGAGAAGAATCGAGACAAACATATAACAAACCTCTCGAAGCAACCTAACTATATTTCGAAGCGGATATTTTGGCCATTCCGAGAAGCATCGGTTGTGCAGGAAGGTACGTATTTACCGCTCTACTAACAAAAACAGAAATATGTCTGCTACAAGCAATTCAGTTCTCCGGGAATGTCCGGTTTTCGGAGATAATGTCTCAACCATTTTGCAACTACTTGCAACCATCAAGGAATGTAAATTCAGAACACTGTTAAAGTTCTTAACCATTTTAACACGCATGCGTTGCGCAATGGTTGTAACTTGGATCAGTTAATGTGAAAGGAAAGTTAAACTGAGTATATTTTTTTGCGCTTCTGAAAGCATATGTCAAATCACGGGTCAGTCAAGTCTGAGGCAAGCTGATCTTGTGACCGTGCAAAAGCAAGTCATGTGTTTTAAACAAAGATATCTTTTGCCTTTTTATAGGAACCCATTCAGTCTGTACAGAGCTTAGAGGGGCAGATCATCTTCGATTTCTGGTGAAAACAAAGATCTATCAAACCTCTTGAAGCAGCCTAACCGAATTTCGAAGCGAATATTACGGTCATCACCTGACGCATTGGCTGGGCCGGGAAGGTACGTAAATACTCTTTTAGTACTAACCAAAAAATACAAGTGTTAGTGATTAAGGAATGTGGATTAAATAAATTAAAAAAACCACTGTTATAGTGATCAGTGTTCATGTTTGAACAATGACTCAGCTTTTATAAAATGTTTAGAAGTAAAGAAAAAAGAATAACTTGCAGACATTAACTACTAAGGTATCAGCTACCGAAAAAAGCGTCACTTTGTACTAGTTGAGACTTACATGCTCAGATAAATTTGTTCGAGAGTTTCCTTCAAAAAAAAAATTGTAGGAAAGTAGTGGTTCTGTGGGGAGTTATTAGGAACAAAAGATTTCTCCTTGTTGTTTTCGTAATTGCTATGATTGCTGACAAGTTCTGTACGTGTGGAGCTTTAGGACTAAAATACATAAATAAGTCAATGGTCACCGCGACATATTTTCGCCCACTGACAGTATAGGGGGCTTAGCCATGAATCATACAACTAAAACACTCAATTCCTCAAGGAAATCTGATATTTTAAGATCTTTTTCAAGTGTTGTTATTGGTTTCTTTGCAAACTGAGCCAAAAAATCGATTTTCGTTAAAACGGCGGCTGGCCGCTACAATCACTTTTCTCATAAATATATCTAGTCCCAAGATAAGTCAAGCTTTTGCAACCAGTGTATCCAAACATTCCGAAATATAATAGCATATTTAGAAATGCCTTTTCACATGACGTGATTGATTTCTTGGTAAACCGAAACAAACTGTAAAAGTTATTGTAACTATTATTGAAATTCATGTGACATTCATATGAAACCCAAATATGGGAACCTAGCTAATTACTTAGATGAACCAGGAAAAGAACGTCTCAAACATGAACCTAGTCAAAAATGCCCCAGCGGCCACGAGTCTCCCAGTATAGCTCAGCGGATAAAGTAGACAGTAGTGAGCAGATTGAAGTTTATGGTAGGCTCAATTTCTACGCTACAAGTTGAATTACTTTAACTTTTAAGATGGTCTTACTTAGTTCGCGGTCCGTCGCTCGAAAGCTCCAAGTTGCATAAAAATTGATCAAGGCTAGTCTGTTTCTCCGGTTTGAAATTCGTCAGTTCCACTGCTAATTCAGTTAGGTAACAGTTTGAAACAACCAAAATGCAAATTGCAGAAAGTTAGGAATCCAGACACTCAAGATATAGAAATGACTGCTTCAAACTTGTCTGCTAACCCGCCTGAGGCGAACGACTGGGTCCTCCAGCATTTAATTTTATTGATCCACCTCTGGAACTGGTCACTGAATCAGACAATTCTCATCAGTTTGCCTCTGAGATTTAGCCCAAATTTTCTTTTTCAATCTAAGAACCTTTACATGATAAAAGAACGTTGGCAACATTGGCCATAAAAGTCGTATAAAGGCGGACATTTTAAACCAACAGCGTACCCTTGACTAGAACTGAGTACAAACTTAAGGTTTTTTTATTTGTCAGTTTGAAATAACTGAATGTAACGAACTAATTTAATGTAATGACTTATGTTGTTCACGAGAAGACCGAGTAGTGCAGAACTTTGCTGCTCGCATTTTAAACTTCATATTGTAGGGAAGTTTGATCGCACACTATTATCAAGAAGACCTTGAATAGCTACCAGTCAGGAAAGACCATTTTTCCATTTCCAGTCAGGAAAGACACATTTAAAAATGTGTCCACGGTGTATAAGTGCCTAAACGACTTGAGACCCTCTTAACTTGAAATCTACACTAGTCAGTTAGACTTTCAACCATTCACTTAAATAGTACAAGACAAAAGACCGCATCAACATGTTATTGAACGAACTCTACCGCTCAACGCTCTTTTTTCTACAACCCAGTCAATTCGTCAGTTTGGTTCACTTAGTTATACTACCAAAAAATCTAGTGTTAAAAGCTCTAAGCGTAATGCGTGAAGAAAGTTTTCAGCGAGGTCACGATGATGTTTACTTTATTTATATTTTTGTTGTTTGCTCTTGGATTATGCACTAATTTAGCTAACTTGTTTTTAACTGGAGCTAAGCATTATAAGTAGTTCTGGAATTAACAAAACATAATGTAAATGTAAAGAAGATCCTCGCAGTTATTAACGCAACTTATGCAGTTGCGAAAAGAAAGCCTGAAAAAATCAGGCTTGCCGGGATTCGAACCCTGACCTCTGCGATACCGGTGCAGAGGTCAGGGTTCGAATCCCGGCAAGCCTGATTTTCTCAGGCTTTCCTTTCGCAACTGCATAAGTTGCGTTCTTTACATTTATTTCTTCATTCCGCAGTTTAAATATATGAATTTCATATATTCATAATTTCAAAACATAATGTGTTGTATTGTACCGTAAAATCACCGAGAATTCGCCTAGAATCAACGTTACCTTTGTTCAAATCCAGCTTCGACTGAACACGGATATCATCACCAAGCATCAAAACTAATAAACTTGTAATTGATATCCTTGACAGTGCCTGATGCATTTCGGCAAGAGAGCAAAATGTGTTATCGTTTGGTTTCAGTTTTTGCAATATACTTATTTTTCAACTTTCAAAAGTGCATTTTGAGCCTGAAATCGTCAAAAAAGAGAGATTTTTTGGTCTTACTCCAAAAAGAGACATGCCTCATTTGATACTGAGTATCTATTTTCTGCGCTTCTCAAAGTGAAAACCAAATCATGGGATAGTCACGACTGTGGCGTGCTAATCATGCTACGGCGTCTACTGCACAAAGGCAGTCGTGTGTTTTAAAACTCAAAAATCTCTTACCGTTAGCATGGAATATCCGTTCAGTTTACCTAGAGTTGACCAGTATATCGCCTAAAGAAAAAAGAGGAAAACGAATTTCATAGACCCCTACGAAAAACCCCGTATAAGTCAGCAGAGAGAGAGAGAGCAGTTTTGATCCAGTATGACCGGGAGGGTTTTGAGGTACCCCGCTTTCAAAGCTCTCTTCTCTCTGTGACCACGGAAAAATAAAAGGAAAAACAATAGGTTAAAAATGTTCGCGCCACAAACCTATCCAAAAAAGGACATAGGGGAAAAGATTTAAAGGACACATATCAGCCATTTAAATAGGCAACTCATCCCTTAGCGTATACTTTACTAGTTTTCCCCTCTCAACGTTTTTCCAAGATCCACCCTTGTTACTTCACTTAGTTAGGAAACACTCCACTCCAATGCTCCAAGTTTATTAAACTTCATACAATCGTGAGGAAAAAACACTTCCTCAACACTAAACTTTATATCTACGCAGTTCTGGAGTCTTCATTTACTTATTGTCCTTAGCACGACCTCGCACCGCCAAGGTCCTTGCTGCGCATCCCTCCTCGCGTAACAGCTCGCCATGATATGACCAAACTTCCCGCAGTAATGACACTGGATCGAGGCACTGTTTCTCATCCCGCGTCCCCTGCACAGACCATCTCCACGCCCACGGTGACAATATCCAGCCCATGGGGTGCCCCCTGCCCGCCGCTTTTCTACCTTTGCGACTGCTTCATAAACTTTGGCCTGGTCTTTGTCCCCAAGTAAGCGTAACACCAAGGCCCGGAAGTGTTCCTAAGGGGTTCCTTAGCCAAAAACAGATTCTCAACACCCTTAAATAATTATTATTACTGTTGTTATTATTGTCATCATCTTTACCCTTTCTAAGCCACCAGAGAACAATCATCATTTTATCTCCATTGTTCATCATTCCTTTCCCAATAATAATCCAATATCCTGTCTCTACAGAGAGCTCTCGTCCCAATCCTGGAATCCTCTCGGCCTTTTGGAGAATCCCGACTACTATTTTTCCTCCCTGGTGAACTCTCACCCCATTTCTTTCTTTTTCTTTATTGGTCCCACTTCTTTCTTTTTCTTTTATTGGTCCCATTTCTTTCTTTTTCTTTTATTGGTCCCATTTCTTTCTTTTTCTTTTATTGGTCCCATTTCTTTCTTTTTCTTTTATTGGTCCCATTTCTTTCATCCCATGTTCCTTTCTCTTTCCTTTCTTTTTCTTTTTGTCTGAGGTGAACTCTCACCCCATTTTGTTTTATTCTTTTGGTGAAATCTCACCCCATCTCATTTCTCCGGTGAACTCTAACATCATTTTTTTCCTTTGGTGAACTCTCACCCCATTCCTTTTCCTTGGTGAAATCTCACCCAATCTTTTCCCTTTGTTTTTTCTTTGGTGAACTCTCACCCCATTTTCCTTTAGTGAACTCTCGCGCCTTTTTCTTTTCTCTCTTTTCCCATTTTTTTCCCCTCAGTGAATTTTCACCCCACTTTTTTTTGTTTTCAGTGAACTCTGGTGAACTCTCGCCCCCACCGGTATTTCATTTGGTGAACTCTCTCCCCACTTTGTTTGCTTTCGGTGAATTCTCGCACATTGTTCTGCTTTGTTTTGTTTACTACACTCTGTAAAGTGGCGTCAACCAGATAGCGGCGAAAAACGTTCACCCTTCCACTTCACTCCATACATAAACTGTCACTAAACTTCACACTGCTCTCGTAGAGAGCCGGTAAAAACACTAGGGCTAATAAATGAGTCGACAAGCAAATACCGACTAAAGTACAAAACGCAACAAACGAAGCGTGAAACCAGAATAAATAAACTAGAACACAAGGAATTGCAGCCCTCCCTTTTGCGGACAGTTCATATAGAAAAAGAAACGACAGATAGACTTTACCTCAAGCTCTCCTTGTTCATTTTGTCCCGGTTGCTGTTGGTTTTCTTGTCCCGCCGCCGCCTGAGCTGGTTGGGCCGGTGCTGGAACGTCTTGTTCCGCGGGTGGTTGAACAGCCTGGGCCGCTGCCGGTTGAGCTTCTTGACCAGCAAGTCCAGGTGCCGGGTACTGAATGTCCGCCATGTGCCAAGGCTGCCAAGGGGAGGAAAACGAACGCCAGAAAGAAATCTTCGACCCGAAGCACACAAGTACAACCACGTTACACTGCAGTTGAGCCAAAGTGATAATTTATTCATATGCATTGATCGTATATGCGTTGCTCTAATATATGCAGTGTGAATAGTGGGTATAAACACACGACGGAAAACCTATGCCAAACAGAATGTCTTGTCATTCTCCCAAAGTACACAAGCTTGCATAAAGTGCAACTCACAAAGCTAATCCCGGCAACTAATGAGACCCATGTGGAGGTCGGAAACCATGGTCTTGCCTGTACATAGTGGTATATTTGAACGCGCAGTCAATGGAATTGCTGACCGCAACAGGAAAAAAGATATCAAGCTCCTAGAAATGAAACTCACAGTTACAAGAGGAGTTATTCACACATATTTGACTGAAGCCAAGTTCATCCATCTATTACACGGGGTCTTACACGTTGCATAGCTCCGAAGATGCTACAACTTCAATTTCTTGACGAAATGGATCTATCGGTCACACTCCGTGATGCGAAACACAGCATCCTGCAACAGAGTTTTTAAGACAATAAGCCGGGCCCGGCGTTACAAACAAAGAAACTTGACACGTTGCAGTTAATATTTTTGGATCCTTTATTGTCTGAAATTTGAGCATGAGAGGCTGAAAAACCTATCAAGTCCGTAAACGAGCCAAATTCAACAATCTAATATGCCAAGAGCGGCATTAAAAAGTCGCTTTACGGACGATCAAAGGTCAAATATTGCAAACAGGCGCAGAGCCACAGGAGTCCATCATGCAGATAGCAGATATGACCTTTAAATACACAGGGTCCAGAGGAGCGAAGTTCGAGCAGAACGTTTAGTATTCCTTGCGAAAGACAACCGACATAATTTGTTGCGAACTTGCGTTAAGGTCCAGTAATACGGGCAACATTTTCTTGCAACTTGGCGTGCAACAATGTTGCCGTTGCAAGTTGAGATTGTTTGTTGCGCGTATTACCACCTTCTCGCGGGGTGTAGACAAAACCTGGGCCCGGGCCCATGGGCCAGCCCATGGGCTACCCTATGGGCTACCCTGTGGGCCACCCCCAAAATTATTATTTTTTCTATAAAAATAAAAAATAATAAACATACGAAAAAATAAATTAAAAGTTAATTTCTTATTAATTTATCAATTATTGATATTTTAAAAAAAGTTGGTGGCTATGGTGGATTAATTTATTAATTATGTGGTCAAACAGAAACATAAAACAAATTAAAACAAAACAAAAAATAAAACACAACCAAACAATGCAATGAATCCGAACTACGTGTTTATTCGAGGCCAATTTTTCTCTGTGGAATATGCCAAACAGCACAGGAAAACATGCTGCGAATTAGTGAAAGGTGTGTTTTTAGAAAAAAAATCAAATATAATACTGTATAACTCGGAAGTCAAATGGGTGAGATTTTCACATGGATATTAGCCGAATTCACTAAAAAACTGTGACGACCTTAGCCTGCATAGCTGGCAGTATTGTCTGCGAAGGGAAGGTTTTGGTGGCGGAGCCGCCATGAGCGGCCGAAGCCGCCACAACGAGTGACACAACTGCTAACGTCAGTCACTAACATAGTGACTTTAACTAGACTGACTGTCTGGTGTTAGAAGGTACACCGGATGTTTCGTTTTATGTAACTCCCCCATCAGAGGTAAGGTTCCTTTCGCATGCTTTTGTGGGGCGGTCGACGGCCTGCATCGTTGAACTAGAGCTGGTCGCTTACAAGAGTGGTCGTAAGGAGGACCAAGGAAAGCTTTGACTGTACCGCGAAGCACAAAGCTCACTATCGAAACATTGGCACAACTTTGTTGCAAATTGGTCTAGACATTGTGGATGAGACATTACCGGAAAGCCTCATTGCCGAATTTAACTCATGAAGTGTGATGTGATAACTGCGAATTACACCCCCTCCTTACGACTCCTGATGCAACACACACACACACACACACACACACACACGAATGTACGCCTCTTCAAGAGTCTTTACATAAGCCGACTAAAGTTCCAAAATATTAATTCCAAACTAATTTTATACTCTGACCAGTGTTGACTCGATGAAGAGTATCCCCTAACAACACTGGCTTACGAAACGCCCTCAGACAAGCGAGCTGAATCCATTCAGAAAATTATTGGAGAGCTTTTCCAAGTTTGTCCAATGTAAACCCAGTGCGTGCTACTATGTTTCAAGCAGTCCGGCTAACATATTGGTGTCAAGATTGTTTTGTTCCCCGTGGACATAAGGCAGAACACTGCAGATCTCAAGACAACTATGTAAGAACGCCATAAGTCACTTAGTTATTTTTGACCGTCTATTTACGTCTACAAAGGGGTAAATTGACTTTTCACACTGGATATGTGATAAACACGAGTGCTGTTTACGGCTAACATGCAAAACAAAGACAGCATGAACTCATCTGTTGGGATCCCAGGAAAAAACCGTGCTGTGAAACCGCAAGGGGGCACATCCCCCAAAACAATTGTTTGTGAGCTTGGTGTAGGGAAAACCCTTTATTTAAGACCCTGTTTGAGGCAGATTCAGACCCCGTTTTGATGGGGCAGACTTCCCTAAAACCAGATACCCTGTCTCAGGGCAAAGAGGCCAAAAACCATACAGAGAAATGCCGTGTCAGTATTATGTTGTGTCAAAGTTATTCTGTACCCCAGGGTACTATCAACAAAAACCACAATGCTGCATGTCCACTGAGCATGTACAAGCGATCACATGCGTAAAGAACAATTAATTTCTCACTCCTGACTCACAATTGTGTGAAAAATGGAGTTCACTTTCCAAACAACATAGTCCAGCTGTGAACAGTGCTAAATGTTGCTTGTGTGTCCTCAATAAGAAGCTTACAAGATCACCCCAAGGTTTCGAGCTTCGTACTGCGACATTTAGTAATCTTCGGAAATTATCGGAACCTCTTCGGGAATCTTCGGCAACTGTCTGAACATTGGTGCTGTAGCGTTCGGAGGTGGTCATAGCCTGCGTAGCTGGCGGGATTGTTTGCACAAAGTTTGAGCGGCGGAGCCAGGATGCCGCTCATGGCGGCTCCGCCACCAAAACCTTACCTTCGCAGACAATACTGCCAGCTACGCAGGCTAAGGTCGTCACAATTTTTTAGAAAATTGGGCTAATATCGATATGAAAATCTCACGCATTTGACTTCCGAAAAGTTGGTAGGTATACAGTATTATATTTGAATTTTTTTGAAAAACACACCTTTCACTAATTCGCAGCATGTGTTCCTGTGCTGTTTGGCATACACTTCCACAGAGAAAAGTAGGCCTCGAAGAAACACTTAGTTCGGATTCATTGCATTGTTTGGTTGTGACTTATCTTTTGTTTTGTTTTATGTTTCTGCTTGACTACATAATTAGCCACCAACTTTTTTAAAATATCAATAATTGATAAATTAATAAGAAATTAGTTTTTAATTTATTTTTCTTCTGTTTAATTTATTTTTCTTCTGTTTACTATTTTTTTATTTTTATTGAAAAAATATAATTGGAGGGGGGGGGGGGGGGCCCACAGGGGGTAGCCCATAGGGTAGCCCATAAGGTAGCCCATAGGGTAGCCCATAGGGCAGCCCATGGGCTGGCCCATGGGCCCAGGCCCAGGTTTTGTCCACACCCCTTCTCGCGCAACAAATTTTCATGTTGCAGAAAGTAGATGTCGCTTTTACCTTCTGCAACACAAAAATTTGTTGCGCGAGAAGGTGGCAATACGCGCAACAAACAATCTCAACTTGCCACGCAACATTGTTGTGCGACAAGTTGCACGAAACTGTTGTCCGTATTACTGGGCCTTTACTCGCGTTACCTGGTATATTTTTATCGCAGGTCATATTGCTGTGGGCTCTTAGGTTCACTGAGATCTCGGGCAACGTGTTTATAGGCGACCGCGGAAGAGTGGTCTGCGGTTAATATAGCAATTTTCAATATGGCGGACGATATGGCGTTCTCTAAGCGAGCGCAAAGATCGAGATCGAAAAATACAGCATATTCAAATTGGATTCACAAAGATTGCATTGGGCGAATTTATTGATCAAAATGACGAAGTTATGTATTTCACAAGGTAAGATGTACGAAGGATAATTCTTGCGTACAAATTTAACTCCTCTGGACCCTGGTATGCAGCAACAGTCCTTAAAATGCGACGCCTTAATTTTAACGGCTCTATTCAGTCTCCATTTAAAAAAACCTCCAAACTTAATCCACTACAAAAATACAAGAAGCTATATTGGTCGAAAGACCGAGTTATCTAACGCGCGGCTTACAAAGACGTGAAGTAGGAGTCGTGTAGGCCTTCCTACCCCCTTTAATATCTCATTTTCTTGGTTTGTTTGTGTAACTATCATGAGCCAGAAAACAAGTTTTTGTTCTCGTCGCCGCTGCGTCTTCCCGAAGGTTACATCACTGAGGCTTCTTAACAAAATACTTGCTACAAAATTGCATTTCGATTCCTTGTAGCTAAAGTGACATAGAAGGGCAACAGGTAGTGTTGCCATCAAAGAGCGATATTTCAACCTGAATGGGTGAACATCTTACAGGAAACGCTCAAATGTTCCTATACGAAGTTTTGCAGCAGAAATGTTTGTCGCGTAATTGTGCAAGAAAGATACAATATTTGGGATAAAGCATGGGGCGCTAAATGGCCTACATTTTAATTATCAACCACAAATTTGACGACCACCAAATGGCTAAACTGTGCCGGCTTTTAGTATTTTTGTTAGAACTATAGACAAGTAAATCGGCAACCCCAGAAATATTTTTGTACCCCTAGGCTAAGCTGAGCCGGGTTAGAGAAAAACGGTTAAGAGACACAAAGCTGGGGCTTCCCCTGTGATGAGAAGTGTAGCTGAAGAAATTTATGCAATGTAATTGTCGGAGTCAGAGATACCAAACACAATCTAATGGCTCACATTAAACTATGATTGTAACTGTCACCTGACAAAAATGAATTGCCAAGCGAAAAGTGCTTAAAAACTTAAACCGTAAACCGGCAAAGAAGGCTACTGATGAAGTTTTTGCCATTAAAGAATGATCCTTAAATGGCGGAACATTTTACTGCTAATTCACAAGTGTTTGAAAACGCAAATCAACTGCCTCAACTGATCTTACGCTTGGTATATCAACAAAACAACACTGATCTAATAAAATGAATAATTAGTTACCACATCCAATATCGGTCTTCGAAGAGTCGCTTGTAAAAAACAACCTTCCTTTAAGAAGGCCTTTTCATGCAAGGTTTTAAATTTAAATAATTGAATTTTATTTTGACATTAAAGGATCTAAAAATGCCTAGCTACTCGGACTTTTGGTTTTCTCTTGCAAATGTGTTTAGTGTGAGTTATATTAATAAAAAATTCAAGAGGGAAAGGCGAAAACACGTCTAATATTTTTGTTACAGCCGTCTTCATTTTTCAGAAACTGATAAGAATTTTTCCGACAAGTAAGGGTGTAAGTAGGTGTTTGGCTTCTAAAGAATTTAATCTCTCAGCTGTGATAAGACTGCACATTTTTCCGCCATAGGTTTTCATTAGAAATAAAACAACATTTTTGATATATTTTACGCTCTCCAGAAGTGGCTGATAAATATTTTTTTCCGCAAGCTAATTATTTGAGAGCTGAACTTGGATATAAATGCGCTAGGCACTAAAACCAATGCAACATCTATTGACAAATATTCATCTGTCAGAAAAAAGTTTGTTAATTAATCTGATTAGGGGATTTTATTGTTAGAACCTGACAGATCATATCATTTTCAGTTCTGCCTTTGCCGAGAACCCAAATTGAAAAGAAGGAGGGAGAATTCAGTATTTGCAGTGGTAAGCTTGTATTATATTTCTGTTTGAGATGTCTTCGACCAGTGAGGAGAAACGTTGCTAAAATCAAACGCACTTCTCGCTGCACTGATTTCATGAGACGAGTGGCGATAGTGCGAGAAGGCCCTTTCTCCGGTGTTCAAAACTTAATACCAATGCTCATAGATGGCAGAGCAAAATAAACGTTTTCAACAAACTTCATTTTGAAATACAAAATCATTCAAGACATGGGCAGGATCTGCACCCAAATCACTAGAGAATGAAGTAAGAACAAACTTGTTTCCTAATACCGTAGTATCGGAAAAAAGAAGTTTTGCGGCTTGCGTTGTATTGTTTTTGTTTCGTCCTCTTTTCTGAGTAACCTGCTTACTAGCTTTAAATGAAATCTTCAAATGGAGCCATTTAGACCCTTAGTCGCAGAGTAAAATTCTATAGCTCAAATATGTTCCAATCTTTTATGAATTCATTTGTGTTTGAGTAATGCCATTAAAATTTGTTCGTCTCCTCATTTTCTTGGTTTGTTTGTGGAACTATCATGAGCCAGAAAACAAGGTTTCGTTCTCGCCGCTACTGCGTCTTCTCGAAGTTACATCGCTGGGGCTTTTTAACAAAATACTTGCTGCAAAATTGCATTTCGCTTCCTTGTAGCAAAAGCGACAAAGAAGGGTAAAAGGTAATGTTGCCATCAGAGAGCGATATTTCAACCTGAACGGCTGAATATCTTACAGCAACGCTCAAATGTTCCTTTAGGTTTCTTTTTTCATAAAACTTCACAAAAATCTTTCATTACGGTAAGCATATCAACGAAGAACAGTCAGAAGAAATGAAATAAATATTTGGTTAACCCACCAACTATAGCTGTTTGAACCGTCACTCGGAAAAGAACCCTCTATTACGAAGGCCTTTTCGCGCGAGGTTTTAAATAATTAAATTTTGTGTCAGTATAATTCAATTTTACGTTAAAGGACCTAAACGTTTTCTTGGCTTATGCTTTTTCTTTTCGTGAGGTAAGCGTGGAGGAACTAGGAGCTTTGCAAGACGTCAGTGCTCATGGAATCCTCTCCACAAATACCCTGCTTTCTTGTTTTCTCATAAGATTTGCATTGCATGTCTTTTACAGATGTTGGTGTCAGTAACATCAATGGACAATACATGTCGTGAAAAAGAAAAGAAAGAGTAAAATTTGAACTACTTAGGCAGTCGTCTCTATTTTTCACAAACTAACAAGACCAACACCGGCAAATGCGGGTCTAATTGGAATTTTTTGCCTTACACGAATTGAATCTCCCATGATAAGGCTAAACACCTTTTCTCCAAATATTTTTGATATTTGGGATAAAGCATTGGGCGCTAAATGGCCTACATTTTAATTATCAACCACAAATTTGACGGCCACCAAATGGCTAAACTGTGCCGGCCTTTGAATTTTTGTTAGAACTATTGACAACCAAATCGGCAATCCCAGAATAATTTTTGTACCCCTAGGCTAAGCTGAGCCGGGTTAGAGAAAAACAGTTAAGAGACAAAGCTGGGGCTTCCCCTGTGATGAGAAGTGTAGCTGAAGAAATTTATGCATTGTAATTGTCGGAGTCAGAGATATCAAACACAGTTTTGCTACTTAAGCATCTAATGGCTCACATTAAACTATGATTGTAACTATATCGTAACAAACATCAATTGCTAAGCGAAAAGTGCTTAAACGAAGCGAGTCACTGGTGTAGTTTTTGCCATTAAAAAATGATCTTTAAATGGCGGAACATTTTACTGCTAATTCACAAGTGTTTTAAAACACAAAATTAGATCGAATGCCTCAGGCCCTTATGCTTGGCTTATCAGTAAAAATAATGGTGATCTAATGAAATGAATAATTAGTTACCCATCCAATATTGGCCTTCGAAGAGTTGCTTGTAAAGACAACCTTCCTTTAAGAACGCCTTTTCATGCGAAGTTTCAAATTAATTGAACTTTATTTTGACATTAAAGGATCTAATTAAAAAATGTCCTTGGACTTTGCGTTATCTTTTCCTGAAGTTAACATCAAAGAACTGAATCAGATGATCTTTTAAAAAATCAGTAGTCACGGAGTCTTCCCAACACTAAATGCCTAGTCGTCGGGCTTTTGGTTTTCTCTTGTAAATGTGTTTAGTGTCAGTTATATTAACAAAAAATTCAAGAGGGAAAGGCAAAAAACGTCTAAATTTTTATTGCAGCCGTCTTCATTTTTCAGAAACTGATAAGAATTTTTCCGACAAGTAAGGGTGTAAGTAGGTGTTTGGGTTCAAAAGATTTAGATCTCTCACCGGTGATAAGACTGCACAGTTTTCCACCATAGGTTTTCATTAGAAATAAAACAATTTCTTTGATATATTTTACGGTCTCCAGAGGCGGCTGATAAAAATTTTCCTCCGCAAATTAATTATTTGAGAGCTGAACTTGGTTATAAGTGCGCAAGGCATGCATATGCTCACGGACTGAAACCAATACGACATCTATTGATAAATTTTCATCTGTCAGAAAAAATTTTGTTAATGAATCTGATTAGGGGATTTAATTGTAAGAGCCTGACAGATCATATCATTTTCAGTTCTGCCTTTCCCGAGAACCCAAATTGAAAAGAAGGAGGAGAATTCAGTATTTGCAGTGGTAAGCTTGTATTATATTTCTGTTTTCCAAGTATTTGTAGTCAGTAAACGTTCCTGAGATGTCTTCGACCAGTGAGGAGAAAAGTTGCTAAAATCAAACGCACTTCTCGCTGCACTGATTTCATGAGACGAATAGCGATAATGCGACAAGGCCCTTTCTCCGGAAAGAATTCTTAAGAGTTTCCTTCGCCAGCATGTGTTCAAACCTTAATACCAATGCTCATAGATGGCAGAGCAAAATAAACGTTTTCAACAAGCTTCATTTTGAAATACAAAGTCATTCAAGACATGGGCAGGATCTGCGCCCAAATCACTAGAGAATGAAGTAAGAACAAACTTGTTTCCTAATACAGTAGCATCGGAAAGTAATACGTTTTAGACGGCTTGCGTTGTAGGTTTTTTTCTCGTCCTCTTTTCTGAGTAATTTGCTTATTAGTTTTAAATGAAATCTTGAAATGGAGCCACTTAGACCCTTACGCGCAAAGTAAAATTCTACCTCAAATATTTAACAATTATCCTGCGAAATCGCGCGGAATATCACCTGATACTTAGCCGACGAGGCCGTAGGCCGAGTTGGCTAAATCAGGGGATATTCCGCAAGATTGAGCAGGATAATTGTTTTATTATTCAACAAATTCCCATGGCCTACCATTTTCAGAACGAGAAAAACTACGGCTCTATGATAAAAACGCTAAAAGCTAGCAACACATAAGCTTAATAAAAATCAAAACAGAACTTCAAGAAATCGAAGTTTACTACCGTTCACATAAAAAGACGTATTTACAAACTCATGTTTGAAAATGACAAGACAAAGGAAAAAAAATATTGCTACCTTACCGAGAATAAGTCCTCTTCCTGTGAATTAAAATCTTTTCAGCTTTAGTCTTTACAACTTTCCGTGAGCAAGTGTGCTGCTTCGTTCGCAATAGCATTTTCTTGGTTGAGTTCTCACTATGAAAATTCCAAGTCAACCTCTGGATATCTTTGTGAGCTGAAGCAAATACTTATTGACTTTTTGAGAGCATTTAATCGTGGAAAGTTTCTTCCAGAGAGTTAAAATTTACGGAGAACACTGCTGAAACTGTCTCGCTTTTCAAAATGGCTGCCAAACAAGCAATGAAAGAAAATCTGCAGTGCACTTCCAAATATGGTCATTTACGTATATCGCAGGATATCTGTCATGTAGGATGACAGATATTGAGGGCTTCCTTACCATATACGGGCATAGTGACAATTTGTTGAATAATAAGTTCCAATATTTTGTGAATCCATTTGTGTTTGAGTAATGCCAAAATCATTTTTTAAAATAGATATTTGTTTGTCTGCTCATTTTCTTGGTTTGTTTGTGTAACTATCATGAGCCAGAAAACAAGTTTTTGTTCTCGTCGCTACTGCGTCTTATTCCCGAGGCTAGGGTTACATCGCTGACACTTCTTAACAAAATACTTGCTACAAAATTGCATTTCGATCCCTTGTAGCTAAAGTGACAAAGAAGGGCAACAGGTAATGTTGCCATCAGAGAGCGATATTTCAACCTGAACGGCTGAATATCTTACAGCAAGCGCTCAAATGTTCCTATGGCTTTTTTTTTCATCAAACTTCACAAAGATCTTCCGTTACCATAAGCATATCAAAGAAAGAACAGTCGGAGGAAATGAAATAAATATCTGGTCAACGCACCAAATATTGTTGTTTAAACCGTCACTCGTAAAAGAACCCTTTATTACGAGGGCCTTTTCGCACGAGGTTTAAAATTATTACATTTTATTTCAGTATAATTCAATTTTAGCCTTACACGAATTGACTCTCTCATGATAAGGCTAAACACCTTTTCTCCAAATATGTTTGATATATTTTGCTGACTGCTGAGGTTGATGAAACACTAATAATAGCTAAAAGTCAAACGTAAAACCTGAGAAAGGTGAGGTAATTTTCAATACCAAAATTCATCACAAGTCACCATTAGTCAAAAGCAAAGGGTAACCGTAACTTCCTGTGCCATACGAAGTTTTGCGGCAGAAATGTTTGTTGCGTAATTGTGCAAGAAAGATACATTATCTTTGGATAAAGCATTGGGCGCTAAACGGCCTACATTTTAATCATCAGCCACAAATTTGACGACCACCAAATGGCTAAAATGTGCCGGCTTTTGTCTTTTTGTTAGAACTATTGACAAGCAAATCGGCAACCCCAAAATAATTTTTGTACCCCTAGGCTAAGCTGAGCCGGGTTAGAGAAAAACAGTTAAGAGACAAAGCTGGGGCTTCCCCTGTGATGAGAAGTGTAGCTGAAGAAATATATGCAATGTAATTGTTGGAGTCAGAGATATCAAACACAATTTTGCTACTTAAGCATCTAATTGTTCACATTAAACTACGATTGTAACTATATCCTAACAAACATCAATTGCCGAGCGAAAAGTGCTTAAAAGAAGGTCACTGGTGTAGCTTTTGCCATTAAAAAAATGATCTTTAAATGGCGGAACATTTTACTGCTAATTCACAAGTGTTTGAAAACACAAAATTAGATCAAATTTCTCAAGCCCTCATGCTTGGCTTATCAGTAAAAATAATGGTGATCTAATGAAATGAATAATTAGTTATCCATCCAATATTGGCCTTCGAAGAGTTGCTTGTAAAGACAACCTTCCTTTAAGAACGCCTTTTCATGCGAAGTTTCAAATTAATTGAACTTTATTTTGACATTAAAGGATCTAATTAAAAAATGTCCTTGGACTTTGCGTTATCTTTTCCTGATTAGTTAGCATCAAAGAACTGAATCAGATGATCTTTTAAAAAATCAGTAGTCACGGAATCTTCCCAACACTAAATGACTAGCTCGTCGGGCTTTTGGTTTTCTCTTGTAAATGTGTTTAGTGTCAGTTATATTAACAAAAAATTCAAGAGGGAAAGGCGAAAAACGTCTAAATTTTTATTACAGCCGTCTTCATTTTTCAGAAACTAATAAGAATTTTTCCAACAAGTAAGGGTGTTAGTAGGTGTTTGGGTTCAAAAGAATTAGATCTCTCACCGGTGATAAGACTGCACAGTTTTCCACCATAGGTTTTCATTAGAAATAAAACAATTTCTTTGATATATTTTACGGTCTCCAGAGGCGGCTGATAAAAATTTTCCTCCGCAAATTAATTATTTGAGAGCTATGCAAGGCATGCATATGCTCACGCACTGAAGCCAATACTACATCTATTGATAAATTTTCATCTGTCAGAAAAAAGTTTGTTAATGAATCTGATTAGGGGATTTAATTGTAAGAGCCTGACAGATCATATCATTTTCAGTTCTGCCTTTCCCGAGAACCCAAATTGAAAAGAAGGAGGGAGAATTCAGTATTTGCAGTGGTAAGCTTGTATTATATTTCTGTTTTCCAAGTATTTGTAGTCAGTAAACGTTCCTGAGATGTCTTCGACCAGTGAGGAGAAAAGTTGCTAAAATCAAACGCACTTCTCGCCACACTGAGATCATGAGACGAATAGCGATAATGCGACAAGGCCCTTTCTCCGGAAAAAAGTCTTAAGAGTTTCCTTTGCCAGCATACAGTAGCATCGGAAAGTAATACGTTTTAGACGGCTTCCGTTGTAGGTTTTCTTCTCGTCCTCTTTTCTGAGTAACCTGCTTACTAGTTTTAAATGAAATCTTCAAATGGAGCCATTTAGACCCTTAGTCGCAAAGTAAAATTCTACCTCAAATATGTTCCAATCTTTTATGAAGCCATTTGTGTTTGAGTAATGCCAAAATCATTTTTTAAATAAATATTTGGTCGTCTGCTCATTTTCTTGGTTTGTTTGTGTAACTATCATGAGCCAGAAAACAAGTTTTTGTTCTCGTCGCTACTGCGTCTTCCCGAAGGTTACATCGCTGACGCTTCTTAACCAAACACTTGCTACAAAATTGCATTTCGATTCCTTGTAGCTAAAGGGCAACAGGTAGTGTTGCCATCAAAGAGCGACATTTTCACCTGAACGGCCGAATGTTTTACAGCAAACGCTCAAATGTTCCTTTTGGTATGTTTTTTTCATCAATCTCCAGAAAGATCTTAGCGTAAGCATATCAAGGAAATAACACAGATCTAATAAAATAAATATTTGGTTATCGCACCAAATATCGCTGTTTGAACTGTCACTCGTAAAAGAAGCCTCTATTACGAAGGCCGTTTCGCGCGACGTTTAAAATTATTGAATTTTATTTCAGTATAATTCAATTTTACGTTAAAGGACCTAAACCTAAACGTTTCCTTGGCGTATGCTTTTTGTTTTCGTAAAGTAAGCATGGAGAAATTACGAGCTTTAAAAGACATCAGTGCTCATGGAATCCTCTCCACAAATCCCCTGCTATCCTGTTTTCTCACAAAATTTTGACTTAGGAGTTTTAAAGGTTTTGAATCACCAAAAAGAAAACATTCAACTCTCAATTCTCTATGACCGCTTGACTGGCAAATCTACCCTTACCTGCTGTTAGCGCCGTTTTCACCAGCAGGTTGTGTAAATTAGATTCTCAGAAATATTTACGAGCGACACGTGCTTTCACCAATCTGTGTGAAATTCTTTGTCGCTATATTGGTCGTCGCTATTTTAGTATCGGATTTTATCGCCATCTTGGCCGTCGGCATTATAGTCTTCGCTTTTAAATACCCCAACCGTAAGTTGAGGCTGCCAGTTAGGTAAAACATTTCTATTGTTTTCTTGAATCCTTAAATTCGGTTATTCTATTCATGTAAGTTCGAGTGGTACGAAGTCTTACCCCGGGGGTGGTAAGGCAAAGTATCACGGAGCATCACAAGGGGGAGAGAGGGGGGTAAAAACTGTCCGAAAATACTATCACATAATTTATGGACGGTCCCTCGCACAACAAGCATTTTTAAGAGTTTCACCAAGCAAGTAAAATGTCACAGTTCAATTCATTTGAAGAAGATGTGCACAATGATCATGCAAAGGTCATCATTCTCAATTTTGTGCATTCTTTGTTTCAGTTCAGTGTTCAGGATAAAGATGCTTGTAAAGAACATCTTTTGCGTTATTGTTATATCCCTTGGTCTTGTCACAGTTCCGTCAAAATCTCTGAGGAGGAAAATATTTGAGGATGCATTAGCTGTTTGGGACTTGTACAGGGATCCTGCCAATGGGTTCTACTGTGATACTCTCCGGTTTTCCCTTAATCCAGACACTCCGATTGTCCCGTGTGGTCCACAAAATAACTTTTATTCCAGTGCTGGCACAGGTAAGCCTGAAGCAATTCTACACGAGAAAGTTCAATAACTCTTGAACTGTATTCTGTAGTAAAAGTACTCTAGAACTGTAATCGAGTCCCTTTGGGAAAGTTTCTGATCAGTTCGGTAATTTCAGATGTAATTGCACCCCACATCAGGTTGGAAGTAGGTTTCACTTGATTTTAAAGGCAAGGGGAAAACCAAAACAGGGTAAAATTCTAACGTCACAGTGACTAAAAAGATGAAAATTTTAAATTTTGAAAATTGAAATTTTGAAAATTTTTAAAAATTTTGTTAATGAAATTAGAAATAATTGGAGAATTGCAAAAACGCTCAATATGAAATTTAATACAGTTCGGGTGATCTTTGTAGGATTTATGGCTAAATAATAGGCTGAAAATGTGGGAATTCTTAGGCCACCAGGAGCAGCAAAACTTCAGTCTAGTATATTTGGTCATAACTCCTGCAAAGATCATCCAAATTGTGTGAAAATTTAAATTTACCAGCTTTTTTGTAATTCTCTACTGTTTTTTATTTATTAATAATCATTTTCAAAATTTGAATTTTCAAAGTTAAAAATTCTCCAATTTTGCATGTACAAGAGCTTAATTGTTGTATTTTCTTAATCCCTGTCATATTCGAATTTCACACTGTGCTGGCTTTCCTCTTGCATTAGAAATCAACTTAAACCAAGATCCAACCTGATGTGACCCCTTTTTTAAAGTACTGAAGAGTATATTTTTAAGTCTTCTCTTGTCGTCTTGGGGATATTTTTTGTAAAGTAGGAAAATTCAATAAGACAAATATTCATTTAGATAAATGTAACGAAATTTAATTTTAAAGGTACTTACGTCATGGTGACTCTAAATTATGGTAATATTTATCATACCACAACTCTAACTGATAGGTGTGGGCCTCATGTCTGAAGCCATCGCGGCAAAGTACGGCTACCGCTCAAAGGATGTTGGCAGGGAACGAGTGAACCAATCACTGGTTTCCGTTATCAGGAGTTGGCCCCGGGAATATCACAGTGGATACTTGATCCACTTCACCAATCGAAGCCTGGCCACTTCGAGTGAGTATTCGACCGTAGACACTGCTGAACTGGTTCTTGGCGCACTTTTCGCCGGCAATTACTTCGGGGAGGAAGTTCTAAAACTGGCCACGCAATTGAGGGACAGAGTGCAGTGGTCAAACGCCATCAAAGCGGCCGACAATCCCACAATCTACTCTAAGGTCAATCCCTACACTGGCCAATTCTCCGGGGACATTCGTCCATACAATGAATACTATCTGGTTGCTTACCTTGCCATGAACACTTCAACAGACACAGAATCAAAGGTACACAAAACTACCGCCACTTGGCTTGATATTCACGACAATGGGGATGTTTTGGAACAGAGCTGATTTGTCCTTTTCCTATTCATCAAAGAAATAGGGGTATTTTGTCTCGGAAAAAGTTAGACCTAGAACTGTGCCGTTGCAGGCAATATTTTGGTCACCTTTAATTGTCTTTTTGCCCCCTTGAAAACTGCAAAACAAAACCGGAACACTTCTTACAGTAAAAACTAATTCTTTCATTCGGAGACAAAAATCCACCTCTATTTTGAGCCCCTTAACGATTGGAGAGTGGTCAAAATTGAGCTCATTTTGAGGCCCATGATAAAAGAAATCCATTGATACCCATAGCATCCAGATACCCCAACCAGAGGCTGAGATATTTGCGTTTTAATGAAAATGTTCCGAGCCAAAGTGTGCAGATTTTCAGTATAGTTAGTGAAATTGGCATTTTAATTTGTGATTTTTCATTTGTGCTGACTTTTTCGGGAAAATTACAACTGGGATGTTAATCGTTTCCTGGAAAAAAACTCTATCCTGAATTGTTGTTTCTGAATGGAGGGAGAACTTGTACTCAACCAACGGTGCTCATCTATCGGACCAAACGGGCGATAGAAATTGCCAAATCTGCCACAGACGACGGTATTAAAAATACACATGGATAGTTTCAATTCTTGCAATAATTATTCATATTCAACTTTTAGGCAAAGAAATATTTCGAAACTTATATGGCCTCCCAGGGCATGCCACAGGGTGACGGAACCTATCCAGTTCACAAGGCCTATTACAACTACCAGCTTCTCACCGACCACTCCTCCAATTTCATGTCCAGCTTCATACCGCAATTCTGCTACTTCATGTCACGGGCCTTCCAAGAGAACACATACTACAGCTCGAAACTATTCCCAGCTTGGCTTAAAGCCGACAGGAAATACTGGAGTTTGGCGCTAAACGAGAACAGCACTGTCTGGGGCAAAAAGGTGTACGGCAAGGTGTTTGGGGCGGGCGCGGGTCCAGGTCCATCTGGGTACTCGGTGGAGAGGATAGACGGAAGTCCAGACCTCGTAGTTTCTGCGGCCATAATGGCTGGCTTCTTGCCTGCTGCAACACAAGGTGAATTACACAAAGAACCAAAATAATTTCCTGCAGGCCAAACCATAGGAATGACGACTGACATTGTGGCAACTCAATTTTTTCTGTGTCATTTCAGTAAGCACTGTACAGAATAATTTTGTACTTGATTGTTACGAGCTATCAATTAGTAGATTTGGCTATTTTCTAGAATATACCCCTCCCCCTAGTGCATGCAGATTTTATCTCAGCTTTTTTGCAAGCTCGGCATATGGGTATGGAAAAGGCGCAATTGGCAAATTAAATGTTAATTTAAATTTAAATAATCAGCACTGTGTACGTTTTTATTATGACTTATGAAGTTCAAAGTTCAAATCAGAATTTCATGTGGTGCATCTTTGCCTGTGCACGGTTGCGGATAAAAAGGCTCATTGGCTAGCTATATGGACCTTATAATAAAATTTCCATCTTTCAATTTTTGCCATTAATTTGATAAGCTAGGTTTCTAATTCTTGATCCAGTAAGCAAAAAGGTGGCATACGCGCGATTTTGCGGTGATTTGGTTTCTATATTTCTTGTTCTGTACCGTTTATTCTTCGTCTTCCAAAATTCATGGCAATATTCCTTGTATTTCAGTACTGAAAGAGACCATCAACGGGCAACTTGAATGGCTGTACAACAATGACGTTTGTACCTACAAAGTGAAGCTACCCGATGGAAAAGCCACTGCCAAGATATTGTGGCGGTGTTCGGTCCGCTTGCCGAATTGGAAATGCCCCTCAGTCGACAGCATCGACTTTTCCACCATGATCCTTGGATACGCAACAAACTTCTTGCCCAATGACTTTTACATAAAATACGCAGCTTAATCAAACCTTGACTAATCACAGTGCTTAAATTTGGATTTAAGATTCAATATAATTATAAAAGTAAATTATAACTAGAGGTTACAAATTGTAATTGAAGTGCTGCGAGTAGATACTGGGCAGTACTACATCATAACGTATGCATGTATTGTAGAAACAATAAACTGGCATACGCACAAATAAATATGAGTTGGTCTCGATTTGTACCTCAGAATAACAACAACAGTAGCAACAAGTTCAAACGGCAGTGCAAATCTACTGAATGGATACAAATATGATTGCACCTCTGCATCAAGATAGAGATTTAGCAGGTATCAGGTATCAGGGTGAACACATCTCTCATTATGAGAAGCGGAAAATAGCTATTTTCTAGCTTATTTTTTCGTATCCTGGTAAATGAATTAATTCTCAGCTCTTCTAATGGAAGAAGACGACGAAAGAGATCGCACTGAGGAAGGATTTGCATCTGACGATGCCAAAAGCGATCCAAAATCATCTCATGTGCGTATTACGCAACCAAGTTTAGATCTCAACAGATACATCGTGGACAAGTTTCATCCGCTGTCGGCTAAAACTAAGCATGCACCCTTTGAATCAATTGATCTGTCGCTGTACAAGCCTTCTGCGAGATGTTTAGCGTTCTGCACATCCGAGAATCGACTCTTGTTTTGGATCACTGTATTCGCGCAAAGATATTATGAGCTTTTGACCAGACAATCAGCGGGATACAAGGTCATCTGGAGAGAACAAGATGGTTATAGTTCTCCTTCGAAATGCGACAAACTCGTCATCCATCTAGTTGAAGAAACTTCTACTTCAGAGGATATATTAGTGGTGATCACAGTATTCACCACGACTGGCAGAATTCAAGTTCAAGGAAAGAAAATTGAGGACTGGAGTACACATGAGTTTCCGGTGCTTCGTGAAAGTGTAAACAAACTAAGCAAAATTGAGAATTTCTCAGGTATTTCTTCAGTCCAAGACAAATCTATCTTCGCGTCGTCGCTTCACAATTTTTTTGCCAATTCTATTCACTTCGTTGCTGAAGACGAAATCCCTTCTTCCAACACAACCGATGGTCTCGCGCAGAAAGTGGTACCGATTACAACAAACACAGCCTTGTCAACACCGACTGCCGAGCCTTTGACAATTACAACTAACCGTCTAAGAACGATCTCGTCACTGAGAGACACACTTGGCCAATTAGAAGCAGACTTCACTCAGTTTCAAATAATAAGCTCCGGCGACCTTCAGCAAATGAAGGACAAAATGGTACGACAGGATAATCTCCTGAAACTTCAAAAACAAGCAATTGATGACATTTCAACTGACCTTTCATTACAAGTCAAATTACTTCAGGACATGTTATCGCAGCAATCCACTCAAATTAAAAAGCTACAAGAAGAAAACCAGTCTCTTCAAAAGAAACACACTAAAACCGTAGAATCCAATTTGGCCTTGAAAGAGCAACACGATGGACTCTTAACGGAAGTTAATTTTCTCAAAGAACAAGTCCGGGCGTTGTGGGAGAAACCGTTGGATACGCCCGATAATACGGAAACAACCACCAAAGATCCTCACGCGATCTTGGAAGCCTCAGAGCCCATCGACGAAAATCCTTTACCAAAACCTCCAACAGAAGACAACATCGTCCCCAATGGGCAAGCTCCCTTGCAAAACGGCCATTCGGGGAACAACGACCCCCCCGGACAGTTGCCTCCAATCACTGTTAAATCAAACACAGCAGTCTTTCTCTGTGATTCGAACGGAAAATTCCTTAACAAGAGGAAACTATTTAAGCCACAGCAAGAACACAAATACTTTAGATGTCCTAAGGTCGACCATGCAAGAGATGTTTTACAAAATGCACTTCAAGAACACCCTGAATTAATTGTGGTTCATACAGAGACAAACAACCTTACGCCGACAACTCCGATAGATACTTTCATCTCTGACATCTCTGCTTTAGTGACGGAAGCATCAACAAAGTTCTCTAAAAGTAAAATCATTTATTCTACTCTACTACCACGCGCTGATATACCAAGTCACATCATTACCAACATTAATGATCAACTTATCAATGGATGCTCCAAATTGCCAAATGTCCATCTTGTAACCCATGCTAATGTCTTCTTCAAGGGATTAGAAGCTTTACATGATGATAAACATCTAAAAAGGCGACATATCGGATTGTTCGCGGCTAACCTGGTAGACGCGATCCGTGGCAGAGCAAGACCTCCACGATCCCCGTCCAGTCATGATCATTTGCCCCGCCAAACGTCCCAGCCTCAATCAACACCATTTGAGAATTACGTATCCTACAGCGATGTTGGCAGAGCAAGACCTCCACGATCCCCGTCCAGTCATGATCATTTGCCCCGCCAAACGTCCCAGTCTCAATCAACACCATTTGAGAATTACGCATCCTACAGCGATGTTGTCAAGAACTTTCGCAATAGTGGCCATCGTACTTTACCGTCCCAACGAATGCATCAACCTCTGCCTCAGCACCAACCGCCGCCACCAGATTATCTCCCATCTCAAGTTCATCAGTCAGTATCCGGCGCTCCCCCCGTTACAAAGTGGCAGTTACCCGCTAATCCAGAACACGGTAAAGACCCAGCTGTTGACATTCCTAGAGAACTAATATCTCTTTTAAGATTAATTAAGAGTTATGTTTAGAGCTAATTAATTTATTTACTAGGATACGATTAATCTTGTCTTCTAGATAGATACCGACATGGGATTGACAGACCACCTGAATAACGCAAGCAAATTGTCTTTCTTTGCCTGGAATATTAATGGCCTCTCTTCGAAATCGTTAGGGGATAAATTACAGAATGTTGATTGTTTGAACATGATTAATGATTTTGATTTTCTAATATTTTGTGAGACTTGGAATGAGACCAATATTGAGGTAGCAGGATATCGATCTGTAGTTACAGGCACCTCAAAAACGACGAAAAGTGGCCGAAATTCGGGTGGATTAGCTTTACTTTACAAGAATGAATTTCATGATTGGATTACCGTGGAAAAGGCTTCTCCAAATTTTCTCTGGTTTAAAATTAGCAGACAGTACACGAAAACTGCAAAAGATATCTTTGTATGTGGTATCTACATTCCACCATGCGGCTCCAATTACTTTCACCCCGAATTGTTCGAAGATCTCGAAAACGACATTGAAATCTATTCTTCCCAAGGGTCGATTCTACTCATGGGTGACCTAAACTCTAGAACAGGAAAATATTCGGACTCTGTCTGTCAAGAAGGAAATAACATGATAACCAACGACCAATCCGAATTTGCGATATGTTCCACTCAGAGGAATAGTTTTGACAATGAGCTTAATAACCACGGAAAGCGCCTTCTTGAACTCTGCCGAAGCGCGGACCTCCGAATACTCAATGGCAGAGTTAGTGGTGATTCATTAGGAAGAGCCACGTTTCATGGTAGAAACGGAACAAGTGTCGTCGATTATTCAATATGTGATCAAGATTTATTTCAACATGTAGCAAATTTTATTGTTAAAGAGCCATCCTGTTTATCAGATCATAGCCCAATAGTGACTTGGCTGAATATTAACACGAATATTTCTAATCGGGATGCAATACCTGCAAATGATACTTTGACGAGTTTACCGAAACAGTTCTGCTGGGAGCATGACTCCACACAAAAATTCAAAGAGGCACTACGGTCTCCAAGTACCCAAACGTTAATCCGAGAGTTTCTAAACGACAACGAATCAATCGCAAATGTTAACATCTCCCTTCAAAAAGTAGAAAACATTTTCATCGCAACTGCAAAACGCTGCTTAAAGATAAAAACTATAAAAAAACATAAACGCGCCCAATTATCTTCAAACAAAAAATGGTTTGATAAAGAATGTCGCTTGAAAAGACATGAATTAAGAAAATTAGCAAATCAAAAACACAGAGATCCCTTAAACGTCATTCTCCGTGAAGAATATCATACTGTCTTAAAACAGTATAAGAACCTTCTAAATAATAAAAGAAATGAATACTACAATAACAAGATTTCTGAGCTAGAGGAAACCGCCCTCGATTCAGACAAGAAACACTTTTGGAATTGTTTGAAATCAATTGATGACTCAGTGAAATTAAAACATACTCCACTGATTTCAGAAGAAAATTGGATGAAACATTTCCAGTCTCTTCATTCAAATGACCCTCTTAACTCCGATCAACAAAACCTTATCTATGAGTTACGAAAACAAGAAGACAACAAAATGCAATCGCATCCATTGGACTTCTTCATCACAGAAGCCGAAATACGTACAGCAGTAAAAAAATTAAAGAATAACAAATCACCCTATTCAGACAAAATACGAAACGAAATGATTAAAACTAGTTTAAATGAAATGATACTAGTTTATCAGAAACTTTTCAACAATATTCTTGATTTGGGATCAATGCCTCAAATGTGGTGTGGTGGGCTCATTACACCAATATTCAAGTCTGGTGGAAGAAATGACCCCTCAAATTACCGAGGAATTTGCGTTTCTAGCTGTCTAGGAAAATTATTTTGTTCGATTTTAAATCAAAGACTTCTAGAACATGTCAACTCGTTGAACATCCTTCACAAATCTCAAATCGGTTTTTTACCGAATAACCGAACTGCAGACCATGTTCTTACTTTGCGAACATTGATAGATAAGTACGTTAATTGTCACCATGAAAAGGTATACGCCTGTTTTGTCGATTTCAGGAAAGCTTTCGACTCGGTATGGCACGATGGGCTCCTTTATAAACTGCTGCAAAATAATGTTGGAGGAAATTTTTATAACCTAATCAAAAGCCTCTACTACAATTCTACTGGTTCTATAAGGATTGGCAATAACCAAACGCGACCTTTTCAATATGCAAGAGGTGTACGCCAAGGCTGCATTCTGAGTCCACTTCTGTTTAACCTATACATTAATGACTTACCTTTCTCTTTCGACAATATTCTATCTGATCCATTTGTTTTACCCAATGGAACCAAATTAAACTCTCTTTTGTATGCAGATGACTTGATTATACTATCACGATCAAAAACAGGGCTGCAAAATTGTCTCAATGCATTAGCCCAGTACTGTACATCGTGGATGTTACAGATTAATCCTAAGAAAACTAAAATAATGGTTTTTCAAAAACGCGCGAAAAAATATGAATGTAACTTTTATATTGACAAAGAAAAGATTGACACTGTTCAGAATTATACTTATCTAGGAACGCGAATTTCTTCATCTGGAAATTTCACACTGTCGTTGAATCACTTGAGAGAAAAGGCTCTTCATGCTCTCTTTGCTTTAAGACGGCACGTTGACTTAAGCCGTTTAAAACCCTCTCTTGCTTGCAAAATTTTCGACACGATGATTTCACCCATTTTGACTTATAATAGCGAAGCCTGGGGTGTCTTTGCTAAATCAGATTTCAAGTCTTGGGACACTTCACCAATTGAAAAAAGTCACTTACAATTTTGCAAACGCTACTTACAAGTTAATAACAAGGCATCTAATATTGCATGCCGGGCTGAAATGGGTCGCTTCCCTTTAACCTTTGATATAAATAAACGAATTCTTAAGTACATAAGTTATCTTCAAAATAAAGATCAAAACTCCTTCGTCGTGCAATCACTGATAATGTCAATAGATTTGCACTGTAATGGTAAAAATAGTTTCTATTCCAGTGTTATAAATATGCTCAATTATTATGACATTCCCTTTAACTTTAATCATCGCACTTTAGATGACACTAAGATAACGTACCTTGTAGATCAAATGAAAAAGAAATATATCGCTTATTGGAAACATTCTCTTCGTAATTCTCAAAAACTAGAATTTTATAATACTATTAAAGACAGTTATACACCTTCGCCTTATTTACATTTGACTAGAAAAAATCCCAATCGAAAAACGCTTGTGAAACTAAGAATAAGTAATCACAAACTCCTGACTGAAACAGGAAGATATAACAATGTCCCCAGAAGTGACAGACTATGCACTATTTGTGGGCATAATGTTGAAGATGAAACCCATTTTCTATTTCATTGTCCAAGATATTCATCACTTAGAGACAACTTTTTCAGTAAAATAGATCATGTAATTTCGAACCCCAAGCAGCTATCAATTTCAACCTTGATTGTGCAATTAATGAACTCCACTGACTATTATATTAATATGCAATTAGTGCAGTTTATATCGTCCTGTTTTGAAATGAGAGACAAATTATTGTCAAATTCTTGATCAGTGATTATTTGATTAGTTTTGTTTAATGACTTTTTATTGTAATTATTGTTATTATATATTATCTTATGCTTTTGCAATACTGTCATGTTTTATGGTCATGCAAATAAAGCGCAAGTGTTGTTGTGTTGTGTTTTCGTCAAGAATCTGATCTACGGTGAAAGCGGTCCATTATTTGATTGGCAAACTCTGAGAATATAATAACGCTGAAAAGCTCTTAAAAGAATATTTTCTTCCCCTTGAAATGTCACGAAATCGTTCATGACCTTCGGCAAGAATCGGATGTACGGTGGGAGCGGTCCAGTGTTTGATTTACAAACTCTGAGCACGTAACGATGCTTATAAAAGAACATTTTCTTCGTCGTGAAATGTCACTAAATCATTCGGGACCTGATGAATGCTTTCTGCAACAAATAAGTTTAAATTTGGCATGATTATTTTGCAAATGCGAATGAATTTGAAGTCCAAGAAGCAACTTTCTACAAATGACGTCACCGCTGGACAATCGCATGCTCAAAATCATCGGGACTAACAGAAGTCGCCCAAATCGAGATATTGCTCGCATTATATCAGGCGCAGGGAGCCCAGATTAGTGAGCGCTCGCAGCAATTATAATAGAGAATTTCCCATAATCCCAGAAGGCAAAAAAAAAATTCAAAGCTTTATAACCTTGGCAATTTTATACCTAGAAGAATGTCACACCACAACAAGACCACAACAAGATAACTCTTGCCTTAAAATAGGGTTTTGCACTTGGGTATAGGGCAACCTATCCCCTGTTAGCGTCTAAATGTAGATTGTCCCGAACTAAACCTAGAAAGAAAAGTATTCCAGACTCACGTCTAAGAACACAAAAGAAAATCTCAATCATTGAACGCCGAGCTTAACCACCAGCTCTGTTTTTCTAACTGGAAAATCCTTTGGAAAAAGCTGCCATTTGAGAAAGCCCACGTTTAGCACCGCTGACCAGTTTGGGCGTTTTTCAGCCCTGTCGACCAAGGCATTTTTAACAACAACAACAACAACAACAACAGCAACAGCAATCAATAACAACACACCGTTTGTTGTACCCTTTGCCTAGTAAATAAATTGTCATTAAGGCGGTTATTGAATTTCTCGCTTGATTCACCGCACATAGGTTATCAGCAAATAACTCTGCTTTTTGCCTTTTAAGGAAACTGGATATCATGTCAAGTTGAAAAGTTCTCGTCGTGAAGAAAAAGTTTTGCGTTTTGAGTTATGTATACACCTAATTGAAAGAACTTTGTCGGGTGAAAGGCATAAACCGTGAACTATACAACCGAATGGTTTTCTGGGAAGCCGAAGAACCTGCTTTGATTCTCAGACACTGTGCACTCCATAATGGCACGGAAAAATAAAACTGATTGGTATACTCCGAAATCTTTCCATAGTTAAAAAAATCTTGAATAGCAATAAAAGGAACGGAGTAAGAAGCTCGTTGTGCTGTTTTCCCAGAATTCCATTAAGTCACATCCTTCATGGTTCATACTTTTTACCAGACAGCGTTTTCAATCAGGTGTATACGGAAAAGCTTAAGATAACAGTAGGCCTATACTAGCTAACTGCAGATTTGGCCACACAGTTATAGTTTTAGCCTTAAAAGTATTTAATAAACGTAAAGCTGCTATTCTATTGTTCAATTCCAAAACTTTGTTTCATCCATTGCTGTGTTGAAAAACGTCCTATAAATCGGCGGCAAGTCAAGAATTGAACAAATATCATTCAAAACATTTAGGCATATCTTTTAAAATTTACAGTCATAGCGGTGGCAAATGGTCTTTTAAAAAATACCCCTTTCGCAAAATTCTAGTCGTTTTTTTCGGTTCTCGCAGTCTCGACTTTTTTCACAGGCGTAGCCATCTCGAGACTCCATTTCTTTTGCAAAGTGCACTCCAAAGTTCTCGAGTTTACCATTTGCCACCCCCAGTTACTGAATAGAGTGAAAAGGGTAGCAATTCGGCTGATCAGAGGGAGAGAAATACGCAATGAAACTTTCATGGAATTTGCTTGGTTATCTCAGTGTTTGTTCAGTTAGGCATAGTCCCTAACTAAGTCAGTTATTTACTTTTCAATCCCGATCAGCTGCATTAATTCGCTGCATTCTCTTTCAATTATTCGGTTTTGTTCCTCTGGAGCACTCCGCCATTTTTCAACATTAGCAGTGGAATTGCGGACGGAGGAAAATGTCTTTCCTGACTCCCTAGCAAGCGCCTCCTCGCTCGGGCTCGTGTTGAAGACAATCCACTCAACCAAATCTTCTGACATCTCAAAACCAGCAAACTTGTAAATTTTTAGCGCCGTTTTCACTGGAAACATGGCTATATCACGGTAATACACTTCCATGTACCTATCTTGGTACTTCTTTGGCAGGCTTCTCCCATACTTCACGTTCTCTGCTGTTTTCATGCACGGATATCGCACGTGGTAAACAAATCCAGGCGCAGTGTGTTTGGGCATCCACCCAAGCTTAATTCTGGAGTCCAGGCTTCCGCGCGGATCTCGGAGTACCTGAATAACCTTGATGTCTGTATTTGGATTTTCTTGGAATACCTGTGGTACGATACTCGATAAAGTTTTGTCCGGGACGCGAACCTGAGCAACTTTGGTCACACTGTGTTTGTATCTTGAGGCACAGACGTCCGCGGCGAACTTTGGCACTAACGAGAAGTCTGGGCACGACGTTTTACCCGTTCCTGAAACGTTGCAAAAGTTTGGAGTCTGGAACGGGTTTTTGAATGGAGCTGCCGCCCAATTTCTCGATGTGTGCGCCAGAAATTTTGTAGCCATCGGAAAATCTGCAAAATTACAACTTAAAATGCCATTTATCACCTCCAGTTCACTTTGTGACCAGTCCTCGCTCGGTTGAGCTTTTCTCCATCTCTTTGTGACCCAGAGTGGCTCGTAGATCATGAGCACATTGGGATCTTCGCTAAACATTCGGCTGAGAAACGTCGTCCCCGAACGGTCGGCTCCGAAGATTAACAAACTTCGTTTGCGTTTGGAAGAATCCGAGGATTGCGTCTGCGTTTCGAATGTTGACCCAGAATCGAATTGTAAATCGTTGTCTTCGTCAAAAGGTAGCTCTTCAAGCGATAAACTTTTGGTGGTTTGGACGAAAGAGGTTAGCAATTGTGACGTGTCAGTGCGTTTGCAGCCGTTTGCTATTATCTTTTGATGATGACTGCCATACATCAGGACACCTAATGACAAGGCTGCGGCGGCAATGACCATTATGAATAGCGTTCGTAAACGGATGCGAATGTGGGCCATCTTTTGTTGGACTGATGGCAAATTCTGCAACAAAATAAAGGTCAGTATAATTATTAAATTATTTCCCCTAAAGAGCGTTTTTGGACTGGAAAGTGTTATAAAATCCAAACAAACACCAAACGTATCACCTTGGCCAGTTGCACCAAACGGCAGCAATCAGAACTGGAAGAAAATAAATACAACAGGCGCCGAGCGTGAGGTAGAGCGTGCGACAAAGGCGCACGCGTTACCCCAAAGCTCTTTTTGGAAACTAAGTCGCTCTGACTGTCAAATGAGGAAAGGCAAAAAGGCCGTAAGCCGAGTTCAATTGGACAGTCTTCGGAATTTTTATCGTCCATTTTTTTGTTGTTATATACATAACAATGTATCGCATTTTCTTGCCAAATTTAAGTTCAATTATCCATGAAAATGTGTAGTGTAAGCTGTGTGGGTATGTGCCACTGATAAGGTAAGGGTGTCAGTGTCCCAGTGGCACATCCTCACCCAACATTTCACGGAAACGCTGCCCCCCCCCCCCCCTCCCCTCCCGACGAAGAAGAGATCTCGAAGGACAGACGCCACCGGACAGGTACCGTATAGCGACGTTCTTTTAGCTTCTGTTAGTGACGTCACTGGCTAAAAAGGCAACCGTCTTTAAGCCACGAACAACTACACTATATGCAGGTTAATTTTGTGTCCAAAACATACATTTTTGTCTTTGATCGTCTGGCCTGGCTTTTTCTTCAATCGTTAATAATGTTTAAAACTTGCGTCATCATTTTGTGAAAAAATTGAATAATGGTGATGATGATGATGATGATGATAATGATGATGATGATGATGATGATGATGATGATAACGACGACAATGGAGCTAATGGTGACGGTTTTTCTTATGTAAGAGAATAACGTTTTGTAGTCATCCCAAACAATATATCCAGATGCGTGATCTGTGTAAAGACTTCTCTTAATCAGGCTAGCATGCGCAGGCTACCACACGCTGCAGAATAGTCTGTGATCAAAACATAAGGTAAAAGCTGATGATGGTGACGACGACGATTTTTCCTTACGTAAAAGAGACGGTGATTACTTGTAAGCTGATTAGAAGCAAGCAGACTTAGGTTTGCAATTATCTCCAACAATTCTCCAGATTCATAGCCTATGCACAGAATTTGCGTGCAGGCTACAAACCACACAAAACATACCGAGAAAGATCTGTTAGGCGCTCTCTCTCTTTTAGTCACGGTACTTTTATTACGATGGCGTTGTTTGTTTTGATGTGGGCGTGAAAAGGTTAATTACCTGAGTAACTGGTTTTGAATTAAATCAGTCCAGATGTGGGTTCAGTTTACAAATACAGTCATAATGCATTTGATTTTGCTGAAAAGAGAGCTTGTTGTGTAGCAAAAAAAGTTCAACTAATTTATTGAAATGAGGTCAGTTGGTTTTCCTTGAAAATGAAGATGTGTCGGCAATTAACGCTTTCGCACCAGAATGCTAAAGGATATCCTCACCATCTTTACGTGGACGAAAGGGGTATCAGGAATATGTACAGTGTTAGTATTGTGATGCATACCAGGTTATACAAATTTATGCTATTTTAAACTTGGGGCATGCATTATTTTCGCCAGTATAATTACCGCGAATATAATCGGGTGTTAAAATGTTTAGCTTGAATCTTCCACGTGGAATCTCTCATAAGCGGTCGCCTCCCTTTCCATTAAATAAGGTCTCAGTTATATAAATGCCGTATTGAGAGTCTCGCACCATCTCCCTTGACCACCTTCAGTTGTGAAATCTCTTTGAGTGAAGTTGTCAGTTAAAAGCTTTCGACCTTGTTCCTTCAGCGACCATCTTTGCATAATCCCGTTTATAGCCCTCAGTCAAACACTATTAAATTAATCTCTCGCCAGTAACTGATTATCTCCCTCAGTCAGCCACCATCTTAGTAAAATCCTGGTGAATCAGTTCCCAGTGAAGTAATGTATTTAGAATCACATGCAAGTGAACAGTTAGAATCCCGACCAGCGACCATCGTTAAAATCCCGTCGGAATCATTTCTCAGTCAGTCACACTGACTGCATTCAGAATCTATCGCCAGCGAACATCTCCCGTCGTCGACCTTCGTTTGAGTCAGTTCCCTGAGAGTCATACACTGCACTCAGAACCTCTCTTGATCCCTGAGGGACGTCGCACGCGAGGCCGCAGGCACATTCTTTGGAACAATTTTGGGTATTCTTATTACCGTTTAGGAACAACTGAAAACGCGTAAAATTAGTTCCTAACATAATACAGACTCTTCCGAGTAAACAAAAAATCTCTCAAAGGAAAGCAATTTTGGCTATTTAGAGTGAAGTATGTTCGGTTCGTTCCGCCGGATTTATTCCGTTCATTCTGAAGTGGAAGAGATCACGAACGAAGACACTTAAGGCCGCTATTCCGGTCGGAATCCTCTCGAAAGAGTGTCCGAAAATGACCGATAAATGCCGTAATTACCTACCTTGCTTTCCGGATTATATTTCACTGAACAGTACTTGATTTATTAACTAAAAAAGGGTGATGTCGTTGTACACACGTATTACTGTAGTATGTTTTTGTGAAAACTGAATCGTTATCAAAATATTCGAACAAAATAAGTACTTACAAGTTTCGTTTAGGCTTCCCGTGCCTCTTTCACAGCGCAGTCCAAAGTCACAACTCCTTATCCCGGAATGTTAAATTGCTCTTCTGCTTTCTTCAGTTGTCTTGTACTTTACTACAATGGCTTGTCCTGATTTTATTTATCAACGAATATAAGTTTTGAGGAAGAATCAAGATCAAGCACAACAAACCAATTAAAGCTTGTAGCATTTAGAATTTGGAGAAATTTGTCAAACAGTCCTTTCTCCGGTCAACGTTTTTACCACTCTTAATAAACACAGTGAAATTAAACCGGTAATGGCAAACGTAAAATTTGCTAAAACAATACATGAAATGTTTTCATCGATAATAGAGTATCTAAGAAACCGTGTCCCGTCTTTTGTGTCCTATATCTGTTTGCTTTTCTTGCAGATACCGAACAACTTATAACTTATTGAGGGCAGAAGTGTCTAGCCGGGTAAAACGCTACACGCCACACGAGTGAAAATTTGAATCATTTTTAATTTTAGAGCAATTTTGTTTTTAACTTTTGCAGCGTCGGTGTTTTTGGATCGGTTTATCACGACTCAGTTTACATTAGAATTTAATGTCAAATAATGACCATATAAATGCCACGCAATGAGGCAATGGTGAAACCATTAGATGTCAAATAAAAGCTGACTGACTAATAATTTATCTCTTTTGCCACAATGCGGAAAACAATTGACGAAATCAGTTTACTGTGTACTTGAAGAGGAAATTGAGTGCACACTTTTTAGTAAATTTTAGCTATTTACTGTAATTGCATGTGTCTTCCGGCTTAGTTCAACTATTTTGCTTCCTTCGTAGAGAATTTAACAATGTTGTCGATCGCAAAAGAACGGCTTATGTACCGGTCAAATTGAAGCTTCAACATTCCCCCCGGGCATACCCCGGGCATTTGACTGTACATCGTGTCCGGCGAGGGGGGAATTTGAACGTTGCCATGGCAGGGCGGGGAATTTGAACCGGATTTATCTCTCGTTCTAGTGTAATATATACGTCCGTGAGTTTTTTCGGGTTTTGCAGGGTTTGACGGATTTACAAGATAGAATTTCGCCTTTGTTTGCGAATAACTCTTTCAAAAGGGTCTTTAAAAGAAGTTTGAAGGTGTCATAACGGCAGATCTCTCTCTCTCTGAAAAGCGTGGACAGTGTTTGATTAAAGACGAAATTTGCCTTTGAGGAGAGGTATTTCAGCACTAATTGGTGGGGCATTTGAACGGCCTTTTTGCTCCGTGGGGAGGAAATTTGAACAAACCAATCTTCAAAAAATCAAATGCCGGGGGGGGGGGGATGGTAAAGCTTCAATTTGACTGGTAGATTGGAATAAAAGTCTGTTTTTAGAATTACCTTATCAAAAATGCAAAATGAGTTATCCGGTTTTTAAAACAAACAAAGTTAGAGATGAAAAAATTGGGAAATCGTTTTTTGGTAAGAAAAGGTCTGTGAACCCGAGCTGTCGCAGAGTGAATTTCAATATTTCTGCATTAGTTTTCCATGGCGTGTGGGATCCGCCACAAGCCCTTCAAAATGGGATGTCTTCTTTGTTCGGAGTTATTATAAATGGTCTGTCAGGAGTTAGCAATATAGAGAGTATACTATTTTATTACAAGAGTCACAAAGGACTTTTGTATATTATTATTATTATTATTATTATTATTATTATTATTATTATTATTATTATCTGAAGTGTACAACTTATTATTATCATTATTATTATTATTATTATTATTATTATTTATCTTGTACATAAGATTTTTCATTAGATTATGTTAATAGTTAGTCGTTTTGTAATAAAAATTGTTTCTCATTTCAAAAAAAATTACTATTATTATTATTATTATTATTATTATTATTATTATTATTGTTGTTGTTGTTGTTTTAAACGTCGTGCTGCTACCGTGCCAAGCTGGATTGACTGAAGCACGACTTGATTTCAGACGTCGAATCTGGCTAAGTTGCAGAATGCCCCCAACTCTAGCTGCGTATCCACCTAATATTGGCTACGTCGTCAGAGCAAGCACTGGAGATAAACATGTTCTACAGGTTAAAGGGACAAATGCATGATTTTCTGTGGCTACACGGATATGTGTCTACGCGCACCTAGGCGCTATCAGTAGTACATGTCTCGTTCTTAAAATACCGACAGCAACATATTCTGCAAATCACTTCAAAATTTTCAAGGCGTAGACGCGTAGATGCGTAGTGTGGGGAATGTTTGTTAACGTAACACAGAAAATTCCCTGATACACTGAAGAAATTCACTCCTTTCCAGTACAGTCTTAACTTGTTTATTGTCTCCTTGTGCCAACCAACTAACGCGAGTAAAGTACCGTTTTACAGTGGTGAATACAAAAACCTAGTCTAATTTTCTCTCGATGGAGCACGCGTTTAGAAAAAACCTTATCCAAATATAGTCATAAAGACCAACACGTATTAGCTTTGGAATGTCTCAGTATCGCGTCACGCGTGACAAGCAACACAAGCCCCTCAGCCAACGAGACCACAAACAAAGCCAACCTGGTCACCGACCTCACACGTAACCTCAACACCCAAGAAATCGATCTTCTATCTAAAGGCCCCAAGTTCAGTCTCTCCCCTGGCATAAACGAACGCACGATCAAGGACATCAACATAGCATTTTACATACAGACTAGCCAATCAAATACGGGGGAAACAAGTCCGAGAATCAAACCCTCAACCTTCAGACTTCCTCACCTGTCCACAAACCCGACACATCTACAGACCCGAATCCAAAGACGAACTCGAGAGCAAACTCCAGAGGATCCACCACAAACTCCAAGCCACACTTAAGACACTACAACCGCAACAGAAGTGGTCGAACATCAGCCACACAGACAAGGAAACAATCAAAGGTCTTAAAGAAAAGAGATATGTATGCCTCCCCAGCGGTAAAGGCACAGAGTTCTGCGTAATACAGCAAGACACATACGCCCAAGTGGCCCTAGATCACGTCAGCGACTCAAACTCCTATCAAAAGATACCCCGCATGTCAGCCAAGACAGTTGAGAACAAAGTTAACTCAACTTGGAAAAACATCTGCCTACAGAACAAGTTCCCCCCTTTTGTCAGAAGTTTTCTCGCCTCCACCACCGACCTGCCCAGGTTCAAGACCCACAAAACCGGCCTGGATATTAAAATACCACCCATCGTATCCAACATCAATGGACCAACCCAACGCATCGCATGGTTGCTCACCAACACACTCAAACCGATGCTGAAGAACGTCCCAGCACATCTAGAAAACAGCCTCGAGCTCATTAAGTGCATCCAAGCCGGGGATTTCACCACCAACAAAACGCTACCATATCCATGCAGCGTCGATGTGGTGTCCCTGTATACTTCAATACCGATACAGGAAGCCATTACCAATGCTGTTGACAGAATTCAGAACCCAATACTACACCTCTCCAAACAAGACATAACAGACCCCCTCACAGTTACGCTAAACAACATGTACTTCTCCCTTAATGGGTAAGTTTTCCGCCAAAAAGAAGGCCTATACCAATGGGTTCCAGCATCTCAGGCATTCTAGCCATCCTACTCATGGACAAACTAGAGACCATCGCCCTCTCCTCACACCTAGCGATAAGCCCCTCTAGGAGAAAGGTTAGCGACATTTATCTCCAAACTACCGGTGAAGAGATGGCAGACCGATTCCACCACACAATGAACAGCCTACACCCCAAACTGAAGTTTGAAATCGAGAAACCGGAAACAACACCCAATGGCCTCTCACTGTCACTACTCGATTTCAAAGTCACCATCTCCAAAGACGGCAGAAGCTCCTTCAAGTTTTACAAAAAAAAAACAGCCAAGAAACCCCTATTAGTACACCACCAATCAGCCATACCCAAGAAATCAAAGATCAACTTCATTCGCAATGAGCGGAAACGTATCGAAGATAGATGCTCCACACAAACGACATCCATTAAGCACCAAAACATGTTTGACGACATCCTCTGCATAAATGGATATCTGGAAGACAGTCTAGATCAAACAAAGCATCCCCAAAGCCATCAAAGAAACTCACCAGCTCCCAACGTGGATTGGTCATACCTCAAGATTCCATACATCTCCGAACGTCTCAATCACAAGATCACTAACATTTTCCGAAAAGAGGGCATGCCAGTACGCGTCGCGCACAGATCAGACACCCTCAGGCGGGCTCCCTCGCGCAACGGCACTCAGGCGGAGCGTATATGCACCAGGGACAACTGCCCCACAGCCAAAACCAAATTATACCTTTTAAGCAACGCCGTGTACCAAATCACCTGTAACAATTGCAACCAACACTAAATCGGGAGCACTACACGTTTCATCCACGATCGTGTAAAAGAGCACCTCAATAGTGAAAACTCCTCTGTAAAGAAACACATCTCCACGTGCCAAAACAAAGACTACAAAGGCATTGAAATCAAGACCATGGTACTGGAAAACGACCCCGTAAATCTACGACTATTTGAATCATTTTACATAAGGAAATACAAACCTACCCTCAACTCCCGAGAGGAATGCAGCGAATTCGCGGACCTTTTGTTCTAGTGACTGTTTTAACATATGTGGATAGACCCTTTGTGGAATGACACTCGCTCATTAGACCAATTTATTCGTTTCCTTTTCATATTTGTACCTATTGTTTTATACGTTTTACATACTTGCCACATTCTTACGCTTTTTTCACATCTTACTTTACATTTATAAATAGGCCTACGCGGAATATTTTTCTTATCCCTGATGATGCCGTTTGATCGGCGAAAGCTTGGATTTTAGATTTAACTTTTACAATAGTGTTAGGCCTCATTTGAACCTTTGGACTGTTAAGTTTTTATAAACTGTGGTTTTTACGACAGTAGCCACTTTTTCAGTGAACTTTGAGATTTCCCGGTGTAGATGCGTAGACGCGTAGCCACTGTTTTGGTAAACTTCGAGAGTATGAATAAATTTTCACGGCGTAGACGTGTGATCACTTTTTCACTGAACTTGGAGAGTTGAAGTTCCACGAGGAGGACACACTAGACGCATAGCCTTGTCTCCAGTGCGGACTAGGAGAGCTATGACTGCGTAGACGCGTAGCCGAATACACGGTGTAGCTAGAGTTGCATTTGTATTCTGCAATTGCTCCTCGAATTTAATAGCTCCTCTAAAACAAAACACTTTCCAGAGTTTGAAATATCAACAAATTAACCTTTTAAATGTATTTGCAGTCTATAAATTAAGTTTGGCATGGCAGTGGCACGACTCAGTTTCAAACGTCATGCACAACGGTAACAAAACACAAAATGAACCAATCAGAAATCGAAGCAAATAGAAGTAATTTGCGTTAAGCGCGGGAAAACGTGTGTGAGCAAGTCACGGTTGGTTTTGGTTTCACGTCTGATTGGCCGAGAGAGTGGCGCGAGCCTTTTTAACCAATCAGAGAGCGAAGTAAAGAAAAATCAAAGCAAACACAACATTGCTATCGACACGCAGTTGAAAACTACTCCATGAAGCACTTAGCAACTTCACTGGACAATTGCGGGCTCAAGCTATACGCTGCTAATTTTAAATTTGACAGCAAGTCTCATATGTCGAATGTCTTATTTACGAAGAACATGGCACATGCGAAGTGAAATCGAGTAGAGCTATACCATCACAAATTTTCTTTATTGTACTTATCTTCTGCAATGCGGTAGGGATAGCTAAGAACTCCAATTGAGAATAAAGAATTTAATTTCAAATTGGGCGAGTAAACGCGAAAACCAAATGATCAAACGATTACCTTTATGAACTGTTACGAAATAACTTCGGCTCCAAAATCTACTTCATGCAATGGAAAGTCTTTTGTTGGTTGTATCCATAAAATCGATTTTAACTGCTTTTTTATGATATCGAAAGAGTAAAATAAAAAATGAAACCTTTCATCTCTACGGGTTTTACTGCGACTGATCATTATGAACGGATGCTTGAATGGTTGGTTCGCGTTTCTATGGAATTTAACTTCCCTCAATTAAAGTCTTTTGTACTCCAGTAGCACTTTACAAATAACAATATTGCATAAAGTTGTTTCGAAAAGTGACTCGACACAAAACCTATATCGAATACTCTGTAACAGGTTAATCAGCTGCAAGAGCAAAGAGTTTGAGAAGAAGTGGCTGACTAAGGTAAGGGAATATCACTCTTCTTTTACCCTATAACCCTTCGTGTCTTAGTTACACAGCGAAAAGATATCAAATTACTTAATGTAAAATTGTGAATACAAACAGTGCAAGCCCACGGGCAAATATTCTTTCAAATACTACTTCATCCCCAGAGACAAAACCACCCTACGCGGCATAAAGCACCACTACCGCTAAAAAGTACCGCTAAAAATTACTGCTCAGGAGTGTTCAGTTCTAGATGGCAACACAGTATTTCATCGCGACTCAAAAGTTGGAAACACCTTCGAGAGCGTCTAAAAACAGCAGGTCGCAAATAAATGTGACACATTTGAAGGATTTCATTCAGGAGAAACTAGAAGTTTGACTCTGGGAAAAAAATATAGTTTCTGCATAGAGTTTTAACGAAGTCTTTACCTGTAATTTGCTTCTGGCAAGTGATAAAATAATTGAACATGAAGGAGGAATATATTCAACGCGCCTTTTTATTCGCATATTTGCTAAATATCTCTCGCTATTTCACGTCTAACACTTTTCAATTCCTTCTTTTATCAAGATTAAATTTTGAGGTGAAAAGCCTGCGATACTGATACATTGTATGATCGATCAATTTTTACGTTGTCTCTTTTCAGTAGACTACTTACAAAGGGCAAAACTAAGAGAGCATAAAATATGGAAATCGAAAGGCTCTCCGCGGTCGCTTGCTGTAGTAAAACAAATAGAAAAGGGCAGCTAGAAGTTTCAATATTCACACTTTTGTATAATTTTGACACAATTAGAAGAAAACCGACGTTGTGTATGATTTGTCGTATGTTGTGCACACTGTATTCGGTTTCAGTATATCATGCGATATTTACTTGAGTTCTACCTTTTGTTTGTACAAAACTACTACAGTGCATAAAGCCCCGGTATAACGAATTCCCCGGCATAACGAACGTTATTCTTCAGCCCGGCCAAAGTTACAGTAAAATGTATGGAACAGAACCCCGATTTAACAAAATCCCCGATATGACGGACACAATCGAGAACCCCACACTTAAAATTTGCCCTGATATAACGAATGAATGTCATCTCGCAACTGAAGTTTAATGCGTAGCAGATCAACAGAGATGCATGCAGAACCCAAATCGCGAATTTTCTTATTGTTCAAATCTGGCCAGTAATTGCATGGTTAAACCGAATATTGAGTAATGCAAAATAGCCCTAAATTGCGGCCTGATTGCGGGCTACGCTACTCCTTCTTCTTCTTCTACTCCCACTCTACTCCTGTTTCTCGAGGACAAAGCACACGTAATCCTTGTTTATCAACGAATAGACAACGACGATTAAGCCAATCACATTCGAATATTCACAATAGACCAAGATAATTCAACCAATCAGATTCGTGTATTTCAGTTGGAATAGACCACCTTGAATATAATGGATTTAATTTAAATTGTTGTAGAAACCGGCCGTTCTCTCTGTTTTTATTTATATTTCCCCACTTGTTTTTAAATTTGAAAAGTGGGCAGAACTCAAGTCGCAGTTTAGTAGTCTTACAGCATCTCTTGTAGTCGGCTGTGAATTGTAGTAGAGACTAAAATTAAATGCAACCATTGAGATCAAACCTTTTTAAACATAATCTGCGTGGCGGTCGCTAAGAGAAGGCTGAGTGGGGAAACTAGCAAGTGCGGAAACTCGTCAATCCCGCAAATAATTATCCCCTTTTTCCTCCTCTTTCAGCGCCTGCCTCACAAGTTAATTATTTTCTCGGTTGCTTGAAAGATGGTTGTCTGTTTCTTTCTTTGATGTCAGATTATTACATATTTCAGGTTGAAATCAAGCTACGCCATAATGGTTCGGTTACGTTTCCTTTTTCGCTTCTTCGTAGCAGCAGTCTTCATAATCGGAGCTTTGTCCACTTTCATGATTCTAAAAAGTCAACATTTGGTCTACAATACAAGCAACGAAGATAAACAATCTTGTTCCTGTTTTACTCCGATCTGCTCTATCGACCACTCCCGAAGTCTCTCCGAAAATATCCGAAAGTCCACCGAAGATACAGTTGAACCATTGTCCGCCAGGGGAACGACACAGCGAACTACTTCCGAACTTCAAACGACGAAAAAACCCAAGAAAAGACGAAGCTTGGTGATCTTCGGGGATGATCGTTCGGGCACAACATTTTTGACGCACCTGTTTAGCGAAGATCCAAATATCTTTACTGTGTATGAACCGCTGTGGATAACTCGAGACTGGTCGAGGGCGGAAGCTGGGAGAAATCTCACAAAAGATGTCATAGATGTTATAAGCGCGCTAATGAGTTGCCATTTTGTTGACAAACCGACAACCTTAAAATTCCTTGCTAGCACTTCAAGAAAATGGGCGCCTGGATTATTTAAAAATCCTTTTCAATCTCCTCCAATATGCAACAAGACAAATGAAGAGAAGAAGTCTTGCCCAGATCCTGCGACAATACCTAAAGTTATTGAAGAAGCTTGCTCCCGCCATTTTAAACACAGCGTCACCAAAGTAGCTATTGTGCGTGTTCCTGAACGAAAACTCTCCAATATTTTCCCACAAATAATTTACGACAATCCTGACACGGAAATTAGACTTTTGCACGTTGTCCGCGATCCACGAGGGAGTATCAACTCTCGAATCAACCTGAGATGGATTAACGATTTTCAGTCGCCACATTTCTTTCATCAATCACGCGCGACCTGCGAGGGCATCACGCAGAACGTGAAGTACGGTGCGAGCCTCGAGGGGAGCTTGAAACAGCATTACAAAATGGTGCGTTACAAAGACATCGCTTCTTCCCCTGTGAAAACGGCCCAAGAGATTTACAAGTTTGCCGGGTTTGAAATGCCAGAAAGCTTGATTCATTGGATTGTGCAGACTACAAATCCAAGCAAAGAAGCCCTTTTGCAAGAGTCAAAGAAGGCGTTTTCTTCCGTTCGAAATGCTACAGCGAACGTAGAGAAATGGCGGAAGGAAGCTCCTATTGAACGAACCCGGATTATTGAGAGAGAATGTAGCGAACTGTTTGATTTACTTGGTTTGGATAGACTGACATAACAACTGTAGAGGTACATGGTTTTCATTTAATAAACAGTCCATAGAAATACGAAAAAAAAAAAAAAACGAACGCGTGAAGGACTCCCCAGGTCCATCAACGCGCTCTTTCTTGGGGTGTGTCAGTAGCTGGCTGGAAGCTGTTTCTACGCGGTGGGCAAGAATATGTGCTTGTTTGAAGGGGTGAAAAATGCGGTAGTCCCTCAAGAAAAGCACCGTTTTATTTCAACATGGGAAAAAGGATTCTTTAGAAAGTTTTCTTTCTGTTTTCAGTTACTCTGCTTGTACCTTCCGTCTTGCGAACAGAAACGGTGGTTTGAACTAGCAAACGCTAATAAACGTTTTGTTACGGGCGAAGCGGACACCGGACACTTTTTATTTTCATAACCGTCAAGTTTGCTTTTAACTGGACTAGCAATACAGAAATACTATCGTATTCTCGAAGAGTTGCTGTTTAAAATGAAACCAATGAAACATTACATCTTATATGTCTGCAGTAGAGAACTTTAGTAAATGAATTTTGAAATACAATATTTCTCACCTCAAGAAGTCAATTCATCACTGAATTACGTGATTTGTACAAGGGCGACGAAAAATTTCTGGGAAAATCTATTTCGCTTTTTAATTAAACTCAAGTTTTCCAGTTTCCAGTTTTCTCGCTACTAGTCACTCTCCCGAAACCTGCTGGGATTTCTCACGGAAAATGGCCACCGAATTCAGCGATCTCGCTCTGACAAAGTGCTAGCCCTCGAAGCTTAAACTTTCAATTTGCTCACGGTGGTCAACTCAGTGTATAGTTGATAAATCCAAATTTTCGAGTCTCACTTCCCCACCGACGCAGAACCACAGTTTCCTTAGAAACTATCCCCTTCATTCCATATATGGGGGTGTCCAGAATATGGTGTTGTTCGAACGATTGTCCAGTTTGGATTCCTTTTCATGTGGGGAAGATAACGTCAAGTGCTTAGCGACCGCGCCTCGGATATGCTTAAAAGACAACCTCGAACTCTGGCGCTATTTCTGACTCGAATGTTGTGTTTTGCAAGCCTGACCACGAAATATAGATTGAAATCCATTTTTGCTATAGCCAATGCAGAGACAAGAAAATCAAAAAGAAGTCGAGTATTTCCTCTACGAAAGAGCTATTTTAACAGAAACGGACACTGCTGTTGTTGTCAGCGGGTTAACGATAAAGGAATTGTTTGCTTATGTATTTATTTTAGTGGCAAGAACCACACTTAAATATAAAGAGGTGACGAGATTTTCTACGGCTTCTGTGAAGGCAACCAAGTTAACTTGTGGAAAACTGAAATAGGTTTTAAGGGGCCTTGCTTAATCCTCATTACAGTTTTTCAGTAAATTCAAACTCTCCTGACCATAGAAATATGTACCATTGTAAGAACGCAGGATTCATATCCGGGGAAGTATGATCGTCCCGGTAAGTGTAGTGCTTATTGGGAAGGTCTGTTTGTGATGATATTAACTGACGTTTCAACAACGTGAGCGGAAGCCATCATCAGAGTCAAGTGAATTGTACATCGTTAGCAGAAGGTATTTAGTATTTAGTTTTTCTCAGGACTGCAATTCTCCGGACTACCATACTTCACCGACTCAGTATAAAAGAGATATGTGATATTGTAACAATTGCACTGGTTTATGGCTTGAGAGTACGTAGGTCAGGTAGGGTGGCATGTTTAATTGTTGCCAAGGATATTTTGTTTTGACGAATTCAATTCGTTTAAAGACAGTTCTAGTGAAATTAATACCAGTAAGTTTATCAGTTTTAGTAGTCTTCTTTGTTAATTTATAGTCAGGTTTGAAATGAAAACTGTGTCATCTATCTAAGAATGACATTGAAAAGAACTGAAAATTTTAAAGGGAAAAATCAACCAAACACCAAATAGCCTTGAACTACGTTTTCTTCCTCAAGAGTCTCAGTTCTTGTGTGCACTAGCTCTTTCGTTGAAATTCGAATTTACAAACATGCCGTTAATGAATCAAGTTTACGATGCGAAAGCTTTTGCGCCAATTGAAATATGTCTCCCACTCGCTACAATGTATCACTGTCACACTTGAAGGGGGAAAAGGAACGCTTGAACCAGTTTTAGCACAGTCAACAAAATCCACTGAAACTGTCTGTTGCTTGCAACAGAGAGGGAAACTTTCCCTAGCCAATTGCCCTTTTTACAGTTACCGTTTTTCAGTTGCGTTACAATATTTTTGAGCGTGGATGTGAGGCAGCTTCGGGTAATTTTGCACTTTTTGCGCGAAATTGCCTCACATCCACGTTCAAATACATTGTAATACAAATAAGACAAGGTAACTGTGTAAGGGGCTATTTTATGTAATTTAATTGGACGGCCTGCGCTCTTCATGAAGACATGAATTTTAAAATATGCCCACTCGGCAATGTTAATTATGCTATGTTGATCAATAAGAAAGTCTGCCAGTTGCGTAGTCGAAGGGAAACAGATTTGAAGGTGATTACCTTCTTCAACTTGAAAACACGGATTGTATTTTACTACTTTAATTTAATAAGAATTGTGGATCAACTCTTCCATTGGACAAATTTCCCAAATTTTGTTTTGAAAAATGTCCGTTACACCCATAACGTATTACATGTACTGCACAGTTTTTATTTCAATGGTCAGACTGGAGTATTTGATCCACAGATTCAAAAGTGAGAACCACTTTCTACAACATAATGAACAGCACCACAGGAAAGTACAACTCAGTAGTGTTTATCTGCGGAAAGGCCCGGCAGTTGAGGATCTCATCCACAGACTTATAATTAAAAGCTACAACCAAATCAACTAATTAATTTAAGGTTTCTTCCGGCTTGGATTAACAGAGCTTATCCGGCTAAAGTACACTGTAAAGTGTTTATGGGTAGCGAAATTTAAAGAGAATTTAAAAATGAATTTTTCGGAAACGTTGGCTTTGAATCTCAGGAATTAACTGCGTCAGTGGCGATCATCGGGATTGCCTTTCCTGAACGGCGATTTCGTTTTTGGTTAATTCATTTTGTCTTCTTTGACACCCTGAAATCATGAGATCATTTATCTTCCATTCATCCTGTGTTTGAACAATTCCGTTATAGATGTGTTTTTAAACATGAGTTAAATTGGAGAACTACTTTTATATCTCACGCATCTGCTCCACCACGAAGTTGAATTTGGTCGCTTTCTACAATTGCCTTACGTGCTAAAGTATCGCAAAATCTCAAAAGCTTAAAAATAATAAATCGACAGTAAAGAATCCTATCTAATGATTTGCCACTAATCGGATTCCTCTGTTATGCGGAAAGGATTCTGGGATCGCTAGGGGGCAAACATTGCAAGTCGCTCGAAGGAAATGTATGGCGAAAAGTTGTTTTGACGTCCAAAAAGACGATTTTTGAAGGAGTTCGACGCTTTTTCGCCGCTGTTTTATCCGAAATGGATTTGGACCATGTTGATACGTGGGAAGTGTAAGTTTTAGTTTGTATAACCTCGAAATATGTGATAAAATCTACCGATGAACGTGTTGCTTGCGTAAGATTAATTGTGAAATTTTCATCGCGTAATGCTCTCGAAATATCACAAAGTTAGGCATAAATCGGGAGAAAATAAGTCAATAAACCCTATTCAGTTGTAACTACGTGTGTACAGACTGCTTTTTGGTTATCTTTGAACTCAGTAATACAAATAATATCGGGAATATGCCTGGTGGTGATCATTGTGCTGTGTGGGGTTGTGACAACGATCGAAGGTACCCAGAGAAGCAAAAAATTCTTCCTCACGTTGGAATATTGAGATTCCACTCGCCCAAGAGTAAAAAAGATGTTTTGTCGTGGGCCAGAGCTATAAATCGTGATCAATTTAAAGTTACAAAGAGTACAAAGGTCTGCTCAAATCATTTTGTGCAAGGTTATCAAACCCCCGAATGTCCTACACCAACACTGTACATGAGAGGGTACGACTCGAGTAAAACTAAAAGACCTGCTCCAAAGGTCAGGCCAACAGAAAACAAAGAAAAAAAATCAAGAAAGCGAAAGCAAAATAGAGCAGATGAAGTCCCAACTAAGAATTAAGTGCCTTTGGTGGACGACGAGTCACTATTTGGAGAGAATATTGACTTTGAACATCCAGCCTCATCATGTTCTGCAGATACCAGGGGCGGGGGAGAACACTTGACTACGCCTGGGACTTTTTTTGTGGTCGGATGATCCACCGAAAATTGACGTCACATCCGGTCCAAAAACAGCCTTTTTCTTCCGCGGGCGGGAAAATCAAAATTGACGGCGACAGTTTCGTTCAGTTGGTGAGTAATGCGCCGATCAATTCGAAAGTTCAACATCCCCCCCCCGGGCAACCCCCCGGGCATTTGAACTTTTGAAGATTGGCTTGTTCAAATTCCCTCCCCTCGGGGCAAAAAGGCCGTTCAAATGCCCCACCAATTAGTACTGAAATACCTCTCCACCAAGCAAATTACGTCTTCAATCAAATACTTTACACGTTTTTCAGAGAGAGATCACAGGCTTACCATCCTCTGTTTGTGTGGTGGGCTGTGCGTTTGTAATGGCTGTTGGTTTATCAAATTAGCAAAACTAAAACCGAAATTTAGGAGTTTGAAAACTGAGGAAAATGAAATAAAAACTCATAAAATTGCTGCCATGGTGTTTTGATTTGTGTTTCTGTGTTAATTTTGGTGATTTAAGGCTCGTGAAAGCGATGTTTTCGCAGCAATTTTATGAGTTTTTATTTCATTTTCCTCAATTTTCAAACTCCTAAATTTCGGTTTTAGTTTTGCTAATTTGATAAACCAACACAGCCATTACAAAAGCACAGCCCACCACACAAACAGAGGATGGTAAGCCTGTGGAGAGATGTGCCGTAATGATACCTTCAAACTTCTTTTAAAGACGCATTTGAAAGAGTTATTCACTAACTAAAGCGAAATTCTATCTTGTAAATCCGTCAAACCCTGTAAAAACCGAAAAAACTCACGGGCGTATTACGTCAGAACAAGAGATAAATCCGGTTCAAATTCCCCACCCTTTCAACGCAGCGTTCAAATTCCCCCCTCCCCGGGCAGGATGCACAGTCAAATGCCCGGGGTATGCCCGGGGGGGGGGGATGTTGAAGTTTCGAATTGATCGGTGCATAAAATGGCCATATTTTTTCATCGGCGATAAATTTTCCTGTTACATTTTCGTGACAATGAAATGAAATATGTACCCTTTCCTTCCATTTGATTAGTGAAGAGATTATTCTAAATAAAGGTTTATAAACTGCGTTGTTTTCGAGCGTTCTTTTGTAAGGAAAATGGCGGCTTTGTCTCCCTCGAATTTCACAGGATTCGGAAAATCAGTTAAAATGATGACTTCAAGGTGAGTAATTCTTTATTTAAATAGCCTATGTTGTAGAATAAGACTCCTTTTAACAAAACATCGCAAAGACGGCGTTTCTAACAAGTGGGAACCCCATTAACACTCTTTGTTTTTTAGAGAGACTGTTCACAACACAGAATCCGAAACAATACTCCTTGTGGTGCTTTGTCGCTGTTGACCGCCCAGACTTCCCTTTACCTGTTTTCTTTTCTTTTTTTCTATATTATTAAATTCTCAATATATAATTGATCTACATCACAAGTGACCACATCGTAAGACAAATAATAACGCCTTATTATTGTTGTTCTATTAAGTATTTTTATACATTTTGATTACTTAATTGTGCACACTACTAGTAACAGCTTAGTAATTTCATAATTAAACTGCTACACAAAAGCTGTCTTTATTAAAGCCAGATGCTGACTGAAGTCAATATGTCAGCTTATTCATCGCACAGTCCTTATTTGTAATCATCCACTGATACTGTGGTTGTGGACAGAAGACTTACAAATCAAGGAATCAACCAGTAACCTTATACAACAAGGTCAAGTTCAAGCAACCCATCCTGATCATAAGGGTCGTGAATATTTTTTACCAACAGATTTGCCTGACAGATCATCAAGACTAACAATTAAGTGTAGCCCCAACCTACTGTATACATAACTGTACTGGGAATTACAAACTGGTTTCTGTATGGTAATGTCATTTATGGTCACCTACACATAATGGATGATGAGCAATATCTTTCCCTACACTTTGGATACTGGTTACATGAATGATGTGTAGTTCCAGAAAATATCTTTACTCCCTCCACAGAAGGTTTTTCTGTTTTACCCCCCCCCCCCCAAGAGATTTCAGCTTAGCTTCATACTTTGCTTCTAAAATTTTGCCTTTTGAGAGCCCCTTTCCCCTAGGAATTTCCAATGACCTTCCATGTGGTGGGTATGGATTTTTTTTCTGGAACTACATAATAACTATGACACAACACCAGATGAGTACTGTTGCTGGTTAACAAATGTTTGAGACTACACATCTGTTGAGTAGAACACAGGAAAAGAGACTGACAAATTTTCAACATCATCATGCATCCGTGGTTATTATTATGGATGACTGTTGACAGTATCTCATCATACCGTAAAAGTTGTTATGGTAGCACAACACTGTTTCTGTTGCTGAGTAACAAATTTTATGGACAGCAACTGATATACAGGTATTCATGTGCTACATGTCACTACTGCTATAATGATGGCTAACAATGTTAACAAACACAGTTCAAAAGAATTACATAGATCTGGGCTCAGAAACCAACATCTCTTCCTCCGTTGTATGCTGCAGGTCATGTTTCCTTACATGTCAGACCCGGTCACTTTATTGAAAGGAAAGCAATAAATCTTTGTGTCCAGCATGCTAATCAAAGGGAAAAATCCTGTCTGCAACCAAAGTACTCATCTCAGCGACAAACCTTTGCAGGCTCAGGAATCTCACAAGAATAGTCCCAAACTATGTGTTGAAAGCAACTTTAGGAGTCTTCACAGCCATCTAGATCAAAAATGAAACAGTTAAAAAACAAATATTGCTCATTTTCTATTCATTACAAGAACTGCTAGATATTATATCTACATTATTAATCATTTAGCAAATACATGTAAATGTATGTGATAGTACAATGATAATGTACATGATATTAACATAGTTACATACTTGGGCTTACTCAATTTTGTTTTTGTTATATGTTTTAATTCATGAATCTGAACATGCAACTATGTAACTGCATGCAAATAAGCTAAAGATTTGATACTAATTACATGAATGCTATAGATTTTATTAACCCCTTTACTCCGGGAGTCAATTATGGAGACATGTGATGTAGTGCTAACTTTTGAGTCTATGGATGAAATCCTATGGTGTGACCATTCAAATGAAATCTCTTTGGCAGTACTTTCGCAGGGTACTGTTTGTTTCGGGGGATTTGAAAAAAAAAATGAAATTTAGCATATTCTTGAATTTTAAATTTTGGCCACTACTAGGGGTGAAAGGGTTAAGTAAATGTCTGTGATAGTACATGACAAATATCCACCTGACATTAAAATAGTTACATACTTGGGCTTTTGGTTACTCAATTTTATTTTTGTTATACATTTGTATTCACAAATCTGAACGTGTATGTACCTATACGTAAGATTAATAAGCTAAAGATTTAATACTAATTACATGAATGCAATAGATTTACCTAAAGTTAAGGGTTGGTATGTTTTCTACATGAAGATACTTGGTAGAAGTCACTGTGTTGTAACAAAATCAAACAACTACAGCAGGCAAAGTGCAGACAATGTGTAGCCTCAGGTGTAAAAATTCATTGAAAAAAAAACCATTTTTTTAAAGAGCAGAAATAGATAGGTCTTAAAATTGGGACTACCAATAGTTGAAAGACAATATTTATGTCCTAGCATGAGCTATAGGAAACATGGAGTTCGAATCGAAAGTTGTTTCAAGGAAACAGCGCTGAGAGATGTCGAGACTCCAATAAAATTATCACCTTACCGTTAGTTCTGTTGTTCTGTGTCTTTGATTTCTACATCATCTTCTGCAAATATCCCTATTTCTCCCCGATTCTCTCAGCGGCTGAGTTCGATGGTAGATGCTTAAACCGCCCGCCATTTTGAAATTCACTCAGTCCCAGTTCTACTCAGCTTGCCCAAAAACCCCTAAAGCGAGTGGGTAGGCTATCTTTGCCAGGCTATCGTCACGAGCTCGTAAGAACATTGCACGACGGACTTCCATATATGGAAGGTCGTCGTGCAACGGATTAAAATTTGCAATTCAAATTAGGTTCTATCTTGGTTCTTCTTTCAGGGGTTTTCTCGGAGATTCAGAAAGTAGAATCAAATTGCGAAACTTAAATTCATTTTTAGTTGAAAACCGGATCGCATCAGTGGCGGCCAGTTCTTTCGTATTTGATTATTAACTTTAGTTTACGCTTACAGTTTGAAGGAGATATTTACTTTCGGGTTTATTCCCCGTTTTCGAAACGAATCGAGCCTGTGTACTCGCTGATCAAAACCTCAACGTCCATTTTATATTGCAAGAATTATTTTGCGTTGTCGAGAAGGAAAACTGTTCCGATCAGCCGGGAAATCATGGAATTAGTGTGGACGAAGCCTACAAACACTTTATTTTCATGTTAAGGTCGAGGAACATTGCCAGAGACATAAACAAAAACAATTTTGGAAGTCTTTTGAGAGCCGCTTTCCCGGGAACGATTGTAGCGAAGAAACGACGGGTTAACTACGAGGGAGGAAAAACAATTGCCCCAGCTAAGACAATTCACCTACCTAATATCAGCAGTTGCAAGAACAGATGGTTTCAGTGAAACTGCCTGTTCGGATAGCCTGCATTACAAGACCTTACAAGCGTTTATTTAGCCAAGCGCGGAGAGCGAGACGAAACAAAATATTCGCTTTCGGCGCTCGGCTATAAAATAATGCTTCTTCTGTTTTCGTCCCCGGAATGTAACCTTCAACTTGTGTTCTATGGTAAAATTAATGCTTTTTGTTTTCGGCCAAACAAATACATGTATGTTGTATGTTGTTTTTGTGACTGCACAACAGCTGCTGCTCCGAATTTCGGCAAATGCAATATAATACTGTTCCCTAAAAGTTTCCCAGAAAAGACCCGACAAGAAAATTTTATTTCCGTTTCCGACTCTTGCCTTGTGGGGAGAGTCGACTTTTTCTCACATATGTTTGCTAGCAGGGGACTGGAAAGTTATTTTTGCTCTTACCAGCTAAAAACGAATTTGAAAAACAATAGCAATTGTCTTTTCGGCCCTACGATTAGCTAATGGCACAAATCTCCAAGCAACAGCCCAAGTGCTTCCTACCCAGTGGCTTCACAGGAGAGGTTTATTTCCAGTTAGCTGGGTAGAACTGGGACTGAGGGAATTTCAAAATGGCGGGTGGTTCAAGCATCTACCATCGAACTCAGCAGAGAATCGGGGAGAAACAGGGATATTTGCAGAAGATGATGTGGAAATCAAAGACACAGAACAACAGAACTAACGGTAACGTGATAATTTTATTGAACCTTCGACATCTTTCAGCGCTGTTTCCTTGAAACAACTTTCGATTCGAACTCCATGTTTCCTATAGCTCATGGTCCTAGTGTAACAAGACCTTTAGGACAGAATGTCACATGACAAAGTTGACACCAAAGAATATGAAATTCATGACAGCTAGGGTGCACATAGAATGCTTTATACTTGAATGAGCAGCTACAATTGTCCATGTAGATCACATGTGGATGACAAATACCACTGTCTATCCTTGCAGTTGAAAGTACATGTACAAACGTAGTAACCAATGCCAATAAAGACATTGTACAGTACCATTCAAAAGTAAGCTGACAGTTTCTTGTGTCTCAATTCTTGACTATAGCTACTCATTACTCAATTCCTGCATGAATTAAGTACCGAAAATTAGAATCGAGACTAACACAACACTATTCTAATTCGCACAAATCCAAAATCGAGTTTGAGTTAATTATGTATAGAGCTGAAACGTTTTGAAATGTGGGGAAAGATAATCTTTTTTGGTTTTGGTTTTGTTTGTTTTGATGTTTTATTGAGACACGAGGCAAATACCCGAAACTGAACAAAGGCTGTTCCGGTTGGGTGATTTGTGCAGGAATCAAGTATTGTGAATCAAAAATCAATTATCGAGTCTCAATTCTCAATACTTGATTCATGTGAGGATCAAGTATTGAGTGTCAACTTACTTTTGAATGGTGCTGTATAATTTGTAGAAAAGTGACCGACATGTTGATGCCTTTGTATTTAACTACAAAAACATCAACATCACAAGCAATGTAACACTGGAATTAATTAAAAGTTCCAAACAAGCCTGATCAATAAAGGACTATTTCCTTTTCTTGTAGTAATATAAAGGGAATACATGTATATTAAAAGGGCAAGGTAGCTAGATAATCCCGCAATTATGTCGACAATTTGTATTGGTAATCCCAATCTTAAACATACAGTGGAATCCCGATTTTTTGAACCTCCTGGGGAAAAGGGAATTGGTTTGAATTATCTGGGGGTTTGAAAAATCGGGGTAAAATTACAGTGTTTGACTGGGTAAGGGAAGCCAGTTTTCAGAAACCGAGAGCTTGAGAAATCAGGATTCTACTTTATGTTATTACAACGCTGGTTTGTTCGTCTCACCTTCCCTACTTCTCCTTCCCCCCCCCTCTCCCCCCAACCTAGGAATCGCTCAATCAGATAAAATTCATTCATTAATTATGCAGTTCTCTTTATTCAGACTTCTTTTAAAACAACGAAACACCAAAAAATACATTCCCATAGAAAAACAAATTGTGTCTACCCATCATCGTAAAACGGAAACTTCGAAAACACAAGACTACTAACCTCGAGTCTGCTTGAGTACACAGATGTCTGCCACATCAGGAGTGCTTCTAAACATGTCCGCGGTTGGTTTCGATACTGCTTCCAGCACTTTTCTGCGAGTGTTAATTACCTTCCCAGTGTTAATACAACATACTGTGACTACCGACGTTTTCTTCATTGTATTATACTCGGGATAGACTATTTTAATTGACGATTCCTTTGAATCAAGGGTCACGAGAGGCAAAAGTTTGAGCGGCTCCGTTAGAGACGATATCAGGTATCACTGTGCAGAGTAGTTTCGATAGAGTAGGACTTCCAGCACTTTATGTCGAGTGTTAATTACCTTCCCGATGTTAACAATCCAAACTGTTACTGCTGGCGTTTTCTTCATTATATTTCACGCATCATAGGCTATTTAAATTGACAATTACACTGAATCAGGAGTCACGAGAAGCAAAAGTTTGATCCGCACATGTATTGAAAATTGCGACACACTCGCCATGACATTGCACGAAGCTGCCTGGAAAATGCCATCAAAACTGTACTAAACATTTCTGTTTTGCCAATATATCGGCTAAAATAGATAATCCAGTAACTTTGTAACATCTCTGGTATTCAAGATAAGCAATTGCGTGTCAGTGGTGGTCACAAGAAAGAAGAAACCATAAACTCCCGAGCATCCATCTTGCAACTCACTGAGCGAGCTGTTCGCCGATTTTTGAAACCGGATGTGACGTCAATTTTCGGTGGATCATCAGGTCACGAAAATTGGCGAAGTTTGCTTCCCCCCCCCCCCCCCCCTGGCAGATACTGATCCTATTTCTAAAGTTGACGTAGACACAGACTGAGTATAAAAGTCCAGAGAAAGAGAAGAGCAGGGACGGCGGAGCGTATTTTGAAGTGGGGGGGGGCTGAAAACGAGCGCCGGAGGCGCGAGTTGGTAGTGGGGTCTGGGGGCATCCTCCCCCAGAAAATTTTGAAATCTAGAGTCCCGGAAATCGTATTTACAGCATTCTCCGCGAGATATTTCTTGAAATAATTAGCCTGGATAAAATATACTAAATATCTAAAACAAAATAAAATGTCATCCTCCTCAAAAGTGGGGGGGCTAAAGCCCCCCCAGCCCCCCCGGCTCCGCCGTCCCTGAAGAGGGACTATTTCATTGAGTAAGCAACTTGCCCCAAAAACTGCTGTTGTGATCGAAGAAAATGAATCAATGTTGACAATCGGTTTAAAACTGAACCATTTTCTCAGTTTTGTTGACAAGGTACAAAAAGGTCGCTTTAGGAGTGATGCACAACTGAATATGTCCACAGTTTCTGCCCAAGTTCCCGTGATCTTGCTGTTCTTAACATGTTCCTCCACAGAGTTCGAAGCGAAGAGAAGCGGCTCAAAAACCTTCGGATTTTTCTCAATCAAACTAGAACTTAGCCTTCGGATTTCCTCATGTTTCTTATCGCTTGTTTCATCCTTCCAGAGAGCAATAGCTCGGTAAAAACAATTTCCATCTCCTCTGACAACAATTTCTCTCCTTTGAGGAGGTAAATTTCCAGAAGCCATAATTTCTTGCTTAAGACGTTACTAATTAGAAAACAGCCTGTACACATGTAAATACAACTGAAAGAGGCTTATTGAACTATTCATGCCGATTTAAAACCTACTTCTATGATATTTCGAGAGCATTACGCGATGTGAATTTCACAATAAAGGCGTCAATAAACCTTTCGCAAACAACACGTTTATATCGGTAGATTTTATCACATATTTCGAGGTTATACAAACTAAAACTTACACTTCCCACGTACCAACATGGTCCAAATCCATTTCTGATAAACTAGCGGCGAAAAATCGTCGAACTCCTTCAAAAATCGTCTTTTTGGACGTCAAAACAACTTTTCGTCATACGTTTCCTTCGAGCGACTTGCAATGTTTGCCTCCTAGCGATCCCAGAAACCTTTGCGCATAACAGAGGAATCCGATTAGTGGCAAATCATTCATTGCCGACTTTAATGAGATGCGGCCAAGATAATTCAATAAAATTAGCTGGTAAGTCCAAGCTTTTAGGCCTGCTGTAAAGAAAACAGAAATTTTAACAATATTCCGCTTTGGAGTTTTCCTAACAATTCTACTTTTTGAAAGGCGGTTTCTGAAACGTTCATGTTTTCACGTTGTAGAATTGCATATGTATTCAGCCCGTGGACCCTGAGTTCTTTTGTGTCAATCAGTCTAAGTAAGACATTAGCATATTTTTTAATTGCCCTTCCGCCCCAATTCTTCTTTGGAGACGTCTTCACAAACGGTTATTTTGCGAAGCAAAACTTGGCAGCCTCTAACTTAGCTAAGGGTATAGTGTGAAGGCAAAGGAGTCATTCTTAGCTGGATGTCCCGAAGTAGCTTTTAATTTAACGGGCCTTGCTAGGGGCAATATGTTAACATTTGCATCGTTTCTTAACTTAAGAGCGAGTGGCATGATAAACGGTATTATTGTTACCAAGGATATTTCAGTTTCACGTATTCATTTAAAGCTCGTGATTCTTGTGAAATAATAATGATATAAAACGACAATAAGATAATAAGATATAATAAGATAATAAGATAATAAGATAAGTCAGTGTGTTTATCAGTCCAGGTTACCTTGAATGGGAAACTTTCATCTGAAATGGAAAATCGCTTAAACTAGCACTTAAAATGATTTAAATAGTTTTGTCACCGTATCTATTTGTCGAAAGATTAGAGATGTTTTTCTTTTTTGCAAGTGTCCGATGCGAGAACATTAGAAAAATCAGTGTCTCGTATACTTAAATAGCCTGCGTAGCAAGCGTTTCCGTAAGGCTTTCCGCACGTTCAAGGCACTTTTCGCTTTTTTGGCTGTGCGAAAATTGGCAGCCCAAAAGCGAAAAACTTCTCGAACGGACGGAAAGCCCTACGGAAACGCTTGCTACGCAGGCTAATACGTAAATGTCTACTCGGCTTGTAAATCCTCCGTAAGCGTGAGCAAAGCAGTACCTTTCTATAGTGCTGTTGTGTTGTTTTATTGAATTATTTCAGTTTTTAGTAAGTGAAAATTTTGGAACTGAGGAATATTGGCGTTCTTCCCTGGCAGCTATATTGCGGGGTGTATTGTAAATAAGGTAAGACGACTGGACAGGCGAACGACTCAATAAATTTGCGAAATTCAGTTCCAAACACAGTAGAACAAGAGAAAGTTACCGCGCGTTTTTTAGTTTTTTCTCTTTCGCTTGAAAGATGAATGTTTCTTTGTACCTTTAAATTAAATTTTCTTTGATGTTGGTTATGCATTTCAGGATGAAATCAAGCCACACCATAATGGTTCGGTTACTTTTCCTTTTTCGCTTCTTCGGAGCAGTTGTCTTTCTAATCGGAGCTTTGTCCACATTCATGGCTCTAAAAAGTCAACATTTGGTATACGAATGCCACGGTAAAGAACAGAGAGGCAGTGAAGAGAAACAACCTTGCTCTACCGACCACTTACGAATTCTCTCCAAAAATACCCGAAAATCCACCGAAGATACAGCTAAACCATCGTCCAACAGGGGAACGACACAGGCAACACCTCCCGTACTCCAGACGACGAAAAAACCCGAGAAAAGAAGAAGCTTGGTGATCTTTGGGGGTGATCGCTCGGGCACAACATTTCTGACCAACCTGTTTTGCGAAGATCCAAATGTCTTTTCTGTGTATGAACCGCTGTGGATAACACGAGACTGGTCGAGGGCGGAAACTGGCAGAAATCTCACAAAAGATATCACAGAAGTTACAAGCGCGCTAAATGAGTTGCCATTTTATTGACAATCCGACAGCCTTAAAATTCCTTGCTAGCACTTCAAAAAAGTGGGCGCCTGGATTATTTAAAAATCCTTTTCAATCTCCTCCAATATGCAACAAGACTAACGATGAGACAAAGTTTTGCCCAAATCCTGCGACAATACCTAACGTCACTGAGGACGTTTGTTCCCGCCATTTTAAACACAGCGTCACTAAAGTAGCCACTGTGCATGTCCCTGAGCGAAAACTCTCCAATATTTTCCCACAGATAATTTACGACAATCCTGACACGGAAATTAAACTTTTGCGCGCTGTCCGCGATCTGCGAGGGAGTATCAACTCTCGAATCAACCTGAGATGGATTAACGATTTTCAGTGGTCACGTTTCTTTAGTCAACCACGCGCAACCTGCCAGGCCATCACGCAGAACGTGAAGTACGTTGCAAGCCTCGAGGGGAGCTTGAAACAGCATTACAAAATGGTGCGTTACAAAGACATCGCTTCTTCCCCTGTAAAAACGGCCCAAGAGATTTACAAGTTTGCCGGGTTTGAAATGCCAGAGAGCTTGATTCATTGGATTGTGCAGACTACAAATCCAAGCAAAGAAGCACTTTTGCAAGAGTCAAAGAAGGCGTTTTCTTCCGTTCGAAATGCCACAGCGAACGTAGAGAAATGGAGGAAGGAATCTCCTATTGAACGAACCCGGATTATTGAGAGAGAATGTAGCGAGCTGTTTGATTTACTTGGCTTGGATAGACTGACATAGCGACTGTAGTGGTAAATGGCTTTCATTTGATAAAATATTCAATTTGATAGAAATACGAAAAAAAAAAAACGAGCGTGAGAAGGACTGTCCGGTCCGGGTCCATCAACGCGCTGTTTCTCTGGATATGTCAAGAGCTGGCTGGAAGCCGTTTATATTGAAGAAGTGAAAAATGTGACAATCCCCCAAAACGGTTTCTTTAAAAAAATGTTCTTTCTGTTTGTAGTTAGTCTACTCCTACTTTCCGCCTTGCGAACAGAAACGATGTTTTGAACTAGCAAACGCCAATGATTGTTTTCTTACGTGCGAAGCGGACAATGGACACTGTTTTCTTTTTTCTCTACCGTAAGTTTGTTTTTAACTGGACTCACAATACAAAAATACTATCGTGTTATCGAAGAGTCACTGTTCATTATGACCCGAATGCAGTTACAGTTTGTAAGTGTGCAGTACTAAACTGTAGCAAATGAAGTTTGAAATGTAATTTTTCTCTTCTCAAGAGGTCAGTTTTATCAATGACGTGCACGGCCAACAAAAAATTTCTGAGAAACTTTATTTCGCTTTCAAACTGAGTTTCGTTTCCAGTTTACTCGCTCCTAGTTAGGCTCCCAAAAGCTGTCCGTAGGTGACTTCTATATACGGTAGAGGTGAAGTCGCACACCAGCCAAGGCGGAGGCCAACACGGCCGGCGGAGGTTATCCCCTTTTCTGTAGCATGAAGCGACTGATAGTAGTTCTACTCCCCCTGGATGGGATGCTAGTCCATCGCAGGGTTACCTCCAGCAGTATGTCGCCGTTACCAATTTATACCCCTGGGTGGAGAGAGACAATGTGGGGTGAAGTTTCTTGTCTAAGGAAACAACACGATGGCAGGGACTTGGCGTCGAACCACCGACCTTCAGATCTGAAGTCACACGCGCTAACCACTACACCATCGCACCTACCAAACTCTATGTATGGTAAGACACGAAAATTGAATTTATCAACTTTGTTAGTAACTTGGCCACCGAATTTAACGAACTCGCTCTGCCGAAGGGCTAACGTTCGAAACGTCAGCTTTCAATTTGTTTACGGTGGCCTAATTACCTTATCAACTCAGTACTCAGTTGATAAATCCAAGTTTCGTGTTTCGCTTCTCCACCGGCTCAGAGCCACAGTTTCTTTAGAAACTAACACCTTTCATCCAGATATGGTGTTTTCCATAGGAGAATATGACGAGGTTTGAACTATTGTCCAGTTTGGGTTCTTAATATGATTAATATGGGACGCTTAACGGCAGCACCTCGGATTCAAAACTTAAAAGGCGACGAACGTCAACGCTACTTTTGACCCGAAGGGAGTGTTTTGTAAGCTTTGACCACGAAATTTTCATTGAAATCCAATTTTGCTATAGCCCATGGAGAGACATGAAACTTGAAGAAAAGTCGAGTATTTCCTCCACGAAGAAGCTGTTTTAACCGCAGAAACGGGCACTGTCGTTCTTGTCAGCGGATTAACCGTAAAGGAATGTTTGCTCATGTATTTAGAGGCAAGTATCCCACTATAAGAGGTGACATAATTTTCTGTGGTTATTTGTAAATGGTTTGATGAAGCCAGGGGTCATATCATAAGTCGGTCAGAATTATGATTGTCCTGGTAAGTGTAGTCCTGAGAAGGATTGTTTATGATGGCATCGACTGACGTTTCGACAACATGAGCGGATGTCATCATCGGAGTTAAGAGAACTGCGAATCGTTAGTAGATGGTGTTTAGAGACTAAATACCATCTCCTGACAATTCACAGTTCACTTGACTCTGATAATGACTTCAGCTCAGGTTGTCGAAACGTCAATGTCACTAAATATTCCTTCTCAGGACTAAACTCACTCGGACGATCATTTCTCCGACTATGAGATATGTATGTTGTTAACTTATTACATTTAGCTAGGTTTATACATTTGCATTTTTTAAAATGGCTTGTCGGTGCGTACAGTGGTATGTTTAATTGTTATCAAGTATATTTTGTTTTGACGAATTCGTTTAAAGATGATTCAAGTGAAAGAAACAATTTTATCAGAGTCGTCTTTGTTAATTTAGGCAGGTTTCAAATGAAAAATATATATATATCTATAAAAAAAAAACCCTGTAAAATTTACAAGCCAAAAATAAACCAAACGCTTTTTCTCGATAGTTCTCGTGTGCAAAGGCTCTCTCGATGAAATTCAAATTTACAAATATGTCATTGGTACGTCATGTTAAGATACAAAACTTTTGCACCAAAATATGTCTCCAACTCCGAGGAAAGAGTACAACACTATCACACTTGAACGAACCCTTGAATCAGTTTCAGCAAGCATCTTTTGAGTATATATAGTCAATAAGCTCCATTTAAAAATTCTGTTGCTTTCGGCAGAGAGGCAGACATTTACGAGCTAACGTTTATTTATATAGTTTAATTGGTCTCCCTTCAAAGGGTGGGTGGATTGTTTGGTCTATGTTGCACTCTTAGTCAAAATATGAATTTAAGTATGCCCACTTGGCAAAGTTAACAATGCTATGTTGATCAATAACACAAAGTCTTCCAGTTGCGTAGTCGAAGGGAAACAGATATTGACGGTAAGTACGTTGTTGAGCTTGAAAACACTCCTTTCACTTTACGACACCTTGTTTGAAAACATCTTTTATGCGAATTGTGGCTAATTGTGGTTCAACTTTGCCATTGGCCAAACTTCTTAATTTTGCTTTGAAAAATATCTGGAACCATTACACCAGGCGCTTATTACTTTAGAGAGTCATTTCAATGGTCAGAGGGTTTAATCCACGTATTCAAAAGTTAGAACCACCTTGTACGGCATAATAAAAAGTACTACAGGAAAGTACCGCTCAGTGGTGTTTATCTGCGGGAAAGGCCCGGTACTTGAGGATCTCATCCACAGACTAAAAAAGTTACGATAAAATCAACTAATTTAAGGTTTTATTTCTTCCGGCTTGGATTAACAGAGCTAATCTGCTAAAGTACAAAGCGTAAAGTTTTAATGTACAGCGAAATTTACAGAGAATTCAAAAATGAATTTTTTCGGAAACATTGCCTATGAATGTCAAGAAATAACTGCGTCAGGAGCAATAATCGGGATTGTCTCTCAAACGGCCATTTCTTTTTTGGTAAATACTTTTTGTCTTCTTTTTCCCCATGTAAATTTTCCATATTTTACAGCTTGTTCAACGTCTTTTAAGACGTTAATGATTAACATCTTTCTTGTCTATGATAATTTCTTTATAGATAATATTATTCAATGTGTTTTCCAACATGAATTTAATTGCGAAACTACTCATGTATCTGCGTATCTAGTTCCACCACAAAAAGCTACAAAACTAATCTTAGTCGCTTTCTTGCAAGTTCCTTACGTCGCCCTCTACACCCCTGATCAACTGCAAAATCTCAAGAAGCGTAAAAATAAATAAATCGACAGTAAAGAGTGTTTTTTCCTTAAGCTAAGTCCCGGCTTCAATGCAATCCTTTCTACTTGCCGACTTTAATTAGATGCAGCTAAGGCAAGTCAATAAACGGCTAGCTCGGGAGTCCAAGCTTGCGAGCCTCCTGTAAAGAAACTGACAAAAATTTTAACAGTATTCCCCTTTGGAGTTTTCGTAAGAATTCTACCTATAAAGGCCTTTTCTGAAACGTTCAGTTTTTCACGTCGCGGAATTGCATATGTATTCAGACCGTGGACAGTTCTTTCGTGTCAATTGTCTAAGCAAGATATTAGCATATTTTTTAATTGCCCTTCTCCCCCAACTTTACTTAGGAGACGTCTTCACAAACGGTTATTTTGGGAAGCAAAACTTAGCAGCCTCTAACTTAGTGAAGGGCATAGTGTGAATGCAACCAAGTTCATTTTTTGAGATGGCCTGAACTAGCTTTTAAGTTAACGGACCTTGTTTTAATGATCATTAAAGCTTTTAATCAAACTTCAAACACTCGTACCAATATGTTAACATTTGCATCGTTCGTTACCTAGGATATTTTGGTCACTTTTACGAATTCATTTAAAGACTCTGATTCTTGTGGTAGAAATAATTTTATTGGAGCAAGCAAGATATTAGCGTATTCTTAAAATGCCCTTCCGTCCCAACTCTGCTTGAGAGACGTCTTCACACACTGTTATTTTGTGAAGCAAAACTTAGCAGCCCCTAAGTTAGTTGAGGGCATAGTATGAAGGCAACCAAGTTCATTCTTAAGCCGTGATCTGAAGCAGCTTTTAATTTAACGGGCCTCGTTTTCTAAAATGATCATTGCAGCTTTTAGACAGACTTCAAACAACGTCGATTGAGCCAATCACATTCGAGTATTCACATTAGACCATGATAATTCAGCCAATCAGATTCGCTTATTTGGAATAGACAACCTTGAATGGGTCCAATTTAATTTGTTATAAAAACCGGCAGTTCTCTCTGTGTTAATTTATATTTCCCCTCAGTGTTGTTTTAAAATTTGAAAAGTGGTCAGAGCTCAAGTCACAGTTTAGTAGTCTTACAGTATCTCTTGTAGTCTACCCTGGGTGCCAGAGGCTTTTCTTGCGCGGTTTCCAGTTGCAGCTACGCGGCTCGGCCTCCGGCCGATTTTCTCCCGACGTTAGCGAGAAAAAAACGTCTGGTACCCAGGGTACTTGTAGTCGGCTGTGAATTTTATAGAGACTAAAATTAAATACAAACACTGAGATCAATTATTTGTAAGCAGTTTGAGTGGCAGTGACTAAAAGAAGGGTAGGTGGGGAGATTAGCAAGTACGAAACTCTTCGATCCCGCGAATAATTACCACCTTTTCCTCCTCTTTCAGCGCTTGCCACACAAGCTAATTATTTTCTCGCTTGCTTGAAAGACGGTTGTCTGTTTGAAGTCTCAGAATTTAAAACAATTTATTCTTTCTTTGATGTTAGGTTATTACACATTTCAGGTTGAAATCAAGATACATCATAATGGTTCGGTTACGTTTCCTTTTTCGCTTCTTCGTAGCAGTCATCTTTCTAATCGGAGCTTTGTCCACATTCATGTTTCTGAAAACTCAACATTTGGTCAGTACAAGCAGCGAAGATAAACAACATTGTTCCTGTTTTTCTCTGATCTGTTCTACCGACCACACGCAAAGTCTCTTCGAAACTATCCAAAAGTCCACCGAAGACCTAGCTAAACCATCGTCCAACAGGGGAACGACACAGCGAACAACTTCCGAACTTCCAAGGACGAAAAAATCCGAGAAAAGACGAAGCTTGGTGATCTTTGGGGATGATCGCTCGGGCACAACATTTCTGACGAACCTGTTTAGCGAAGATTCAAATATCTTTTCTGTGTATGAACCGCTGTGGATAACACGAGACTGGTCGAGGGCGGAAGCTGGGAGAAACCTCACAAAAGATGTCAGAGATGTTATAAGCGCGCTTATGAGTTGCCATTTTATCGACAAACCAACAGCCTTAAAATTCCTTGCTAGCACTTCAAAAAAGTGGGCGCCTGGGTTATTAAAAAATCCTTTTCAATCTCCTCCAATATGCAACAAGTCTAATGAAGAGAAAAGGTTTTGCCCAGATCCTGCGACAATACCTAAAGTTATTGAAGAAGCTTGCTCCAGCCATTTTGAACACAGCGTCACTAAAGTAGCTATTGTGCGTGTTCCTGAACGAAAACTTTCCAATATATTCCCACAGATAATTTACGACAATCCTGACACTGAAATTAAACTTTTACATGTTGTCCGTGATCCGCGAGGAAGTATTAACTCTCGAATCAACCTGAGATGGATTAAGGATTACCAATCGGCCCGTTTCTTTCGCCAAGCACGCACAACCTGCGAGGGCATCACGCAGAACGTGAAGTACGGTGCGAGCCTCGAGGGGAGCTTGAAACAGCATTACAAAATGGTGCGTTACAAAGACATCGCTTCTTCCCCTGTGAAAACGGCCCAAGAGATTTACAAGTTTGCCGGGTTTGAAATGCCAGAAAGCTTGATTCATTGGATTGTGCAGACTACAAATCCAAGCAAAGAAGCGCTTTTGCAAGAGTCAAAGAAGGCGTTTTCTTCCGTTCGAAATGCCACAGCGAACGTAGAGAAATGGCGGAGGGAAGCTCCTATTGAACGAACCCGGATTATTGAGAGAGAATGTAGCGAACTGTTTGATTTACTTGGTTTGGATAGACTGACATAGCAACTGTAGAGGTACATGGTTTTCATTTAATAACCAGTCCATAGAAATACGAAAAAAAAAAAAAAACGAGCACTAGATTATTTTTTTTGGAGTTTGTGAGCCACTTTTTCATTGATAAAAGTAGGGCCGCCCATCTTTGAGTGGGCTGTGCCAAGACCGTTTGTCCATCTTCGAGTGGAAATAATGGTGCTTTTGTCAATGAGCTCAGATTGGATATTTGTAAGAATCAATTTAAATGCATCAAGTAATAGTCTCCGTTGCTCTTTTGTTTCAAAGTTCAGCACTATATTATTTTTTCGAGTATGTGAACCACTTTTTCATTGACAAAAGTAGGGCCGCCCATCTTTGAGTGGGCTGTGCCAGGACCGTTTGTCCATCTTTAAGTGGAAAAAATGGTGCTTTTGTCAATGATCTCAGATTGGATATTTGTAAGAATCAATTTAAATGCCTATAGTGATAGTCTTTTACACTTTTCTTTCAAAGTTCAGCACTACATTATTTTTTTTCGAGTTTGTGAACCACTTTTTCATTGACAAAAGTAGGGCCGCCCATCTATGAGTGGGCTGTGCCAAGACCGTTTGTCCATCTTCGAGTGGAAAAAATGGTGCTTTTGTCAATGATCTCAGATTGGATATTTGTAAGAATCAATTTAAATGCCTATAGTGATAGTCTTTTGCACTTTTCTTTCAAAGTTCAGCACTACATTAATTTTTTTTCGAGTATGTGAACCACTTTTTCATTGACAAAAGTAGGGCCGCCCATCTTAGAGTGGGCTGTGCCAAGACCGTTTGTCCATCTTCGAGTGGAAATAATGGTGCTTTTGTCAATGATCTCAGATTGGATATTTGTAAGAATCAATTTAAATGCCTATAGTGATAGTCTTTTGCACTTTTCTTTCAAAGTTCAGCACTACAATATTTATTTTTCGAGTTTGTGAACCACTTTTTCATTGACAAAAGTAGGGCCGCCCATCTTTGAGTGGGCTGTGCCAAGACCGTTTGTCCATCTTCGAGTGGAAATAATGGTGCTTTTGTCAATGATCTCAGATTGGATATTTGTAAGAATCAATTTAAATGCCTATAGTGATAGTCTTTTGCACTTTTCTTTCAAAGTTCAGCACTACATTATTTTTTTTCGAGTTTGTGAACCACTTTTTCATTGACAAAAGTAGGGCCGCCCATCTTTGAGTGGGCTGTGCCAAGACCGTTTGTCCACCTTCGAGTGGAAATAATGGTGCTTTTGTCAATGAGCTCAGATTGGATATTTGTAAGAATCAATTTAAATACCTATAGAGATAGTCTGTCACACTTTTGTTTCAAAGTTAAGCACTACATTATTTTTTTTTGAGTTTGTGAGCCACTTTTTCTTTGACAAAAGTAGGGCCGCCCATCTTTGAGTGGGCTGTGCCAAGACCGTTTGTCCATCTTCGAGTGGAAATAATTGTGCTTTTGTCAATGATCTCGGATTGGATATTTGTAAGAATCAATTTAAATGCTTATAGTGATAGTCTGTCAAACTAACTGTTTTGTTTAAAGTTGAGCACTATAATATTTTTTTTTCGAGTTCGTGAACCACTTTTTCATTGACAAAAGTAGGGCCGCCCATCTTTGAGTGGGCTGTGCCAAGACCGTTTGTCCATCTTCGAGTGGAAATAATGGTGCTTTTGTCAATGAGCTTGGATTGGATATTTGTAAGAATCAATTTAAATGCATCAAGTAATAGTCTCCGTTGCTCTTTTGTTTCAAAGTTCAGCACTATAGTATTTTTTCGAGTATGTGAACCACTTTTTCATTGACAAAAGTAGGGCCGCCCATCTTTGAGTGGGCTGTGCCAGGACCGTTTGTCCATCTTTAAGTGGAAATAATGGTGCTTTTGTCAATGATCTCAGATTGGATATTTGTAAGAATCAATTTAAATGCCTATAGTGATAGTCTTTTACACTTTTCTTTCAAAGTTCAGCACTACATTATTTTTTTTCGAGTTTGTGAACCACTTTTTCATTGACAAAAGTAGGGCCGCCCATCTTTGAGTGGGCTGTGCCAAGACCGTTTGTCCATCTTCGAGTGGAAATAATGGTGCTTTTGTCAATGAGCTCAGATTGGATATTTGTAAGAATCAATTTAAATGCATCAAGTAATAGTCTCCGTTGCTCTTTTGTTTCAAAGTTCAGCACTATATTATTTTTTCGAGTATGTGAACCACTTTTTCATTGACAAAAGTAGGGCCGCCCATCTTTGAGTGGGCTGTGCCAAGACCGTTTGTCCATCTTCGAGTGGAAGTAATGGTGCTTTTGTCAATGAGCTCGGATTGGATATTTGTAAGAATCAATTAAAATGCATCAAGTAATAGTCTCCGTTGCTCTTTTGTTTCAAAGTTCAGCACTATATTATTTTTTTCGAGTATGTGAACCACTTTTTCATTGACAAAAGTAGGGCCGCCCATCTTTGAGTGGGCTGTGCCAGGACCGTTTGTCCATCTTTAAGTGGAAATAATGGTGCTTTTGTCAATGATCTCAGATTGGATATTTGTAAGAATCAATTTAAATGCCTATAGTGATAGTCTTTTACACTTTTCTTTCAAAGTTCAGCACGACATTATTTTTTTTCGAGTTTGTGAACCACTTTTTCATTGACAAAAGTAGGGCCGCCCATCTTTGAGTGGGCTGTGCCAAGACCGTTTGTCCATCTTTGAGTGGAAATAATGGTGCTTTTGTCAATGAGCTCAGATTGGATATTTGTAAGAATCAATTTAAATGCATCAAGTAATAGTCTCCGTTGCTCTTTTGTTTCAAAGTTCAGCACTATATTATTTTTTTCCAGTATGTGAACCACTTTTTCATTGACAAAAGTAGGCTCGCCCATCTTTGAGTGGGCTGTGCCAGGACCGTTTGTCCATCTTTAAGTGGAAATAATGGTGCTTTTGTCAATGATCTCAGATTGGATATTTGTAAGAATCAATTTAAATGCCTATAGTGATAGTCTTTTACACTTTTCCTCCAAGGTTGGCACTACATTATTTTTTTTCGAGTTTGTGAACCACTTTTTCATTGACAAAAGTAGGGCCGCCCATCTTTGAGTGGGCTGTGCCAAGACCGTTTGTCCATCTTCGAGTGGAAATAATGGTGCTTTTGTCAATGATCTCAGATTGGATATTTGTAAGAATCAATTTAAATACCTATAGAGATAGTCTGTCACACTTTTGTTTCAAAGTTAAGCACTACATTATTTTTTTTGGAGTTTGTGAGCCACTTTTTCTTTGACAAAAGTAGGGCCGCCCATCTTTGAGTGGGCTGTGCCAAGACCTTTTGTCCATCTTCGAGTGGAAATAATTGTGCTTTTGTCAATGATCTCAGATTGGATATTTGTAAGAATCAATTTAAATGCTTATAGTGATAGTCTGTCACACTAACTCTTTTGTTTAAAGTTGAGCACTATAATATTTTTTTTTCGAGTATGTGAACCACTTTTTCAATAACAAAAGTAGGGCCGCCCATCTTTGAGTGGGCTGTGCCAGGACCGTTTGTCCATCTTCGAGTGGAAATAATGGTGCTTTTGTCAATGATCTCAGATTGGATATTTGTAAGAATCAATTTAAATGCCTATAGTGATAGTCTTTTACACTTTTCTTTCAAAGTTCAGCACTACATTATTTTTTTTCGAGTTTGTGAACCACTTTTTCATTGACAAAAGTAGGGCCGCCCATCTTTGAGTGGGCTGTGCCAAGACCGTTTGTCCATCTTCGAGTGGAAATAATGGTGCTTTTGTCAATGATCTCAGATTGGATATTTGTAAGAATCAATTTAAATGCCTATAGTGATAGTCTTTCGCACTTTTCTTTCAAAGTTCAGCACTACATTATTTTTTTTCGAGTTTGTGAACCACTTTTTCATTGACAAAAGTAGGGGCGGCCATCTTTGAGTGGGCTGTGCCAAGACCGTTTGTCCATCTTCGAGTGGAAATAATGGTGCTTTTGTCAATGATCTCAGATTGGATATTTGTAAGAATCAATTTAAATGCGTATAGTGATAGTCTTTCGCACTTTTCTTTCAAAGTTCAGCACTACATTATTTTTTTTCGAGTTATTGAACCACTTTTTCATTGACAAAAGTAGGGGCGGCCATCTTTGAGTGGGCTGTGCCAAGACCGTTTGTCCATCTTCGAGTGGAAATAATGGTGCTTTTGTCAATGATCTCAGATTGGATATTTGTAAGAATCAATTTAAATGCGTATAGTGATAGTCTTTCGCACTTTTCTTTCAAAGTTCAGCACTACATTATTTTTTTTCGAGTTTGTGAACCACTTTTTCATTGACAAAAGTAGGGCCGCCCATCTTTGAGTGGGCTGTGCCAAGACCGTTTGTCCATCTTCGAGTGGAAATAATGGTGCTTTTGTCAATTATCTCACATTGGATATTTGTAAGAATCAATTTAAATGCCTATAGTGATAGTCTTTTACGCTTTTCTTTCAAAGTTCAGCACTACATTATTTTTTTTCGAGTTATTGAACCACTTTTTCATTGACAAAAGTAGGGGCGGCCATCTTTGAGTGGGCTGTGCCAAGACCGTTTGTCCATCTTCGAGTGGAAATAATGGTGCTTTTGTCAATGATCTCAGATTGGATATTTGTAAGAATCAATTTAAATGCCTATAATTATAGTCTGTCGCACTTTTGCTTGAAAGTTCAGCACTACATTTTTTTTTCGAGTTTGTGAACCACGTTTTCAGTGACAAAAGTAGGGCCGCCCATCTTTGTGTGGGCTGTGCTAAGACTGTTATCCTAATAGGACATTCTCTGTACAGATAGTGAAAATAAAACGTAATCCTCTTAAATGCTGTAGATGTAAAGACGTTTGTTAATGCAGCTTCCACTTCTAAAAGTTGTGTATGAGTCACTTCGTTGGTTAATTCCGATGGGTATAGCGTAAGTTGACGAATGCATCCACATTAGCAGGGTATTCCCAACTATGTCTTTTTTTATTAGGCGTATCTGTGACTTACAAGAGAAATCAAATCCCTTCCTATCCCAACTTGAACTTCCCAGTGAATGATGTACCCTTGGAAAAATCCAGCGGATAATTGTGTCTGTCAAATTTACAAATCGTGGAAACATAACGGTTTTTAGAGTTTCCGTAACTGCGTAAACCTTGTGGATACGTGATTTATCGTTACATTTACTCTCCGGAAATCCAGCGGATAATTGTGTGTCCGTCGAATTTACGAGTCGCGGAAACACGATGGCTATCAGAGTTTCCGTGACTGCGTAAACGTTGCGGATACGTGAGTTTAAGGAATGCGTTTCCGCAGAGCCGCAGTTGCGGAAACGTAATGTACATCCGTGTTTCCCGCAACGGTTACTTACATTTCCGTTTGCGGATATTCATGTTTCCGTTGAATAACCGTTATGAAACCTGAAACGTAAACGCGTTATTTCACCCTGTGAATTGTTTGCTTATGTATTTATTTTAGTGGCAAGAATCACACTTAACAATAAAGAGGTGACGAGATTTTCTACGGCTTCTGTGAAGGGAACCAAGTTAACTTGTGGAAAACTGAAATAGGTTTTAAGGGGCCTTGCTTAATCCTCATTACAGTTTTTCAGTAAATTCAAGCGCTCCTGACCACATGTACCATTGTAAGAACGCAGGATTCATATCCGGGGAAGTATGATCGTCCCGGTAAGTGTAGTGCTTATTGGGAAGGTCGGTTTGTGATGATATTGACTGACGTTTCAACAACGTGAGCGGAAGCCATCATCAGAGTCAAGTGAATTGCACATCGTTAGCAGAAGGTATTTAGTATTTAGTTCTTCTCAGGACTGCAATTCTCCGGACTACCATACTTCACCGACTCAGTATAAAAGAGATATGTGATATTGTAACAATTGCACTGGTTTATGGCTTGAGAGTACGTAGGTCAGGTAGGGTGGCATGTTTAATTGTTGCCAAGGATATTTTGTTTTGACGAATTCAATTCGTTTAAAGACGGTTCTAGTGAAATTAATACCAGCAATTTTTATCAGTTTTAGTAGTCTTCTTTGTTAATTTATAGCCAGGTTTGAAATGAAAACTGTGTCACCTAAGAATGACTATGCATCGAAAAGAACTGAAAATTTTAAAGGGAAAAATCAACCAAGCACCAAATAGCCTTGAACTACGTTTTCTTCCTTAAGAGTCTCAGTTCTTGTGTGTACTAGCTTTTTCGTTGAAATTTGAATTTACAAACATACCGTTAATGAATCAAGTTTACGATGCGAAAGCTTTTCCGCCAATTAAAATATGTCTCCCACTAGCTACAATGTATCACTGTCACACTTGAAGGGGGAAAAGGAACGCTTGAACCAGTTTTAACACAGTCAACAAAATCCACTGAAACTGTCTGTTGCTTGCAACAGAGAGGGAAACTTTCCCCAGCCAATTGCCCTTTTTACAGTTACCGTTTTTCATTTGCGTTACAATGTTTTTGAACGTGGATGTGAGGCAGCTTCGGGTAATTTTGCACTTTTTGCCCGAAATTGCCTCACATTCACGTTCAAATACATTGTAATGCAAATAAGACAAGGTAACTGTGTAAGGGGCTATTTTATGTGATTTAATTGGACAGCCTGCGCTCTTCATGAAGACATGAATTCTAAAATATTCCTACTTGGCAATGTTAATTATGCTATGTTGATCAATAAGAAAGTCTGCCAGTTGCGTAGTCGAAGGGAAACAGATTTGAAGGTGCGTACCTTCTTCAACTTGAAAACACGGATTTTATTTTCTTTACTTTAATAAGAATTGTGGATCAACTTTTCCATTGGACAAATTTCCCAAATTTTGTTTTGAAAAATGTCCGTTACACCCATAACGTATTACATGTACTGCACAGTTGTTATTTCAATGGTCAGACTGGAGTATTTGATCCACAGATTCAAAAGTGAGAACCACTTTGTACAGCATAATGAACAGCACCACAGAAAAGTACAACTCAGTGGTGTTTATCTGCGGAAAGGCCCGGCAGTTGAGGATCTCATCCACAGACTTAAGAGCGCTTGTCTGTAAAAATCAAACATTACGCGGCAAGGGTGGAAAATTTGATTTCTTTCATATTTTAATGTTAGATAGGTTAGGGTATAACTAAAATCACTGGATACTTTTTTTGGCAAAATATCCTTTTATTTCAAAGAAAAATGCAAATAACGAACTTCCGTTAAAATCGCCATTTGAAGCAGTAAATTATGACAACAATTTGAGGGGTTCGCGTGCAAAAACAAATCCCTCTGTCGTCTTTAAAACACCCAAATCTACTTTTGCAATCGCTCAAGAGCTTCAAAACTGATTTTGGTAGAAACTGCGTTGTTCTTTGTGTTTGAAATAATTTAAGTTTGAAAGTATACATTTCTCATCAGGAAAAGTACTTTGTGATTTAAATTATTTTTCACCATGTGCTAAACCTTCAAATCGACTCAGCTTCTGGCTGTTGAACTAAGAAAAGATGTTCTCAGGATTGCTGCAAAAGTTTCTTTGGGCAAATGATTGAGAGCGACGCGAGAGCTTTTCAAAGTTCGTTAAAATGCAGGTTTTTTTACCCTTCCTGGAGACATTCCATTCGCGAGTCACGCACATATTTTAATGTGTTTCGACCCGTATGAGATCGAAAACGTCAAACAGAAAAACACTTCGAAACGCTCTAACTTCATTTGCTGTAGAGGACAGGTCCAGAGGCCATTTTCGTGTGATTCTCTTGCCGTTCGTCGTATTTTGGTCCTGCTGATGACGTCCAACTGAACCGAATGAACACCACCAACTGGGTCAACTTAATTGTAAACGGTCGAACAGCTCAACGACACCATCTTTTCTTGTAAAACGTTCGACGTCTTTCTGCACTACGGCATCTTACTCAACGGTTCAGTTGATTTAATACGAGTGTTGCTCAGTTTTCAGTGCACAAAAGCATTATCAGATTTGACTGCTAAATTGGGACCAAACGTGGATGGCACCGCGTGCGTATTTGGTTTGTCACGCAATGCGTATCAAAGGCATTTTAGGGGGTAGGGGAAGGGCAAAACCTTTGAGGTGAAGTAAAATAACATAGTGTTAATTGCAGGGATTATTCGTGGTTTTAATGGCGTTGTGTGTCTTTCTTACATATTACCAGTGTTGTTACAACCATTAAAAATGGTATAATTGCTACCCTAGTAGTCTGAAACGCAATTCCAACCGTTGTACAAGCTTACAGCTGAGCGGTGGAACAGAAGTGGCGCTATTATTAACTAGACCCAACTTTAATACGGGGATAACCTATAACTACAAGGGGCTCCCTTTTGTTGATTGACGAGCGGGTATTCTACCTATTATCATTGGTGTCAGTCTGCTGGTTCTCAGCTGGCACAGGACCGGTACAAGGCACAGTTATATCAGGAGTGAAAGTCAGCTCGCTGTTAAAGGGTTGGATGGAGTTTTGGACAGGAAGGGTTCTCTCTTTATAACAAATGGGTGCGATCGAAGTTTTTAACTGTGCTCTCTTGTCAGCTGTTTGACATAGTCTACATTAGTGTGTCCTGACTAATGAGTGGGGGTTCTAACAGCACGCCAGTGCTGTTTGAAGACTGTGAAATATGGCAATAACCATGGTAACAAAAATGAGGTTCTGTTCCTGAATTTCTGTTTACGAATCTTGCTGAGACAGGTTCCCAGTGAGCGAGATCTCTCACAGCAGCCAGCATACTTATCATAATGGATATGAGGATATCATAACAGAAATACGTCACGCATCTTGCCCTTAAACGTCTGTTACCTCTTTCACGTTCTACATACACCTTAATGAGGACGAAGAGAAGAGTGAGGCTTCCATCGATAACTTGGCTAATATTCGGATAGACCACAAGCGAATATAAAACTCACCTGATCCAACTTTTACAAGCGAACCAGTCTCGCGTAAGACAACGTCCCTTTTTCCCCAGTCCTCTTTCACTTTTTGGCCACTCTCCTTTTCCTTACCGTGACCCGGGACCCGGCCTCTTGTGCTGCAGCTTCTGCTCGACACTATTCCAAGTTTTTGCACGATGGTTGGGACATATTGTCATGTATTCAGGCGTTCGTTGTAAAAACTGACTTGTAACTTGTGGTATCAGGCCCGTACCAAGGCTGACATAAATGCTGCGAGCAAATTGGCCTAGTCAAACCCTCCCCCCCCCCCTTCAAAATACACACTCACATAGATACTAACTCTGTTCACAATGCCACAGTTTGTGTTGATTTCGTCAAAAACGACACCTTTTTGGGGACATCGTTCGTTGACAATTTTCCAAAAAGCTGCTTCCTGTTTGCTTTTCCGCCGACAAAGTTGTTGGCAACATCCACCAGATTTATAGCATCAGTTTTAAAAAAGTACCCTTAAAGTTACAAGGTTTGTTAAAATTGAAACATTTCGACAGCCAAGCTCCGAATTTCGGACCTGTTTTACCTAACTCTCGTAAACGTTTACGTAACTTTTATCACTCAATTGTTGAGATAAAAATAGTTTTGTTTCTTAGACTTGTTTTAAAACAACATGATGAGCTTAAAGCTTGCAGCAGATACACAGCAGTCGCTTAGCTATTAAAGGCATTAAGGTCCTTCACAGTAAAGCTGTACTACCAGGGTCAAGGTGATACGGGTGAGGAAAGACATTGTTAAGGAACCTGGGCTACTGAAATGTGCCGTGGGCTAGTAGATTTTTGAAGCCCACTTGCCCGGTGGCTAGTGACTCAACAGATGTCAAATCCTGTTAAAGGTTGTAAAACTTGGCTCATTTATTGTAATGTTTTTTCAACTTCCAAGACTTCTGGGGCTCTCAGCCTGCCCCTCCCCCTTCTACGGGCCTATGTATTCTTGGTGCATGAAAGGAAAGGAACAATTGTTTTCAAGCTTTTGATTCGTCTGGTGTTGTTACCACAAACTCCGACAACAAGAAAATGGAACCAACAACCACTGTCTTCTGTGTAACGAAGCAATTCACGTATGTAAATATGTATGATTTGTGAAAAAAAGTCCGAGGTCCCCCCTCTAAGCCAAAACAATAAGCACAAACTAGTTAGTCACATCGCAATTTCCCTGATAAAAACGATTTTAATGTTCTGGACTCGACGTTTTGAAGAGGTTTTTAACTTAAGCTAGTACACGTACCCTTTTTAGCTAATTTTCGTGTTCGAACATTGTTATTTGCATGCCTACAACTCACGCCGAGGGGTGACTACTTTTTCTGCATTCTGGCACAGGAGGTTGAGGTGCCTAAATGTAGCACTAATTTTGTTTCGTATTTTTGGTCCATTACTAGTTCCTCCATTTCTCGAAACCTGAGCCGTTTAAAAAGAATCAGAGCAGATTTTGTCCTTCCCCTACCCTCTAGTAAAATGTCCATTCCGATGATTTGCATTGCGTGACGCGGCTCTAGATAGAACTCTGGCCACGTTAGCGGCGACATGTAGTGATAAAAACCTTTTTGTGTATGGCCAACTAAGCAACACTGACCAGCAACTGAACCGTTGAGTAAGATGTCACAGTGTAGAAAGATGTCGAACGTTTTGCAAGAAAGGTTGTTGTTGAGCTGTTTGACCGTTTACAATACACTGACCCAGTTGGCGGTGTTCATTGGATGTCATCGACAGGACCAAAATACGTCGAACGGCAAGAGAATCACTCGGAAATGGCCTCTGGACCTGTCCTCTACAGCAAATGAGGTAAGAGCATTTCGAACTGTTTTTCTGTTTGACGTTTTCGATCTCATATGGATCAAAAATATGTGCGTGACTCGCAAATGGAATGTTGCCAAGAAGGGTCAAATAACCTGCATTTTAACGAACTTTGAAAAGCTCTCGCGTCGCTCTCAATCATTTGCCCAAAGAAATTTTTACAGCAATCCTGAGAACATCTTTTCTTAATTCAACAGCCAGAAGCTGAATCGATTTGAAGGTTTAGCACATGGTGAAAAATAATTTAATTCACGAAGTACTTTTCCTGATGAGAAATGTATACTTTCAAAATTAAATTATTTCAAACACAAAGAACAACGCAGTTTCTACCAAAATCAGTTTTGAAGCTCTTGAGAGATTGCAAAAGTAAAATTGAGTGTTTAAAAGAAGACAGAGGGATTTGTTTTTGCACGCGAACGCCTCAAATTGATGTCATAATTTACTGCTTCAAATGGCGATTTTAACGGAAGTTCGTTATTTGCATTTTTCTTTGAAATAAAAGGATATTTTGCCAAAAAAAGTATCCAGTGATTTTAGTTATACCCTAACCTATCTAACATTAAAATATGAAAGAAATCGAATTTTCCACCCTTGCCGCGGAATTTTGATTTTGTCTGATTTTTAAAGTCAGGCGCTCTTAAAAGCTACAACCAAATCAACTAATTAATTTAAGGTTTCTTCCGGCTTGGATTAACAGAGCTTATCCGGGTAAAGTACACTGTAAAGTGTTTATGGGTATTTAAAAGGGAACAATCTTCATTAAATGACCACTATAAAAATTAGTAACAACTGTCCCCTTCCAGAAAAAAAAAAAATTATTTACAAACCATACATTGTAAGTTTGGTTTATCTCTGAATTTGACTGGAATGCTAATACTTGTCCTTCAAGTTATTATTATTATTATTATTACTTACTGTTACATGAGCATAATGCATCAGTCAATTCCAGCTGCACCCATCCCCCATCACTGGGCAACTGCGGGGCATTTGCGCACCTTGTCAGTCCTGGGGGTGGGGCATTAGCAAATTTGGCATGGCTCGGGGGTTGGGCATTTGACTACGCAGGGTGTTACCGCAGAACATTTGCGTGACTTTGTATTGCGTGACTTTGAATTCCGAACTGCGGCGGTCTGGACCGAGTGCTGGGTCCCGGATGACCACGCTAGTTTTTCGATTGACTAAGTGAACATTTTGGCGTTAGATTTCTACGGTCGAAGAGTTTAGCTTATGTTATAATTTACGGTTTTACGGCTTAACGGACATAATAACGGCTTTCAAGGACTCTAAGGTGTTGGCAAGGTTATAAGGACACAGATGTAAGTTTTTTGGCCAGTTGTAATGATTCGTTTTCTTGTAATATTATTTCTGTTGTAATAATTCAACGCTCTACCTGCCGTTGTAATTCTGGTTCTTTGTTTCCTTTGTATTTTTAGTTTTCGTTACCACACAATCACACCTATTTGTTTCAACGAACGTGCGTAACGACTCTGTAATAAAATGGATTCTATTTGTTATTAGACGTCTTGGTCCGTTTCCTCGCAGCGAAGGCGGTCCTGCGACCACATTTCGTAACGAAAAATCTTCACACTAACGTTCTACGTACTTCAAAGGAGTTATTTACAGGATCTACATTAATCGTCTTTGGATTTTGTTTGTATTTGTGGTGGAAATTCGCTCTCTAAATCGCCTAGAACGGGAAATTGATTCTTCGCATGCATGGCAGAAGCTGGTTCCCAGGATTACACGGACGGCCTAAATGTTCCAGGCGAACTTAACGCGCAAAAATTCGAAGATGTCGAAGGAAATAAGGCCATAGACGGGAACGAGGAACAAACTTCAAGCGAATTGCTGGATACTGGCCATTCTCAGGATTCTTTAGGACCACGGCAACGAATTTTAACGGAAAAAGGCAAGGAAGAAAGACTTAATTGGCTCAAGCAACAACGGGTAAACACTCTGCGAGCTGTGTCTAGGAAGAGAACCGAAGTATCCGAGTTTATGGTCGACATTAACAATTTGCACTTAGTCAAAAATGAACTGATTAATTTAAATGATTTAATAGAGCAGTACAAGGATGCCTTCCATGCTTACCATGAAGAGTTAACTGATGGTGGAAATAAGGATCGTGAGCACGCCCGTCATGATGAGAAGATCAAAGATATAATGGCATATCTACACCCAGTGTATGCGTGGGTATCCCAAGCCGAGGGCCGTTTGGCTGATCAGTTAGAAAGGGCCAGCAGCAAAGGATCTAAAGCATCAAAAGCAAGTTCCCGGTTGTCTGCCAGAGACAGAGAGAGAGTCCGTTTGGCAGAGCTAAAGGCTGAGAGATCAATGCTTAAACAGAAGCAGGCCCTCAGAGCTGCAGAGGAAGATCTGGAGCTTCAACTAGAAATAGTAAAGGCTGAAGCAAGAGAGAAGGCATTAAATGAAATAGATAGAGAACAAGAAGTTCCTCCGCCGTCGTGTAGCTCAGGCCCACCATCTGTCGTCGCATCCTTCTCACCAATTGTGGTATCATCTGTGCCGACATCACTGCCTAACGTCCTCGCATTTAGCCCTAAAGCTCTTGACTCTACTGCTCATAATCCAGCTTTTGCAGAGACGCAGGAAAAGTCAACCCTCCAAGGCACAAGAAACACTGGGGCTACAGATGCAGCTACAGAGAGTTCCCTACCTAATCCTAAGGTCACAAAGTTCATCCCTGGCACATTTGAGGACGGAATTTCATCTACACCGACTGGTCATGGTCCAGAAACCCCTGAGCAAATCAGTCATGGAGTCTCTGAGGTTCAGTCACCTCAGCTAGCAGAACGTACCTTCCAGAGTGTAATAGAATTACAGCAGAAGCAAAATGAAACAATTATCGCGACCCATCAACAGTTAACTGCTGCTATGACATTGCCTCAACCGACCATAACTAAGTTCAAGGGTGATCCAATCGAGTACAAAACATTTGTTATGGCTTTTGATGCACGTATCCGCTCTAAAGCAACCAACAGTGCTGATCTTCTGTATTACCTAAATCAGCATCTTGAGGGCGAACCTGCAGATCTTATTCAAGGATGCCTACACATGAACCCCGATGAAGGCTACGTAGAAGCCCGACGGCTACTACAGAAGGAATATGGGGACCCATTTAAGATTTCTACCGCTTACCTCAACAAGATCCTACGTTGGGCTCCTATAAGGTTTGACGATAATCAAGGCTTGAAGCGATTGTCGATTTTCCTGACAAAATGCACTGTCGCTATGAAGAACATTTCATACATGCGTGTACTCGATCATGCGCCTAACATGCAAGCAATTGTTTCTAAGCTTCCAGCCAACTTACAAGCCAAATGGAGAGATCACGTCTTTAAGAAGAAGAAGAGGGAGAGCAGCCTAATATGCTTCGCGGACCTTGCTGAATTCGTGGAGTACGCGTCCGAGTCAGCCAATGACCCGGTGTTTGGCAAAGAAGCCTTAAACAAGACTAAGGAAGACGTTAAACCTCCCAAAGTGAAAGAGCCACCCAATCAGGTGAAGACACCACCAAAGAGGTCTGGAAATCAATGGAAATACAAGGAAAGCAGTTTCGCGACAAGTTCTTCTGGAGCCATCAAACCCCCATTCTCAGACGGGGCTGGGTCTCCAAGTAACCATGGTAACCCTTCATGTCTTTTCTGCAGTCATGCTCATGATCTGGATGATTGTGAATTATTCAGTAAGAAAACACCTGAACTTAAGAGAGCCTTCTTGCGAGAGAAGAATATGTGCTTTGGATGCTATGGAACAAACCACCTCTCAAGAAATTGCTTGAACAGAAGAAAGTGCAAACACTGTGGGAAGTCCCACCCCTCTGCGCTTCACATTGATGGTTTCCAACTACCGCAGAAAGACAATAACAGCTCTGTTAAGCAAGGAAAAGAAAGGCCAATGAGCAACGCCTGTACTAATCCCCAAGAAACCTCGTGCCATGCCACCAGACATGCAGAGGCAGTTCTACATGCCATCCTGCCTGTGCGGGTAAGGAAGAAAGGCAGCACTGAAAGTGTCATCACTTATGCTTTCTATGACAACGGTAGCGGTGGCTGCTTCTTAACGGAGAATCTCAAACAACAGATTGGCGTGGACGGTGAAAGAACAGAATTACAGCTTGGCACCATGCATGGCCAAAGCCTTGTAACCACTACCGTTGTGAACGATTTAGTTGTAACAGATTTGGAGGATAAAAACCCAATCGAGATACCCCGATCCTATACAAGAATGGAAATACCTGTGACCGAACAGCAAATTCCTGCTCCGGAGGTGGCGAAGCAGTGGGAACATCTCCGTGGTGTCGCCGAAAGGATGCCAGAGTTTATACCGAACTTGGAAGTTGGGTTGTTGATCGGTAGTAATTGCCCTGCAGCAATGGAACCTTTAGAGGTAGTACCAAGTGGTGACAAAGGACCTTATGCAATGCGATTGCGTCATGGTTGGACTCTGACTGGACCTCTGCTAGTGAAGGACTCTCCAACTCCTGATAATGTTACTTGCCATAGGATCACGGTTCGGGAGGTGGAGTCAATCAAAGAGGTGGTATCGCCCCAAGCCATTCAGCAAATGTTTGAATTAGATTTCAACGACCACAAGTACGGCCCTGACGAATACGGTTACTCTCAAGAAGATAAGAAGTTCATCAGGGAGGTAAAGCAAGGCATTCGACATCAAGACGGTCATTATGTGATACCATTGCCGTTCAGAGAACCTCAGCTGACAATGCCAAACAACCGTGACCAAGCGCTAAAACGAGCAAATTGGCAACGAAAGAAGATGTTGCATGATGAGAACTACCGGAACGATTATGTCAATTTCGTAAATGAAATGATAGCAAGGGGATATGCACGAAAGGTGCCAGAAGACCGTCTGGAAGCTAACCCTGGGAAGGTGTGGTACATACCACACCACGGCATCTACCATCCAAGGAAGCCCCATAAAATACGTGTAGTCTTTGACTGCAGCGCCAAGCATAAAGGTACATCTTTAAACGACCAACTGTTGCAAGGCCCAGACCTTACTAATTCCTTGGTCGGAGTTCTCACACGCTTCCGGCAAGATCGTGTAGCGTTCATGGCAGATATAGAGGCCATGTTTCATCAAGTACGGGTCCCTGATGAGCAATGCGATTTCCTGAGATTTCTCTGGTGGCCTGATGGGAATTTGGAGGCGGCCATACAGGAATATCAGATGACGGTACACCTCTTTGGAGCAGCCTCTTCTCCGAGCTGCTGTAATTTTGCCTTGAAGCAGACAGCTGAAGACACAGAGCCCCAACGTGGATCACTCGTAGCCGAAACCATCCGTAGAAATTTCTATGTGGACGATTGTCTCCGTTCCGTCAAAGATGAACAAACTGCCATTGAGCTGATCCAGGGTCTCCACCAAGCATGTACCCATGGAGGTTTTAACTTGACCAAATTCATAAGCAATAGCCGCGCTGTTCTGGAATCCGTTCCGACAGAGAAGCGTTCTAAGGAAGCTAAGGATCTCGACCTGGGTCATGACCGTTTGCCCGTTGAACGTGCCCTTGGGGTACAATGGTGTGTGGAATCTGATGTCTTTGAATTTCGTATTATTGTTAACGGCAAGCCGCCGACAAGAAGAGGCATATTGTCAGTAATCTCCTCAGTTTATGACCCACTGGGCTTTGCCGCACCATTTACGCTCCCAGCAAAGAAGATACTCCAGGACCTATGCCGCGAAGAGATAGGATGGGATGACACTGTTCCTGACCAGTACCAAATAAAGTGGGCCAAATGGCTGAGCGAGCTTCCGCTGTTGGAGCAGTTCAAGGTTAGCAGGTGCGTCATACCAGCAGAGTTTGGAACTGTAATGTCCCGACAGATACATGTTTTCTCTGATGCAAGCTCCATTGGATATGGCACTGTTGCTTATTTGCGACTCCAGGATGACAGCAACCGTATCCACTGTACATTCCTTATTGGGAAGGCACGTCTGGCTCCAATCAAGCCGGTTACAATACCGCGTCTAGAGTTGACAGCTGCCACTGTATCTATTCGAGTTGGAGAATTGTTGAAGAAAGAGATAGATGGTAATCCCGAGTTCATGTACCATACGGATTCCACAACTGTTCTGCGTTATATCGCTAATGAACAGCAACGTTTTCACGTGTTTGTCGCAAATCGGGTGCGGCTCATTCGTGACCATTCGTGCCTGAACCAATGGAAGTATGTAGACACGAAAGAGAACCCGGCAGATGATGCTTCTAGGGGCTTGGATGGACTTGCTCTTGTAGGAGGGCGGCGTTGGCTAAAGGGCCCAGCATTTTTGTGGAAACCCGAAAGTGAGTGGCCACATCAACCGTTCACGGCAAGCCAGGTCCCAGAGGATGACCCGGAAGTGAAAAGGACAACCACAAGCAGCGCAGTCATCATTAATCAGTCAGCTGACGCCACAAGCAAGCTGATTAACTACTTCTCCAATTGGTATCAGTTGAAGAGAGCTGTGGCTGTGTTTCTGCGAGTTAAGAACATACTGCAAACCCGACGTAATGACCGTTTGAAAGTTAAGGATGAGGTCTCAAGTGATGGAAAGAACCTTACGGACCAAAGGTCATCTTCGACCATCAAGATGCTGAAGCCTAAGGGTATCGAAAGACCACACCTGCCTTTGACAGTGCAAGACTTAGTAAAGGCTGAGCTTGCCATCCTAAAGTTTGCCCAGTCTTCGGCCTTCAGCAAAGAAATCCATGTCCTCAGAGAGACGGAAAATGAGATGAATCTAGACAGAAAGAAGCTGCGAGGGCAGAAGAAAGCATTTGTAAAGAATAACAGCCCTATCCACCGTCTTGACCCCTTCTTAGAAGAGGGTATCCTCAGGGTTGGAGGTCGTCTCAAGCGCGCAGATTTGCCTCATGAAACAAAGCATCCAGCAATTCTGCCACAGAAAAGTCATGTTACAACGCTACTCATCCGCCACGCCCATAAAAGGTTAGGTCATGCTGGACGTGGACATGTTATCGCAACCCTGCGGGAGAAGTACTGGATCGTCAAGATGAATGCAGCAGTGCGCCATGTAATATCAAAGTGCGTCTTCTGTCGCCGTAACCACAGCAAACCAAGTGAACAGAAGATGGCCGACCTACCAAAGAATCGCATTTCACCAGCACCGCCATTTACTTACACGGGTGTCGACTACTTTGGGCCATTCATTATTAAGGAAGGACGCAGGGAGGTGAAGAGGTATGGCGCCCTTTTCACGTGTTTAGTCAGCCGAGCAGTCCACATCGAAGTCGCAAGTACGCTCGAGTCAAGTTCATTCATTCAAGCACTCCGACGTTTCATAGCCCGCCGCGGTCCTGTAAGAGAAATAAGGAGTGACAACGGCACAAATTTCATCGGCGCACGGAACGAGTTGCTCCAAGCCATAGAGGAGATGGATCACGAAGAGATCCGAGCCAAATTACGGGAAGAAAACATCGATTGGCTCTTCAATCCACCCGCTGCCAGCCACATGGGCGGTGTGTGGGAGCGGCAGATTAAGACCACAAGGAAGATTCTTGCTGGCCTAATGGAAGAGTACGGTCACTCCTTGAACGAAGAATCGTTCCAAACCCTTATGTGTGAAGTTGAAGCTATTATTAATTCAAGACCCCTGACGACAGTTTCTGGCGAGCCTGATGACCTCGAACCGCTTACTCCCAACCATATCCTGACAACCAAGTCAACTGTGATATTACCTCCCCCTGGGCAGTTTCAGAAGAATGATGTGTACGTGCGCCGCCGGTGGCGGAGAGTGCAGTATTTGGCGAATCTATTTTGGTCTCGGTGGAAGAAGGAGTATCTGGTAGTGATGCAAGAAAGAAGTAAATGGCAGCATCCTCAGCGAAACCTGGTTGAAGGAGATATCGTGATACTCCGAGAAGAGAACGTCCCACGCAATGCTTGGTCACTGGCCGTAGTTGTGCAAGCAGAGCCAGATGGCCAAGGCCTTGTCCGGTCTGCTGTTGTTAAGACACAATCAACTACTCTCAGAAGACCAATCAATAAGCTGGTTCTGATCCTACCCAAGGAAGAGCAGGAGAGAAATCAAGAGAAGTAAACCCCCCTTCGGGCGTTTAGGGGCCGGGAATGTTACCGCAGAACATTTGCGTGACTTTGTATTGCGTGACTTTGAATTCCGAACTGCGGCGGTCTGGACCGAGTGCTGGGTCCCGGATGACCACGCTAGTTTTTCGATTGACTAAGTGAACATTTTGGCGTTAGATTTCTACGGTCGAGGAGTTTAGCTTATGTTATAATTTACGGTTTTACGGCTTAACGGACATAATAACGGCTTTCAAGGACTCTAAGGTGTTGGCAAGGTTATAAGGACACAGATGTAAGTTTTTTGGCCAGTTGTAATGATTCGTTTTCTTGTAATATTATTTCTGTTGTAATAATTCAACGCTCTACCTGCCGTTGTAATTCTGGTTCTTTGTTTCCTTTGTATTTTTAGTTTTCGTTACCACACAATCACACCTATTTGTTTCAACGAACGTGCGTAACGACTCTGTAATAAAATGGATTCTATTTGTTATTAGACGTCTTGGTCCGTTTCCTCGCAGCGAAGGCGGTCCTGCGACCACTCAGGGTACTACCCCTGGGCTATTGGCACATGGTTTTCCGACTCTAAATCCAAACATGGAAGATCCAGCAGTTTGTCGCAGACTGGCTCGACGCGGATTGGCTCGTCCGTCAAAGTTGAGGACTGGACAAACTTGTGGAGGTTTTCTCGATTTTAAGCATTTATTTCTTAATTGCTTATCGAGGCACAACTTGAGCTATTGGGAAAGATTAACCTGAATTGACATACATGTATGTATGCTTCTTTAATCAAGGATTTTATAATTAGAATTTTGTCGCAATGATTCTAAAACTAACATGATCGTTTATTAAATTCTAAAGATATTTATAGGGATCGTCGTTTACTTTTGCATATTATTAAAATATTCCCAACAGATAACTTTACCACAGACAATTTTATGATGTCAAGATATTTTTACTAGTGAACTGTTTAAAAACAAAATAAATAACCATAAAATGAGAATCAACTATCATGTAGTGTTGTCTGCATTATTAACCAATTAGAAGATGGAGAGGCAGACCTACAGAAACAAAAAATCACACATTTAAATGTTGAAAGGGGCACTATTGTACAATGAATGAAAACTGCTGCAGTGTTGCTTGGGGACATACGATCCTGGGGGCAGGGCATTTGTCCTCTTTCTTCGTGCCCACCACGGGGCATTTGGCAGCTTAAGTGCCCTCACTCTTGCGAATTTGCCATCCAAGAAAAAAAATTCTAATGCCCGGGGGGTTAGCTGGGGGGGGGGGGAAGGCGCAGCTGGAATTGACCGATGCATAACCAATACACCATAAACACTGGCGTATAAGCCAGCCCCCCCCAGATACAGTTTACACATACAAGGTGCACTTACAAAGATAAACTCCACAAATTCCTTGTGTTTGCATGTTCCAGCCTTTACTATATAGCAGTGGCAATATTGCTATTGCCACCTCAGTCTTTTCTCCTGAAACAGAGAACAGCAGTATTTAGTGGTGTCACATGTCTATTAGATTTGTTTTATCCATTTTTCTTATCTTTCTTTTCTTTTGTCTCGCTAGTCATTGACTATAAATTTGTCACATAAAACAAAGAAGGGTTAACAACTGGAATCAAGACAAATTTGCAGTTCAGTGTGCAACCACTAGGCAGTCTTAAGGAAAAAAAACATGGCAACAACGGCATGCAGCAGCACAAGCCATTACTTAATACCTCATCTTGTAAAAGCAAATGTGTAAACACAATAATGCAAAACAATGCCAAAACACTTTATTTAATCAACTGGTGCGAATGTGGTCACTTGCAATGGTACAGCGCTTGAAAATCTGCCGAAAATGCCATCACTTGCAAACTGTACTAAGCATAAAGATCTCACATTATGAAATTTAGTGTATAAACAGGATAATTCAACTTGATAAAGATTCCGTGATGGAGTCAAAAGTTTGTGGCTTACATAAATTTTGGATCCTGTGAAAGAAATCTGATTTGTTTTGATTCAATATGACAGGATCAAGCACCATGTTTTTTCACTAATGATAACTCAAACTGCGTGTACCAAGAATAACAGATAGACAGACAGACAGCCTTTTTTTCACCATGATTAAAATTAAAGCTCTGCAGCTTGTGGGGTTGTGAAAAATAATAAAAACTAACATTAAGTATATACAAAGCTAAGTAAAATCTAGCCTGCGAGCAGGCTCACTTAGTGTGTTATTCGCGCGAGTATCTTGGCGGCGGCAGTTGGAATGCGAAGCGAGCCGGCGAGAAGAATGGGGCGAGCAAAAGTGAGCCTGCACAAAAGCCATTGAATTTTGAATTCTCCTTGTTCGTCCACGAACGCAGCATTCTGATTAGTTTGAAATGACACGCGATGACAGACTTTATTATTGTGACAAATAACAAGCAAGGGGGTGTTATTGTTTGTTGCCTTCAGACTGTGAGCAGTCTCTTTCTTCTCCTAGTTTTAGCAAGAAGGAAAATAGGAGGAGTGCTCAGAGTCTATCGGTTTTTCAATCAATTCAATCTCTTAATGTGACTCAGCTGGTTGCGTCTGGCTAGCAATTGCGGTTTTGTGTCATTTTTTAGAATATTGGCCATGTTTATTTCGGTTATTGCAGCCTGCTTTTAGTGCGTGGTAGTTTTCAAGCTTCTCTTCTTGGGATCTCCGAAATGACAGGATCTGTACCATTAATTTTTATTTGACCATGCAATGGGCATTACATTATCTTGCAGTCTTTATTACACCGAGATTGGTTACTTGTTATTGTGGGAAGATGGTATTGCTTGTTCCTGTTTACAGATGTTTGCAACGCATCATGTAAGGGTGAAGTCTTCTGCGGTAGCGGCTCTATACTCTTTGTAACTGCAAGTTTCATGTCCTTGGAGTTCGATATTTTTAACTTGTTATGTGTTCTTGTGCATCGATTCTGAGTCATCAGCACAGATGCCTTTGCGATTTGATTTCTCGAGGATTCCTAGTTCCATACTGGTTTCGAGTAGAACACATTTAAACGTGGCGAAAATTGTCAACTGTGTTTATAATTTTCTTTTGCGCTATTCTGGCACATTCATAAAGAACTCGATCCTCTCAAGTGTGAAAATCTGCTGTTGTGTTTGTTTACATTTTGCTTCGCTTGTATTGGTTAGATATTTGATACCTTGACAGTTGAGACTTGTCACCTCACAGGGGTGGAATTCAAATTTCAACGGCTTTTGTGCAGGCTCACTTTTCCTCGCCCTATTCCTCTCGCCGGCTCGCTTCACTCGCCGACTTCCGGCGCCAAAATACTTGCGCGAATAACACACTTAGTGAGCCTGCTCGCAGGCTAAGTAAAATCGGGTCACACAAAATGCTTTAAAAGAACCCCTCAAAACTAAGAACTAATTTCTTAAGGCAGCTGTTCTTAAGGCATAAAGATCTCACATTATGAAATTAAAATAATGTGTAAACATGATAATTCAAAACATATAATATTGTGCCTGGCAAACAGTAATTGAGGAGTACTTTGCAATATTCAGTCTAAATGAAAGGCTTAACAACGCTAAAACGCGAGTTTTCCTTCAAAGTAAGTCTTAATACTCTCTGTTAGCCTGCCAATGGAAGGGGTCTCATACAAATGCTCGCATAAAAACTGTGCATGTATGCACGTACGCCACACGCTCATACCGTAATTCACACGTTCTGTGGTTGCACCAAATCATCGCTTGTTTAAAACGCAAATAGCGAGCTGTACAATTTGTTGAGTATTAATGACTTACTCTGGTTTTTAAAGAAACCGTTTGAGGTTACGGGAATTCGGAATCATGGAACACAATTCACACTAACCTTGAAAGTCTACATTGGTTGTTCCATGTTCCAGTGTCAACCATGGAGTCGCCAGAACATTGTGAAACACTTTCTTGCAGACCTGCCGGCTCCTGCTCTTGATTCTGACCTCTCTGAACTGCTTTCGCACGGTGAACCTCGCTATTTTCTACCATTTTCTTACGAAATAAAACGAAGTCCTTCCATTTCAACTTGAAACAAGAAAAGCCCCAGGGGCATTAAAACCCCGCCGTTGTTTTCCTCCCCCCCCCGGGGGTGTAAAATATGTTACGGTCACTCGAGATAAAAGCCCTTGCTTGTGTAGCGAAAGACACGACGAGTATTTGTTTGGCCGAGCGAAAACCTGAGGTCTAGGGCAAGTGACCACCCAAAAAAACAAAAAAAACGGAAAAAAATGGGTATTACTAGACCCCGTCCTGACGGCGGGGTAATAATAACCGCCTACCAATTCGGGCTGCGCGCGCATAGTATAATTCAACAACGGCTTTCACAGAATAAATTGACTTGGAAAGAGAGGGTTGGGGAGGGGAGGGACGAAAAGCACAAACTCAGTTTGCTCAGAAATTTCATGTGTCACCCGTCTCAAAGAGTAGCGAATTGAACAAAGTTCCCTATCCTTTTTTCAAGAAGGAAAAATCAAGTTAAACCTATTCTGTGAATACTAACAAATTCACGCCACCGATTCCTTCGATTTGCCTGGCCCCGGGGGTGTCCGGAAATTTCACACTCCTATGACAACTACAACTGTCCAAAAGTATCACGGGCGAACATAGCGCGGGACTTGATGAATTTTGGCGCGGATCGCGCGGATTTGCACATTTGTGAAGGCAAGGGCTATGGCTATAGGTATATTTTATAGTTTTGTACGTTCCTTGTTCCTCGTAAAACGAAGACGGCACTTTCACCCACTGACGAAAATAGCCTTTCCCACAGGGCAGTTTTAGCAAAATGGAAGCTATACGGGTAGCCCTCGTTTCGACTTGGATCATCTGCCCCCGTCTTCGGCAAATGTCCACATGTCTTATCCGAGAAAAAAAAAGGGAATTCATCCGTCATGTACCAATGTATCGCTGTTGAAACTGGTAAGTTAACAAACTACTTTATTTTGTATTTGACTGTTGATCCTATTAATATCATCTTGGGCTTTTCTAGGTCGAAAGGGCCTAATATAATGTACCAGCCAAATTGAAGCTTCAACATCCTGGCCCCTCCCCCCCCCCCCCGGGCATTTGAACTTTTGACGATTGGCTTGTTCAAATTCCTCCCCTCGGGGCAAAAAAGCCGTTCAAATGCCCCACCAATTAGTACTGAAATACCTCTCCTCAAAGACAAATTTCGTCTTCAAGCAAACACTGTTCACGGTTTTCAGAGAGAGATATGCCGTAAAGACACCTTCAAACTTCTTTTAAAGACCATTTTGAGAGAGTTATTCACTAACAAAGGCGAAATTCTATCCTAGAAATCCATCAAACCCTGTAAAAAGCGAAAAAACTCACAGGCGTATTAGGCTAGAACAAGAGATAAATTTGGTTCAAATTCACCACCCTTCCAAGGCAACGTTCAAATTCCCCCCTCTCCAGGCATGATGCACAGTCAAATGCCTGGGGTATGCCCAGGGGGGGATGTTGAAGCTTCAATTTGACTGGTACATAAGGGAACGTTATTGATTGTGGACAATCGATAGGCTCCAGCAAACATGGAGAATAAGTCTTCTTGTAAGTTTGTATTTATGTTTGTGTAAGAAGCTACAGTAATTGAATGCAAACAGTGTAAGACAATTTGAGAACCACAATTTTTTTTAGGAATATCGCCAATCTTATCTCAAATTGCACAAGAAGTCATGTCACTGCTTTTTATAGATATAATCTACTGTGAATATTACAGGTTTCATTACAGTCAAAGCTCTCATAAGCGACCACCTCGAGAATTCAAAAAAGTGGTTGCAACCAGAGCTGGTCGCTTAATAGCCCTTTTCACAGTTACCTTTTCTCATTTGCATTACAATGTTTTTGAACATGGATGTGAGGCAATTTCGGGCAATTTTGCTCTTTTAGCCCGAAATTGCCTCACATCCACGTTCAAAAGCATTGTAATGCAAATGAGAAAAGTTAACTGTGAAAAGGGCTATTACGAGAAGTAGACTACGAGCAGTCTCTCTTTCCACTCAGGGATCGTCGTGCAAAACGAACAAGCAAGCAAGCACGAATTGTTATGTGACACGCGAAAAAATTGCCTGCCACGTTGATACGTGAGTGTAGTGAGCCGGGTGTATCAATGCAGCAGCCTATTTGCAGCTTGCTACACTTGGCTTGTCACGTAACAATGCAGCAGGCTGTTTTCGTCCGCTTGTTTCACTCGACTACCCTGAGCAGAAAGAGAGACTGCCTGTAGTCTAACGAGAAGGGGCTCTTGTAAAAGAACCACGTGGTGAAACAATGGAGGGTGGTCGCTTATGAGAGCTTTTGATGGTCACCAATAGTACTGCAGATTTGTATGTAAATATTAAATATTTTTTTTATAGAAGGGGATTGCATATACACTGTACATTTACGTGTACAAGTCAACAACCATTAGCACTTATGCTATGTATTACTCTGAATTAGCTCAAGAAGTGAGTAGTTTTATTTAAGTGTTGACTGAGTGGTCATCTTCAAGCAATTATAAGAAACAAAGAATAAGACCAGTCAGAAATTCAACAAAGTGGTCGCAGTTGGTTACAGGAACAATCGCTTTTAATGAGAGCTTTTCATTACAGAGCTGTTCACTTAGGGAGGGTTCATAATTTATGTAGGGGGGGGGGGGCTATGGTGTTTTTTAGCAGGTGTATGATTTTTCCTTTTAGGTTTTGGGGGGGGGCTATCGAAAATTTCTCCCAATGTGAAAGGGGGTATAAGGGGGGACCATTCAAAAAATTCCATAAAAACTGCCACCATCCGTTTACCAATATTTAGCAGAAGGATCTGTAAATGAAGTTCTAGTATAGCTGGAGCTTATAAATACAAAGTAACAGTCGATGTCAATGAATAATAAACTCACGCTGATGCTTGCTTTCTCAGAACTTTTATTTATAATTCCATGTTCTTCTCTTCTCCAGAGGTCTCTTTGCGTCTCTAAGAGGCGGGGATGGGGAAAGAGGAGGGAGACCGTGCCTTTCACTCTTCCCATTGTCCCCCGTGCTATTAATTTTTAATTTTTATTTAAAATTTTATTAATGGGATACCAGTGGGCACCTCTGCAGAGGAGAGTCCATGTTCTTACGTTTATATTCCAATTGGTGGTGAAGCTTAATCAAACCACTAACTACTTTATAACTGGCTGTACAGCATGTATAGACCACATTAAAAATGGCCACAATTGACTCCATTGCAAGATAATATTTTAAATCTAATTTGTACGTCCTTAAGGTATTCTAGAAAGCTAAATTCTATTTGTATGATGTGAGCATTCTGTGTGTATTTTTCATGTGAAATTATATTAATGGAATGATGCCTCAACAAACCAATTAAATGGCCATTTTTAGCTGGTGTAAGCTGTATCCTTTTATTTATGCTTATCATCAGTTTGATAAATTTAAGTTTTTCATTCTCAATAAACTAATTACTAGTGTTGCTTATTAAACAATTGTCATTATGTGGTTAATTGTGAGACTAAAAATGCCTTGTTTTAGTCATCAGGGTGTTTTGGGTGGTGGTGGTGGAGGGGGGGGGGGTCATGATATTTTGCCTACGGTTGTGGGTTATGCAATGAGGAGGGCCAGGAAAAAACACACACCAAATAATGGGGGGAGGGCTTTCAAAAAATGCAAGGGAAAAAATCTAAAATCACCATAGCCCTTAACTTCTACATAAATTGTGAACCATCCCTTATGAGAGTCAGGTCACAAGAAGAATTTCGACTGTATTCTGATTGGTTCCCTAGCTATTTGAGGTATATGTTGTTGTTGCTGCTGTACGTAATCATTATTATTATTATTATTATTATTATTATTATTCCAGAGTCTGGGCCTCGTGACGAACGGACGTGTTCGATGAGCTCCGCTATCCGTTCTTCTCGGACATGTGAAATCAAAGATTTTTGGTAGCCATTTCGGAAGTTTCACTCTTAAAACTCAATGTCAGAAACGAATACAAAGAAAAGAACTGAACGTGGCTCTTTTGACGAGGGAATTTCACCGAAACACAAGGTTACACGTGTAATGGCGTCTCCGTCGGCAGAAGCCGAATCGCCAGCCACGTTGGAAATGGACGAGCCAAGCTTACGAGATATTCACCAAATACTTATTGAAGTCCAAGGCACAATCGAACAGCTGCTGAAAACAAGTTTCCAGCTAAGCACCGACGTCGCTGAGCTTAAGAACAGCGTGAAAAAGAACAGGCAAGAGGTGACAAATCTCAAACAAGAACTGGTGAAACAGAATAAATACATAGCGTCGCTGGAGAAACAACTAACCAAAACAAGCAAATATGTCAAAGAACACGCAGACGAGCTACAAGATATTCAAGTAAACCTCGATAATTTGGAACAATACTCTAGAAAAAACTCCCTAGAGTTCCATGGTATTCCCGACGAAGTCAATATACCAACAGACCAAGTCGTATGTAAAATTGCCCAAGCCATCGGTGTAGAAATACAGGAGGACGACATAGAAATCTCGCACCGAATTGGACGTAAGAGAGGAGACAAAGCGGTCCTGGCGAAATTCGTAAGTCATAAGGTCAAATCGAAGATATATAAAGCCCGCGCTAATCTAAAAGCTGTATCTGTTCAAAGTCTCTTCCCTGATTCCTCTGTCCCCTCGGTGCGAGGAACTACGGCTCGCCCAAAGGGAATTTATATCAACGAGAATTTAACCCCGTATCGCAAAGAGATGATGGGTCTTGCGGTAGAAAAAAGGCACGACGGAAAGATCAACAAAGTGTGGACACTTGATGGTAAAATCTTTATCAAAACCACTCCGACGGGAAACCCTCGTCAAATGTTTTCTGTAGAAGATGTCAAAGAACTTTAAAAAGTCAATCGCTTAAACTTAAGGGAAGAACGGCCGGCCCCTCAAGAAACACCAGAACAGTGTACCAGACTGACTAGCGTATGTATAATTATATGTTGTTTCGTTTTTTCTGTGACATTATAATGTTTACGCGTAAGTTATCGTCATACTTTTGTATTACTCTGTTTTGTACGAGTCGAACACGAACAAAATATTCTATCTTTAAAACAATCAATATCCAAAATCACCATAGAATTTAAATTATTCTCTCTAAATGTTAGAGGTTTGAGAAATCTGCGTAAGAGGCGAAGCATTTTTTCCTACTTAAAAGATCAAAACTGTGCTATTTATTTACTCCAAGAAACTTTCTCTCAGCCGCAAGATGAACTAATTTGGAACAGACCTAAATACTCCAAGGAAAAATGAGCTTAAATTTAATTATTGTCTACTATTTGCAAAGTACTACCTATACTACCAGAAAGTGTACTATAAAGCTTGCAATATTACTGAATTTGTGTTAAAATTGGAACAAAAACTATTTATTGAGAGTCGTCTTAAAAGAAGACTTCTTGTGTGAAAATGCTTTTGCCCTTAACACGTCTTGTAAGTACTTTCGTACTATATTTTATATTTTATGGTTTTGTGTTCGACTACACTATTTTTTTTGTATTATCCTAGTTTTACCTTTGCTTAATCCTTTTTTTTTCTTTGTGTGTATTTTTTCCCGATATATTATCTTGTGTTATTTCCTTTTCAAATGTAAAAAATGTATTGCAAAGTGCGGTAAGGTAGTTAATATACCAAAATGTTTCTGTTAATAGCTAAAGAAATGTCAGTGTAAAAAATGTATGTAATGTCATGGCAATAAAAATTATTAAAAAAAAAAACAAAAAAAAATTATCATTATTCCAGCAGCTGGTACATGCATATCAAAGCCTAGTATACATGCATATAATGCATAGGGTTAAAACAAAACTTTAAGGGCAACTCTTTCTGGCAAGAGTGTTACATGTATTTAGTAAGTCAACCCCTTTCGGCAGTTGGTATGTCAGAGGGTAATGCGCAAGGCTGGAATATTGTCCAAACAATGAGCAGTTGGCCCAACAGAGTGTTTTATTAAGTGGGTGTTGGTAAAGCTGATTTCATTGTTACAGACAATGTCATTAGTCAATATTATTTTTACCACCTTAATGACTGCCTCAATTAAAGATTACTCTTGTTGTAAATTCATACTATCTCTACTGTTGAACCCCATCTAAGGATCTTAGCCACTCTATCAAGAAACAACTACCTCATTATTATGGCTAGTACTTTTTTGGCCTGAAAAAAAATCCTGTCTGTTTCTTGTCTTTAAACCCATTGATATGACGACCCCTCTTTAAATGACTACATGTACATCTCTTTGACCTGATGGGTCATTTTACTGCTCTATCAACTTCTATCAATCGGATACAAAGGATTTGTAAGCATTACTCATATTATCCATGTTAAAATTAATATTGAGCACATTCACAGGAATATTTGTCATTCATGACAAAACACCATTTATGCTAATAATTGGATTTATCAACTGAGTTGATAAGGTAAATTGGCCACCAACTTTCAATTTTGTGTTTCACGTCCCCACCGACGCAGCACCACAGTTTCTCTAACCCCACTATTTCAGTATGATGACATACTTGAAAAGAGTTTGATGGATTAAAGGTGAATCTTGTTCTTGTTAATCTTGTTCTCAAAACATATTTCTCAATCTATTGGGTGGTTTTACCTGATGTACATAGTTTTATGTCCCACACAAGGTGTCTCTTTGGCCAGTGATCCTATCCCTTTCAATCTGTGATTGTAACAAAACAAGCTCTTCTCATTAAGTGAATTTCATTTACATTGTGCAAGTGTTAGGCAAATGACCTTCTCAACCTTGTCGTTTTCAGATTTCTTGCCTTTGTCAACTACCATCCATGGCACTGGTAAATATTTGAAAGAGCTGGACAGTTTACTACAGGAACATCACTTTTCTGGCTATTTTGTATCAGCTTCAATCAGTGCTTCATGAAAGCAAAATTTTGGAGGGAAAAACAGCATTGCATGGCAAGTTGGATACAGAATTTATTTAAAAAATTTCATCTAATCCACATCAATTTATTTATGAGGTCTGATTGAACTAGGATTGTAAGGAAAGAATGAGACAAAATTAATGTTTTTTTGGCTTTGCTTTTTTGGTCTATAACAATTAAGTCGGACAATAGAGACACTTCCTTTTGTAGAAGGACTGTCCATTGAGATGATGGGTTTTTTTGCCACTAATATTAACTGTGATTTGGAAAGATTTATGAAATTTTATTTCTATGTTCATTTTGCCAGTCCATAACTTAATTAATACAGGCCGTCTCTCTTTGTAATGAGTCTTCTCCACTCTCTTAGCAGTAATGTTCGAGAAAAAAATATGCAAGAGTTGCAACTCAATTAAAGAATATTTGTTTCTTTGTGTCATTAGCAACCATTCCTGCTCTTAAGATGACACATCTTTTATTAGCAGGGCTGCCAAGATGACGCATCTTTTGCCAGTTTGTGTTTGCTGTTGTCACAAGAAATAAATGATGATAACTCATGATCAAGAGCAGTTGGTAAAAAGCAGAGCAAAAACAAAAAACAAAAACAAATAAACAAACAAACTAACTAACTAATGATTCAGGCTGTGGCAAAACAGGATGCTTTCTTGAAACAATATTTTAGTCTACTGCAATGATAAGTAGAATTAAGGACATGCGCAGCCCATACTACTAAGTCTCGAACTAGCGAAATGAACATAGAAATGTTAAAAAAAAATTCAAAGCAGGGACTTTTAGTTGATTTTGCCGTCTATCACTAAACTTTCGTACGGTGCGCCCAAGCTTCTGAGCTGATGAAATCCAACTTAGTCTACAGCAAAAACATCTTTTCCCAAACTAGGTGTAGGGATTTTCTGTCTTTCAACTATGATAACACACCTAACCTGCATGAACTGCTGTTAGATAATAAATTAGCCAATTAGGATATGCCTGGCACCAATCAGAGCAATTAGGCATTTCTTGTTGACACAATATTAATTCCAGAAAAGTGTTTGAGTGCTGACTAGTAATCAGTTCAACCCATTTCCCAAACTAAATCAAGTACTTGACTAATCAAATTTGATTACTTTTAATTTGTGATCACCTATAATGCATGAATCTGGTATTTCACTTTGTAGAGTATGTAACTTGAGATTATAAAATAACTAGTTATAAAACCAGTAATATGTACTCTTACTACAAGTGCAAATGGGAAGCAAAATCACTGTGTCTGGTTTTGTTGCTAGGGCTCCTTTTTGAAATGACCCCTTTTTCAAACTCTCAAACCGTAGAGGAGTGGTATGTGCACAAAAGCAAATAAGTAAAGTCTGAATTCCAGTTTGTAAGTCAAAGTTTTAAATTGCAGAGTAGGTGGAAGCTTGTAGTTGCCCAGATGTTTCATCTTTAGGCAGCACACCGGAAACGGGACAGGACAGATGTTTCATCTGTTAAGTTAGCAGAAACCTACTCTGTGGGCTGAACAACTACATGATAACGGATCACAAAACTAAATCATTGCTAGGGCTCCTTTTTGAAATAACCCTTTTCTAAACTCTCTACTGTAGAAAATTATAGGGATGTCATTTAGGAAATGAATACAAAATTCAATTTGGTAACCTTGGAAATTTTTAACTCCAATTTGTAAGTTTAACATTGCAGAGTAGGTGGAAGCTTGTAGTTGCTCAGATGTTTCATCTTTAGGCAGTGCACCAGAAATGGGACAGGACAGATGTTTCATCTGTTAAGTTAGCAGAAGCCTACTCTGTAGGGTGAATAAATAATGGATTTAAAATACTAAAACGTTTTCCCATTCATGTTGACTATCGAATCATGATACTATTTCTACAGTAAATGCAGTTTTTAAATCATGCCCCTTTCCGCTCATTTCAATGAGAAGCTCTGGACCCAAAAATACAGTGGGTTTGTTTCTATTGCCTTTTATCTATTGCCTGCAAGAAAATGACTTCGTGTGACTAAATGTAGTGAGGTGTAATGAGTTGAGTTGATGAAGTCATTGATTTTGTCAGAAGTTCCAAAACGAAAGTCCCTTTACATCAGAAATGATCTTTGTATTAAATCCAAAATCCTTGAAATAAAATTAAATGCTTACAGGGGGGATCTTTATCCACCCCATGACTTGTCTTCACTATTCGCCCTTCATAATAGCCCATGTTCTTTTGCCACTAATTGCCAATTTTTCACTAATTGTAAATTTTTGTCTTTAAATTTCCGCAAGAGAGCTGATGCAAAAAAGCCTTTGTGCCAGGTCAAAATTATCGAACATGTGCTGTTATAGGTGCAACTGACTCCAGTTTTACACCCCATTTAAGTCGCTTGAAATTAAGTTGGAAGGAGGGGTATGAAAAAGTTGATACATTTTTAACGGGATTATTTTTGCTGAGGGGTACTTCACCAGCCTGTCTCCCCGTTTCTTATTCGGATAGCAGAGCATGGGCCTACCCGGCACGTTTCACTGCGCATTTTTGACACATATTTGGTATGAACACATCGCACCATGCTCAGTGGTGCGGTCATGCACCAACATGTGTGCTTTTCTCGTCACCAGGGCCTTCTCTGCGTTTAAAAGGGCCGTTGGAGATTTTACTGTGTGACACGATCAAATGGCGTTCACTTACCTTATTTTCAGCGGATGGCAAACATTTGTTTTCTTGCAATCTAAAACCGTTATTCAAATGACACGGAGTATTTTAATTGTTTCACGCGTCAAAATACTCCAGGTGTTTTGGAGTATTTTGGCAGCCTTTCTCAGGGGTTTCTCCGCATGCCATTTTTAACCAGCGGCTGGATTCATGAAGCCCTCCTCAGGTAAGATATGTCCTATGTATTGTTAGAAAACAAAAGTCTTTTGTTAAAAAAAGACAATACTTAGGATTCATCTTTACTTAGGACAGCTTTGTAAAACAATACTTAGGATTCATCTTTACTTAGGACAGCTTTGCAAAACAATACTTAGGATTCATCTTTACTTGGGACAGCTTTGTAAAACAATACTTAGGATTCATCTTTACTTAGGACAGCTTTGCAAAACAATACTTAGGATTCATCTTTACTTGGGACAGCTTTGCAAAACAATACTTAGGATTCATCTTTACTTGGGACAGCTTTGCAAAACAATACTTAGGATTCATCTTTACTTGGGACAGCTTTGCAAAACAATACTTAGGATTCATCTTTACTTAGGACAGCTTTGCAAAACAATACTTAGGATTCATCTTTACTTGGGACAGCTTTGTGAATCCTTCCCCGGGAGAAGATCCTGGGGTCGGGGTTGTGCGCGAGCCTCGTGTAAGCGATTTTCCAAGGTTTCCGGTATGCGCTGTGAAAATTGTTACACATACAAATGATCCAACATTGTAGTTTCGGCCAAGAAATTTTGATTTCACTCTAAATACTTTCGTCGAAGTAAGTATTACTGTAAGTTTGCACCTTCCTAAAGGGACACTGTAACCAATTTTTTAAGGTAACTTTGAAAAGCTAAACTGAGACAAATTCCAATCAGAGGAAACCCAAAAATACTGGTTGCGTTTCGTTTAAAACTACTTTACCAGTTCTCTGAAACTATAATAAAATATGTTTGGCTGCAGATCGCTAGGATAGACATGGACTGCAAATTGAAAACATCAGGCTTTCCTTCTCTTGACGTTCTAGGAGTATTCTGTTTAATTTAAATTTCAGCACATTTTTCGCCCCAAAACGAAAAATTCCCGTGGCAGAGTCCTTTGAAAGACGTCCATTGGGACAAACTGAAATAAAACGACTGTCGTATTTCAAATTCGATGTTTGAATTTGGCTAGCCTGTTCCAGGCGTTCCGGGCCGATTGTGTGGGGCATCGCGCTGAATAGAAACTTCACGACTTCCTTTTTGGTCACAAGTTGGCTGCAATTTACCAACAAAGTGACCTAAAGACGGTGTGTGAGGTTAGAGGTTGCAGTGTCCCGTAAAAGTCCGGAAGAAACTGGTTTAATCCGGTTTCCTTGTTAGTTGACGGTCAGGTTCTTCGCGACCCGTTATGTAATATATGTGGCAGTATTAACGCGGTTCCACCGTATATTTTGCTCCTATGGTAATCATGAGAGTAATGCGCGCAAATTTCCTAATGTGATATCTGCGAATTTGGTGAAGATGGCCATATTTGTACCGATAGCAAATGTGAGCGTTAACGGGGTTCCAGCGTATACTTTGCCCTATAGTAAAATGAGAAAAATGCAGGCAAATTTCTGAATTTGATATGTATGCGAATTTGGTGAAGATGGCCATATTTGTACCGATAGCAAATTTGAGATAATACACTTAAATTTGTTGATTTGATAGTAATATAAATTGGGTGTTAAGGGGCATATTTGCCCCTGTAGCAAACCATGGGTATAACACAAACAAATGTATTTATTTGTAGCTGCGGTAAATGTGATAAAACAATGAAGCAAACAAATAGGTTTGCACCGTGTTTTCCTTGATTTACGCTGATAGCAAATGTAGTTTTTTTGCACAGAGAGCAAATCTAAAGCAAATGTATGGCAAAGATGTTGATTTACTGAGGTATCAAAAATGAAGCAAATGTGAAGTAGAGGTGATATTTACGTGGTATTTGCGCGCAAATTCAGCGGAAGCAAACATCTGCTCTTACATTATCATTGCCTCCAGAGCATATTTCGGTCAAATTTAGAACCCCAAATTTGCATCATATTTACTTCAGTTGTGAAGCTGCTCAAATCTATTTTTTCGTCCAGTGGCAGTACCTTTCTATGGTGCTGTTGTGTTGTTTTATTGAATTATTTCAGGTTTTACTAAGTGAAAATTTTGGAACTGAGGAATGTTGGCGTTCCGCCCTGGCAGCTATATTGCGAGGTGTATTGTAAATAAGGTAAGACGACTGGACAGGCGAACGACTCAATAAATTTGCGAAATTCAGTTCCAAACACAGTAGAACAAGAGAACGTTGCAGCGCGTTTTTTTGTTCTTTTCTCTTTCGCTGAAAAGATGTATGTTTCTTTGTATCTGAAATTTAAACAAGTAAATTTTCTTTGATGTTGGTTATGCATTTCAGGCTGAAATCAAGCCACACCATAATGGTTCGGTTACGTTTCCTTTTTCGCTTCTTCGGAGCAGTTGTCTTTCTAATCGGAGCTTTGACCACATTTATGGCTCTAAAAAGTCTACATTTGGTATACGAATGCCACGGTGAAGAACAGAGAGGCAGTGAAGATAAACAACCTTGCTCTACCGACCACTTGCGAAGTCTCTCCGAAAATCATCCGAAAATCCACCGAAGATACAGCTAAACCATCGTCCAACAGGGGAACGACAAAGGCAACACCTCCCGTACTCCAAACGACGAAAAAACCCGAGAAAAGAAAAAGCTTGGTGATCTTTGGGGGTGATCGCTCGGGCACAACATTTCTGACGAACCCGTTTAGCGAAGATCCAAATGTCTTTTCTGTGTATGAACCGCTGTGGATAACACGAGACTGGTCGAGGGCGGAAACTGGCAGAAATCTCACAAAAGATGTCACAGAAGTTATAAGCGTGCTAAATGAGTTGCCATTTTATTGACAAACCGACAGCCTTAAAATTCCTTGCTAGCACTTCAAAAAAGTGGGCGCCTGGATTATTTAAAAATCCTCTTTCAATCTCCTCCAATATGCAACAAGACTAACGATGAGAGAAAGTTTTAACCACAGCGTCACTAAAGTAGCCACTGTGCGTGTCTCTGAGCGAAAACTCTCCAATGTTTTCCCACGGATAATTTACGACAATCCTGACACGGAAATTAAACTTTTGCACGTTGTCCGCTATCCACGAGGGAGTATCAACTCGAATCCACCTGGGATGGATCAAGGATTTTCAGTGGTCACGTTTCTTTAGTCAACCACGCGCAACCTGCGAGGCCATCACGCAGAACGTGAAGTACGGTGCGAGCCTCGAGGGGAGCTTGAAACAGCATTACAAAATGGTGCGTTACAAAGACATCGCTTCTTCCCCTGTGAAAACGGCCCAAGAGATTTACAAGTTTGCCGGGTTTGAAGTGCCAGAGAGCTTGATTCATTGGATTGTGCAGACTACAAATCCAAGCAAAGAAGCGCTTTTGTAAGAGTCAAAGAAGGCGTTTTCTCCCGTTCGAAATGCCACAGCGAACGTAGAGAAATGGCGGGGGGAAGCTCCTATTGAACGAACCCGGATTATTGAGAGAGAAGGTAGTGAACTGTTTGATTTACTTGGTTTGGATAGACTGACATAGCGACTGTAGTGGTAAATGGCTTTCATTTGATAAAAGTTTGATAGAAATACGAAAAAAAAAAAAAACCAGCGTGAGAAGGACTGTCCGGTCCGGGTCCATCAACGCGCTGTTTCTCTGGATATGTCAAGAGCTGGCTGGAAGCCGTTTCTATTGAAGAAGTGAAAAATGCGACAATCCCCCAAAACGGTTTCTTTAAAAAAATTTTCTTTCTGTTTGTAGTTAGTCTACTCCTACTTTCCGCCTTGCGAACAGAAACGATGTTTTGAACTAACAAACGCCAATGATTGTTTTCTTACGTGCGAAGCGGACACTGGACACTGTTTTCTTTTTTCTCTACCGTAAGTTTGTTTTTAACTGGACTCACAATACAAAAATACTATCGTGTTATCGAAGAGTCACTGTTCATTATGACGCGAATACAGTTACAGTTTGTAAGTGTGCAGTACTAAACTGTAGCAAATGAATTTTGAAATGTAATATTTCTCTTCTCAAGAGGTCAGTTTTATCAATGACGTGCAAGGCCAACAAAAAATTTCTGAGTTTCGTTTCCAGTTTACTCGCTCCTAGTTAGGCTCCCAAAAGCTGTCCGTAGGTGACTTCTATATACGGTAGAGGTCAGAGTCGCACACCAGCCAAGGCGGAGGCCAACACGGCCGGAGGTTATCCCCGTTTCTGTAGCATGAAGCGACTGATAGTAGTTCTACTCCCCCTGGATGGGATGCTAGTCCATCGCAGGGTTACCTCCAGCAGTATGTCGCCGTTACCAATTTATACCCCTGGGTGGAGAGAGACAATGTGGGGTGAAGTTTCTTGTCTAAGGAAACAACACGATGGCAGGGACTTGGCGTCGAACCACCGACCTTCAGATCTGAAGTCGCACGCGCTAACCACTACACCATCGTACCTACCAAACTCTATGTATGGTAAGACAGGAAAATTGAATTTATCAACTTTGTTAGTAACTTGGCGACCGAATTTAACGAACTCGCTCTGCCGAAGGGCTAGCGTTCGAAACGTCAGCTTTCAATTTGTTTACGGTGGCCTAATTACCTTATCAACTCAATACTCAGTTGATAAACCCAAGTTTCGTGTTTCGCTTCTCCACCGGCTCAGAGCCACAGTTTCTTTAGAAACTAACACCTTTACCACCATTTTCACTACTACGCGACTTTTCTTTTCAAAACACTTCTGAGCACTTTGCAATACGCTTCCGTCAATCATACCTAATATGGGAAGTGTGTGATGTTACCGCAATTGAATTGAGCTCGAAGGAATAACGATGGCGCCAAATTATCCCGTAAATTTGCCCTGGCGAGTCATGTATTGACTAGTAAGAGGCTTTAGAGTCGTTGATGTTGCAAGAATACTTCACGTTTGGCAGATATTTGTAAAGAAATTTCGACATTTCTTCAGAATTAAATACCCGGTCGGTGGATTACCCTACGCGGCGGATGGTAAGCGTGCGTTTAAACTCGTGAATAAGCTAAACCGAAGTGTGAAGTAAAAATTCTAGCTTTTCTGACGTATGACTTGTTGGATTGTTTTTGCAAGAAACACTGCAAATTCTAGTCACCTATCACCCGAGGAATGGAATGAAAAACAAAGCATAAGCGCTTTATAACGTTTATTGTTCTACGTGAATGTTAACGCTGTGACATGATAGCAAGAAAAAGCTGAAAAATCGTTATTTATAAAAGCGGGAACGGGGAAATATCAAGGAAAATATTTAAGCACAGTTTCATGTTTACTTCTTCGTTATAGCTCACTGTGATTACCAAAGAACGTGATAAGCGAAACAGGGCGATGTATCGTCGTAGATCATCGCTAAATTTCACCGAGAACAGTTGCTATTTATAGATGAATCAGAACTTCTCAGACTCATCTATAAATAGCAACTGTTCTAGGTGAAATTCAGCGATCCTACGACAATACATCGTCCTGTTTCCCTCATCACGTTCTTTGGCAATCGTCTTGAGTTATAACGAAGAAGTAAACTTGAAAGTACGCTTAAATATTTCCTCGATTCCCCGTTCCCGCTTGTAGAAATTTCCCTAATTTCCCTATCATGTCATAGCGTTATATGTTTACATTCTCGAAACGTAGAACAACAAACGTTACAAGCGCATTATAAGCTTATGCTTTATTTTGTTTTTTCAGTTCATTCCGGAGGTGATAGGTGATTAGAATTAGCAGTGTCCCTTCCAAAAAGATGCAACAAGTCATACGTACCTTTCTTCTTGTCAAACCCATTTTCTTCACGAATCGGTTGATCGCACGCCGATCATGATTTGTTTTCCCGTTGCATACTCTATCCACTCCTGAATTTTGTCCTCGTACACTTCGGGATATTGCCAGATTATACTCGTGGTGAATAACATGTCGTGTGCTATTTTCAGGTCAGAAAAGCTGGAATTATTACTTCACACTTCGGTTTAGCTTATTCACGAGTTTAAACGCAAGCTTACCATCTGCCGCATAGGATAATCCACCGACCGGGTATTTAATTCTGAAGAAACGTCGAAATTTCTTTACAAATATCTGCCAAACGTGAAGTATTCTTACAACATCAACGACTCTAAAGCCTCTTACTAGTCAATACATGACTCGCCAGCGCAAATGTGCGGGATAATTTGGCGCCATCGTTATTCCTTCGAGCTCAATTCAATTGCGGTAACATCACACACTTCCCATATTAGGTATGATTGACGGAAGCGTATTGCAAAGTACTCAGAGGTGTTTTGAAAAGAAAAGTCGCGTAGTAGTGAAAATGGTGGTAATCCAGATATGGTGTTTTCAGAGGAGAATATGACGAGGCTTGAACTATTGTCCAGTTTGGGTTCTTAATATGATCAATATGGGACGCTTAACGGCAGCACCTCGGATTCGAAGTTTAAAAGGCGACGAACGTCAACGCTATTTTTGACCCGAAGGGAGCGTTTTGTAAGCTTTGACCACGACATTTTCATTGAAATCCAATTTTGCTAAAGCCCATGGAGAGACATGAAACTTGAAGAAAAGTCGAGTATTTGCTCCGCGAAGAAGCTGTTTTAACCGCAGAAACGGGCACTGTTGTTCTTGTCAGCGGATTAACCGTAAAGGAATGTTTGCTCATGTATTTAGAGGCGAGTATCCCACTATAAGAGGTGACATAATTTTCTGTGGTTAATTGAAAATGGTTTGAAGAAGCCAGGGGTCATATCATAAGTCCGTCAGAATTATGATTGTCATGGTAAGTGTAGTCCTGAGAAGGATTGTTTATGATGACATTGACTGACGTTTCGACAACATAAGCGGATGTCATCATCGGAGTTAAGAGAACTGCAAATCGTTAGTAGATGGTGTTTAAAGACTAAATACCATCTACTGACAATTCACAGTTCACTTGACTCTGATAATGACTTCAGCTCAGGTTGTCGAAACGTCAGTGTCACTACATATTCCTTCTCAGGACTAAACTCACTCGGACGATCATTTCTCCGACTAAGAGATATATATGTTGTTAACTTATTACATTTAGCTAGGTTTATACATTTGCATTTTTTTAATGACTTGAGGGTGCGTAAAGTGGTATGTTTAATTGCTATCAAATATATTTTGTTTTGACGAATTCGTTTAAAGATGATTCAAGTGAAAGAAACAATTTTATCAGAGTCGTCTTTATTTAATTTAGGCAGGTTTCAAATGAAAAATATATCAAAAAAAAACTGTAAAATTTACAAACCAAAAATAAACCAAACGCTTTTTCTCGATAGCTCTCGTGTGCAAAGGCTCTCTCGATGAAATTCAAATTTACAAATATGTCATTGGTACATCATGTGAAGATACAAAACTCTGTTTTGCACCAAAATGTGTCTCCAACTCCGAGGATACAGTACAACACTATCCATTTTGTCGCTTGGTGTCGATATTTGAGACCATGGAACTTAGAACTGGGCTACTTTGGTCGATGCAAGTTAGACTTTTTCTTTTGAGGCCAAAACCATTTGTTGGCGTTCTGTATCAGCTTTGACCCCCCCCCCCCCCGACCCTCGATAATTGAGACAGGAGTTGGGGTGGTAGGATAATAATATTGGACATGTTGTTGGTCAGTGCTTTTGTACGATTTGGTGGCTCCTAAAGGAGCCGTTTTGTTTTTGTTTGTTTGTTTGGGTTTTTGTTTATTTTTTTTGTTTTTTTTTCACTTTTTTTTCTCTTGGTCTCCGGGAACTTCAACAACAGTCAGCACCAGTATCTGCTCGGTAGCTGTCGGGGCGGAACGTGCACGTGGACTCGGCAAACTTGATCTTCATGGAAAGAGATCTGTTGGAAATGTCAAGGACGAACTCGGCGTGGGTTACGTAGAAGAAGTGGCCGTCGGACTTCGTCTTCACATCCCAGGTTCTACCAAGGAGAGGATCGAGGTCTTCGAGAAGGTCTTTGGACTTAACCGCTCTGAATCCACTTTCCATCGTGAGTGATAACAGTTCCAGGTCAGTGGATAAGTCCGCCGGGCCAACCTTGAGAGTACAAGTGCGCGCTGCCTTCGTTGTCATGGCTCTTTGTATCTCCTCCCGCAGTTTTGCAGCCAACTCGTGCTTTCTGAACCGTAGCTGATACTCCCGATTTCCCGCGTAGTGCCGTAGTGATTCTGCGGATCGTACGATGGCTTGGGTCTTTAAGTCTCGCATCGTCTTGCTTACTAAGTTCGAACAGCTCTTGCTGTTGAAATGATGTACTGAAATCACAGGGCAAGTCATGTTCACATCTTCCTCCATCATGGAAGCAACGCCATCAGTAAGTTTACATCTCTGGGCCCTCATCATCTCGCGGGAGTCTTGTTGATAAATTTCTGCCACCATGAAGGCCAAGTCTGTGCAGGTGGGCGAGAAAGTCACGAGGTCAGCACAACTGATCACCACACCATCTGGGCGAACAACGGAGACGTATTGTGGCAGCACAGGCTGAAGTACTGGCGCAGGTGTTGGTGTTGGCGAAGTTGTTGGTGCGGCTATTGGCGGCGACTTGACTCGTGGAGTTGCTTGCTTTTTTTTCTTCGCGGGAACCGAGGCGGCAGGTTCATTGTCAGGTAGGAACACGCTGTGAAATGGCACCATGACATCCTCTTTTTCCATCTCAACAGTAAGAAGCTCGAGGAACGGATCAATGATTCTCACGGTTGCTGATTTCTTAGTTCCATTAACGTCTACTACTACCTCATCTTCAGGAAGCAGCTTGTTGAAATTAACGAGGGATTCCTTCACGGGTAGACGCTGGCGCTTTTTGCTCTGCCGACATTCGGCGATGGCCGGGGAACGAGAGCGAAGGCACTGAGGTGGGAGGATAGCGTCGTATCTGCTGTTCCAGTTCTCGAAGGTGACCTGATATCCTTCATCTTCCTGACTTAGGATGAAACAACTGAACCATCTCCCTTCATGAAGACCTTCATAGTTTTGACCGATTTGGAAAGACATGTTGGCTCGTCGAATTGCTCGAGATAAATGAATGAGATAATGACAGCAAACAGATTGACATGAGAAATTATTGTTGGTTACTAAGGTTACGTTTGTCAATAAGTTCGAACTAACTCCTCGATTGGGCGATTAAAAAAACAATGACTAAAAATCACTTCCAATTGGCTTCTTTGTTTCCATGGAAATCTAGCTCGCGTGCGCGTGGTTCAGCTAGCTCAGCGCGCGCGTGTTTAGCTACGTAGACAAATAAAGCTTTTCTCTAGTATTCAACAACGCGCAGTAGAAAGGAAAGACAGGACTGTTAAACACCGCTCAATGGCACATGTCAGAAAGTACTTTAGTTTTTTTGTTGTCAGAATCACGAGAGAATAAAGCGGCATGTTAGTTAGATATCTGGCAGTGTGAGCGTGTCGAAAGTCACTGTTTCAGTTCGCTCAAATCTTCGCTTGCAATGTCTGGTTTAATTTGCCGTCAAGTAGGTGGATACCGAAAGGATTTTGACGAAGAGATAAAGAAAATTTTTTAGACATTTTGAACCAATTACAATTACGTGCTTTGCCAGCTGTTCAGTTACTTTTGGCTGCGTTTTAATAATCGATCGATCGTTTGCCTGTTTACCTAATAGTTTAACCGTTTATTCTAACCCATTTTAAAAATCTACGGACTTCACACGACATGTTAATACTGCTTCACGTTTATTTTAATTTCAGGTGTGAATTATTTTTAACAATAGAGGTTAAACTGCGATGGCTTTCCTAATTACGGGCATTGTTCCTCGATGAATAGGTCGATGATTCGAACGCTGAGAGCAGAAACAATGGTTATGACATTGATATACACTCGGGACTTGAATGATTGACAGTTGTGCATCTTGTTACGCATGCCCTGTACGTTTTTTTGGAAGCTAATTTGCATGTTCGATCGACGTATTTCATGGGGCGCAAAACCGTAATGACACTCGAACGAACGCTTGAATCAGTTTCAGCAAGCATCTTTTGAGTATAGTCAATAAACTCCATTTAAAAATTCTGTTGCTTTCGACAGAGAGGCAGACATTTACCACCTAATGTTTATTTATATAATTTAATTGGTCTCCCTTCAAAGGGTGGGTGGATTGTTTGGTCTATCTTGCACTCTTAGTCAAAATATGAATTTAAGTATGCCCACTTGGCAAAGTTAACGATGTTATGTTGATCAATAACACAAAGTCTTCCAGTTGAGTAGTCGAAGGGAAACAGATATTTGACGGTAAGTACGTTGTTGAGCTTGAAAACACTCCTTTCACTTTACGACATCCTGTTTGAAAACATCTCTTATACGAATTGTAGCTAATTGTGGTTTAACTTTGCCATTGGCCAAATTTCTTAATTTTGCTTTGAAAAATATCTGGAACCATTACACCAGGCGCATATTACTTTAGAGAATCATTTCAATGGTCAGAGGGTTTAATCCACGTATTCAAAAGTTAGAACCACCTTGTACGGCATAATAAAAAGTACTACAGGAAAGTATCGCTCAGTGGTGTTTATCTGCGGGAAAGGCCCGGTACTTAAGGATCTCATCCACAGACTGAAAAAGCTACGATAAAATCAGCTAATTTAAGGTTTTATTTCTTCCGGCTTGGATTAACAGAGCTAATCTGCTAAAGTACAAAGCGTAAAGTTTTAATGTAGAGCGAAATTTACAGAGAATTCAAAAATGAATTTTTCGGAAACATTGCCTATGAATGTCAAGAAATAACTACGTCAGGAGCAATAATCGGGATTGTCTCTCAAACAGCCATTTCTTTTTTGGTAAATACTTTTTGTCTTCTTTTTAGCCATGTAAATGTGCCATATTTTACAGCTTGTTCAACGTCTTTTAAGACGTTAATGATTAACATCTTTCTTGTCTATGATAATTTCTTTATAGATAATATTATTCAATGTGTTTTCCAACACGAATTTAATTGCGAAACTACTCATGTATCTGCGTATCTAGTTCCACCACAAAACTAATCTTAGTCGCTTTCTTACAAGTTCCTTACGTCGCCCTCTACGCCCCTGATCAACTGCAAAATCAGTAAAAATAAATAAATCGACAGTAAAGAGTGCTTTTTCCTTAAGCTAAGTCCCGGCTTCAATGCAATCCTTTCTACTTGCCGACTTTAATTAGATGCAGCTAAGGCAAGTCAATAAACGGCTAGCTCGGGAGTCCAAGCTTGCGAGCCTCCTGTAAACTGAACTGACAGAAATTTTAACGGTATTCCCCTTTGGAGTTTTCGTAAGAATTCTACCTATAAAGGCCTTTTCTGAAACGTTCAGTTTTTCACGTCGCGGAATTGCATATGTATTCAGACCGTGGACAGTTCTTTTGTGTCAATTGTCTAAGCAAGATATTAGCATATTTTTTAAGTGCCCTTCCCCCCCAACTTTACTTAGGAGACGTCTTTACGCAAGGTTTTTTGCGAAGCAAAACTTAGCAGCCTCTAACTTAGTTAGGGGTATAGTGTGAATGCAAACAAGTTCATTTTTTGAGATGGCCTGAACTAGCTTTTAAGTTAACGGACCTTGTTTTAATGATCATTTAAGCTTTTAATCAAACTTCAAACACTCGTACCAATATGTTGACATTTGCATCGTTCGTTACCTAGGATATTTTGGTCACTTTTACGAATTCATTTAAAGACTCTGATTCTTGTGGAAGAAATAATTTTATTGGAGCAAGCAAGATATTAGCGTATTCTTAAAATGCCCTTCCGTCCCAACTCTGCTTGAGAGACGTCTTCACACACTGTTATTTTGTGAAGCAAAACTTAGCAGCCCCTAAGTTAGTTGAAGGCATAGTATGAAGGCAACCAAGTTCATTCTTAAGCCGTGATCTGAAGCAGCTTTTAATTTAACGGGCCTCGTTTTCTAAAATGATCATTGCAGCTTTTAGACAGACTTCAAACAACGTCGATTGAGCCAATCACATTCGAGTATTCACATTAGACCATGATAATTCAGCCAATCAGATTCGCTTATTTGGAATAGACAACCTTGAATGGGTCCAATTTAATTTGTTATAAAAACCGGCAGTTCTCTCTGTGTTAATTTATATTTCCCCTCAGTGTTGTTTTAAAATTTGAAAAGTGGTCAGAGCTCAAGTCACAGTTTAGTAGTCTTACAGTATCTCTTGTAGTCTACCCTGGGTGCCAGAGGCTTTTCTTGCGCGGTTTCCAGTTGCAGCTACGCGGCTCGGCCTCCGGCCGATTTTCTCCCGACGTTAGCGAGAAAAAAACGTCTGGTACCCAGGGTACTTGTAGTCGGCTGTGAATTTTATAGAGACTAAAATTAAATGCAAACACTGAGATCAATTATTTGTAAGCAGTTTGAGTGGCAGTGACTAAAAGAAGGGTAGGTGGGGAGATTAGCAAGTACGAAACTCTTCGATCCCGCGAATAATTACCACCTTTTCCTCCTCTTTCAGCGCTTGCCACACAAGCTAATTATTTTCTCGCTTGCTTGAAAGACGGTTGTCTGTTTGAAGTCTCAGAATTTAAAACAATTTATTCTTTCTTTGATGTTAGGTTATTACACATTTCAGGTTGAAATCAAGATACATCATAATGGTTCGGTTACGTTTCCTTTTTCGCTTCTTCGTAGCAGTCATCTTTCTAATCGGAGCTTTGTCCACATTCATGTTTCTGAAAACTCAACATTTGGTCAGTACAAGCAGCGAAGATAAACAATATTGTTCCTGTTTTTCTCTGATCTGTTCTACCGAACACACGCAAAGTCTCTTCGAAACTATCCAAAAGTCCACCGAAGACCTAGCTAAACCATCGTCCAACAGGGGAACGACACAGCGAACAACTTCCGAACTTCCAAGGACGAAAAAATCCGAGAAAAGACGAAGCTTGGTGATCTTTGGGGATGATCGCTCGGGCACAACATTTCTGACGAACCTGTTTAGCGAAGATCCAAATATCTTTTCTGTGTATGAACCGCTGTGGATAACACGAGACTGGTCGAGGGCGGAGGCTGGGAGAAACCTCACAAAAGATGTCAGAGATGTTATAAGCGCGCTTATGAGTTGCCATTTTATCGACAAACCAACAGCCTTAAAATTCCTTGCTAGCACTTCAAAAAAGTGGGCGCCTGGGTTATTAAAAAATCCTTTTCTATCTCCTCCAATATGCAACAAGTCTAATGAAGAGAAAAGGTTTTGCCCAGATCCTGCGACAATACCTAAAGTTATTGAAGAAGCTTGCTCCAGCCATTTTGAACACAGCGTCACTAAAGTAGCTATTGTGCGTGTTCCTGAACGAAAACTTTCCAATATATTCCCACAGATAATTTACGACAATCTTGACACTGAAATTAAACTTTTACATGTTGTCCGTGATCCGCGAGGAAGTATTAACTCTCGAATCAACCTGAGATGGATTAAGGATTACCAATCGGCCCGTTTCTTTCGCCAAGCACGCACAACCTGCGAGGGCATCACGCAGAACGTGAAGTACGGTGCGAGCCTCGAGGGGAGCTTGAAACAGCATTACAAAATGGTGCGTTACAAAGACATCGCTTCTTCCCCTGTGAAAACGGCCCAAGAGATTTACAAGTTTGCCGGGTTTGAAATGCCAGAAAGCTTGATTCATTGGATTGTGCAGACTACAAATCCAAGCAAAGAAGCGCTTTTGCAAGAGTCAAAGAAGGCGTTTTCTTCCGTTCGAAATGCCACAGCGAACGTGGAGAAATGGCGGAGGGAAGCTCCTATTGAACGAACCCGGATTATTGAGAGAGAATGTAGCGAACTGTTTAATTTACTTGGTTTGGATAGACTGACGTAGCAACTGTAGAGGTACATGGTTTTCATTTAATAACCAGTCCATAGAAATACGAAAAAAAAAAAAACGAGCACTAGATTATTTTTTTTGGAGTTTGTGAGCCACTTTTTCTTTGACAAAAGTAGGGCCGCCCATCTTTGAGTGGGCTGTGCCAAGACCGTTTGTCCATCTTCGAGTGGAAATAATGGTGCTTTTGTCAATGATCTCGGATTGGATATTTGTAAGAATCAATTTAAATGCTTATAGTGATAGTCTGTCACACTAACTATTTTGTTTAAAGTTGAGCACTATAATATTTTTTTTTCGAGTTCGTGAACCACTTTTTCATTGACAAAAGTAGGGGCGCCCATCTTTGAGTGGGCTGTGCCAAGACCGTTTGTCCATCTTCGAGTGGAAATAATGGTGCTTTTGTCAATGAGCTCAGATTGGATATTTGTAAGAATCAATTTAAATGCATCAAGTAATAGTCTCCGTTGCTCTTTTGTTTCAAAGTTCAGCACTATATTATTTTTTCGAGTATGTGAACCACTTTTTCATTGACAAAAGTAGGGCCGCCCATCTTTGAGTGGGCTGTGCCAGGACCGTTTGTCCATCTTCAAGTGGAAATAATGGTGCTTTTGTCAATGATCTCAGATTGGATATTTGTAAGAATCAATTTAAATGCCTATAGTGATAGTCTTTTACACTTTTCTTTCAAAGTTCAGCACTACATTATTTTTTTTCGAGTTTGTGAACCACTTTTTCATTGACAAAAGTAGGGCCGCCCATCTTTGAGTGGGCTGTGCCAAGACCGTTTGTCCATCTTCGAGTGGAAATAATGGTGCTTTTGTCAATGATCTCAGATTGGATATTTGTAAGAATCAATTTAAATGCCTATAGTGATAGTCTTTTACGCTTTTCTTTCAAAGTTCAGCACTACATTATTTTTTTTCGAGTTTGTGAACCACTTTTTCATTGACAAAAGTAGGGGCGGCCATCTTTGAGTGGGCTGTGCCAAGACCGTTTGTCCATCTTCGAGTGGAAATAATGGTGCTTTTGTCAATGATCTCAGATTGGATATTTGTAAGAATCAATTTAAATGCGTATAGTGATAGTCTTTCGCACTTTTCTTTCAAAGTTCAGCACTACATTATTTTTTTCGAGTTTGTGAACCACTTTTTCATTGACAAAAGTAGGGGCGGCTATCTTTGAGTGGGCTGTGCCAAGACCGTTTGTCCATCTTCGAGTGGAAATAATGGTGCTTTTGTCAATGATCTCAGATTGGATATTTGTAAGAATCAATTTAAATGCCTATAATTATAGTCTGTCGCACTTTTGCTTGAAAGTTCAGCACTACATTTTTTTTCGAGTTTGTGAACCACTTTTTCAGTGACAAAAGTAGGGCCGCCCATCTTTGTGTGGGCTGTGCTAAGACTGTTATCCTAATAGGACATTCTCTGTACAGATAGTGAAAATAAAACGTAATCCTCTTAAATGCTGTAGATGTAAAGACGTTTGTTAATGCAGCTTCCACTTCTAAAAGTTGTGTATGAGTCACTTCGTTGGTTAATTCCGATGGGTATACCGTAAGTTGACGAATGCATCCACATTAGCAGGGTATTCCCAACTATGTCTTTTTTTATTAGGCGTATCTGTGACTTACAAGAGAAATCAAATCCCTACCTATCCCAACTTGAACTTCCCAGTGAATGATGTACCCTTGGAAAAATCCAGCGGATAATTGTGTCTGTCAAATTTACAAATCGTGGAAACATGACGGTTTTTAGAGTTTCCGTAACTGCGTAAACCTTGTGGATACGTGATTTATCATTACATTTACTCTCCGGAAATCCAGCGGATAATTGTGTGTCCGTCGAATTTACGAGTCGCGGAAACACGATGGCTATCAGAGTTTCCGTGACTGCGTAAACGTTGCGGATACGTGAGTTTAAGGAATGCGTTTCCGCAGAGCCGCAGTTGCGGAAACGTAATGTACATCCGTGTTTCCCGCAACGGTTACTTACATTTCCGTTTGCGGATATTCATGTTTCCGTTGAATAACCGTTATGAAACCTGAAACGTAAACGCGTTATTTCACCCTGTGAATTGTTTGCTTATGTATTTATTTTAGTGGCAAGAATCACACTTAACAATAAAGAGGTGACGAGATTTTCTACGGCTTCTGTGAAGGGAACCAAGTTAACTTGTGGAAAACTGAAATAGGTTTTAAGGGGCCTTGCTTAATCCTCATTACAGTTTTTCAGTAAATTCAAGCGCTCCTGACCACATATATAGAAATATGTACCATTGTAAGAACGCAGGATTCATATCCGGGGAAGTATGATCGTCCCGGTAAGTGTAGTGCTTATTGGGAAGGTCTGTTTGTGATGATATTGACTGACGTTTCAACAACGTGAGCGGAAGCCATCATCAGAGTCAAGTGAATTGCACATCGTTAGCAGAAGGTATTTAGTATTTAGTTCTTCTCAGGACTGCAATTCTCGGGACTACCATACTTCACCGACTCAGTATAAAAGAGATATGTGATATTGTAACAATTGCACTGGTTTATGGCTTGAGAGTACGTAGGTCAGGTAGGGTGGCATGTTTAATTGTTGCCAAGGATATTTTGTTTTGACGAATTCAATTCGTTTAAAGACGGTTCTAGTGAAATTAATACCAGTAATTTTATCAGTTTTAGTAGTCTTCTTTGTTAATTTATAGTCAGGTTTGAAATGAAAACTGTGTCACCTAAGAATGACTATGCATCGAAAAGAACTGAAAATTTTAAAGGGAAAAATCAACCAAACACCAAATAGCCTTGAACTACGTTTTCTTCCTTAAGAGTCTCAGTTCTTGTGTGCACTAGCTCTTTCGTTGAGATTCGAATTTACAAACATGCCGTTAATGAATCAAGTTTACGATGCGAAAGCTTTTGGGCCAATTAAAATATGTCTCCCACTCGCTACAATGTATCACTGTCACACTTGAAGGGGAAAAGGAACGCTTGAACCAGTTTTAGCACAGTCAACAAAATCCACTGAAACTGTCTGTTGCTTGCAACAGAGAGGGAAACTTTCCCAAGCCAATTGCCCTTTTTACAGTTACTGTTTTTCGTTTGCGTTACAATGTTTTTGAGCGTGGATGTGAGGCAGCTTCGGGTAATTTTGCACTTTTTGCCCGAAATTGCCTCACTTCCACGTTCAAATACATTGTAATACAAATAAGACAAGGTAACTGTGTAAGGGGCTATTTTATGTAATTTAATTGGACGGCCTGCGCTCTTCATGAAGACATGAATTCTAAAATATTCCCACTTGGCAAATTAAAGTTAATTAATATGCTATGTTGATCAATAAGACTAAAGTCTGCCAGTTGCGTAGTCGAAGGGAAACAGATTTGAAGGTGAGTACCTTCTTCAACTTGAAAAAATACGGATTTTATTTTACTACTTTACTTTAATAAGAATTGTGGATCAACTCTTCCATCAGTTATGTAGTACAAAACATGTTTAAGTCTTGGGTCAATGTTTACCCGGAAGTAGTTATTTTGTTTCTGTCTAAACCTGTATGACCTGTATGACTGCGGTATTGGCAGTCCCATGTATTAGCGCGGATCAATTTGCCTGGGCCGGTCAGCCTAATGAAATCATTATTATACTGTATTTTTTCTTCAGGCATAAGATAATAGTTCTTTTTTTTTTATTCTTAAAGAACAACTGGCTCAGCCTGCAGACACCACAAGTTCAGCAGCTGTTAACAAGCCCAAGGTCTCTCGTACTCAGTTTTCAATCTTCCAGAAAGTTGCCCTTGAAAACTGGTTCCATGCCTCTTTGTATTTAACCGGCGAGAAAAGAGATGCTCTAGCCTTCGAGCTTTTCTGCTGCAACTGTGCAGGTAGGATATCACTGTAATGAAGTATTCACGATTATCATCATGATCATATTGTAAATATGCGAAGCTGATTGGCTCAATTCTCGTTAAGGGTCCAATGTTAGTTGCAACTGATCGAGCGCATGCGCACGATACCCTTAAAGAACAATTGTTTTTTGATTGCACTGAATTATGTTCTTGCCGGCGTTTTTTCAGTTTAGAGTCTTATTGTTAAAATAAAAGCCGTTGGATATCAACATTGCGTCCTTCTGATTGGTTCCCTACTTCTAAGATAGGCACTGACTCGTCCCCAGTCGTCTTCATGTTGCGCGACGCGCGCGGCACGGGAGCACGAGGTGTGATAGCAAGGGGAGATGACTTCCTCTTTCGCTTTCTCACTACCCATCACACCTCGTGCTCCCGTGCCGCGCACGTCGCGCAACATGAAGACGACTGGCGACGAGTCAGAGATAGGCAGCACAGCAAGTTGTCTATGAAGTAGATGGTTAAGTTAAAAACTATCTCTCTTGTTATTTTTTACCATTGTTCGGTAAATTGATTCTCGTGTGGTGAAAGTCTAAAAACACAGAATCTCCAAGTTTTACGTATCACTAAGTTAGTTCTGAAAAGGAGAAGAAAATAGAAAAGAATAGAAGTTGGAGATCAGAGACGCACAAAAAACGGGCGAGTTTAGAAGTTTTCAGTTGTATCCGTGTTCTGTGTAATTTCCCAAATTTTGTTTTGAAAAATGTCCGTTACACCCATACCGTATTACATGTACTGCACAGTTGTTATTTCAATGGTCAGACTGGAGTATTTGATCCACAGATTCAAAAGTGAGAACCACTTTGTACAGCGTAATGAACAGCACCACAGAAAAGTACAACTCAGTAGTGTTTATCTGCGGAAAGGCCCGGCAGTTGAGGATCTCATCCACAGACTTAAAAGCTACAACCAAATCAACTAATTAATTTAAGGTTTCTTCCGCCTTGGATTGACGAGCTTATCCGGGTAAAGTACACTGTAAAGTTTTTATGGGTAGCGAAATTTACAGAGAATTTAAAAATGAATTTTTCGGAAACGTTGGCTTTGAATCTCAAGAATTAACTGCGTCAGTGGCGATCATCGGGATTGCCTTTCCTGAACGGCGATTTCGCTTTTGGTTAATTCATTTTGTCTTCTTTGACACCCTGAAATCATGAGATCATTTATCTTCCATTCATCCTATGTTTGAATAATTCCGTTATAAATGTGTTTTTAAACATGAGTTGAATTGGAGAACTACTTTTATATCTCACGCATCTAACTCCACCACGAAGTTGAATTTGGTCGCTTTCTACAATTGCCTTACGTGCTAAGGTATCGCAAAATCTCAAAAGCTTAAAAATGATAAATCGACAGCAAAGAATCCTATCTAATTGCCGACTTTAATGAGATACGGCCAAGGTAATTCAATGAAAATTAGCTGGTAAGTCCAAGCTTTTAGGCCTGCTGTAAAGAAAACAGAAATTTTAACAATATTCCGCTTTGGAGTTTTCCTAACAATTCTACTTTTTGAAAGGCGGTTTCTGAAACGTTCATTTTTTCACGTTGCGGAATTGCATATGTATTCAGCCCGTGGACCCTGAGTTCTTTTGTGTCAATCAGTCTATGTAAGTCATTAGCATATTTTTTAATTGCCCTTCCGCCCCAATTCTTCTTCGGAGACGTCTTCACAAACGGTTATTTTGCGAAGCAAAACTTAGCAGCCCCTAACTTAGTTAAGGGTATAGTGTGAAGGCAAAGGAGTTATTCTTAGCCGGATGTCCCGAAGTAGCTTTTAATTTAACGGGCCTTGCAAGGGGCAATATGTTAACATTTGCATCGTTTCTTAACTTGAGAGCGAGTGGGATGATAAACGGTATAATTGCTACCAAGGATATCTTGGTTTCACTTATTCATTTAAAGCTCGTGATTCTTGTGAAATAATAATAATATAAAACCACTGGAAAAGTTGAAAATTTACAAAACATGTAATTTTCATGTAAATTTGGATTTACAGGATTTGTAAATTGCAATTTACATTTTAAGGTTTTGTAAAATAAAATTTACATGAAATTTACACGTTTCAATAGATTATGTAAACGTGGTGTAAATGAAAATTTACAGGGTCACTTTCTGGTTTTATAATTCAAAAAACATGTAAAAAACGTGTAAATTCCTTTTGGCAAATTTACAGTATCTGTAGTGTAAAAAAATATGTAAATTGTTTGAACACATCATGTAAATAACATGTAAATGGTCATAACAGAAAACTGTGGTGTTAGAACTCTGTAAATTGAATTTACGAGAAACTGGTTTCTTTCCGTGGACAATGTAAATGTCCTGTAAATGGTACTTTACATGGTCATGTTCTAATGCAGATTTGAGGATAATGTAAATAACATGTAAATTTATGGTTACTAGAAAAGGGGGCGATTGAACCGCATATCGTTTCCATGTGTCATGTAAATGAGCTGTAAATAGTGATTTTCAACATGTAAATGGTTTTACCAGATACAGTAAGGTTGCTGTTGATACTTGAACATTAAATTTACATGAAACGTTTTTACAGAATTGTTATCTGACAGAGTAATGGGCTCCTGTATCTGATAAGAAATTAAGGTGATTTATTTGTGAAAACAAAATGGCATATACGGGGCTTTGACGTAAAATGGCATATACGGGGCCAAGTAAAATGTCTGTAAAATGGCAAGTACGAGGCTCTGTTAAATGTCTGTGGTCTTCCATAGCTCAAAAGGAGGTCGTTCCCAGGGAACGTGAGGTATATTTAATCTAGTAAATCAGTTATCGTTCGAGTACTGACGTAGGCAAGGATCGAGCTTCGGTTGAACAGAGAGAATAGAATTCCGGTTTATCAAAGAACAGTGTTCTTGAGCCTTAGGGTGGTTAGCTTTCATTAATTGTTATGGTAACACTGTATTTATATTCTTAAAATTTTATTCCTGGCAATTAACGATCGTTGGTGTGCCATTCTGTTCCGGCTTTTTTCTTCTTCTTTTCTTTCTTTCTTCCTTCTTGAATTTTTCTCAATATAAGTTAAGTCAAGAAAATGACCTCCTTTGGACCTATGGAATCTAGACTCTACCAGTGTCTGTAAAACGGCATATACCGGACTCTTTAAAATGTCTGTAATAGGGCATAAACGGGGCTCTGTAAAATGTCTGTAAAATTAAGGAAATGGGGCATCATAAAATCTCTGTAAATTGACGTAAACGGGGCACCACAAAAACTCTGTAAATTGACGCAAACGGGGCATCATAAAATCTCAGGCTCCTGCTGTAAATCATGACGTCGCAAACAGGGCATCATAATTTATAGGTGTTACAAATTTGCGTTAGATTGTCAATTTAGAAACGTTTCAAACAGAGCACTGGCGTTAATTATATTCATCTGAAAATACCCCCGTTTAATTTTATTGGCGAACGATTCGCGCAAGGTGCCCCATATTTGATGTACCAACCGGGCTCGTTGCTCCTTGTCAGTGGTATTTTCTCAACTTAACGGATAAGAAAAAAATAAAAAACGCAGTTGCAATTTGAAAGAAAATTTGTTGTAGATTTAGAGTACTGATATTATTAGAGCTAATGAAAATGAATCGAAAAGCGGTTCGCATTTTCATTTATTTGCCGGTTCTGGCCCAATCTCGTACCAGGGTGGGTTTGGCCGAGTGACCTTGGGTACGAATTGATCATGCGCAAAGTGGTTCCCTTCCCGACGTGCTGTTCGTATTTTTGGCGCCGATCGTTGAATTCATCGTTTGAGGTCTAAAATTTCTTTCGCTTTGGAGAGATGGCTTGTGAACTATTCCTTCTCCTTGCTTCACGGTCTCTGAATAGCTGCAAACAATCTTCTTACAGCGGATTAACGATCAGTTGGAATGTTTTTCTGCCATTTAACAAGCTGGATCGAGTCAACTTTTGGCCGCCATAATCACGCATGGTTCTTGTTGTAATTGCCAAGGTAAGCTAAGTTTTAGACTGTAAAACGTGAGCTAAGGCTCTTGTATATCCAAATATTCGTGCCTTGTTTGATGTTTGCCACGTTTAAGCGAATTGCCCCGCACTTTAAATGTTCTTGATGACACTTTCTTTGGGACTTCAAAAGTACATGATGTAAGCTCAACAGTAATTGTGGCCCATTGCTGAGCTCCCACACCTTTTAAAATCAAGACTGGAATAAGCTTATATTTTCTTTGTTTTAAATTATCATGTTTACACATTTTATTTCATAGTTTGAGATCTTTATGCTTGCCCGACGTGACCAATCGAACCAAATTGAACATTCGATTAATCAAATTCAATCGAACCCAGTCGAACTCAGTCATATGATTGGGTTCGGTAATCGAATTCAGTCGGGCTCTTACAAAAAAAATGGAGCAATCAAACATTGATTAGGTTCGATTGTGTTCGATAAGGTTTGATTCAGTTCGACGGGAAGGCAATCACAAAACTGTTAACATGGTTTGTGTGGGATGACATTCCATTGAAAATAGAGGTAGCAGAGCCAAATCTGGGGAGATGCAAGTTTTTCTTGGCAGCTTACAATGCCAACTCTTTCCACATCATCGGCTTGGTTCATTGAATTTTGCGTGGGTTATTGTAAAGATTACATATGCTGATAAGAAATAAATGAATCATATATGAAAAGTTAAAATAGGTGGGGTGAATTGAAATTTATATAATCTTCTGTTGTCTGATGAACTTAATTTGTAAGTTGTTCTCACATTGTGAACCATACTGTTCAAATAACTTATATATTTTGAATGAATTTTTTTTGTTCGATTCGTTCGATTGGGTTTGAAAATCGAACACAATCAAACTTTCACACAATTTCTTTAGTTCGATTGTGTTCGATTTCTGAACCAATCAAACCTAGTCATTCGATTTAGTTTGACTGGGTTTGATTGAGTTCCATTACTGAAAAGTTCGATTGGTCACATCGGGTACTTGGTACAGTTTGCTAGTGATGGCTTTGTTGTTAGATCTTCAAGCTGCTGTACTATTTGCAAGTGACCACATTGACTCTGATTGAATGGGTTTTATCATGTTTATACATTTAATTTCATAATGTGAGATCTTTATGCTTGGTACGGTTTGCTAGTGACAGTTTTTTGTCAGATAGTCAAGCTGCTGTACCATTGTGAGTGACCACATCACCTTATATTCCATCTGTTTCTGTCAGACAGACAGGTAACATCTATTAGTGTGATCAGTGTTTACCCAGGGCTGTCATTAAGGGCCGTAAACTGTAACACCTGTTATGGCTGAGTATTCATGACGGGACCTCAATGTTATGGGTGAACTCGGTTTCTTGTCCTTACAATTTACTTACAAGTTTGTTGTGGGTGTGAAGTTCAAGGTAACAGGTGACTCAAAGCTTAATGACAGCCCTGTATACCGAATCATTGGTTACTCAAACCTGGTCATGCATTCCTGTCAATAACAAACTAATGAATGGCTTCTGTCACCCGGCCGGAGTAGGAATTTGACAGGTTTACAATATGCATAATCTGCCTGTAACAGTCAGTTACATTTCTTTATTTTTACATCTCTTTATTTTTATTCTCTTTTCACTTTGCTGCCCATTTTTTTTTTCAATGCATAAATGTTGAGAGAACTCAAACACCAGGCCTGGTATTTACGTATTCTTAAGGACGGTGCCTCCTTTTGTTACTGCCCATACGTTCTGCGCATCTTGGTACATGTATATTCAGATTTCTTAAGGAAATTTCCCACTAATACAACAATATTTTTGCACGGCTTATGACTATGTGGAAAAAGCAGATCTTAGCAACTCTGGGCTATCAGAATCCAAAAAGAAAATTGGGGGTAACCATTCATTTTTCAGAGATAATAGAGCTTAAGTTTGGAAAGAAATTGCCATACATTCTTTGTATTTCAATGCTTTTTTAGAATTATGGTTGCTTAGTTATCTCTGAAAAATGCACAGTTACCCACATTTTTCTGTCTGGATTCCAATAGCCCTTGCTAAGATCTACTTTTTCCCCATAGTCATAACCTTTGCAAAAGTACATCTGTATTAGGAGGCACCGTCCTTAAAAGGTTGTGCAACGATGCAAATCAAAGTCAGTCAAACTCTCACCCTGTCCTGAGGCTGGAAGTCACACATTAACTATTATGGAATATCAGATCAAGTTTCACTTTGAATTGTTTATTTCAAGAGCCACTTATTGCATTTGTTTGTAACTGACAGGAACACATGACTGGGTTAGTTTGAGAACAAAATAAGGCCTTTGTGCATGATAAATTTATGCCTTAGCAGTGACTAACCTTGAATCACTGTTTTTATTGCACAATGAAATCAAGGCAAATAGTGTACACCAGGCTTTTATTGATCGCTTAAAATTTGGTTGCTGACATATAATATGAACATGAATATATGAAATTCATATATTTGAACTGCAGATAAAGATAGAATTATATGTAGATCATCGCAGTGAAGTTGTTCCAACCTAAGCGGTTGAAAAGAAGAAACCTGAAAACAAATTCAGGCTTGAACGGGAATCGAACCCTAACCAACGCGCCCTAACCAACTGAGCTGCACCGGTATCCGCAGTTCAAATATATGAATTTCATATATTCATGTTCATTTATTCACCATCTATGGGATAATACGAACTTTCAATTGACCAGCTCCCAGTTGGCTTGATAGCTCAGTTGGTTAGGGCGCTGCACCGGTATCGCAGAGTTCATGGGTTTGATTCCCGTTCAAGCCTGAATTTTTCAGGTTTCTTCTTTTCAACCGCTTAGGTTGGAACACCTTCACTGCGATGATCTACATATAATTCTATCTTTATCTGCAGTTCAAATATATGAATTTCATATATTCATGTTCATATTATATGTCAGCAACCAAATTTTAAGCCATCAATAAAAGCCTGGTGTACACTATTTGCCTTGATTTCATTGTGCAATAAAAACAGTGATTTCAAGGTTCGTCACTGCTAAGGCATAAATTTATCAGCACAAAGGCCTTATTTTGTTCTCAATCTAACCCAGTCATGTGTTCCTGTCAGTTACAAACAAATGAATTCATTAATGAATATTTTTTTGCAATAAGTGGCTCTTGAAATAAACAATTCAAAGTGAAACTTGATCTGATATTCCATAATAGTTAATGTGTGACTTCAGGACAGGGTGAGAGTTTGACTGACTTCGATTTGCATCGTTGCACAACCTTTTAAGGACGGTGCCTCCTAATACAGATGTACTTTTGCAAAGGTTATGACTATGAAGAAAAAGTAGATCTTAGCAAGGGCTATTGGAATCCAGACAAAAAGGGGGGAACTGTACATTTTTCAGAGATAACTAAGCAACCATAATTCTAAAAAAGCATTAAAATACAAAGAATGTATGGCAATTTCTTTCCAAACTTAAGCTCTATTATCTCTGAGAAATGAATGGTTACCCCCAATTTTCTTTTTGGATTCTGATAGCCCTTGCTAAGATCTGCTTTTTCCACATAGTCATAAACCGTGCAAAAATATTGTTGTATTAGTGGGCAATTTCCTTAAGAAATCTGAATATACATGTACCAAGATGCGCAGAACGTATGGGCAGTAACAAAAGGAGGCACCGCCCTTAAGAATATGTAAATGCCAGGCCTGGTGTTTGAGTTCTCTCAACATTTATGCATTGAAAAAAAATGTGCAGCGAAGAGAAAAGAGAATAAAAATAAAGAGATGTAAAAATAAAGAAATGTAACTGACTGTTACAGGCAGATTATGCAAATTGTAAACCTGTCAAATTCCTACTCCGGCTGGGTGACAGAAGCCATTCATTAGTTTGTTATTGACAGGAATGCATGACCAGGTTTGAGTAACCAATGATTCGGTATACAGGGCTGTCATTAAGCTTTGAGTCACCTCTTACCTTGAACTTCACACCCACAACAAACTTGTAAGTAAATTGTAAGGACAAGAAACCGAGTTCACCCATAACATTGAGGTCCCATCATGAATACTCAGCCATAACAGGTGTTACAGTTTACGGCCCTTAATGACAGCCCTGGGTATACACTGATCACACTAATAGATGTTACCTGTCTGTCTGACAGAAACAGATGAGCTGCACCGGTATCGCAGAGGTCATGGGTTCGATTCCCATTCAAGCCTGAATTTTTTCAGGTTTCTTCTTTTCGACCGCTTAGGTTGGAACACCTTCACTGCGATGATCTACATATAATTCTATCTTTATCCGTTCAAGCCTGAATTTTTTTTCAGGTTTCTTCTTTGCAACCGCTTAGGTTGGAACACCTTCACTGCGATGATCTACATATAATTCTGACATATAATATGTTAGCCACATCTCTGTTACATGAATGCTGTGTTTGAAAAATGAGCAATATAAGGCTGATTTGCTTAAAAATGCACAGAGGACCCTTATTCCACAAAAAATATCAACTTAAGCAGCTGATAAAACAACCTGAAGAAAATTTCTCGCCTGAAGTTTTTTCAGGTTCTTTTATCAGCTGCATAAGTTGATATCATTAACTGTGATGGTCATTATCATTTCATAGTTTAGCACCACTTGCCTTTTTGACAAGTTTTAGTGAAGATACTTTCTTATCATTGCTTTGGCTCAAAGAGTAAAATAGTCTATCAGCTCTTTTCATGTACATACATGTAAACATTTCATTCAAGGGGAATCCTTCAAATTACCTTTTAGGCGATTTCTGATTATAAAAAGGAAATGCGGGATGCCATAAAAGCTGATTCCCTGAAGTTGTTGCAAACAGGGCTTGTAAGTATTCATGTATTAATTTATTACTCGTTAATATATGTAACAGTAAGTTTTCTGAAAATTAGTTTTAGGATTACTTGAAAAAAAGTTTTAACCATTGCCTTAAAAGCTCAATGGCAGCCTTTTAGTGTGTTGGATGCATGTCACAACACCATTTCTCTGCAGACAATTCATCACAGTCAAACTACTCAGCAAGTGACCATTTGCCTGACACTAGTAATAAACCAATCAACAGTTATTTGAAATTATGGTACTGGATATCATTGGAATATTACAATAGGCTATGCAAAATTGAAATTTTGATCCCGTTAATAAAATCTATCTGTTATTAGTGAAAGTCATTCCTAAATAAATATACGAATGTGCTGAATATCTTGAATGTAATTCAGTTTGGTGTGTACTAATTAATAACCATGTAGTGAATTCAGTGTGCAAGAAAATGCAGGTTTTGACAGGGTGTCTGTATTAAGCGGGTACTATGTTTATTAATTGGTCTAGTGTCTGTGCTTATGGTTACTGTTAATCACATTTCTCTTCCAGGTTCAAAGAGACCAAGAAATTATGATTGCCCTCCACTTTTCAAAAGAGAGACAGGTTTCCTCTGTCACATTAAAAAGACTGAAACCATTGTGCAAGGATCACTGCATTCCTTGCATGCCAGGGACACCTAAACAAGACCTACTGAGTTCCCTAGGACAGGTTCTGTTTGAGAAATGTAGTAAAATGTAAAAACAATGAAGAACTTACCACCTATGATAACCTCGTAACTATTGATTTACCTACCGGTACTAATTTGTCATGTGCAATTGAACTTTGCTTACACGTAACAAATATTATAAAAACCAGGGTTCAAATAAGATACAATTTAACAGCATTCATAAGTCGACCTTACACAATATACACATACATTTCTGTTGATGAGACTGATTCTTCTCCGATGGGTGTACTACTTTGGGTGCATAAACCATCACCGAATACCACTCCACAATGTACTGAGTACCAAATTCTAAAGTTGCAAATGCTAAAACGAATGCTGTGTCTGTGAGCCCCAAGTTGTAAGCACTGGTCCACTTAACCAGGAAAATATGGTACAAGACAACAATTCGATCAAATCTAGTTCAGTGAATTTTTCTTTTGTTTTGTGAAAGTTGATGCTGTAGAATATGATGTTGGCATCTACATAACAAATCTTAGAAATATACCAGAGTCAAATACATGTATCTTGACACTTTAAGACGGATTCAGCTCAGCATTCGAGCAATAAGTGCAAGAATTATTTACTAATACTCATAGCAAGGTAACATTTTGGAGTAATATATCAAACACGAGAAAGAGTGTTTCATCAGGATATCCAAACCCCGAGAAGTGGGTTGAAAAAACGAGGCGCAGCCGAGTTTTTTTGACCGACTTCGAGGTGTTTGGATACCTGATGAAACACTCTTTCGAGTTTTTGATATGGCTTCTCAAACCAGTCATAATTCTTGGAGGACCATTGGGTTGCATCATCACTGATTTATGCTTTTCACCTGACAACGTTTTTTCAATTGGGTGTATATAACAAATTGTAAGAATGATTAATACAAATGTGTAGTATCTTTTAAAATAACTTTATGGGTCAGAAACAACAATTATTACCATTTGAATCGAAACACAAGGATATTTATACATTTAACAAACCTATATTGATGTGAAAATATTTTGAAAGCACATAGTTCAAATTATAATTTTTATTGAATTGGGCAGAATGAAACAATAAAGTTTTTATGCATTTTTATTACACATTTTTATTTACTGAGGACTGTATAAGTTATTTACAGGATCTTGACAGCCCCCTTTTTTAATTTACGTGGTATTTACAGGATCTTGACAGCCCCTCTTTTTCAATTTACATGATATTTACAGGGTATTGACAGCCCCCCTTTTTCGATTTACATGACATTTACAGGATCTCGAGAGCCCCTCTTTTTCAATTTACATGATATTTACAGGATATCGACAGCCCCCCTTTTTTGATTTACATGATATTTACAGGATATCAACAGCCCCCCTTTTTCAATTTACATGGTATTTACAGGGTCTCGACAGCCCCCCTTTTTCAATTTACGTGGTATTTACAGGATCTCGACAGCCCCCTTTTTTCAATTTACGTGGTATTTACAATGTTATTTACAGGATCTCGGCAGCCCCTCTTTTTTAATTTTCATGATATTTACAGGATCTCGACAGCCCCCCTTTTTCGATTTACATGATATTTACAGGATCTCGAGAGCCCCCCTTTTTTTATTTACATGATATTTACAGAATATCAACAGCCCCCCTTTTTCGATTTACATGATATTTACAGGATATCAACAGTCCCCCTTTTTCAATTTACATGGTATTTACAGGGTCTCGACAGCCCCCCTTTTTCAATTTACGTGGTATTTACAGGATCTCGACAGCCCCCTTTTTTCAATTTACGTGGTATTTACAATGTTATTTACAGGATCTCGGCAGCCCCTCTTTTTTAATTTACATGATATTTACAGGATCTCGACAGCCCCCCTTTTTCGATTTACATGATATTTACAGGATCTCGAGAGCCCCTCTTTTTTAATTTACATGATATTTACAGGATATCGACAGCCCCCCTTTTTCGATTTACATGATATTTACAGGATCTCGAGAGCCCCTCTTTTTTAATTTACATGATATTTACAGGATATCAACAGCCCCTCTTTTTCGATTTACATGATATTTACAGGATATCAACAGCCCCCCTTTTTCAATTTACATGGTATTTACAAGGTCTCGACAGCCCCCCTTTTTCAATTTACGTGGTATTTACAGGATCTCGACAGCCCCCTTTTTTCAATTAACGTGGTATTTACAATGTTTTTTACAGGATCTCGACAGCCCCCCTTTTTTAATTTACGTGGTATTTACAGGGTCTCGACAGCCCCCCTTTTTCAATTTACATGGTATTTACAATGTCATTTACAGGATCTTGGCAGCCACCCTTTTTCAATTTACATGGTCTTTACAGGATCTCGGCAGGCTCCCTCTTATAAATTTACATGTTATTTACATGATCTGTGTTCTTTTGCCTTACAACATTTACAGTATCTTTCTTTATATTTACATGTTTCAATGCCGAAATTTACATGTTATTTACAGTATCTTTTGAGAACATGTAAAAGTCCAAAAATCATGTAAATTTACTTTTTACAGTATCTTTTTACCCTTTTACATGTTATTTACATGTTATTTACATAGTATGTAAATTTTCAACTTTTCCAGTGAACGATAGGATAAGTCAGTGTTCTGGTTTATTAGTCCAGGTTACCTTGAATGGGAAACTTTCATCTGAAATGGAAAATCGCTTAAACTAGCACTAAATATGACTTAAATAGTTTTATCACTGTATCTATTTGCCGAAAGATTAGGGATGTTTTTCTTTTTTGCCAGTGTCCGAGAACATTAGAAAAATCAGTGTCTCGTATACGTAAATGTCTACTCGGCTTGTAAATCCTCGGCGGAGCGTGAGCAAAGCAGTACCTTTCTATAGTGCTGTTGTGTTGTTTTATTGAATTATTTCAGTTTTTAGTAAGTGAAAATTTTGGAACTGAGGAATGTTGGCGTTCTTCCCTGGCAGCTATATTGCGGGGTGTATTGTAAATAAGGTAAGACGACTGGACGACTCAATAAATTTGCGAAATTCAGTTCCAAACACAGTAGAACAAGAGAACGTTGCAGCGCGTTTTTTAGTTCTTTTCTCTTTCGCTTGAAAGATGTATGTTTCTTTGTACCTGAAATTTAAACAATTAAATTTTCTTTGATGTTGGTTATGCATTTGAGGCTGAAATCAAGCCACACCATAATGGTTCGGTTACTTTTCCTTTTTCGCTTCTTCGGAGCAGTTGTCTTTCTAATCGGAGCTTTGTCCACATTTATGGCTCTAAAAAGTCTACATTTGGTATACGAATGCCACGGTGAAGAACAGAGAGGCAGTGAAGATAAACAACCTTGCTCTACCGACCACTTACGAAGTCTCTCCGAAAATATCCGAAAATCCACCGAAGATACAGCTAAACCATCGTCCAACAGGGGAACGACACAGGCAACACCTCCTGTACTCCAAACAACGAAAAAACTCGAGGAAAGGTGATCTTTGGGGGTGATCGCTCGGGCACAACATTTCTGACGAACCTGTTTAGCAAAGATCCAAATGTCTTTTCTGTGCATGAACCGCTGTGGATAACACGAGACTGGTCGAGGGCGGAGACTGGCAGAAATCTAACAAAAGATGTCACAGAAGTTGTAAGCGCGCTAAATGAGTTGCCATTTTATTGACAAACCGACAGCCTTAAAATTCCTTGCTAGCACTTCAAAAAAGTGGGTGCCTGGATTATTTAAAAATCCTTTTCAATCTCCTCCAATATGCAACAAGCTAGACTAACGATGAGAGAAAGTTTTGCCCAAATCCTGCGACAATACCTAACGTCATTGTTTCGTTGGAAACGAATTCTTAATTTGTGACGATTACGTTACAATCGATAATTAATGAGAGAATTACGTTACAATCGATAAATAATTGTAATTAGTGACATTGCGAACGACAATTGCGATTACCGCCGGTTTTTCTCCCGAAGATAAAGAATTAAATAAGAGCCATCGGGTATGTAAATATTCAATCATTCAACTTTGGCAATATTGTTGTGTATAATTATCGTTGTGATGTTGATACAGGTTTCGAAAGACTCAAAGCTGTAAACCAGGTACAACCCTCTACCAGACAGCAAATAAACTGAGAGTCCTTTGACACGTTGGTGAACTTATTAACCGCTTCGGTCGAGGAAACATTCGAAACCCGTCCCGCGAGATGGCAGAAGAAGCCAAGACCATTCGTCGAACCGCAAAGACGCGATTCACGAGGAAAAGAAACGAGCTCCTGAAATCTATTTCAAGCAAAAGCAACCGCGAACTCATGGAAAGCAATTACGCACAACTCGTCGATGCGTGGAATATCCTCGAGAGTAAGCACAACTTGTACACGATGTATCTAAGAGACGATGAGCTTGAAGACGCCGACAAGTGGATCACAGAGAGTCAAGATCTCTTCTCTGAAGCAAAGACAGCTAAGATCAACTTTATCAAGGATTTATTGATACAAGAACAGAATGCGCGCGCGGAAGGAGAGCGTACAGAAGTCCTCAACAAAGAGCGCGAGCGAACGAAACAACTGTTCGATCAAGCAATGATAAGAAGAGACACTGCGTGAGCCGTCTTTGAGACATCGCATCGGGGCGCTACGCATGTCTTAACGTTAGACAAAATCCCTGTCGCTACGGTAAGGAAGCTGCAAATTCAACTCGAAGATACCTACACAGAATGTAAGCAAGCTAATATTACGCTTCTGAGCTTATTAACGAGAGAGGCAGCCTCATCTGAGATGAATTGGCTCCCAGCCATTCAAGCTAGCTATAATGACATAGTCTCTAAACTGGAAGCGCACCTAGATATTGAAACGGTGGATGAATCCAAGAACCAAGTTAAGGTTGAGAAATCCAGCAGCGTGCAATTGGAAAAAATCCGAAAGCAACGATTTGATGGAGATTTGAGAGAATATCCCACCTTCAAGCGAGACTTTCAGAAACAAGTGATGCCACATCTGACCGAGGATACCGCACCCTATACGTTACGATCTTGCCTGGGCAAGGAACCACTAGCACAAGTGAAAAGTGTAGACGACGATATCCGGGACATGTGGAAAAGACTAGATGAGAAATACGGAGACCCAGCCAGAGTCGCTGATGCAATAATTAATGACATAAGAAGAGTCAGAGGCATCAAAGAGGGCGAAAACAGAAGATTCGTCGAATTCGTTGGAATCATAGAAGATGGGTGCAGAGATCTCAAGAGACTCGGTTTAGAAACTGAGATAACCACAACAAGTTCCGTAAGCATTATTGAGAGGAAGCTACCGGCAGACGTAAGAAAGGAATGGGCAAAGCTTCTGAGCGCCGATGAGAGTACGGTCAACAAGACTGAAGTTCTCTAGCCTTCTTAAATTCCTTCTTGCTCAAAAGCGAGCGGTTGAGTATGACTCTTTAGAACTCCGTGCGTCCGGAGGTTCTGTACTAGCAGCAAAAGGGACAGTCAATCATGCCGCGGCGGATGAACACCGCGATAATCCAAAACAGAGATCTCGCAGCAAATGTTTAATCCATGACGTTGCCGAACATTCAACAAACGAATGCAGACTTTATCTATCCAAACCGATGGGAGAAAAAATGGCATTGCTAAAGGAAAAGGGCGCATGCTTTTCCTGTCTGAAGTACGGTCATCGATCACGCGATTGCCGGAGAAAGAAAGAGTGCGGGATCAATGGATGTAAAGGGAAACATCACGTGACGCTACACGAAGACAAGGCTGCGGAAAATGAAGCGCCAGAGATATCGGGAGCCTCTAGCACATGCACTGATCAACTCGGTGATACATGTCTCCTCCAGATACAGAGAGTTAGAACACCAAGAGGATGGGTAAATGTCTTGTGGGACAACGCGTCATCCATAAGCCTCATGACGCACGGTAAAGCAAAGGCCGAAAAGCTTCGCGGCACACCAGTGGAACTTTCCATCACCAAAGTAGGAGGGGCGGAAGAGAGAAAGAAGTCATCAAAATACCGACTCTCCCTTATCGACCTCCTGGGCGAAACAGTCACTCTCGAAGTTTACGGGATCGATAAAGTAACTTTCGACATCCAAAGCGTCAGCATAGACGGAATATCACACATCCTCGGAGTCCCAAAGGACGAAATTGAACGACCTCATGGAACTGTGGACGTCTTAATCGGATAAAATTACGCCGGATTTCATCCAGAGAAGGAGAGCAGCTCTGGGCATCTACTGCTACTAAGGAATCGTTTCGGACGTTGCATTGGCGGAACTCACCCCTCCATCCGAGGATCAATCAAAAAGCCAGCGCTAGGCGAAGTTAAACCGGTGCACTACGTGAAAGGAGTCAAAATAGAGGACTTCTACAACATCGAGAATCTTGGAATTAATTGCACCCCGCGTTGTGGAGGATGCAAGTGCGGCAAGTGCGCGCGCCGGGAAGCAACAACTACACTCTCAAGGAAGAAAGGGAGTTAAAGCTCATCGAAAAAGGCCTTCAATACGACGAGCAGGACAGTTGTTGGATCGCCGAATATCCCTGGATCAAGGATCCCTACTTATTACCGAATAACAAAAGGGCCGCCTTTGACCGACTTTTATCTACAGAGCGAAGATTGGGAAGGAATACACAACACGCGAAGGTCTATCAGGCACAGATCGAAGACATGATCGAAAGGCAAGTGGCCAGAAAACTTACCCAGACAGAAGTTGATAACTACAAGGGACCGATTCACTACATCTCCCACCACGATGTTTTGAAACCAGAATCTAAGTCAACCCCAGTAAGAATAGTCTTTAACAGCAGCGCAAGCTACATGGGACAAGTACTAAACGAGTACTGGGCCAAAGGGCCAGACCTATTAAACAATCTTCTTGGAATCCTTGTACGATTCAGAGAAAACGAGATTGGCTTTATGGGTAATGTGAAGAAAATGTACCACACCGTAAAGACAAGAACCATTGAACAGCACACCCATCGTTTCTTGTGGCGTGATATGAACATTAAGAGGGAACCTGACACGTACGTCATCCAAAGAGTATCATTCGGAGATAAGCCATCCGGTGCAATAGCAACTATGGCTATGAGAAAAACAGCCGAAATGTCAAGCAAGAGATATCCACAAGCCGCAAGGACCATAATTAACAATTCATACATGGATGACATTGTCGACAGCGTGCCTAGCAAAGAACACGTCAAACAGGTTACAGATGAAAGCGAAAAGGTATTAATTAAAGGAGGATTCAAGATTAAAGGATGGTTTTACTCAAACGATGAGACGGCCAACGATATGACCTTAGAACCGCACCAAGAGACCTCATCCACTGAAAAAGTACTCGGTGTCATCTGGAATACGAACAAAGACCAATTCTGATTCAAAGCAAACGTGACCTTATCACCTATAGGGAAGGCTAAAAGCCATGGTACAGAAGCCGCCATTCCCACCACAATAACCAAAAGAATGATTCTCTCACAAATCAATCGCGTTTACGATCCTCTTGGTCTTGCATCTCCGGTCACTGTCAGAGCCAAGATCCTAATGCGACAATTATGGACAGCAGAAGAAAGTTTAGACTGGGATGATCCGATTCCTGAAAAACAGAGGGATAACTGGCTAGAATTCTTTCAAGACCTACGTAACATGGATTTGGTCATCTTCCCGAGATGCCTCAAGCCATTAGGTGCAATTGGACCACCTATCCTTATTATATTTAGCGATGGATCCGACAACGCATATGGAGCGTGTGCCTATGTCCGATGGACCCTACCAAGAGAGAGATTCGATGTTAGACTAATAATGTCGAAGAACCGACTCTCACCAAATAGGAAGATATCAATCGATCGCGTAGAATTATGCGGTGCTGTCTTGAATAAGAGGCTTAAAACCTTCTTGGAAAAGGAATCCCGATATCAGTTTGCGAAATACTACCATATCGTCGACTCTCAGATAGTGCATGGAATGGTTCAAAAGGAATCTTACGGCTTTAACACTTTCGCAGCGACCCGCATTGGTGAGATGCAAGAAGGCACTGACCCTCAAGATTGGTATTGGGTTGAGAGCGACAACAACATCGCGGACTGGATAACTAGAGGTAAAAGACCAAACGATATCGATGCCGACAGCAATTGGCAGAGAGGTCCAAGATTTTTAAGACTGCCCGAATCCGAATGGCCGATCAGCAAAGTGATCTGTAAACAAGAATCAGCAGACCAGCTTAAAAGGGCAACGGCAATGCATACCACAACACCTGAAGATGGAGCATATCTCTGTCCGAATAATATCTTACTAGGACGTGTATCTGCAAGAATCCCCAGTGGACCATTGAAGGAGACGCAAATCCTCGCCGCCGTTTCTACTTTGTGCAAGGCATCATAAACGTGTTTTGGAACAGATGGACACGTGACTTCTTTCCGAGTTTATTAATAAAACAAAAATGGCATACATGTAAGCGCGACGTTAAGGTTGGCGACATCGTGCTAATTCAAGATTCGAATCAAGTAGGAGGTAAATGGAAACTCGGACGCGTCGTAACAGCTAATCCGGGAAAGGACGGCAAGGTCAGAAAGGTTGAGATCCAATACAAGAACCCAGTGCTAAACGAAAAGGTACAAATCTACAAAGGTCGGGGTTATGTGACAGTAGAGCGACCCGTACAGCGACTTGTTGTGATTGTCCCCGTCGACGAAGAAGACGAACTCCAGGGTCAAGATTAAAATAAAAAAAAAGGGGACACAAAAAACTAAGGACTCCGTATTTTACACTTTCAGAGAGTGGGGAGTGTTTCGTTGGAAACAAATTCTTAATTTGTGACGATTACGTTACAATCGATAATTAATGAGAGAATTACGTTACAATCGATAATTAATTGTAATTAGTGACATTGCGAACGACAATTGAGATTACCGCCGGTTTTCCTCCCGAAGATAAAGAATTAATTAAGAGCCATCGGGTATGTAAATATTCAATCATTCAACTTTGGCAATATTGTTGTGTATAATTATCGTTGTGATGTTGATACAGGTTTCGAAAGACTCAAAGCTGTAAACCAGGTACAACCCTCTACGAGACAGCAAATAAACTGAGAGTCCTTTGACACGTTGGTGAACTTACTAACCGCTTCGGTCGAGGAAACAGTCATTGAGGACGTTTGTTCCCGCCATTTTAAACACAGCGTCACTAAAGTAGCCACTGTGCGTGAGCAAAAACTCTCCAATATTTTCCCACGGAAATTTACGACAATCCTGACACGGAAATCAAACTTTTGCACGTTGTCCGCTATCCGTGAGGGAGTATCAACTCTCGAATCAACCTGGGATGGATCAAGGATTTTCAGTGGTCACGTTTCTTTAGTCAAGCACGCGGGACCTGCTAGGCCATCACGCAGAACGTGAAGTACGGTGCGAGCCTCGAGGGAAGCTTGAAACAGCATCCCAAAATGGTGCGTTACAAAGACATCGCTTCTACCCCTGTGAAAACGGCCCGAGAGACTTACAAGTTTGGCGGGCTTGAAATGCCAGAGAGCTTGATTCATTGGATTGTGCAGACTACAAATCCAAGCAAAGAAGCACTTTTGCAAGAGTCAAAGAATGCGTTTTCTTCCGTTCGAAATGCCACAGCGAGCGTAAAGAAGTGGCGGAAGGAAGCTCCTCTTGAACGAACCCGGATTATTGAGAGAGAATGTAGCGAACTGTTTGATTTACTTGGTTTGGATAGACTGACATAGCAACTGTAGTGGTACATGGCTTTCATTTGATAAACGTTTGATAGAAATACGAAAAAACAACAAACAAAAAAAAAACCAACGTGTGAAGGACTCTCCGGTCCGGGTCCATCAACGCGCTGGTTCTCTGGTTCTCTGGTTCTCTGTTTCTCTGGTTCTCTGTTTCTCAGCTTCTCTGTTTCTCTGGTTCTCTGTTTCGCTGGGTTCTCTGTTTCTCTGGTTCTCTGTTTCTCTGGTTCTCTGTTTCTCTGGGTTCTCTGTTTCCCTGGGTTCTCTGTTTCTCTGGTTCTCTGTTTATCTGGTTCGCTGTTTCTCTGGTTCTCTGTTTCCCTGGTTCTCTGTTTCTCTGGGTTCTCTGTAATTCTCGGGTTCTCTGTTTCTCTGGGTTCTCTGTTTCTCTGGTTCTCTGTTTCTCTGGTTCTCTGTTTCTCTGGTTCTCTGTTTCTCTGGGTTCTCTGTTTCTCTGGGTTCTCTGTTTCTCCGGGTTCTCTGTTTCTCAGGTTCTCTGTTTCTCTGGTTCTCTGTTTCTCTGGGTTCTCTGTTTCTCTGGTTCTCTGTTTCTCTGGTTCTCTGTTTCCCTGGTACTCTGTTTCTCTGGGTTCTCTGTTTCTCTGGTTCTCTGTTTCTCTGGGTTCTCTGTTTCTCTGGTTCTCTGTTTCTCTGGTTCTCTGTTTCTCTGGGTTCTCTGTTTCTATGGTTCTCTGTTTCTCTGGTTCTCTGTTTCTCTGGTTCTCTGTTTCTCTAGGTTCTCTGTTTCTCTGGTTCTCTGTTTGTCTGGGTTCTCTGTTTCTCTGGTTCTCTGTTTCTCTGGTTCTGTGTTTCTCTGGTTCTCTGTTTCTCTGGGTTCTCTGTTTCTCTGGGTTCTCTGTTTCTCTGGTTCTCTGTTTCTCTGGTTCTCTGTTTCTCTGGGTTCTCTGTTTCTCTGGGTTCTCTGTTTCTCTGGTTCTCTGTTTCTCTGGTGCTCTGTTTCTCTGGTTCTCTGTTTCTCTGGGTTCTCTGTTTCTCTGGTTCTCTGTTTCTCTGGGTTCTCTGTTTCTCTGGTTCTCTGTTTCTCTGGGTTCGCTGTTTCTCCGGGTTCTCTGTTTCTCTGGTTCTCTGTTTCTCTGGTTCTCTGTTTCTCTGGGTTCTCTGTTTCTCTGGTTCTCTGTTTCTCTGGTTCTCTGTTTCCCTGGTTCTTTGTTTCTCTGGGTTCTCTGTTTCTCTGGTTCTCTGTTTCTCTGGGTTCTCTGTTTCTCTGGTTCTCTGTTTCTCTGGTTCTCTGTTTCTCTGGGTTCTCTGTTTCTCTAGGTTCTCTGTTTCTCTGGTTCTCTGTTTCTCTGGTTCTCTGTTTCTTTGGGTTCTCTTTTTCTCTGGGTTCTCTGTTTCTCTGGTTCTCTTTTTCTCTGGTTCTCTGTTTCTCTGTTTGTCTGGTTCTCTGTTTCTCTGGGTTCTCTGTTTCTCTGGTTCTCTGTTTCTCTGGGTTCTCTGTTTCTCTGGTTCTCTGTTTCTCTGGGTTCTCTGTTTCTCTGGGTTCTCTGTTTCTCTGCGTTCTCTGTTTCTCTGGTTCTCTTTTTCTCTGTTTCTCTGGTTCTCTGTTTCTCTGGGTTCTCTGTTTCTCTGGTTCTCTGTTTGTCTGGTTCTCTGTTTCTCTGGGTTCTCTGGTTCTCTGGTTCTCTGTTTCTCTGGGTTCTCTGTTTCTCTGGTTCTCTGTTTCTCTGGGTTGTCTGTTTCTCTGGTTCTCTGTTTCTCTGGTTCTCTGTTTCTCTGGTTCTCTGTTTCTCTGGGTTCTCTGTTTCTCTGGTTCTCTGTTTCTCTGGTTCTCTGTTTCTCTCGGTTCTCTGTTTCTCTGGGTTCTTTGCTTCTCTGGTTCTCTTTTTCTCTGGGTTCTCTGTTTCTCTGGTTCTCTGTTTCTCTGGTTCTCTGTTTCTCTGGGTTCTCTGTTTCTCTAGGTTCTCTGTTTCTCTGGTTCTCTGTTTCTCTGGTTCTCTGTTTCTTTGGGTTCTCTTTTTTTCTGGGTTCTCTGTTTCTCTGGTTCTCTGTTTCTCTGGTTCTCTGGTTCTCTGTTTCTCTGGGTTCTCTGTTTCTCTGGTTCTCTGTTTCTCTGGTTCTCTGTTTCTCTGGGTTCTCTGTTTCTCTGGTTCTCTGTTTCTCTGGGTTCTCTGTTTCTCTGCGTTCTCTGTTTCTCTGGTTCTCTGTTTCTCTAGGTTCTCTGTTTCTCTGGTTCTCTGTTTCTCTGGTTCTCTGTTTCTCTGGGTTCTCTGTTTCTCTGGGTTCTCTGTTTCTCTGGTTCTCTGTTTCTCTGGTTCTCTGTTTCTCTGGGTTCTCTGTTTCTCTGGTTCTCTGTTTCTCTGGGTTCTCTGTTTCTCTGGTTCTCTGTTTCTCTGGTTCTCTGTTTCTCTGGGTTCTCTGTTTCTCTGGTTCTCTGTTTCTCTGGTTCTCTGTTTCTCTCGGTTCTCTGTTTCTCTGGGTTCTCTGTTTCTCTGGTTCTCTGTTTCTCTGGTTCTCTGTTTTTCTGGTTCTCTGTTTCCCTGGTTCTCTGTTTCTCTGGGTTCTCTGTTTCTCTGGTTCTCTGTTTCTCTGGGTTCTCTGTTTCTCTGGTTCTCTGTTTCTCTGGGTTCTCTGTTTCTCTGGTTCTCTGTTTCTCTGGTTCTCTTTTTCTCTGTTTCTCTGGTTGTCTGTTTCTCTGGGTTCTCTGTTTCTCTGGTTCTCTGTTTGTCTGGTTCTCTGTTTCTCTGGGTTCTCTGGTTCTCTGGTTCTCTGTTTCTCTGGGTTCTCTGTTTCTCTGGTTCTCTGTTTCTCTGGGTTGTCTGTTTCTCTGGTTCTCTGTTTCTCTGGGTTCTCTGTTTCTCTGGTTCTCTGTTTGTCTGGTTCTCTGTTTCTCTGGGTTCTCTGGTTCTCTGGTTCTCTGTTTCTCTGGGTTCTCTGTTTCTCTGGTTCTCTGTTTGTCTGGTTCTCTGTTTCTCTGGGTTCTCTGGTTCTCTGGTTCTCTGTTTCTCTGGGTTCTCTGTTTCTCTGGTTCTCTGTTTCTCTGGGTTGTCTGTTTCTCTGGTTCTCTGTTTCTCTGGTTCTCTGTTTCTCTGGTTCTCTGTTTCTCTGGGTTCTCTGTTTCTCTGGTTCTCTGTTTCTCTGGTTCTCTGTTTCTCTCGGTTCTCTGTTTCTCTGGGTTCTTTGCTTCTCTGGTTCTCTTTTTCTCTGGGTTCTCTGTTTCTCTGGTTCTCTGTTTCTCTGGTTCTCTGTTTCTCTGGGTTCTCTGTTTCTCTAGGTTCTCTGTTTCTCTGGTTCTCTGTTTCTCTGGTTCTCTGTTTCTTTGGGTTCTCTTTTTTTCTGGGTTCTCTGTTTCTCTGGTTCTCTGTTTCTCTGGTTCTCTGGTTCTCTGTTTCTCTGGGTTCTCTGTTTCTCTGGTTCTCTGTTTGTCTGGTTCTCTGTTTCTCTGGGTTCTCTGTTTCTCTGGTTCTCTGTTTCTCTGGGTTCTCTGTTTCGCTGCGTTCTCTGTTTCTCTGGTTCTCTGTTTCTCTAGGTTCTCTGTTTCTCTGGTTCTCTGTTTCTCTGGTTCTCTGTTTCTCTGGGTTCTCTGTTTCTCTGGGTTCTCTGTTTCTCTGGTTCTCTGTTTCTCTGGTTCTCTGTTTCTCTGGGTTCTCTGTTTCTCTGGTTCTCTGTTTCTCTGGGTTCTCTGTTTCTCTGGTTCTCTGTTTCTCTGGTTCTCTGTTTCTCTGGGTTCTCTGTTTCTCTGGTTCTCTGTTTCTCTGGTTCTCTGTTTCTCTCGGTTCTCTGTTTCTCTGGGTTCTCTGTTTCTCTGGTTCTCTGTTTCTCTGGTTCTCTGTTTTTCTGGTTCTCTGTTTCCCTGGTTCTCTGTTTCTCTGGGTTCTCTATTTCTCTGGTTCTCTGTTTCTCTGGGTTCTCTGTTTCTCTGGTTCTCTGTTTCTCTGGGTTCTCTGTTTCTCTGGTTCTCTGTTTCTCTGGTTCTCTTTTTCTCTGTTTCTCTGGTTGTCTGTTTCTCTGGGTTCTCTGTTTCTCTGGTTCTCTGTTTGTCTGGTTCTCTGTTTCTCTGGGTTCTCTGGTTCTGTGGTTCTCTGTTTCTCTGGGTTCTCTGTTTCTCTGGTTCTCTGTTTCTCTGGGTTGTCTGTTTCTCTGGTTCTCTGTTTCTCTGGTTCTCTGTTTCTCTGGGTTCTCTGTTTCTCTGGTTCTCTGTTTCTCTGGTTCTTTATTTCCCTTGTTCTCTGTTTCTCTGGGTTCTCTGTTTCTCTGATTCTCTGTTTCTCTGGTTTTCTGTTCTCTGGGGTCTCTGTTTCTCTGGGTTCTCTGTTTCTCTGGTTCTCTGTTTCTCTGGTTCTCTGTTTCTCTCGGTTCTCTGTTTCTCTGGGTTCTCTGCTTCTCTGGTTCTCTTTTTCTCTGGGTTCTCTGTTTCTCTGGTTCTCTGTTTCTCTCGGTTCTCTGTTTCTCTGGGTTCTCTGCTTCTCTGGTTCTCTTTTTCTCTGGGTTCTCTGTTTCTCTGGTTCTCTGTTTCTCTGGTTCTCTGTTTCTCTGGGTTCTCTGTTTCTCTGGTTTTCTGTTGCTCTGGGTTGTCTGTTTCTCTGGTTCTCTGTTTCTCTGGTTCTCTGTTTCTCTGGGTTCTCTGTTTCTCTGGTTCTCTGTTTCTCTGGGTTCTGTTTCTCTGGTTCTCTGTTTCTCTGGTTCTCTGTTTCTCTGGGTTCTCTGTTTCTCTGGGTTCTCTGTTTCTCTGGTTCTCTTTTTCTCTGGTTTTCTTTTTCTCTGGTTCTCTGTTTCTCTGGTTCTCTGTTTCTCTCGGTTCTCTGTTTCTCTGGGTTCTCTGCTTCTCTGGTTCTCTTTTTCTCTGGGTTCTCTGTTTCTCTGGTTCTCTGTTTCTCTCGGTTCTCTGTTTCTCTGGGTTCTCTGCTTCTCTGGTTCTCTTTTTCTCTGGGTTCTCTGTTTCTCTGGTTCTCTGTTTCTCTGGTTCTCTGTTTCTCTGGGTTCTCTGTTTCTCTGGTTTTCTGTTGCTCTGGGTTGTCTGTTTCTCTGGTTCTCTGTTTCTCTGGTTCTCTGTTTCTCTGGGTTCTCTGTTTCTCTGGTTCTCTGTTTCTCTGGGTTCTGTTTCTCTGGTTCTCTGTTTCTCTGGTTCTCTGTTTCTCTGGGTTCTCTGTTTCTCTGGGTTCTCTGTTTCTCTGGTTCTCTTTTTCTCTGGTTTTCTTTTTCTCTGGTTCTCTGTTTCTCTGGGTTCTCTGTTTCTCTGGTTCTCTGTTTCTCTGGGTTCTCTGTTTCTCTGGTGCTCTGTTTCTCTGGTTCTCTGTTTCTCTGGGTTCGCTGTTTCTCTGGTTCTCTGTTTCTCTGGTTCTCTGTTTCTCTGGGTTCTCTGGTTCTCTGGTTCTCTGTTTCTCTGGGTTCTCTGTTTCTCTGGTTCTCTGTTTCTCTGGGTTCTCTGTTTCTCTGGTTCTCTGTTTCTCTGGGTTCTCTAATTCTCTGGGTTCTCTGTTTCTCTGGGTTCTCTGTTTCTCTGGTTCTCTGTTTCTCTGGTTCTCTGTTTCTCAGGTTCTCTGTTTCTCTGGGTTCTCTGTTTCTCTGGGTTCTCTGTTTTTCTGGGTTCTCTGTTTCTCTGGTTCTCTGTTTCTCTGGTTCTCTGTTTCTCTGGTTCTCTGTTTCTCTGGGTTCTCTGTTTCTCTGGTTCTCTGTTTGTCTGGGTTCTCTGTTTCTCTGGTTCTCTGTTTCTCTGGTTCTCTGTTTTTCTGGGTTCTCTGTTTCTCTGGTTGTCTGTTTCTCTGGGTTCTCTGTTTCTCTGGTTGTCTGTTTCTCTGGGTTCTCTGTTTCTCTGGTTCTCTGTTTCTCTGGTTCTCTGTTTCTCTGGGTTCTCTGCTTCTCTGGTTCTCTGTTTCTCTGGGTTCTCTGTTTCTCTGGGTTCTATGTTTCTCTCGGTTCTCTGTTTCTCTGGTTCTCTGTTTCTCTGGGTTCTCTGTTTCCCTGGTTCTCTGTTTCTCTGGTTCTCTGTTTCTCTGGTTCTCTGTTTCTCTGGTTCTCTGTTTCTCTGGTTCTCTGTTTCTCTGGTTCTCTGTTTCTCTGGGTTCTCTGGTTCTCTGTTTCTCTGGTTTCTCTGTTTCTCTGGTTTTCTGTTTGTCTGGTTCTCTGTTTCTCTGGGTTCTCTGTTTCTTTGGTTCTCTGTTTCTCTGGTTCTCTGTTTCTCTGGGTTCTCTGTTTCTCTGGTTCTCTGTTTCTCTGGGTTCTCTATTTCTCTGACTGGAAGCTGTTTCTATTGAAGAAGTGAAAAATGCGGCATTCCCCCAAAACGGTTTCTTTAAAAAATTTTCTTTTAGTTTGTAGTTAGTCTACTCCTACTTTCCGCCTTGCGAACAGGAACGATGTTTTGAACTAGCAAACGCCAATGACTGTTTTCTTACGGGCGAAGCGGACACTGGACATTTCCTTTTTTCTCTACCGTAAGTTTGTTTTTAACTGGACTCACAATACAAAAATACTAGCGTGTTATCGAAGAGTCACTGTTCGTTATGACGCAAATACAGTTACAGTTTGTAAGTGTGCAGTACTAAACTGTGGCAAATGAATTTTGAAATGTAATATTTCTCTTCTCAAGAGGTCAGTTTTATCAATGACGTGCACGGCCAACAAAAAATGTCTGAGAAACTTTATTTCGCTTTCAAACTGAGTTTCGTTTCCAGTTTACTCGCTCCTAGTTAGGCTCCCAAAAGCTGTCCGTAGGTGCCTTTTATATATGGTAAAGGTGAAGTCGCGCACCAGCCAAGGCGGAGGCTCACACGGCCGGAGCTTATCCCGGTTTCTGTAGCATGAAGCAACTGAAAGTAGTTCTACTCCCCCTGGATGGGATGCTAGTCCATCGCAGGGTTACCTCCAGCAGTATGTCGCCGTTACCAATTTATACCCCTGGGCGGAGAGAGACAATGTGGGGTAAAGTTTCTTGTCTAAGGAAACAACACGATGGCAGGGACTGGGCGTCGAACCACCGACCTTCAGATCTGAGGTCCCCGGCACGCGCTAACCACTACACCATCGCGCCTACCAAACTCTATGTATGGTAAGACACGAAAATTGAATTTATCAACTTTGTTAGTAACTTGGCCACCGAATTTAACGAATTCGCTCTGCCGAAGGGCTAACGTTCGAAACGTCAGCTTTCAATTTGTTTACGGTGGCCTAATTACGTTATCAACTCCGTCAGTACTCAGTTGATAAATCCAAGTTTCGTGTTTCGCTTCTCCACCGGCTCAGAGCCACAGTTTCTTTAGAAACTAACACCTTTAATGCAGATATGGTGTTTTCCACAGGAGAATATGACGAGGTTTGAACTATTGTCCAGTTTGGGTTCTTAATATGGGACGCTTAAAAGCAGCACCTCGGATTCATTCGAAGTTTAAAAGGCGACGAACGTCAACGCTATTGTTGACCCGAAGGGAGTGTTTTGTAAGCTTTGACCACGACATTTTCATTGAAATCCAATTTTGCTAAAGCCCATGGAGAGACATGAAACTTGAAGAAAAGTCGAGTATTTGCTCCGCGAAGAAGCTGTTTTAACCGCAGAAACGGGCACTGTTGTTCTTGTCAGCGGATTAACCGTAAAGGAATGTTTGCTCATGTATTTAGAGGCGAGTATCCCACTATAAGAGGTGACATAATTTTCTGTGGTTAATTGAAAATGGTTTGAAGAAGCCAGGGGTCATATCATAAGTCGGTCAGAATTATGATTGTCATGGTAAGTGTAGTCCTGAGAAGGATTGTTTATGATGACATTGACTGACGTTTCGACAACATAAGCGGATGTCATCATCGGAGTTAAGAGAACTGCAAATCGTTAGTAGATGGTGTTTAAAGACTAAATACCATCTACTGACAATTCACAGTTCACTTGACTCTGATAATGACTTCAGCTCAGGTTGTCGAAACGTCAGTGTCACTAAATATTCCTTCTCAGGACTAAACTCACTCGGACGATCATTTCTCCGACTAAGAGATATATATGTTGTTAACTTATTACATTTAGCTAGGTTTATACATTTGCATTTTTTAATGGCTTGAGGGTGCGTAAAGTGGTATGTTTAATTGTTATCAAGTATATTTTGTGTTGACGAATTCGTTTAAAGATGATTCAAGTGAAAGAAACAATTTTATCAGAGTCGTCTTTGTTAATTTAGGCAGGTTTCAAATGAAAAATATATTAAAAAAACTGTAAAATTTACAAGCCAAAAATAAGCCAAACGCTTTTTCTCGATAGTTCTCGTGTGCAAAAGCTCTCTCGATGAAATTCAAATTTACAAATATGTCATTGGTACATCATGTGAAGATACAAAACTTTTGCATCAAAATATGTCTCCCACTCCGAGGATACAGTACAACACTATCACACTCGAACGAACGCTTGAATCAGTTTCAGCAAGCATCTTTTGAGTATAGTCAATAAACTCCATTTAAAAATTCTGTTGCTTTCGACAGAGAGAGGCAGACACTGATTTACCAGCTAACGTTTATTTATATAATTTAATTGGTCTCCCTTCAAAGGGTGGGTGGATTGTTTGGTCTATCTTGCACTCTTAGTCAAAATATGAATTTTAAGTATGCCCACTTGGCAAAGTTAACAATGCTATGTTGATCAATAACACAAAGTCTTCCAGTTGAGTAGTCGAAGGGAAACAGATATTGACGGTAAGTACGTTGTTGAGCTTGAAAACACTCGTTTCACTTTACGACACCCTGTTTGAAAACAGCCTTTATACGAATTGTAGCTAATTGTGGTTCAACTTTGCCATTGGCCAAATTTCTTAATTTTGCTTTGAAAAATATCTGGAACCATTACACCAGGCGCATATTACTTTAGAGAATCATTTCAATGGTCAGAGGGTTTAATCCGCGTATTCAAAAGTTAGAACCACCTTGATGTACGGCATAATAAAAAGTACCACAGGAAAGTACTGCTCAGTGGTGTTTATCTGCGGGAAAGGCCCCGCACTTGAGGATCTCATCCACAGACTAAAAAAGCTACGATAAAATCAACTAATTTAAGGTTTTATTTCTTCCAGCTTGGATTAACAGAGCTAATCTGCTAAAGTACACCGCGTAAAGTTTCAATGTACAGCGAAATTTACAGAGAATTCAAAAATGAATTTTTCGGAAACATTGCCTATGAATGTCAAGAAATAACTGCGTCAGGAGCAATAATCGGGATTGTCTCTCAAACGGCCATTTCTTTTTTGGTAAATACTTTTTGTCTTCTTTTTCCCCATGTAAATGTTCCATATTGTCCAGCTTGTTCAACGTCTTTTAAGACGTTAATGATTAACATCTTTCTTATCTATGATAATTTCTTTATAGATAATAATATTATTCAATGTGTTTTTCAACATGAGTTTAATTGCGAATCTACTCATGTATCTGCGTATCTAGTTCCACCACAAAACTAATCTTAGTCGCTTTCTTACAAGTTCCTTACGTCGCCCTCTACGCCACTGATCAACTGCAAAATCTCAAGAAGCGTAAAAATAAATAAATCGACGGTAAAGAGTGTTTTTACCTTAAGCTAAGTCTCGGCTTCGATGCAATCCTTTCTTGTCGACTTTAATTAGATGCAGCTAAGGCAAATCAATAAACGGCTAGCTCGGGAGTCCAAGCTTGCGAGCCTCCTGTAAAGAAACTTACAAAAATTTTAACAGTATTCCCCTCTGGAGTTTTCGTAAGAATTCTACCTATAAAGGCCTTTCCTGAAACGTTCAGCTTTTCACGTTGCGGAATTGCATATGTATTCAGCCCGTGGACAGTTCTTTTGTGTCAATTGTCTAAGCAAGATATTAGCATATTTTTCAATTGCCCTTCCACCTCCCCAACTTTACATAGGAGACGTCTTCACGTACGGTTATTTTGCGAAGCAAAACATAGCAGCCTCTAAGTTAGTTAAGGGTATAGTGTGAATGCAAACAAGTTCATTTTTTGAGATGGCCTGAACTAGCTTTTAAGTTAACGGACCTTGTTTTAATGATCATTTAAGCTTTTAATCAAACTTCAAACACTCGTACCAATATGTTAACATTTGCATCGTTCGTTACCTAGGTTATTTTGGTCAGTTTTACGAATTCATTTAAAGACCCTGATTCTTGTGGAAGAAATAATTTTATTGGAGCAAGCAAGATATTAGCGTATTCTTAAAATGCCCTTCCGTCCCAACTCTGCTTGAGAGACGTCTTCGCACACTGTTAATTTGCGAAGCAAAACTTAGCAGCCCCTAAGTTAGTTGAAGGCATAGTATGAAGGCAACCAAGTTCATTCTTAAGCCGTGATCTGAATCAGCTTTTAATTTAACGGGCCTCGTTTTCTAAAATGATCTTTGCAGCTTTACGACAGACTTCAAACAACGTCGATTGAGCCAATCACATTCGAGTATTCACATTAGACCATGATAATTCAGCCAATCAGATTCGCTTATTTGGAATAGACCACCTTGAATGGGTCCAATTTAATTTGTTATAAAAACCGGCAGTTCTCTCTGTGTTAATTCAGTTATATTCTCCTTGTTGTTTTTAAATTTTAAAAGTGGGCAGAAGTCAAGTCGCAGTTTAATAGTCTTACAGTATCTCTTGTAGTTGGCTATGAATTTTAATAGACTAAAATTAAATGCAAACACTGAGATCAATTATTTGTAAACAATCTGAGCGGCAGTCACTAAAAGAAGGGTAGGTGGGGAGATTAGCAAGTGCCAAACTCTTCGATCCTGCGAATAATTACCAGCATGACCTCCTCTTTTAGCGCCTGCCACGCAGGTTAATTATTTTCTCGTTTGCTTGAAAGATGGTTGTCTGTTTGAGGTCACAAATTTAAAATAATTTAATACACATTTGGTTGAAATCAAGCTACACCGTAATGGTTCGGTTACGTTTCCTTTTCCGCTTCTTCGTAGCAGTTATTTTTCTAATCGGAGCTTTGTCCACATTCATGATTCTTAAGAGTCAACATTTGGTCTACAATACAAGCAGCGCAGATAAATAATCTTGTTCCTGTTTTACTTCGATCTGTGCTATCGATCACCCGCGAAGTCTCTCCGAAAATCTCCGAGAGTCCACCGAAGATACAGCTAAACCATCGTCCAATAGGGGAACGACACAGCGAACAACTTCCGAACTTCCAAGGGAGAAAAAAAACGAGAAAAGACGAAGCTTGGTGATCCTTGGGGGTGATCGCTCGGGCACAACATTTCTGACGAGCCTGTTTAGCCTGAAGATCCAAATATCTTTGCCGTGTATGAACCGCTGTGGATAACACGAGACTGGTCGAGGGCGGAAGCTGGCAGAAACCTCACAAAAGATGTCAGAGATGTTATAAGCGCGCTTATGAGTTGCCATTTTATTGCAAACCAATAGCCTTAAAATTCCTTGCTAGCACTTCAAAAAAGTGGGCGCCTGGGTTATTTAAAAATCCTTTTCTATCTCCTCCAATATGCAACAAGTCTAATGAAGAGAAAAGGTTTTGCCCAGATCCTGCGACAATACCTAAAGTTATTGAAGAAGCTTGCTCCCGCCATTTTAAACACAGCGTCACTAAAGTAGCTATTGTGCGTGTTCCTGAACGAAAACTTTCCAATATATTCCCTCAGATAATTTACGACAATCCTGACACGGAAATTAAACTTTTGCATGTTGTCCGTGATCCGCGAGGAAGTATCAACTCTCGAATCAACCTGAGATGGATTAACGATTATCAATCGCCCCGTTTCTTTCGTCAAGCACGCGGGACCTGCGAGGGCATCACGCAGAACGTGAAGTACGGTGCAAGCCTCGAGGGGAGCTTGAAACAGCATTACAAAAGAAACTACAAAAGAAATTAAAACTGTTGCTCGTTGAAAGTTAATAACGACTGAAACTTGACCGAGATTCAGCCTTCTTATCTAATAACAGAAATGTTTATTCCGCCTCAATCCTGCTGGAATGTCAAAAAGAATTATTATTCTAACGGCAATCAATTTAAGAGAAAAATCTGTAAGGGCAGTTTAGAAATATTTCTATTTATGCAAATTACAGACTTTTTGACTGATTTCTGATGCATTTTAGCAGTTTTTAAATATAAATATCTTAAAATCGCAGCCACCTAGGAAATTCAATGTACGTTAAGAATGTTTTGCTGTCATAAAAGATCTTTCAACTGAAAAGAGAAAGTGTTAACTTTTACCTTTTTTGAAATATTGGAGAAAATTGCAGGAATGACCAAAATCACGCCGCAAAAAATGAATCACGAATTACTTGAAAACGCTCTTACAGATTTTTCCCTAATTTCGCATACAAGTTGTGTAGGTTGAGTAGCTCAAACAGTTCACGTTTCGTCATAAAGTGTCTGGCTAGTTTTCGAGATATTCGACATTATTTAAAATGAGGGGTTGTTCATTACCGTTGTTATGGTGACAGTTGTTGCTAGGAAACCAGTGAGAAAATAAACTTTGATCATATGTTGAAAAGGTGGTGTAGTATCAAGGAAACCGAAGTTTATCCTCTATACGAACTTTTGACTTCAAAAGATAGACTCCAATGCCCAAAAAACTGTTGCGAGCCTCCTTAAACGCACGTGCTAAATTCTTGTAAAAAGAAAACAGCGAGTGACGGTCACGGCATGTATGCGGGTCATGCATGAGCACCAGATTGCTTAATTTGATTACACTGTAAGGGGATAAAAAAGAAATTAAGACCAAAACATTGTGACTTTCTCTCTTTGTTTTTTTTACCTCGATTGATTGATCCTCAAAAATCAAATTTGACGGCCGACTATCCTCTGATATACGCCGTCCAAATTAGTAAGGCGGTTTTCTAACGCGTTTCGTCCAGAAAGAGAGCGGTTTAATGACAACAGGTACCGGTATATTACAGAGTGCAGAGAAACACAAGAGGAAATTGCAATTTACATCTCTGGATGGCACAGTGTTGACTGAGAATAGAGGAGACGAGACGGTAGGAGTATTCGACATCTTACTACTAGAGGGACATGTGAACTGGTTCAGTTTACTATGGGTTCGAGGCTAAGCATGCAATTGTCTCAAGTGACCAGTGGTTCTTTCTTTATCGGTTACAGCCTTCTCGTGTTAAGTAACTTGTTTTTTTTCTATATTGAGAGCAAATCTTTCGTCATTAATTAACGGAGAAGTTTTGGCCCCATTTCTCTATTCAGAGCAAATGTTTCGCCGTCTGGAAACGGCAAAGTTTTGACCTCATTTCTTCATTGAGAGCAATTGTTTCGCCGTTAATAAACGGCAAAGTTTTTGTCCCATTTCCTTTTTAGAGAGCAAATATTTTGTCACTGTTAAGGGGCGAAAAGGTTACGCTGTCATTATTTGCAGAGAAAATATTTCGCCGTTAATTAACGGTGAAATATTTGCTCTGTATTAAACTGGAATATGTATTATAGGAAATTTCTGAAATTTACATACAAATTCAATTGCTGATTTTCAAACTTTCTCTATAGATATAATTTATGGCAAAATTTTCATATACATATGTTCCCAGGACAATGTTGTTATAAGTTTTGAAAGTGCTATATGGTTCTTTGCGAATTTCTGTTGATTCTGTTAATTGTTATGTTTACGACGAAGCGGACAAAGCTTGGACAGATGTAAGTCAATTATTCGATTACATTTTTGTTCTTTTGTCATTGATTTTTTGCTCGAAAACTATAGAATTGCAATTGCTAAATTGTTACAGCTCCAGATTACACGCCGTCATTAAATGCTGACTCTACCAAGCCTGTTCGTCTTTATGTGGTTTATTCGTGTTTCTCGCCGGTCCATCATCTGAAGATCTTGAGAACTAATCACGTCGCTGGTGAGGAACTCGGATTTAACAATGGAAAAGGTCAAAAATGTTCCCTGAGCAGTGAAATCAGATTTCACGCGAGCGCTCAACGCCGGACAGATGTTGTTGGACTCCACACGCCCATTGTCAGAGGTTCGTGATGCATTTGAAGAAGTTAAAGCCGCATACGCCGATTTGATCGCCAAACACGAAGAACACACGATGTTTTTAGAAGATGAGGAGTATCCTGCAGCCCAAAGTTGGATGAAGTAGTGCACACTCAAGTATGTCAATTTCTTAATGCGAGTTAATGATTACTGCCACAAGCCTTGCGAAGACAAAGAAAAGAACGCGGCCAGCGTTGTTAACGCCGATGAAACCGAAGTTCATGGATTACAAGAAGCAGTTGTCACAGAAAACGAGGATGCACAATGCAACACAGCCAATGCACAGAACGCCTCAGTAAAGCCCCTGTTAATGAAGCACGAAAAGCCGAAAATACCGACCTTTCATGGTGATGTACAGAAATATTTTATATTCAAAGCCGATTTTCAGCACGCCGTCGAAAAACATTACTCCGAGCGCGACGCAATAACGATCCTACGTTCCTGTCTGGGCCCGGAGCCAGCGAAGCTCGTGGATGGAATAAGCACTGATTTGAAAGCCGCCTGGAATTATCTAGATCAAAACTACGGCGATCCGAGGATTGTATCAGACGTAGTTACCGCTCTCCTGGAGCGATTTAAAGTCATTCAACCCGGCGAAGACCACCGGTTCTGTGACCTGGTTAACCTCGTGCCACGATCGTACAACATTCTAAAGGAAGTAAAGCGCCCCCAGGACATTGACAACACGCATGTTATATCCCTGATAGAGCGAAAAATGACCAAAGACGAGTTTGGGCACGCCACATCAACCTTCAATGTCAAATCTTCTGAAATGGATGGACAAGGAATATGACCGCTAGGCTTCGCTCAGGAGCAGCAATTCGCAAAACTGGCAGCCACACTCGCTCCTCCCTCAACGTGGTGGGTATTAGTGGACACACCACCAGTTCTCACGATGTAAACAAAGCCAAGAATCAGTGCTACGTATGTAAGGCAAATCACTACGTCGATGAATGTCCTAGATTCTAATTCCAAGCAATGATACCAAATGAACGATGGGAAGTTGTCAAGGAGCAGAAAGCGTGCTTTTCTTATTTGAAACGTGGTAAAGGCCACACAACCGGAATTGTCTGCGCAGGAAAGAATGTTCCGAGAGGAATGGCGACGGTACAATCTGCAAGAGGCCACACCACAAACTCCTTCACACTAGAGAAACGTCCGGTCCCGTACAAGTCAATTCTCTTCAAGATAAAAGCAAGACCCTACTTCCGGTAATCACAGGAGCAGTTAGCCCCCAGTGCCGACGTTCCTACCGAAGCTAGCATCTTCTTTGACTCTGGTGCACAGAGTCTCTAAGCCTCGAATGCAAACCAGTCAAGATACTTATCACAAAGGTTGGCGGAGTTGAAGAAGAGTTATCTGCGAAGCTTTACAAGGTCCCCATCTGTGCAGTCAATGGCAAAACAGTGCAAGCAATCCAAGCTGTCGGCATCTCTCAGATATCAGACGAAGTTGATGAAGTTGACGGAAATCTACTGGCGAGCATCTTCGGCCTTGCTGAGAGTGACATTAGAAGGAAAGCCGGTCCGATCGACCTTGTAATAGGAATCAATTCTTCCCGTTTCCACGTGGGTGAAAACAAAGTAAAGGGCAGCTTGGTTGCCAGAAAGAGCCCAATCAGATGGGTCATCTTTGGATCAAACCAAAGGATCTAATGCCAGAAATCAAGCAAGTTTCTCTTGTTCGTCTCGCCGGGCCAGTTGACCTAACGGATTTTTGGAGGACGGAATCGATGGGTGTTACTGTATCACCGTGCACCTGTGAGACTGCTAAATTGTCAGCACAAAAAAGGGAGGAGTTGAAGATGATCGAAGAGTCGTGCCAGTTGCGAGGAAATAAATGGATCATGAAATATCCTTGGAAAAAAGACCCTAACAGTCTGCCAAATAATTACCCGCAAGTACGCAAGAAACTGGATGCAATCGAAAGATGTCTCATGAAGAACCCGGAGAATGCAGCTAGTTATGACAAGCAAATCAAGGAGATGGAAGAAATGCAGTTTTCAAGAAAGTTATCATCAAAAGAGATCAACCAATGGAAAGGGCCAGTACACTACGTTGCCCATCACGCAGTTATACGCCAGAGAAGAAAAGTTCGCCAGTCAGAATTTTGTTTAATAGCTCAGCATCGTATAATGGCCACACCCTCAACGACTACTGGTTCAAGGGGCCTGACCTCCTCAATAATCTGTTTGGCGTTATGATGCAATTTCGTGATAATCCCGTTGCTATTTGCGGTGACATTGCCAAGATGTACCACATGCATGATTGCGATTCCTGAGGAAGATCAACACGTCCACAGGTTCCTATGGAGAAGTTTTGAAGTTTACCGTGAGCCAGATACCTATGTTAAGACTGTCCTTGCATTTGGAGACCGTCCAGCGCCAACAATGGCCATCACAGCCATGCAGAAGACTGCAAAGGTGAAGGAAGAAGAAAAACCAAGAGCCGCCGAAGCGATCTTGAAGAATGCTTATGTGGATGAGATATGCGACTCGGTGAACAATGAACCTGAAGCCAACGTTCTGTCAGACGTAGACGACGTACTTGAAGCTGGTGGTTTCCATGTCAAGCAGTGGATTTCCAGCGCGCAAACCAGTGCCAAAGACGATCAAAGTGAAGTTGTGCTTGGAGGCCAAAGCCACGTAGAGAAGGTCCTCGGAACGGTCTGGCTTCCCCAGGAAGATTTGTTTACATTTAAGATCAAGATTGGATTGGCCAAAGGAAACCCGCCTTCAGAAGATCCTTGTTCATTCGTTCCCACAAAGGTGACAAAGCATCTGATTCTGAGCAAGCTGGCCGGCATATTCGATCCAATTGGAGCAGGAGCAGCCGTTCTAGTCAAATCAAAAATCGCGATGCAAGAGTTGCGGCAGCTCGGCCTCGGCTGGGATGACGAAGTTCCGCCGGAAGTTAAATGGAAGTGGGTGAAGTTGTTTGAAGAAATGATTGCTCTGAACACTGTCAAATTTGAACGTTGTCTTACGCCTCCTAATGCAAGCGGGAATCCCTCTTTGGTCGTCTTTTGTGATGCCTCACGACAGGCGTTTGGTGCATGTGCTTACGCGAAATGGAACCTTGAAGATGGAAAGTTTGGAGTTCGATTTGTAGCTGCAAAGTCTATAGTTGCGCCTCTTAAGGAGCTGACCATTCCTCGCCTTGAGTTTCACAAGCTGCCGTAGTCAGAAGCCGCCTCGGAAATACCCTCCTCGACTGAAGTTTGAAAAGGTGCGCTACCTCTCTGACAGCCGGGTTGCACTTGCCTGGATTCAAGGCAAAAGTGGAAGCTACAAGCCATTTGTCTTGTGCCGAGTCGGTGAAAAACAGTCCAACTCTAAGCCCTCAGAGTCGGTCCCACTGCCCTACAAGTCTAAATGTCGCAGATGACTTAACAAAAGGCATCTCAGCAGAACAGATGAGTGGAAGATGGTTTAATGGCCCTGAGTTCCTGCAATTACAGGAAGACGTTTGGCCGGTAGAACATGGCACACCAGATGTAAAAGAGGTTAACAAGGACAAGAGAAAGGCTCAAGTTGTCTACGCAGCAGCTGTCAGCGAAACTGTAATTAACTGCCAACGATTTTCAACGTGGAAACGATTACTAAGAGTGACCGCCTATGTCTTCCGCTTCTGCCGCAACCTCCGCGCAAGATCATGCCGTGAAAGAGAGGACAAGGATGTCTACATCGGTCCGCTGAATGCAGAAGAAATTGATCGCGCAGAGGAACAATGGGTAAAGAAAGCACAAGCTGGCCTCTCCACGAAAACCGCTAAAGGGGAGTTCAAAACGTTGAGTCTATTTACAGACGACAAAGGCATCATTCGCATTGGTGGGCGTGTCAATCCAGCCCTAGTGTCGTACGATGAAAGGCATGCCGCTCTCCTGCCGTATGATCACTGGATATCGATGCTCATCACCCGCGATGCTCATTAGTCAGGCCATTCAGGCATAGCAGCGACAACTGCCAAGACCAGACCAAGACAAACTCTCCAAGATTGTCAAGCGACGTTGTACTTTCTGCCGGAAGATGGAAGCACAAGTTGAAACACAACTTATGGCAAAGCTTCCAAAGTGTCGTCTTCAGCCGTTCACGCCACCTTTCATGTACACGTCATGCGACTACTTTGGGCCCTTTGAAGTAAAGATTGGCAGAAACAAAACAGCAAAGCACTACGGAGAATTGTTCACGTGCCTGAACACCAGAGTCGGTCATTGCGAACTCGCCACAGATGCAAGTACCACGGAATTTCTGCAAGTTTTGAGAAGTTTCTTCTCGTACCGCGGGTACCCGGAAGTTCTAATTTCCGACAATGGTTCCCAAATGGTGGGTGCGGATCGAGAACTGCAACTAAGGATCGAAGGATGGGACAAAGCCAAGCTAAAAGAATTTTGCGCCGACAGAGGTATGAAATGGCAGTTTATCACCCCACTTGCCCCACATCAGAATGGATGTTCTGAGTCGCTTGCCAAAACAACGAAGTCCTGTCTCAAGAAAGCCATTGGAGAAGCCGTTTTCACCCCCTTCGAGCTCTACACTTGCCTGCTTGAAGTCGCTAATCTAGTGAACGAACGACCTATCGGAAGAATACCAAACGATCCAGACGATGGCGCTTATTTGTGTCCAAACGACATTCCGTTGGGCAGATCAACAAGCAAAATTCCCCAAGGTCCATTCCACTAGATTGAAAATCCTCGCCATCGGTTCGAGCTTTGCCAAAAGATCGTGGAATCATTCTGGAAAAGGTGGTCCCGTGATTTCTCCCGCTACTAGTGCCAAGAAAGAAATGGAATACGGAGACTAGGAATGTAAAGGTCAAGGATTTCGTCATTGTAGCAGATCCAAATCCCGTACGAGGGAAGTGGAACGTTGGTAGGGTTCTCCAAGTGTTTCCCGGGGAAGATGGCCTAGTACGAAATGTGCAAGTGAAGACGGCCTCAGGAACCTACACACGTTCAATTACAAAGATTTGTGTCATTTATCCAGCCGAAGGATACGCCGATTAGAATGGGGACTCCCATTGCGGAGGGGGGGGGGGGGGATGTTCTGATGACTGATGAGAGACTGATGAAAGACATAATGTACAATAACGCAAGACAGCGTGGATAACTAAATGATCTAAGGTTTAGGGTTTCAGTTTTCAGACAAAGGACAATGTTGTTATAAGTTTTGAAAGTGCTATATGGTTCTTTACGAATTTCTGTTGATTCTGTTAATTTTTATGTTTACGACGTAGCGGACAAAGCTTGGACAGATGTAAGTCAATAATTCGATTACATTTTTGTTTCTTTTGTTATTGATTCTTTGCTCGATTACTATAGAATTGTAATTAATCGGCCGTCGCCATGATGGCGACCGCCGGTTTATAAAATGGACACGGTTTTTCCTGAAAGCAAGTTGGCTTAACATACGAAGAAAGTGCTGTTAAGCTTGTGGTACGGGTACTCAAGAGCGGTGCTGTCTTATATAAGACGCATGCGCATATAAGTCTTCTGAATGTTACCTTCCTATGTTTTTGTCTTTTAATTTACAGTATTTAAGATATGAACGGCGAGGGGTTGTTAAGTTTGGGGTTTTTTTGTATTTGTCTTGTATAACGCAAGCGCAATTGAGTAAAGGAGCTAATAGGATTGAATGCGAAATTGGCTGTGTTGTCTGATCTAGTTAGTGGTTATGGTGAAAAGGTTTTTAGCGCAGGAGTTTCTTTTATTGGGATTGACATTTTGAGGGGTGTAAAAATGCGGGAGTCAGAAGGATTTGTGAATGTCGGGAGCATATCACGCTTCTGTGAATGTGATTTGCTTTGAAAGTTGCGTTTTGTATAGGAGCGGTGTAATATTGTGCTGCGTGAGAGGCGGTTTCCCTTGGCGTTTTATGGGGGGGGGGGGGGGGTTGCGAAGTGGATTGTAAGGTTTCTGATTGGCTAACTTGTATTTCGCAGCGGACAAAAAGGACTGTTGCGTTTTGCCGGCGTGGGCTAGGAAGAGAAGGAATTGGTACTAGTATGATGATGCAATATTAGTTAATTGCACCATCAGTACATGATAGTTCTTGTGAACGGAGAGAGATGAGTGTTTATTTGAGGCGAGAAGTTGATACGAAGGAATCGTCATTAATAAGGAGATCAATTAATAAGGCAGGTGTTACGAGTCTTTTTGCATTGAAAGAACGAAAATATCTGAATATTATCGACGGATTTGTGTAGTTTGCGTGTGGTGTTCGCTAAAGGCTACGAGCAGTCTCTCTTTCCGTTCAGAGATAGTGAAGGAAAAGAAAAACAAGCGAGTGAGCGCGAAATCGATTGCGGCTCGACAGGCGCTTGAGCTTTCAAAGACGTGGGCGACTTTCGTCCCCGCTCGCTTGTTTACTTTTGCAAGGGGATTCCCGGGTTAGCAAACCGGATTTAAACATCACGTCATGAGATATGCCTTGACGTGCCCCATACTCTGACGATCTGCTCGAGCTCGTGTTTATCAAACTTTATATTTTGATTCTACTGCTATGTTCACTGTTTGTATTTAAGGTCTAGGCACAACAGTAAATACTTCGTCGTCCCGGTGTGAGCATTCTCAGTTGTGGACGAATTTATATCGACATTCAACGTTTGAGTGAATTTGCGTTTTTCAGCACAAATAAAAGCGATAAGAAAGATAAGCTGAGTCATCAGAGTTTAAACATTACGTCATCCAGTAACGTTATAGTCAAAATATTGTGTCACACAATCACACTTTTCGTCACGCCGGTTCGTATAAATAGAGGATCGCGCTAACATTTGTGAAACCTAGGGGTGGGGAGGGTCAGAATGGCTGGTTAAAATGCCCAATGGGCTTTCTTGTTGCTAAATTGTTACAGCTCCAGATTACACGCCGTCATTAAATGCTGACTCTACCAAGCCTGTTCGGTTTATTCGTGTTTCTCGCCGGTCCAATTAGTATATTTTTTAATTGCCCTTCCGCCCCAATTCTACTTTGGAGACGTCTTTACACACGGTTATTTTGGAAGCAAAACTTAGCAGCCTCTAACTTAGTTAAGGGTATAGTGTGAAGGCAAAGGAGTTATTCTTAGCCGGATGTCCTGAAGTAGCTTTTAATTTAACGGGCCTTGCTAGGGGCAATATGTTAACATTTGCATCGTTTCTTGGCTTGAGAGGGCGTGGGGTGATAAACGGTATGATTGTTACCAAGGATATTTTGGTTTCACGAATTCATTTAAAGCCCGTGATTGTTGTGAAATAATTATAATATGAAACGATAGGATAAGTCAGTGTTCTGGTTTATGAGTCTAGGTTACCTTGAATGGGAAACTTTCACCTGAAATGGAAAATCGCTTAAGCTAGCACTAAAAATGATTTAAATAGTTTTATCACCGTATCTATTTGCCGAAAGTTTAGGGGTGTTTCTTTTTTTTTGCAAGTGTCGAGAACATTAGAAAAATCAGTGTCTCGTATACGTAGATGTCTCCTCGGCTTGTACATAGTTAAGCGTGAGCAATATGAAACTACATTTGAGCGGTACCTTCCTATGGTACTGTTGTGTTGTTTAAGTGAATTATTTCATTTTTTAGTGAGTGAAAATTTTGGAACTGAGGAATATTGGCGTTCTTCCCTGGCAGGTATATTGCAGGGTGTATTGTCAAATAAGGTAAGACAACTGGACAGGCGAACGACTCAATAAATTTGCGAAATTCAGTTCCCCTTAAACACAGTAGAACAAGAGAAGGTTGCCGCGCGTTTTTCAGTTGTTTTCTCTTTCGCTTGAAAGATGTATGTTTCTTTGTACCTGAAATTTAAACAATTAATTTTTCTTTGATGTTGGTTATGCATTTCAGGCTGAAATCAAGCCACACCATAATGGTTCGGTTACGTTTCCTTTTCCGCTTCTTCGGAGCAGTTGTCTTTCTAATAGGAGCTTTGTCCACATTCATGGCTCTAAAAAGTCAACATTTCGTATACGAATGTCATGGTGGAGAACAGACAGGCAGTGAGGATAAACAACCTTGCTCTACCGACCACTTACGAAGTCTCTCCGAAAATATCCGAAAATCCACCGAAGATACAGCTAAACTATCGTCCAACAGGGGAACGACACGGGCAACACCTCCCGTACTCCAAACGACGAAAAAACCCGAGAAAAGAAAAAGCTTGGTGATCATTGGGGGTGATCGCTCGGGCACAACATTTCTGACGAACCTGTTTAGCGAAGATCCAAATATCTTTGCCGTGTATGAACCGCTGTGGATAACACGAGACTGGTCGAGGGCGGAAGCTGGCAGAAACCTCACAAAAGATGTCAGAGATGTTATAAGCGCGCTTATGAGTTGCCATTTTATTGACAAACCAACAGCCTTAAAATTCCTTGCTAGCACTTCAAAAAAATGGGCGCCTGGGTTATTTAAAAATCCTTTTCAGTCTCCTCCAATATGCAACAAGACTAACGATGAGAGAAAGTTTTGCCCAAATCCTGCGACAATACCTAACGTCATTGAGGACGTTTGTTCCCGCCATTTTAAACACAGCGTCACCAAAGTAGCCACTGTGCGTCTCCCTGAACGGAAACTCTCCAATATTTTCCCTCAGATAATTTACGACAATCCTGACACGGAAATTAAACTTTTGCATGTTGTCCGCGATCCGCGAGGAAGTATCAACTCTCGCATCAACCTGGGATGGATTAAGGATTTTCAGTGGTCACGTTTCTTTAATCAACCACGTGAAACCTGCCAGGCCATCACGCAGAACGTGAAGTACGGTGCGAGCCTCGAGGGAAGCTTGAAACAGCATTACAAAATGGTGCGTTACAAAGACATCGCTTCTTCCCCTGTGAAAACGGCCCAAGAGATTTACAAGTTTGCCGGGTTTGAAATGCCAGAGAGCTTGATTCATTGGATTTTGCAGGCTACAAATCCGAGTAAAGAGGTGCTTTTGCAAGAGTCAAAGAAGGCGTTTTCTTCCGTTCGAAATGCCACAGCGAACGTGGAGAAATGGCGGGGGGAAGCTCCTATTGAACGAACCCGGATTATTGAGAGAGAATGTAGCGAACTGTTTGATTTACTTGGTTTGGATAGACTGACATAGCAACTGTAGAGGTACATGGTTTTTATTGATAAAAGTTTGATAGAAATACGGAAAAAAAAACTAGCTCGTGGGTGGATCTTCGGATGAGTCCACCAATGCACTTTTCTCGACGTTTCTCAGGAACTGGCTGGAAGGCGTTTCTTCGCGCTGAAGTATAGCAGCGTTTTGGTTTCAAAATGGGAAAACGTCTTCTTTAGGAAACATTTCTGTTTTCAGTTAGTCTGCTCGTGCCTTCCGCCTAGCGAACAGAAGGGCTGTTTTGAATTAGCAAACGCCAATGGATAAAGCGGACATGGGACACTTTCTATTTTCATTACCGTTAAGTTTCACAATACAGAGACACTGTCGTATTCTCGAAGAATCACAGATCAAAATAAAGCTAATAAAACGTTACGGTTTATACGTTTGCAGTATTGAGCTGTAGTAAAGGAATTTTGAAATACAATGATCAATGATTTTCATGGACCTCAAGAAGTCAGTTTATCCATGACCCGATTTAAAAATTTAAAAAATTCTGGGAATATCCATTTCGCTTTCAAACGTTTCCACTTTTCTCGTTCCTAGTCACTCTCTCGAAACCTACTTGTAGGTGAGTTCCATATATGGTATTGTCCAAAAGAGAATCTTACGAGGTTCGAACGATTGTCCAGTTTGGGTCCCTATCCATGGGGGAGATAACGTCAAGCGCTTCGCGCCCGCAACCCGGATTCGAAGAAAATGCTTAAAAGACTCAACGAACACCGGCGCTATTTGTGAATCGAATGGAGTGTCTACGAATACAAGCTTTGACCTCAAAAAATATGGGAAGGCGTTTCTTCCGTTCGAAATGCCACAGCGAACGTGGAGAAATGGCCGAAGGAAGCTCCTATTGAACGAACCCGGATAATTGAGAGAGAATGTAGCGAGCTGTTTGATTTACTTGGTTTGGATAGAATGACATAGCAACTGTAGTGGTGCGTGGTTTTCATTTAATAAACAGTTCTCGGGGTGTGTCAGGAGCTGGCTGGAAGCTGTTTCTACGCAGTGGACAAGAATTTGTGCTTGTTTGAAGAGGTAAAAAATGCAGCCGTCCCTCAAGAAAAGCACCGTTTTTATTTCAATATGGAAAAACGCTTTCTTTAGAATTTTTTTTTCTGTTTTCAGATAGTCTGCTTGCACCTTCCGTCTTGCGAACAGAAACGGTAGTTTGAACTAGTATAGTAAACGCTAATAAACGTTCTCTTACGAGCGAAGCCGACATTAAACTCCTTCTATAACCGTCAAGTTTGCTTTTAACTGGACTCACAATACAGAAATACTGTCGTATTCTCGAAGAGTTGCTGTTTAAAATGAAACCAATGGAACATTACATTTTATATGTTTGCAGTGGAACTTAAGTGAATGAATTTTGAAATGTAATATTTTTCACCTCAAGAAGTCAATTTATCGATGACGTGATTTAATCTTTGTACACGGGGGACGAAAAATGTCTGGGAAAATCCATTTCTCCTTTTAAACTCCAGTTTTCCAGTTTTCTCATTTTCGGGCAAACAGTGTAAAATAACCCGACGTTGCCTCACATCCACGTTCAAATACATTGTAATGCAAATGAGAAAAGGTAACTGTGTAAGGGGCTATTTTGTGTAATTTAATTGGGCAGGCCTGCGCTCTTCAGGAAGACATGAATTCTAAAGTATGCCTATTTGGCAATGTTAATTATGCTATGATGATCAATAAGAAAGTCTACTAGTTGCGTAGTCGAGAAACAGACTTTGAAGGTGAGTACCTTCCTCAGCAGGAAAACACGGATTTTACATTACTACTTTACTTTAATTTGAATTGTGGATCAACTCTTCCATTGGACAAATTTCCCAAATTTTGTTTTGAAAAATATCTAAAGAAACCATTGCACCCATGACGTATTACTGCACAGTTTTTATTTCAATGGTCTGACTGGAGTATTTGATCCACAGATTCAAAAGTAAGAAGCACTTTGTACAGCATAATGAACAGCACGGCAGGAAAGTACTGCTCAGTAGTGTTTATCTGCGGAAAGGTCCGTCACTCGGGGATCTCATCCACAGACAATTCTGTTATAGATAACATTCAGTGTGTTTTTAAACATGAGTTAAATTGGGGGACTAGTTTTATCGGCTCACGCATCTAGTTCCACCACGAAGATGAATTTGGTCGCTTTCTACAATTGCCTTACGTGCTAAAGTATCTGCAAAATCTCAAGAAGCTCAAAAATGATAAGTCGACAACAAAGAATGGTTTTTCTTCCGCTAAGACTCGGCTTCAATCCTATCAAATTGCCGACTTAGTTTAATGAGATGCGGCTAAGGCAAGTCAATAAAATTAGTTCCTGAGTACAAGCTTGTAAGCCTCTCCGTATAAAGAAAACAGAAATTTTAACACTATTCCGCTTTGGAGTTTTCGTAACAATTCTACTTACAAAGACTGTTTCTAAAACGTTCATTGCTTCAGTTTGCGGAATTATGCGCATAAGTATTCATTCAGTCCATGGGCGGTTCTCTTGTGTAAACGTCTAAGCAAGACATTAGCATATTTTTAATTGCCCTACCGTTCAAACTCTACTTGTATTTCGCGAAGCAAAACTTAGCAGCGTATAAGTTAGTTGAGGGCATGGTATGAAGGCAACCAAGTTCATTCTTGAGATGACCTGAAGTAGCTTTTAATTTAAGGGACCTTGTTTTAATGATCATCCCTGACAGCTTTTAGACGAACTTTAAACGCCCCTAGCAATATGTTAACGTTTGCATCGCTTGTTACCAAGGATATTTTGGTTTCACGAATTCATTTTAAGACCGTGATTCTTGAATTTTATCGGTGTCTTCTTTGTAATTTTAGTCAGGTTTGAATTTCAATTATAATAATTTTTAATAATAATAATAATAATAATAATAATAATAATAATAATAATAATATTTCTGCCTTAGGAGCACTTAAACAGAGTCTCAGTGCTCTTACGATTATGCAGATAAAAGAAATCAACTAATACTAATACTAATTACAATAAAAAAAATATATGTTAAATCTATACTAATTTACAATAATTATTCAAAGCTAGGAACTAACATAACAATAATAATGATTAATTTTTGAAAAGGAAGGCTTTTAAACTCGTTTCGAAAGCGGCTACAGATTCAGAGTTCTTAATCTCACTAGGCAGTTTATTCCATAATGTAGGAGCTGCAACTGCAAAGGCTCTTTCTCCGTACAATTTTGTTCTACATTTGTGGACTACGAGTAGATTAGAGATTTCAGATCGTAAACAGCGGGATGGCTTATAGACGGTGAGCAGTTCCGATAGATATGTAGGGGCCAGACCCTGAAACACCTTAGCTTGTAAGTAGTGAGAAGAATCTTAAAGGTTATTCGCTTCCTCACAGTTAACCAGTGAAGGTTCTTTAAAACTGGAGAAATGTGATCGAATTTCTTGACCCTTGCTACAAGTCGCGCCGCTGCATTTTGAATTCGCTGTAACTTTGCTTCTTGGCATGCTGGCAGTCCATAGATCAGACTGTTGCAACTGTCCAATTTTGAAGTCACAAAAGCATGGACTAGTCTCTCAGCATGCATAATTGTTGTAACTCCTTCCTTTAGTGTTTGAATATATTTGCTTTCAGTGGAGCCACTTTCCGCAGTATACACAAACACCTTCTTCTTGTTGGAACTGTCATCTGTTTGTTAAAACAGAAAACTTTCATCAAATGTACGTTTTCTGTATCGCTTAGGTTTTGTATCAGCTTTTGCTTATTATCAGTTTAGCCCTTTTGTGTTAGAATTATGCATTGTATAGTTTCAGCATTCGATGTTTCCGATTTAAGTTGCACTGAAACAATAGCATGTTAAGTCAGTGTTTTGTTTTGTCTAGGTCACCTTAAATGGGAAACTTTCATCTGAAATGGAAAATCCCTTAACCTAGCGCTAAAAATGATTTTTAAAAATAGTTTAATTTTAAATTCCAATTCGACTGGAGACAGTGGACGAAGGGCCACCTTGTGAATGTGCCACTGCTCATTTCCATTTATTTTTTACTTTTATTTATTTGCCAAGAGTTTAGGGATGATTTTCTTTTTTGCAAGTGTCGAGGACATTAAAAAAGTCAGTGTCTCGTATACGTAAATGTCTCCTCGGCTTGTAAATCCTCGTTAAACGTGAGCAAAACAGTACCTTTCTATGGTGCTGTTGTGTTGTTTTATTGAATTATTTCATTTTTTAGTAAGTGAAAATTTTGGACCTGAGGAATATTGGCGTTCTTCCCTGGCAGGTATATTGCAGGGTGTATTGTTAAAAAAAAGTTGAGACAACTGGACAGGCGAACGACTCAATAAATTTGCGAAATTCAGTTCCAAACACAGTAGAACATGAGAACGTTACCGCGCGTTTTATAGCTATTTTCTCTTTCGCTTGAAAGATGACTGTTTCTTTGTACCCGAAATTTAAACAATTTATTTTTCTTTGATGTTGGTTATGCATTTCAGGTTGAAATCAAGCCACACCCTAATGGTTCGGTTACGTTTCCTTTTTCGCTTCTTCGGAGCATTTGTCTTTCTAATCGGAGCTTTGTCCACATTCATAGCTCTAAAAAGCCATCATTTGGTATACGAATGTCACGGTGAAGAACAGACAGGCAGTGTGGATAAACAACCTTGTTCCTGTTTTAGTCCGATCTGCTTTACCGACCACTCACGAAGTCTCTCTGAAAATATCCCAAAGTCCATCAAAGATACAGCGAAACCATCGTCCGACCGGGGAACGTCACAGCCTATGACCCCCGTGCTTCAAACGACGAAAACACCCGAGAAAAGACGAAGCTTGGTGATCTTCGGAGATGATCGCTCGGGCACAACGTTTCTGACGAATCTGTTTAGCGAAGATCCAAATATCTTTTCTGTGTATGAACCGCTGTGGATAACACGAGACTGGTCGAGGGCGGAAACTGGCAGAAACTCCACAAAAGATGTCACTGATGTTATAAGCGCGCTTATGAGTTGCCATTTCGTTGGCAACCCAACAGTTTTAAAATTCCTCGCTAGCACTTCAAAAAAATGGGCGCCTGGGTTATTAAAAAATCCTTTTCAGTCTCCTCCAATATGCAACAAGACCAATGAACAGAAAAAGTTTTGTCCAGATCCTTCGTCAATACCCAAAGTCATTGAAGAAGCTTGTTCCCGCTATTTTAAACACAGCGTCACTAAAGTAGCTATGGTGCGTGTCCCTGAGCGAAAACTCTCTAGTATTTTTCCAAAGATTATTTACGACAATCCAGACACGGAAATTAAACTTTTGCATGTTGTTCGCGATCCCCGAGGGAGTATCAACTCTCGCATCAAGCGTACTTGGATTAACGACTATCAGTCCCCTCGTTTTCCTCGTCAAGCACGCGGGATCTGCAAGGGTATCATTGAGAACGTGAAGTACGGTGCGAACCTCAAGGGGAGCTTGAAACAACATTACAAAATGGTGCGTTACAAAGACATCGCTTTTTCCCCTGTAAAAACGGTCCAAGAGATTTACAAGTTTGCCGGATTTGAAATGCCAGAGAACTTGATTCAATGGATTGTGCAAGTTACAAATCCAAACAAAGAAACGCTTGAACAAGAGTCAAATAACCCGTATTCTTCCGTTCGAAATTCAACAGCGAACGTAGAAAGATGGCGGAAGGAAGCGCCTATCGAACGAACCCGGATCATTGAAAGAGAATGTAGGGAACTGTTTGATTTGCTTACACTGGATAGATTAACATAGCAATAAATGATACATAGTTTTCATTTGATAAAAGTGCGATAGAAACATGAAGGAAAACGCAAGCGAGTGAGCAACTCTCCGGTTCCAACAACTATTTCCACGTCACGCGTGTAACTACCCTATTACACTGGCGTGGACGAGTGGTCTCTTTCGCTTGTGTGTGTGTGTGGGGGGGGGAGAGGAGGGGGGAGGGGTGGGCGGTTTTTGGTTTTTCTGAGAAGGATAACACTGATCAAGAATTAGCCTTAATTTTGAATCTTGCTTTCCAACTACATATTTTTCTTTATCTTTCGTTGACTGATCTCGAATTAAAGTTTTATTTAGCGGAATAAATTGAACAGGTGTTCAGGCGCAGTGGAAAAAATAAACCTTGGTTGATTAATGTCTAAATAGGAAGGGGGGGTTAAACCGGTTATTTTTGTAGTTCAGTTCCAGCTCCTCTGTCACGCTGACCGTGAGGAACTAGAACTGGTCAAGGTCATCCCATTCCTTCGCATAAATTCAAATTTTATTGTAAATATTAATTCTTTCACCAGTGTCACCAATTAGTGTTTAGTACGCTACAACGGTTAGACTCCAAAATAAACTGAGTTACTTTTTATTCATTTCTCACCAAGCAAGTAAGTGAATTACGTGTATCTCACTGGATAAGGAGCGCTTTCCTTTTGTGTGGAAAAACTGGTTGTTTCTGTGGGAAATCGAAAAGAACAGTCCTTTACACTGGATATTTTTTGAAAAAAAAAAGGAATACCTTCAGAGGTATTCCTTTTTTCTCGGTTTTACCGGAGTTACGGAATATAACTGTACCGTTTGCGTCATCAGACTTATTAAAAAAATACGATGCTCTTTGATGAAACGCGTGGTTTGTTTGTAGAAAAAATGTACTGCTCCATTTAGTGGAAAATTCTCACCGTTTTTTCCATTCAAACGGAAAGAGCTCAAGTACTCATGTAAAACTTTATTGCAAAGAGCTGATGTGTTTCCACTTTACTAAAACCAATATAATTGGGGATCCAATATTACCATGCGCTTGGCAAAAACGACTAGAAATAGATCACACACTGACGTTGCCAGACGTGCTTCTGATTATCCCATCATTCCTCTTTCCCCTGTGACGCTTGTCTTCTAAAGAGTGAAACCATAGCTAGTTCACATTTTCCTATTTTTGGCATGAGCGTGCAATCATGTCCCTTTGTCGTCGCCTGCGTTGTCAGTTGATATATTTATATAATTATTTATTATTCCACTCTTGCGCCTTTTTACCATATAAGGTCAAGAGAACGCTCAAAATGTGCTACGGTATTACACAGTAAAATTATGTATTGCACTGTAAAAGCCAGGTTTCACAGGTTTTCTGGCCGAAGGACTGGAAAAACCAATTTTGACGTGATTTATTCAAGTGGAATAATAAATCTCTTATTCGATGGCTTAACATATAATACGCGCGGACATTTTGCTCATTGCTCGTATTTTTCCTCCCCCCTTCGGGGCTCGGAAAACTACTACGCAACTCGCAAAATATTCGCGCGTATTATGTGTTAAACTATCGAATAACATGTATTTATTTGTTTGGATACGGGTTTGCGCCACTTGTCATGCATGAGGGAACTATTCAGAGGACGTGCAGAAACGAACAGGTCACACAAAAACCTTTAAGTTTCGTGATGTTTTCCACGATCATGTACTTAGAATTCTTGCAACGCTGCACGGCTCTTCTAAGGTGACAATAAAGCGTTAAGAAACCACAGTGAAACTTATCCGCCAGTGCCAGTGCTAACCTAAGACTTACCATTCATATTATTGAGGGCCACCTTGCTACGTCATGTAACTAGTCACGCAAGACGTGAGCCAGACGCTCATTCCATGTCCTCGTGTATGCAGACCGATTATACAGTCAGTGTTGGCTGGTTCGTTCCCTGAGTTTGATAGAGAGGAATCTCGGAGGGCATTAACTGTTGAGGAAGAGGGGGCATGGAGTGGTTAGCGTGTCATCCCCTTGGTAGTTTTGCACTCTTCGGAATTAAATTTGAACTCCGCCAATACCTGGGAACGGTAGGGGGCTGTGGACAGTCTAACTGGTGAAAAGTCAGAAACAAGATCGAGAATCCTGTAACTAGCTTTATGCCTTTGATCAGTAAGAACCACTTAATACGGTTTTGTAAGACATGATTAAAAAGAGCTTTTGATTAAAATATGAATGCCATTGAAGAAAACTGTCTTCAAACTGCGTGATTATTAGGGAATAGATGATTGTTCTGATAAACGATCAGCTTTTAATTATTAGTTACTTTGGACGCGCGCACTGTCTCGGTTTAATGTTGCGCCCGCGCCTTTTAAATTTAAGTATCGCAATAGCTTAGCGTAAGTCGTGTAACTTAAGTCGCGTCACCGAGCGTAGTTTTTCAGTTGTAAGAAAACTGTCAAGCTAACCAGTCGTTTACATTTTGCTAAGCAGTTTTGCTAACCCGTTTAATCCAACTGAGGGGGAGGGCGTGCGGCACAAGGTTGAATTTGCACGTTGTAAAATATTATCTATATGTAACATTAAAGAACTGAAATTTTCTTATAAGGATCCAAAAAAACAGTGTTATAGGGCTTGGTAATTCTCATAAGTTGCTTCAAATTTAATCAAGTTACCCCAGAAATCAAAAGTTGCTCCAAATGGCAAAAGTTGCCAGAAAGTCGCTCCAAATAGCAAAAGTTGCCAAAAAGTTGCCGACCGGCTGAGGCTAGTTGCGGAGAAGATCCCTTGGCCGCGTGATACTGGGGTTGATATGTGCAGGCCAGGTTACGAAGTAAAGCATCTGCCTTCCCTCGGTCACATGAGAAAACGAGATGAGAAAATAGCGATAATTTCACTGGGGTTTAGAAGTTTTTAAATCAGTTATGCCGTACGTAGCAAGCAGTTATTTAGGCTACTACTCTGTAGTTTATTCTCTGAGCCTGTTTCTGCTGATTTGTATTGGTAAGTTGGCGCCATTTCTCTTGCCAAACAACAAATTTCTTCTTCCAATATGGCGTCGGATTTTTCATCGTGAATGTTTTGAAATTTCGTACAGGGCTGTATTACAATCTCTCTGGCCTTGGAACAAGATTTGATATAGGATGGTAAGCGTTAAATTATGTTACTTTATTGGTCTGGTACTCAGTAGTTTACAATTCGGAGAAATAAGATATCATTCCAATTTGAATTTCATATCGGCAATAGGCTTAAGCTTATGTACCAATAATTTACGCTTAAAATTGGAATTGATTTCTTGTTCCTCCGAAAAGTAAACTACATAACACAGTAGTGGATTTTGTCTGTTATGTAAGGCAAAATTTTTTATTTTTATTAATCAAAGAAAAAAGCCAAGAGGGCGAAGAATGTTTCTGCCAGGCCGTACCAACTTGGTCAATAAACAATGATGAACATTTTACCAGATAACCTGGTATAATAGATTTTGAAGTTATGAATATATGAACTTCATATATTTGAACTGCGGAATGAAGAAATAAATGAAAAGAAGATCCTCGCAGTTATTAACGCAACTTATGCAGTTGCGAAAAGAAAGCCTGAAAAAATCAGGCTTGCCGGGATTCGAACCCTGACCTCTGCGATACCGGTGCAGCGCTCTAACCAATTGAGCTAACAAGCCAACTGGGAGCTGGTCATTAAATTGGTTCGTAATATACCCGGGAAAGATGAAGATGAAGTTATAAATATATGAACTTCATATATTTGAACTGCGGAATGAAGAAATAAATGAAAAGAAGATCCTCGCAGTTATTAACGCAACTTATGCAGTTGCGAAAAGAAAGCCTGAAAAAATCAGGCTTGCCGGGATTCGAAACCCTGACCTCTGCGATACCGGTGCAGCGCTCTAACCAATTGAGCTAACAAGCCAACTGGGAGCTGGTCATTAAATTGGTTCGTAATATACCCGGGAAAGATGAAGATGAAGTTATGAATATATGAACTTCATATATTTGAACTGCGGAATGAAGAAATAAATGAAAAGAAGATCCTTGCAGTTATTAACGCAACTTATGCAGTTGCGAAAAGAAAGCCTGAAAAAATCAGGCTTGCCGGGATTCGAACCCTGACCTCTGCGATACCGGTGCAGCGCTCTAACCAATTGAGCTAACAAGCCAACTGGGAGCTGGTCATTAAATTGGTTCGTAATATACCCGGGAAAGATGAAGATGAAGTTATGAATATATGAACTTCATATATTTGAACTGCGGAATGAAGAAATAAATGAAAAGAAGATCCTTGCAGTTATTAACGCAACTTATGCAGTTGCGAAAAGAAAGCCTGAAAAAATCAGGCTTGCCGGGATTCGAACCCTGACCTCTGCGATACGAATCCCGGCAAGCCTGGTTTTTTTCAGGCTTTCTTTTCGCAACTGCATAAGTTGCGTTAATAACTGCGAGGATCTTCTTTTCATTTATTTCTTCATTCCGCAGTTCAACTATATGAAGTTCATATATTCATAACTTCATCTTCATCTTTCCCGGGTATATTACGAACCAATTTAATGACCAGCTCCCAGTTGGCTTGTTAGCTCAATTGGTTAGAGCGCTGCACCGGTATCGCAGAGGTCAGGGTTCGAATCCCGGCAAGCCTGGTTTTTTTCAGGCTTTCTTTTCGCAACTGCATAAGTTGCGTTAATAACTGCGAGGATCTTCTTTTCATTTATTTCTTCATTCCGCAGTTCAAATATATGAAGTTCATATATTCATAACTTCATCTTCATCTTTCCCGGGTATATTACGAACCAATTTAATGACCAGCTCCCAGTTGGCTTGTTAGCTCAATAGCCCTTTTCACAGTTACCTTTTCTCATTTGCATTACAATGTTTTTGAACGTGGATGCGAGGCAATTTCGGGCAATTTTGCAGTTTCTGCCCGAAATTGCCTCACATCCATGTTCAAATACATTATAATGCAAATGAGAAAAGTTAACTGTGAAAAGGGCTATTGGTTAGAGCGCTGCACCGGTATCGCAGAGGTCAGGGTTCGAATCCCGGCAAGCCTGATTTTTTCAGGCTTTCTTTTCGCAACTGCATAAGTTGCGTTAATAACTGCGAGGATCTTCTTTTCATTTATAATAGATTTTATAATAGATTTTGTTTGGTTTTTGAATTTAAATGAGGAATTGCTGCACTAAGCAGTAAAATACTCTTTACCGTGGGAGTCCTTTTATTGTCATCTGATTGGTACATTTGTACCTTCCTGACTGAAATACCAGCTGAAAGATGGTTCAGCAAGAGGGCAGAAGAAGGAAAGAAGCAAAAATTGAAGCAAAAATGGGCTCTTGAGGTCAAATATTCCTAGAATATGTGGTTATATTTGTCATATATTTTTTCTACAGTTGAATTTAAGAATGATTTACATTGTATTTGTGAGGGAATTCAACCATTACATTCAAGTCCAGTTCCAAAATGATAAAGTCTTATTTTATTACATGTACTCACACAGGGCTCGAGACAAACTTTTCAGCTTAGTAGTCAAGTGGCTAGTGAGAGGTTTGATTTCACTAGCCAAAATAAATTTTCACTAGCCAGACTTTTTTTGCATAATCTCATACTGTGTTCAATATGTCTAATTTTTAGCCCAGTTACGTACTGTAAACATGCCTCTCTGTTAAATCTCAAGAGTGAAGAACTTGAATGTTGACTATTCTTTCCAGCGGTGAAAGGTCCTCACACGCGGAATTCAAAGTTCTATTTGCCTTCAGGGCAAATTCCCAAGCGCAATGTATTTCACGCCTCTCTTTTCCATTTCGGTAAGATCATGACAAATAACTCGAACAGTTAACCTTATATGAGCATGTCATTGTACGGAGAAACGTTGGGAAGACAAGACAAACATTGTATGAACGTTGTAAGGTACGGGGAAACGTCAAAAACGCAAGACTGATACAGCACTCAACTCAGGTACGGAAAAACATCTACAAGAGAGACTAGTAAATTATAAGCTTATTTAAGTGCGGAGAAACATTGAGCAGAAAAAACTAATAAGGTTCGAACTTAAATTAAGGTACGGAGAAACGTTGAGAAGTCATATCAAACACGTGGGTTGCAAATGCACTACATTAGGGAGAAATGCTGCCAACGTACCAAGATACAGAGACTTATAAAATACGCAACTACTAACTTTCGGAGAAAGGTTATTAGACAAAACTAATTCCGTAAGAACGTATGTGACATACGGAAGAACGCCAAAGGGACAAATGGAACTATTACAGTGGGACAATAACTTACGGAGAAACGTAAATAATACAACTAAAATTGCACTGACGTATGGATAAACGTTGAGAAGACAAGATTAATACCGCATGAACGTACTAACGTACAGAGAAACGCTAAGCAGTGTCCACTTATTGTACAAATGTACTAACACAGGGAAAACCTTAGGAAGAGCAGAACAATGTCGTGCGAACGTGCTAACGTACAAAGTAACATTGAGAAGGCGAGACTAATAAATTGACGAACCTACTTACTTACGGAGAAACTTTGTGAAGAGGTTATGTAGAGAGAAATGCTGGGAAGAGAAACTATTGTACGAACGTAGCAATTAATGGAAAAAGTCGATAACAGAAGACTAAAGAATTGTGTGAACCTACTAACGTGTAGACAAATATCATATGAACACACAAATGGACCTTTCAAGGAAACGCATGGTGAAACGTTCTGAAGATGGCTAATTTCGTTTGAACGTAGAAATGACGGAGAAAACGTTGCCATCTGAGACAAGAATTAGTAGGGAAGAACTTTGAGAGGACAAAACAAGTATCATATGAAAATTATGATATCCTTCTACGGAATAAATTTTAGTTTCTTCTCACTCAATTTGCTTTGGGATCCGATCATCAGAAGCAATATTTACTTTGGTGTCCATCTGGTGCTTTAGTGCTTTAAAATTTTCACTAGCCAAAATGGCTAGTGAAAGTGCAAAACTTACTAGCCAAAACAGAATTTCTACTAGTCTGTGACTAGTTGGCTACCGTTAGTCTCGAGCCCTGCTCACATACAAAAATTATTGTAACTCTCAGTGGAGCATTACAAGTATGTGGACTGAAGATGATTTGATAGTTCCATCCAAACAGACAATGACATAAACAAGCCTTGTTTTCTTATTACAATCTTCAAACCCATTTACAATTGTTTTTTAACAACAATTATTGTTTAGTAGCCAAAATAACTATTGAAATGATAATATCTTTCATGACATTAGCTAGTGGAATACCAAATCTACTAGCCAAACTTAAGTTCAAGTTAAACTATTCTTTTGCTGGTGGGTTATCATTAGTCTTAAATAAATAATAATCTAATCTTAAATAATCTGTCATTCTTTCTTCGGATTTCGAAACTGTGTCTACTAAACACTCCCCAAACGAAATTTTAAGCCTTGCTGTTTACTTAAGGTATTCCTGGAGGCTAATTTGGACATTTTTGCCACTTATTTTTATGTCCCAATTCTGTAGAAATATTTGTTCAAACTTGGTCATATTAACACAGACAGTACAACGTTATGTGTAGGTTCGTTAAAAAATAGTTTTATTGTGAAAGTATGTAAAGAATTCCTGTAATCTGATACTTTTGGGTGTGGTCAAAATATTCTTGGTTCTCCATGTTTTTAATACAACTCAAAGAAAATTCATTCAACTTCAAAAAGCGTTTTCCAATCTATTTATGTCACTGAAACCTTAAATCTTGTGGCAGTACGTCACAGAAAAGGCAAATTGAAAAATGTTATGCCGCAAAATTCAATTTCACTTGTTTATAAAATTCTTGAAGTCATCGCAGGACTGATATTTGACAATATTTGACGTACTGCCAAAGAAAACATCGTACACGTATCTAGTTTATGTCCTGCAAGTTTCAAGTCTGTCCGATGAATCAAAGAAAAGATAGTGTAATGTATAAATCCCCACCTTTGATGAAACTCGTATTTTTTAGCCCAAAATGGCGCTGGAATCAAAAGAAAATCAGCCTACAGCTTTCCTCCGAACTCTTTTCCACGGCAGCCATGTTGTTGAGCACTTCAGTCTTGTTTTCCAGCAGAAAAATGTAAAATAGTGCCCTTTTTTGGTCCCTCTTTCCTTTTAAGGTGGGCTATTTCTCCTGCGAAACCGATCAGAAGTGCCAACATAAACAATGACACTTTTCCTTGGCAAACGATCTCCTGGAGCGCCACATTGACAGATTTATTCGTTCGTATTGCAAATGTCAGCGTCATTCCACAAAGTACCAAAGAATCTCTGCTCTTTATGATATTTTTAAATACTGTGTTTTATTATATGGCAAGCAATTCTCCAGTCTAAATGAAGTGTTCTGATTGGTTAGTTTTCGGTCGGGATTTTACAGTACGGACCATTACTATGGAAACGGTCCTTTTTGGATATTTTCTTTTTGCGCTCCCGCTCCTGCTCCCGCAAAATTCAAACTCTGCAAACGCAAGAAGATAAAAAAGGAAAGGTTTAGAGCTGGCACAAAACCAGAATGAATTAGGTAAACACGCCTGTTTAGAAAAAGCGCTCTTCAATTAACTTTACCGACTTTTTGATATAAGCAAAACACTCGCCAGCAGTGAATCAAAAAGCATGGCCAACGTTTTTCAGTGACTGTGTGTGTTTATAGTTTTTTTTTGTACGGCTATTAGACTGTAAGCTGTAAAGAGTTGCGTAAATCGGCCAACACTTAAACAATAATTATTAAAATTCAGCGTTAACAAAAGAGTACGTTTCTCACAAGGAAACCTCTCGGCGAAAAAAACTGAAAACTGCAAAACAACTAGCAAACGGCTTTCATCAACAACTGTAAATCGAAAGGAAACGATCATGTTATTGTCTAGTTTAATATTGGCCATCGCTTCAGTCAGCGCTTTCCACAATAACAAATTAAAGCCACACGTACTAATAGTGTACCTTGTTTCCTCAGCGAGATTTTTGCTCTTGTAGTGGACATCCTTGAAAATACTGAATTTTAGCTTGTTCACAAGTCTGCTTTTGCTGTAGCTCGTGCTAAAAACAACTTTGTTAGGTGCGATGAAAATTTGCTCTCAGTATCCACCAAGTTATCCATAAAGCCACTGAAGCAAACAACTTGCAGTATTTGATGAAGAGATAATTTCCAGTGTCTTTTTTTTTAAGTTCGAGTGTTCCTTCATTCACATTACGGACTGACATGCTTCCACAATTTCCAGTTTGAGAAGCACGTTTCTGAGATTTTATCGCGGCCTTTTCATTATTCTTCTTTTTCCCGAATTGTCTCCGCCCATAACGAAGACGTATTTTCAAATAAAACTATCTTGTGTTGTAGAGGACAACGAAAAACTGACACATATATTAGAAGCAGAGCAGTTTTCATTCATGAGCCACGCAAGTTTACACTGATCAGTAGAAACGACCATCAAACTGATTCGAAAGCCAGTTAAAATCGCTGGCTTCATTCCTTGACATCGCGCCGGAAAGTGACTTGAATGAACTACCGGAAGTGTTGTTTCGTACGAAAAATGATGCCAATAAACTACTTACTAACTTCACTTGCTCGGGACCGTACTGAGAAATATTGGCCCTCGGTCATTTTTGTACGGACCGAGCGCAGCGAGGTCCGTACTGCCACGACCTCGAGCCAATATTCCCCAGTGCGGCCCTCGCGTTCAGTAGTAAGAAGTTAGTATTTTGCAAAGGACAAGATTATGTTTCCAGGGACCTGCAATGAGAAGTTGTCTTCGATAACTCTGGGCGAGGGCTAGTATTTCAATGTCACGCATGAAATTTATGTTGCTCTGTCTTCGTAGAAGAAAAATATATTTCAGTACACTTCTACCGCCAAAATACTGTTGTATTTCATGAAAGAAAGTTAACTTGTAATATTCCACTTAAACTAACGTGAATAAGGCGCATTAAGCGAAGAGTCTGTGACTTGTGATAATTTTGCAATCGAAACTCGAGATCGCAAAATGTCAAATTCATGCACCATAGGGGATGTTTTCGTAAACTGCAATTACATTTTTTAGCCGTCTGCTTTGGTAATGTTCCCGCAAAATTTTCCTTGGAGACAGAACTTCAGTTGCTTATATCTCGCTAAATACAAATTCCCTTGAACTGAAAATTTGTAAACAAACTCATCTTGTGACAAACTTACAGCTGCTTAAAAGTCAACCGATTTGAAAAGGGTCACTTCAGCCTCCAGGAATACCTTAAACTGCAATTTTCCAATTTAATGGTCCACCATTATTACACCAGAAAGGATACAATGACATCATGTGCTCATGATCTGTTATAGAATGCAGCATGTGAACACAGTGTACTAATTATGCAAAACACAAGTTTGAGAGTCTGAAAGCTCAAACTTCCATGCTGCATACTAAATAAGCCAAACAGACATGAGCCAGATACAGCTGTAATGACTTATTTATTTATTTCCTTCTTGCTTTGCTTAAAAATATCTTTCTTTACCAGGTTCTTGGATAAAACCTCCCCATATATGTGGGCATCTCTTGGAATAGGACTAGCAATATCTTTGTCTGTGGTTGGAGCAGCATGGTAAGTTCTTTGTTTCTTGCATTTAGCATAAAAAGTTCCTTTTACCAAGGTCCATTTATTTACCACATGTGGTACTTGTTGGGAGAACTTAACAGTTAATCCAGCAAGATTTTGTTGAGTTACAGTTGGTAACCTAGCAAGTTTTTGTTTTGTTTGAATGGCAGAAAAAGAAGGAACACAGTCATCAGTCTTTTAATTTTTTTGGTTCAATTCCGTCGTTAACCTTACATACAGCATTATCAAAGATACATGTAATGTGCTCCGTTATTACTGGTCTTTATTTAGCTCAACGTACATGTTACAATAAATTGATAACTTGAGTCAATTGGGAACTCTAGTCGCATTTTTCTGCTTTCTGTTTCTACAGTTTCTGTAGTTCCTACAGTTTAATTTAAAATTAAAGAATGTTCTGTGTGGACATATTTTTAAAACACAATACAGAAAATTGGGGAAGAGGTTAGTACATGTACCTGAAGGGCATTACGGTTTTGCGCCCCATGAAACACGTCGATCGAACATGCAAATTAGCTTCCAAAAACACGTACAGGGCATGCGTAACAAGATGCAAAACTGTCAATCATTCAAGTCCCGAGTGTATATCAATGTCATAACCATTGTTTCTGCTCTCAGTGTTCGAATCAATGACCTATTCATCGAGGAACAATGCCCATAATTAGGAAAGCCATCGCGGTTTAACCTCTATTGTTGAAAATAATTCACACCTGAAATTAAAATAAACGTGAAGCAGTATGAACATGTCGTGTGAAGTCCGTAGATTTTTTTAAATGGGTTAGAATAAACGGATAAACTATTAGGAAAACAAGCAAACGATCGATTAAACACTCAAATAAAATTCTTCGTTTAAACAGACAACAGCAGATGATCGATGTCTGTGTAGATTTCCACATGACTCGTGTAAGCTTAAGTGTATTCCCACGCGGTGGTCACTCGAAGTTTTCTGTTTCTGGTTGAGCAATTTTCATTTCCTCTACAGCCAGCATTAATCGAAAGTGGGAGCATTTTTCGCACATTTCCACAATAGCAATAATATTACTCCTATTGTCTTTTCACGGACAGGAAGGACAGCCGTATAAATCCCTTTTGGGAATATTCGGTAGTGAAGTCAAAGAGAACCGAAAATGGCGGCGTGCTTTGTGAGCACGCACAGCATCATGGATACCCCACATTTTTCGGGCGACGCAGTTCATGGGGCGCGAAACCGTAATGGGGAGGGGTGGGGGAACGGTTTACTGTGGAACTACCCATGCTCTAGTTAAGGTGATTCCATTCAATTGCATTGCGCATCCTTTCTGCACATCCTTTTATATGTAACTAACGTGTGCGTTTGGAACTTGGTAGGTTTTCTATTAAAACTGAGTTGTTCAGAGAAATAAATGGTTGTTTTCCCCTAATTGAGCACAGTGACCCCCATTTTTTACTGTAGAAATTCAATTAGGGCAGTGTTCCAAATGCAATATAAAAAAGTTGGCAAAAATCTATGATCACATTTTGCACATTAATTTTAAAGAAATCCTACCAAAAAAGCCGTTTAGAGTAGAGGACCGCACATCAAGCTACCGTTGTCGCCATCTACTTTTTGAGTGTCCAGTAAATTTGAAGCTTTTCGGACACGTTTTGTATGACACAGATGACTACACATATGTAGAAAGTCGACTTAAACATGAAATATCAATCAGCAGTGGAAATATTGAGCATTTTGGCTTTGTGCGGTTACTGTCCGAAAATGCCTTTAAACACTGTATTCCTCAGCAGTATACCACTAAAATGAGCACGGTGACCCCCAATTTTTATTACAATTTTAGAACCTACATGACTCTTTGAATATTTGTGCCAAGTTTCATTACAAATCTATGACAGATTCTTTTACCAGGGAATCACCTTAAGTAATGAAAGCTCCTAGCCATTTTTCAGATACAGTGTATGTGTCTATATTTTTTTAGGGGGATACTAATCACTGGATCCAGTATTTGTGGAGGTGGTGTGAAGGCACCAAGGATTAAAACAAAAAACCTTATCAGGTGAAAGTGAAATTCCTGCATTATATTGACTGTTATCCAATACCCATGTATTATTTTAACCAAAAGTACGGTGTATGCACATTTTTTGTGGTTTTAAGTGGATGGCCCAGGAATTACATTGCGATTGTTATAATTATCAAGACATTTTTATTCAGCAAGGCATTTTGTTTGTATAATTAGTTTATATTTAGGTTTTTATATAGTTTTTCTGCAAATTACTTTTATTATTGCCAACTGTAATTAGTTTTAGCCTAGTTTTCGTTTTTGATTCTATGGTCATTGTAAATAGGTTTTTTTATTTTTGTATTCACTGTAATGTCTGTAATGCGCATTTGATTATTCTTATAGAAAATGCACAATATAAATATTAAATATTATTATAATATTATTATTATTATTATAATTATAATTATTATTATTGTTACTATTATCATTATCATTATTATTCTTTTAAGCTTGATCAGTTCTTTCCTAAAGAGCCGGGACCAAACCATAGAAGGGATGTTTTATAATTATTATTATTATTATTGTTATAAAGAATTATCACGGTTCGTACGGGTCCTGAAAATCCTGGAATTTTATTCTGGCCTCCATTCCTGAAAAATAATGCAGGTCCTGGAAAGTCCTGGAAATCTTTTTACTCTTGTACATCTAATAAAGATTTCTTTAAAACAATATGTTTGCAGTTATTTTTGGATTTCTTTTTCATAACTGTTTATTGCTTCAATTATTGTGCACTTGGGAGACCTGGAAAAATCTATTAGAGTCCTGAAAAAGTCCTGGAAAAGTCATGGAAAATTGTTTCTGAAAAAGGGTACGAGCCCTGATTATGTTTAGTAACAATTTACTAAATTTTACTGAATATTGTAAATATTAGCAAAGAGTAGCAAAGGGCAAACTAGGAGATATTTTTTTTAACACCATTCTTGTTTTCATTTACAGTATAATCTTCTGTGAAGCTGTTGCCATTTATGGCATTATTATGTCCATTGTTCTCAGCAACTATGTGACGGTATGTTGAAAGATCAGTCCGCATGTGGACTTGGGATGAGAGTAAATGTTTGCGGTTTTTAATAAGTTCTGATAATATTATACATGTAGAAACGAAATAGCTTGATTGCCATTAAAAAATTCCAGAAGTGCGATTGTTAAGTTGAGCTTACCGTGTAGTTACCACAGTTCATGAATGCCATTTAACATTTTGAAACATTACAAGTGTGACTGGATGTGTTGGATGACATGTGGTGGTGCTTACTCACATGTGATAAAGTAGAATCTTGGCAACTTGAACCCTAGCATCTCAAACTTCTCGCTAACTCAAATTAAATTGAAGCATTTTCCCCTATTTTAACTTTCATTTACACTTGTGATAACTCAATATTTCTTAATTATGTTAGGTTAAAAATTGTATAAAAAGAAAATGCTTCAATGGCAAATCTTGACAAGTCACATTTTCTGTGACTAGTACATTTACTTTTTCTAGCGTGACTAGTCCATCATGCATGGCCAATGTGCACGTAAGCACACTCTTCCAGGAAACGTCATCAATTCTGTACGCATTGCATGCCTATGATTATGTCATGGAGCAAAGTAAAAAGATAATAATTAAGGCAGAGACAATGCACTTGTTAACGTAAGGTAGGCTGTGCTATGCATGCTGATCCAAAATCCATTTATTGGGGGACAGGATGAGAACTGGGAAAATAATGGCATGTTTTTTGTGAAGGAGGGATTTGGAGAGAAGAGGGAAAACTGAGGAATATTTGTCTTTGCCTCTCAATGGAATGTACACTGCATTGAGAGTCATAGGGACAGCCTATTAGTCTTGGGGATCAATTGCAGTGAATTTTTTATGCAATTTTAGGAGCAGATTTTTAAGGTGTGTTTTCAAAATACCAATATAAAGTAACAGTTATTTCATGGCAGTTTCACTGTGAGTTATTGCAGTAAAGTACATCTAGCCACTGACACATGTATCTAAGTGATTTTCACTTTCTAAAGTAACCAGTGGCTGCCCTTAGGGTACCCCATGGAACTGGTGATGTGTTTTATGTTACATTGTATGCCCTCTTTGCCTGCCCCTCAACATTGCAGTAAAATTACCATGAAGTCACACTGAATTTGCTGTGAAAGTGTTAGTAATTTACGGTACAGCTCAGAGATAAGTGTCAACGATAAAAACGTGCTTAAATCGCGCTTGTTCGAAACGCGTTAACGCGGGCGCGTTATTGACTCGCGCTTCAAAAACGCGTGCAAAGCAGAGTTCATTAGCATGTATGAGATAGCTCATTGTTTGCTCTTTGTTATCATTTTATTCTTCTTTTTTAAAATGCCTTTGAGCATTGAAATGTTGAAACACAAGTATCTGAAAATGATGGTAAGAAAATTCACGTCAAATCAAATGAAATATCCGCCAGCTTTCCGACTGCAAGATTAACGCCTGATAAACGCAAAAATGTGCGTGTGTTTTGCATGTGCGTTCAATGCATATCTCTGAGCTGTACTGTACATAGATGATTTAAAATTTGCCTCAATATCTCCCCTGTAAAAAAAAGGTTGAAGTGAGTGGAAGGATCCTGCAGAAGTAATAAGAAATGATTTTATTTTTTGCTCAGAATATTGATGTGGATTCACTCAAAACGTTTGATGACATTTTAAAAGCCCATAATTCAGGTAAAGTAGGCCTGTCAAAGATGCAGATAAGGGTAGATTAAACAGTCTCAGATGTTAGGTGAAACTCCATACCTTCACATGTATGTGTCCTCGGGAATATATTGTACTTGGACTATTTTAATTGCAACCATGGCAAACTAGATGGCAATAGAAAGCTTATTGGATTAGGGTAAAATTCAACCAGCAAGAAATTTTAAAAAGCTGAGAGTGTGGATTTACACTGTAGGGGTAACATTTATGTTAAGGTCATTGCCCTGTATTGCATTACGCATCCTTACTGTGTACGATTTGTTGCGTCATTAGCGTGCACTCACAGCGCGCGCACGTCCAGGGAGTAATAGGTTTCCTATGAGGCTAAGCTCACCAGAGAAAAGAAAAGTCGTTTACTCTTAAACAAGCATGGTGACCTATCTTTTTTTCCACATATTTTTGACCTACTGTTCATCCTCTTTTTATTCAAAGAGTTAGAAAAAAACACGTGTCCGAAAAAAAAATTATTACTAGAAACGCGTTACTCATGGAGATGAAATCATGACCTCGAGAACACGTACGTGAGGAAGGTTTTAAGTCAATTTCGTCTGATGCTTCGAGCATCTACCGTAAAACATCCAGTAAATTGTTCCTTGCTATCGATATTTTACATCTAGTACATTGTTTCAAGATTTGCTTTAATGATGTGCTTCCTGTTCCTATGGAAAGTAGCGTAAACTGATCAAATAAACATGTGTTTGTTAGGCGAAATTGCATGGAATTATGGGGTAACTTTGGACGATGATAATGATCTCGTAAACGGACATGGGGACCTATTCTTTTTATTTTATATTTCAAAACATTGCACGATAGATAACAGCTTGTGAGAGTTTGACAAAAATCGTATGTTAAATTTTATTTCGGGGGAATGACCTTAAATGCTTCTTATAAGCAGTCGGTTTGATTGCAGGCAATCCCTTTGAGGGAGTCAAACATTTGTGTGCTAACCACATGAGTGATTGAGGGCAGAGTACAAGGGCTGTAGTGAGCGAAAGGACTGAGCTTGTTTTGTTGTTTGTTCGCTTCTGTGATTAGTACGCCTACTCGACTTTCCAGAAAAGGATTGCTAGCCCACACATCTGTTTCGGTAGCTACAGTCGTGCTAAAATAATGTGTTTTCCTCCTTTGCTTGCTTACATGATAAGTGTACCCTCCCAGTTAATTGGAACTGGATTGCCAGCAGTTTAGCTTTAGGCCTTTGTATGAACCAACTGAATAGTCAACTGATCAGCTTGTCATTGTTATGTCAGGGTTCATGTTGTTTGGTGCTGGTTTGACTGTTGGATTTTCAAACCTCTTCTGTGGCATCTGTGTTGGAATTGTGGGAAGGTGAGTCTGTAACAAGAGTCTACAGCTGTAATTCAGTTCATTCCCAAAACATACTAGTATGTTGTACAATGACAGACAGAGCCTTCATGTCTGAGGAGGTCCTACATGTATAGTTACCAAGTACTTTGCATGCTGTTTTGAGTTTTGTACACCATACATGTACATGTATGCTGTGTGGTTAACTGAGTTGGCTGGGCACCAGATTGCAGTGTAGGAGGCCGAGCAATTCAGTCAGGGCGCTAGGCTGTCTCAACTCAACTCAGATGATCCTAAAACTGGACAGGTGCTTTAGACAATTGTCCTTGTCTCCTCTTCTGACACATATTTGTGTTTTTAGGGGATAAAATTACTATGGTGTGACATGAAGTAAAAGTTACAGTATTCCAGTAAACCTCTTTCAAACTCATCTTCAAACTCTAAATTATAACACTATTGTTTGACCTGGAATGCAGTTACTGGTGCACACCCAAACAGGTGCAAATATGAGACAGTAACTGCACTTACATGTATCTTAGCCCCCTGGCCTGGCACTATATACATCTGTTTGCCTGAGTTAAAGTAAGGAAGAAAAAATGTTTCACAAGTTTTTTATTTATTTTGTTTTAGTTGGTTTTTGGCTATGTCTTTTTTAAATAAACTTACTTGTAAAAATACCCAACCATGATGCCATACAACTTTCTGCTGAATAGCTTATTTTTATTTCTAGTGGCGCTGCTCTGGCTGATGCCCAGAATTCTTCCTTGTTTGTGAAGGTATTATCAGTTACGTTATAATAAAGTACTTTTATTGGTATCAGACGTAGTTTGTGACAGAGTAACAAAATTGAATGTCAAGCTCAGCCATATGCTGTTACAACTGTAGTTAACTACCTTCACGTGGAAAAGTCACAAAATTATACTGCACTATTGTTAAGTGATTCCAGCACCCTACACTGTTAATAAATTATGTGCTATTGTTAGTCCCCGGGGACCTTAATTGCCTTGCCGATTTGATGCCTTGTTTTCACATTTTTCCCTTTTTCATGAAGTTGTGCCATTGTTAACTGCTGTTTCAAATTTTTACCTACATGTACCCTCCTCCTTTTTGGCAACAGCCAGTCTTCTTTGTTGCTCTGGTCTACACCTCACTGTGCATGCAAAATTATTTCTCCCATCACAGAAATACGCCTTGGCAATGGTACATACTTGTATGTAGAGGATTATTACACGACGGCATGAAGATATGAATTTTATTTTCGAGTGGTGAAAACAATAGTTTACGAATGAAGGCAGCAAGTCAGTAAATTAATTTTTTTACCACGAGAAAATAAAATTCATATCTTCAAGCCACCATGTTATTTTTTTCATTATATAGATAATCTTGAGTATTTTTGCACAAACAACACTGTAAAAGTGGGAAATGACGTCATCGATATCCTCACCAGTGAGGATATGGAAAATATGCCACTCGCATCCCGGATGTAGTTTCGTATGAACTTTACAAGTGGTCTACTTTCCACTTAAACACTCTTGTCACATGACATACCACCATATATACATAGATCACTTTGTTTAAACTTGGGAGTACTGAACTTTTTACAGTTCTAGCGTTCTTCGAACAGCCATTTTTCCGTGTGAAAAAAAAAATGTAAACCAAGAAACAAAATTTGGGATGCTAGGCATCAACAATAAAACTGCATATCATCATGAATATTAAAAGTAAAAAATTCAGTTGAAAAAGGAAAACTCTAGATTATAATATTAGCCTCTCACTAACTGAACGTGAGGGCTGTACTAGGGAATATTGGCCCGAGGTCGTGGCAGTACGGACCGAGCGCAGCGAGGTCCATACAAAAATGACCGAGGGCCAATATTTCCCAGTACGGTCCCGAGCAAGTGAAGTTAGTAAGTAGTTTATTATATGGCATCATTTTTCGTACGAAACAACACTTCCGGTAGTTCGTTCAAGTCAATTTCCGGCGCGATGTCAAGAAGCCAGCGATTTTAACTGGCTTTCGAATCAGTTTGCTCTTCGGTAACATATGGAAAACACTCACTTCGTTACCTAGGGCCCAAACTTTGGAATGATCTCACTCCTAGACTAAGAAATTTACCCTCTTTGAAGCAATTTAAGAACGTTATACGTGATCGGGACCTCACTGCGCTGGCTGCAAATGTCAGTGATTGTCGAGGCTGCAACCTATGCCAAGAATGACTGGCCGCCAACATTACATGACATAATTTTATTTTTAACATAATTTTTATTTTTATATTTTAATATAGTTGAAGAAACAGAATTTTAATATATTTTTACAGTTTTTTAGCTCAGTTAATTGTTGTAATTAGGCTTTTTAAATGTATATAAATATTTTCCATTTTATATATATTAATTACGTTTTTAGTTAGGCAGGTTAGGTGTCCACAATTAGTAGAGGGGACTTTTCCCCTCAGCTACTACAGTTTTTGACACATTAATAAAGTTATTATTATTATTATTATTATTATCGTTGCTGTCGATCGGCAAAAACTTTCGTGGCTCTTGAATGAAAACTGCTCTGCTTCTATTATGTGTCAGTTTTTCGTCATCCTCTACAACACAAGATAGTTTTATTTGAAAATGCTTCGTTATGGGCGGAGACAATTCGGGAAAAAGAATAATAATGAAAAGGCCACGATAAAATCTCAGAAACGTGCTTCTCAAACTGAAAATTGTGGCAGCGTGTTAGTCTATAATGTGAACAAAGGAACACTTGAACTTAAAAAAAGACACCAGAAATCATCTCTCCACTGAAACACTGCGAGTTGTTTGGCTCAGTGGCTTTATGGAGACTTTGTGGATGCTGAGAGCAAATTTTTGTCGCACCTAACAAAGTTGTTTTTAGCGCGACAACCCAAAGCTAAAATTATTTCCAAGGATGTCCATTACAAGAGTAGAATTCTCGCTGAGGAATCAAGGTACACTGTTAATTTAATGCATGTACGTGTAGCTTTAATTTGTTCATGTGGAAAGCGCTGACTGAAGCGATGGCCAATGTATTGATATTAAACTAGACAAGAATGTGGTCGTTTCCTTTCGATTTACAGTTGCTGATGAAAGCCGTTTGCTAGTTGTTTTGCAGTTTTCATTTTTTTTTTCGCCGAGAGGTTTACTTGTGAGAAACGTACTCTTTTTTTAAATGCTGAATTTTAATAATTATTGTTTAAGTCTTGGCCGATTTACTCAGCTCTTTACAGCTTACAGTCTATAACCGTACAAAAAAACAATAAACACACACAGTCACCAAAGAACGTTGGCCATGCTTTTTCATTCACTGCTGGCGAGTCTTTTGCTTATATCAAAAAGTCGGAGCACGTTTTCTAAACAGACGTGTTTACCTCGTTCATTTGTTTTGTACCAGCTCCAAACCTTTCCTTTTTTTATCTTCTTGAGTTTTCGCAGTTTGAATTTCGCGGGAGCGGGAGCGCGAAAAGAAATATCCAAAAAGGACCGTTTCCATGGTAATGGTCCGTACTGTAAAATCCCGACCGAAACTAACCAATCAGAACACTCAATTTAGACTGGAGAATTGCTTGTCATATAATAAAGATGTACACTGTATAACAAACAAGCTAAAATTGGTTCTTCACTTAACTCCCTATTTCTAATTTGTTTTTTAAAAGATTTTATGTTCGTTCTTTGGGGCATCGTATCTAAAGGAGTTCAATCCATTCTTCCTAGTGTATTCTCTTGGCACATCTAGTTCATTAATTCCCTAAAGATTTTTTGTGGCAATGAGTACATGTATCTACAGATGTATAACTGGTTTCAGTTTATCAAGTGAAAACGTTCTAAATACCCAGCTGCCACCTCAAAGGCTTACCAAGAGTTGGTTCTTTGTCCTACTTTTTCTTCACTTTTTTTTGTTTCACCTTTTTTCTACTTTTGTTTATCTTGGTATCTTTATGTGGTGATTAATGAGAGCAATGGAAATGATCACCAAATATGACATGTCTTGATGTTTGTGCAAATTCCCTCAACTTGCACCATAAGAAATGTATGGAGAACGCTACGAAGAATATGCATATTGACATTAGGGCCTAAAGGGTTAAAGGAGCTACGTCACAGATAACGCAACTTGAAAAAGCTGGCAAGTTTTTTCAAGTTTTTCATTCGTAATCCGTCTTAATCTCCCTCAGTCGTAACCATCCTTGTTTAGTTTTGGTTAATTATTACTTCTTTGGTGTTTTTCTACCTCAGGAAACTATTATTTTGAGGTTTCCTTTAATGAGAAATTAATTTTGTCAGATCAGAAAAATGAATAAAAGCGCCGTGACATAGTTCCTTTAAAGTTGAATTGAGTGTAACTTGCCAGTGTTCGGTTTTACAAAGTTAAGGAAATGTTGCTCTCTTCTTGTGTTGTGTTGAAGGTTTTGATTGTGGAGATCTTTGGCAGTGCCATTGGATTGTTTGGTGTGATCATAGCCATCATACAGGTTGGTCATTTTGTTCATCGTACAGACTAACTTGAGAAATTTTCATAGATAGCAAAATTAATAGTTCTTTCATTTAGTATCTGAGGGGATGTTTGCATGACACTGGTTACTGGTTTGAGGCCCAGTATTCGCTTACAGGCAGCCAGCATGGCTGGCACCAAAAAATGGAGGGATGATGATATACCAGCGCAGAACATGAAGGAAGAGACTTACACTAACAAATTCCTCCTGTCTCTTCCGTGTTGGTGCCTGCCTTGCAAGCTACATGTAATTCCAGTACAGAGACTCCTAATTCAGTATTATGGAAATGTGGTGCCACTGTTCACTTGAACCTAGTTGTCTGGCCTTGCTCACTGTTCCCCATAGCTCAGTGGCTAGAGCATCCAACCGGCACCTGAAAGGTCATGGGCTCGACTCCCGTTGGGAGGACTCAATTTTTCCCTGAGTATTTGACTTGAGTGTGCAGGTTCATTTGTTTTTGTTCTTTCATATCCCTTTAGTTTTCACCATTGTATGAAACTCGTACCACCATAAACTGGTTTATGCAAATGTGATATAAAGTTTTCATCTTTTACTGGAATGAAAGTCATACCAGTATTATTTGAAGCCCTGGCTAAAAACAGAGACATGAGTCGTTGCAAGATTGAATCATAATTATATTTCCCGGAGTACATGTACATGCACATTTATACCATCTTAAAAAAATAAAATAAAATAAACAACTTTATTATAGTTTCGATCTTCTAGTTGTGCACAAGTGCAGTGCTTATCCGGGAGACTGAAATCCAGATTGAATTAAAACTTGAAAATGTTGGTTTTGGAGGAGAGGGGAAAACCGGAGTACCCAGAGAAAAACCTCTTGGAGCAAAGACGAGAACCAACAAGAAACCCACAAACCCATACACATGTATGACGCCGGGTCAGGGAATTGAACCCGGGCCAGATTGGTAGGAGGCGAGTGCTCTCACCACTGTGCCATCCCTGCTCCCCACCAGCCAATCTTTTGCATTGGTCTTGCAGTTTTATCTGTAACTTTTACTAAGTTTGTTACATTTTTTTTCCACAGACCAGTAGAGCTAACATGAATAGTATTAAGCCAGAATACTACTGATTTCAGTGAATGAGAGGAATGCAGAGAGATTCAACGCGTGGATCTAGAAAAAATTAATAATTGATGGTGTATTGTACTGGTCAGCCACTAACTGATTTTATGTACTGATGGAGCGAAATAATTGTGTACTCTATTTCATAGAGCTGTTCCATAATTTTAATTGTGGCATGCTCTTACAATTGACTATTAGTTATTACATGAATATTAATTATTCTGCCTCATGAAATGTTAGAATAAAAGAGAAAACGTTAGTGTAGCTACTTTTAACAAATTTGCTCCTATTGCGAGAGGAAGTTATTGTAAATGACAGTCAAACGCAAAGATTATGTTTTATTTTTGTCTTGGAATAGCATTCAAAATGACATGACATGTATAGATAACCTACATGCTCCATAAAAGCTCTTTTGAAGGAACTATGTCGTTTATTTTCACTTTGAAAAGCCAAAATTCATGTACCTGTTCTCACCTGCATCAAAAGAAGCCTAAAAATAATCGTTTAGTTTTGTTAAAATGGTTATTCTTGTGTGTGGAAACTATTCATAAGTGTGTTTGGTTAAGGATAGCCACGATGGAAATGTATTCCATCTTGGTGGCTCAGTGTTTGTAACCCTATAAGCCTTAATATAAAAATGCACATTCTCCTTACTGATCTCCATACTTTTCTTATTGGACTATTGAGGAGAATTTGTCTTAATATCAAGCGAACTTATCCTTGGTGATCACTTCCTTTATTCTCATCACTTGAATGTTTTAACAAGCAGGGATGATGTAAAGAGAAATTTCATTTGCGTCACTGTTAGGGCTTAAAGGTTTAAGAGTCCTTCCCCTGAGTCTTGGTTAGAACTGGTAAAGACTGATACTGATTGTGGTTTGTCCTACTTGATATCACCTCCTTGGTGGTCTACAAGAGACTCGTATATGAGCAATGTACTTGGATATAAGAGTTAGCAAATTTTTGACCACAAAACGGGAAAATCTCCATGATAATCCTGCTTTTTGCCCCTCACTGTGATATACCCCCCCCCCCCCCCCCCCCCATTAAGGCCGTAGGCCTGACAGAGCTTTTCTGTTGGTAACTGGAAAATTTCTGGAGGATTTACAACCAACCTATCAGTTTGTCTTGTTTAAACCTTTAAGCCCTAACAGTGAACTCTGGTAGTCTAGTATCCCTCCTCCTTATGGCTTAACTATTCAATGCCCAGTGTCAGCAAATCAGTTCTCCTTACTGGTCGTCATACCTATGTTGTAGTGCTAGTTGGGAGAAGTTGTTCAAATATCGAAAAAGTTTATCCCTGGTGATCATTTCCTTTACTCTCAACACCTGTGCACTTAATTGTGCATTGATGTTACAAGGAGAAATCTGATGCTGATCACTGGTAGGCTGGCATTTTGCTTCCACACAGTTGCTACATGTATGACCGTGCATAGCTTCTGTGTTGTGTTATACCCACTAATTAGCTCCTCCAATTTTGAATGGTCAAATGAACAAATATGATAATGCTTAATATCTAGATTATCAGTGTTGTTTATTGTACAAATAAGCTAAAAGTCAGTCCACCGGTGTAGAATGAACCCATGAACACACTGTAATATTTAAAGCCGTCATCAACTTCAAAATCCTTGAAAGCAATATAACATACTGGCTGTTACCATAGCAATGTAATGATCAAAATAAAAACAAACACTATAAATATTGTTTTCAAGTGCCTTCTTTATTCGAAAATTGTCATAATATCATGAGTCATGATATAACTTTATGGTTAGGCCGAGTTTGTGCTTCTAATTCAAAGAAATGCTGTCGTCTCCACTCTCAATGGCACAATATTTGTTATTTTTGAACAAGTTTATTATTATTCTTTTTTTGCCCACATGTAGTAATATTTTGTGATAGTTAAATATAAAATTGAATCCCAAAATTAAAATAATAAAATTGGGTAACATACTACATGCTTTGGTGTACAAAATGCAGTGTGCCAAAATAAATGAAGTGTAGAAATAATCATGCATGGCAAGATGTAATCACGAAAAAGTGAAATGAGCCAAAATGAAACATGTGGTAAGTTAGCCAACAAAGGCTTACATATTACATCACTGATCACTTGACATTTTAATGCTATTGATGTCCTCCTTTTGAAAATTATTTGTTTGAAACTAAATCGAAGAAAGAAGCATTTCATTGTCAAAATTTTCTTTCACTATCCTCAATGTAAAACTTCTTATGTGACCTACAAATATTTCAATTATTGTGTTGTTTTCCAACACAGCCCACAGACAAGATCATTCAAGTAAATAGAAATACTTATCGTGCAATGCCGATCTATTTACGCGCGGCATAGTTTACAAAATGACGGCAGAAATAACACCGCGCAGCTCTTAACGACCTCTAGTTGAAATAAGCATTCATTTGCTGAATTTGTCCATTTTGCTTGAATTAAGATGGTGTCTTAACTGCTTCGCGTTTTCCATTCAGTTAATACGTTACAAGCGAAGATAATATTGTTTTATGTTATTTCTTCAATCTATACCAGCTTCCGGGATTTTGCGATTAATTCATTCCTGTCTTTTTACACTGCAGCTACCCCGCAAGATTTCTATTTGAATTACAAGAAGGAACAATAGAAGTTCAAGTTCGTCTCAAAAAAAAAATGTTGAGCCTAAACAAAATTTTCCAAACTTGAACTAAACGCAATTCATGAAATGCGGTTTGCATGGTTATTTCTATTCAATTAGCATTTCAACAGCGTTATTGTTATTCTATGTTATGCGTTGCTTATCCTCGGTTAGTCGACGGGAAACCAATTTATTCCATTCCATTTCAATCAGTATTTCCCAGAAAGAGAACTTACTGTCTGGTCACTTAATTCTCATAAATAAAATTATAAAATTCATGCAAAAGAGTTGGAGAATTAGGATTGGCGGTAGTTCTGGTTGTAGGTATTTGAACTATTGAGTTGTTTATAGCTTGTTACTCCATAGGTACCCAGTTTAGCCATTTTAGTAACTCCCAGAATGAAATCTTGCCATTCTTGTGTTCATCCAGATATTCGAAAAACTTCTGTGCATCTACCTCATGATATCCAAGGGAATGAAGTAAATGTTTAAATTCTTTCTGGCTCAAACTATTGCTGTTATCTTTGTCATAAGTTTTGAACAACTCCACTGCTTTGCAAAGAGTTTTAAATCTTGTCTGATCATTGATGACTTCAAACCTTTCTCCGCTTCGAAGCCAGGCGAGGAATTCTTCGAAAGAAATGCTCTGATCGCCGTCTTTATCCAATAACAGGGAATACACGTTCGCTTGATCTTTCTTGAAGCCTAAGTCTTTCTGCAATAGGTCATTCAACTCGCTAGCATCGAGTGTGCCTGTTCCACTTTTGTCGTACTTGTCGAAGAGACTTCGTATCACAATAGTTGGTGTGTTGTGATCGAAGAAACTTGTTCCTGCTTGCATTGCGAAGAAAAACGATCTTAATATTGATCGATAGGTTGGGTTGTAAGCTGCTGTTCTCTTAATAACTCTAAGCTCGAAAAGCAGGTGGCTTATAAAGCGATCCTTTCTGTAAGTTGCTAATAATAAACTTCTATATTGACGTCAAATCACGGATGGCCGGTTTCCCTTCGCGCCATCTAACAATGCGAAAGTCCATGGTCAATTATTTGTTTATTAATAATCTTCGTTTTTAATGACATCTTTTGATGCGAATCTAACATTTGTGTCATAATTTTGTTCGTTATTGAACCGTTTGTTTGTATAATCGCGTATTTTACTTGTAGGAAAGGAAAATGTTAGCATGACTTTGCATAAACGAAAGTTATCATAATTGTTTTCTTGACGTCATTAAATATTCAGTTTTATTCCTTGGCAATGTTGTTTTCCATTCGAGCGCGTGAAAATAAAAGAAAGGTGGTTGTATTATTCAAAAAGCCACTTAGAACTCATAAAAGTTATCAACAAAACAAATGCTTGAAACGTCCGGTGTTTCAAGTCTTTCAAGATGGATTTAGCGTGTCTCATGATCTTTCACAGAATGAAACGTGCAAACTTTAAGGTGAATCATAGAGTGATCAACCATTTTTTCCTTGTTTCGTTGTCTCTTCCTGGTTCTATACCAACAGAACAAGATCAATCGGGCCAGTGAATTTGACTTCTTTAAAATTTGCGTAACAATTGAATTTTTTGCATGCGGCCTTGGTTGCCTTCAGGGGATGGTCGCTTACGAAATCACGTTTATAAAATGGCTAAAGGCAGTGTTTGACTGAGTATTTAAAAAAGACTAAAAAACGTCTCTGAAGGAAGTCGGTCCATCAGTTATATTCAACCTGCACTTCATTAAAAATATTCCGGTCAAAAACAAATAACTAAACGAATTAATGAGTACCTCCTTGATTCTCGATAGCAGCCCGCCAAGAATATAAAAGAATCCCACCTGGGTTCATTTATATGTTGATCACAAATAGTAATGTCCTATGTTGAATGGAGATACGAAAAAAATTGCTTTCATTTTGGTTCCGCCACCGAGAAACGAACAGAATTATTGAATTGAATTATTCGCTTTCTCCTTCCCTGAAATTTGTGTTAGTCTGTTTGTAACATTGTTGATTCTTTGGGTTGGTGAATGAAACCCCTAAAGTGTGACCAGTTTAATGAAATAATATGCTTTACAAATGGGTTCTAACTTTCTGAACTTTTGGGAGTAAAACTGAATGAGGAAACGAGTCTTAAGGCTAAATGATGAAGGAAAATAAGAAAGAACGAACTATGGGAAAAATGAAAAATACGCGGGAAGTATTAAACGGGAAATCTAGCGTTAACCTTGGCACTAATGAGCGGTGAACCGCATTCCGGCGCGACTTTCCAGAGTACGTTCGAGTTCGAGAGTTCCAAAACATTCTTTCGAGTAGCTGCATTAAGATGTGTAAACACAAAGCGGAAGTTTTGAATTTGATCGAGTTCTTGGGCTTAAACAATCCAACCAATGTATAAAACAATGTCCTCTGAGCAATGAAGCAAACTCAGGTAACGAAGAGGAAAGTCATCACTTGTCTTTTTACGTGCTTTTTCGCGCGTGGTACAGGTGCAACAAGCGGCCGCAAGCTTAGGTCTTAATGTAGGCCATTTTTTCCCGCGCTTGGCAGCGCTTTCATGATTACTTGCTTTTTCCCGTGGCATCACTCCTTGATCGAGCGCGGAGCGCTAGGAGTTGCGGGAACTGACTAATACAGGAGCTGTCCGTAGCCTCGTCCCGGGCCTTTGCGCGCTTATCAAGTGACAGGGGGAGGCTTGGGTCGAACACGCTCTCGACTCGACGGGTGACGTCAGATTTGATTTTCCTCTGAGGACGACTGAGAACGAGGCTGCCGCACTCCTGTTTTCCACTCTTTACCGGCGAAATGCGACGGCTTTATGTCCCAGTCAATTCCAAAACCGCCCATCCCCCCCCGGGCATAGCCCGGTCATTTGACTTGAGTTTAGCTCCGTACAGTGGGGAATTTGACCCAAAATGAGGCCCACCCGTTCGGGCATTTGACTTTCGTGTCAAAACGTCGGTCAGCGGTCGGAAACAAAAGGATTTCGCAATTCTCTCATTCAGCAGGTGCGCCAACCTCGTCCCCAGGATCTTCTCGCTTTTCAAAATGGCAGCGGCTCGGGGAGAACACCCTGGCACACAGCAGATCGCGTGTCTCCAACGAGGATGGAGATGTATTCAAAATGGCGGCTACGGCGAAAAGGGTGAGAAGAACTGGGTACGAGAGGTGGCTAAGGTGAAGATAAACGAAATGGCGGAAAAAGCTGAAGTTCAGTTCAAGAAAAAATAGGAAAAACAGACACGTTTTGCATGTAAGAGTCTTAGGAATACGGCAAAGTGTTAAGGGTCTTGTTTTTGCTGTTCATTGTTCCTTTTTTGTTATTTTAAAGTTAGGAGTAATGGATTTGAGCGTACTCTACTGCGGAACTCCGTACCGCTATTTGATTCAATGTTGCTCGAGTGAACATATTATATTTTTGTTTCATGAGGCTTTAGACAATAAATTGTCTTATCGTTACATTGTTATATATTATATTTTTGTTTCATGTTACAAATCTGTCCTTCTTAAATATTGTTATAAATCCGTCTTTCTTAACATTATATGCTTCAGCTTAAGACTTTTCGAATATATGAGGCTCAGATTAAGCTTGAAATATAAATATTATGGAGTGAGCTTAGGCCTTTAATAGAAAATGACTCATTTATTTATTTATTTATTTACTTATTTATTTAAGCTTATTTACAGTGCAACCTCGATTTAACAAAGTGCAAGGGAATGGGAAAAGAGCGGTGTTGTATGGACTGGTTAAGTTAAGTTTTGATCTGGCATCATATTCCAGGTGCTGCTTTGGAGGCAGCGATAATCATTTTGGCTTTCTTGAATTTATTTGTGCCCATTCCTTGTGCTACAGTTTTGCTTGTACAGTTGCAGATCTCCAGGCTTTGTCGCTTTCAATATTGTTTTCTACACTTTAGTTTCAGTAAGTCTCATTAAATACTAGAACTGAGGAGATTGTGAGACTGTAAATAATGGAGAAATAAAGCATTTTTTTAACAGTGGATAGAGAAAGTCCTCTTTGCATGTTAGACCAGTTCTAGGGATAATATTCCCAGGTTTGAAAAATTTTCTGCTTAACAACTTCAATCAATTGAGTTATCTGGGTGTAGTTTGAAAGTGTTTGAAAAATTCAAATCAATGGGAAAGAGAGGATTTCAGGAAGAAAAAAGTAGAGAAAAAGATTTCATGAAGTTTTGAAATTGGAATTTGTAGTTAGGCCTTTAAGGACGTTCGCGCCAATTGTTTCTGCGCATCCTTACTGCGCACGCAATTCACTTCGTGATGTCATGCCACGTCATGCATTGAGCGCGCGCGCTGTTGAAGAAATGTGGAGATATATAGCGCTAGTGGGCACTTTAATATCTATGCACGGGTTTAACTCTCTTAAATGTTCGGTGACCCCATATTTTCTTTTGATAGATCACTTTCTTTGTCGATTATCTACGTTTTGTGAAAAATTAAAGAAAATCTGTATTGCAGAAGTTTGATTTTTTTCAACTTTTCTGCCCTCGCATCATCGAATTCTACTATTATTGAAGCTGCACGGTGTTCGTTAAAGTCGATCTTAGAGGTTGAATTTAACTAAAAGGATGACACCGGTTCAAATTATTCACTTAACAGACCCACTTAAGTAAAATTTGACTAAGAAAGTGGGTCTACAGCGAATCATTTTTAATATTTTTCAACTAACAAGCACTGAGGCCATGTCGAGTTACGAGGGCCGATTTGTCAAAATTGGGGTAGTTTTTGACGCGCTTTATTTCGAAAACGAAGTCGGTGACCCCCCAATTTTTTTCCAATTCTGACATAGGTAACTCATTGTCTGACTGTAGCCTAAGTATGAAAAAAATCTGTATCGTAGAAGTTTTTCGCGCGAACGTCCTTAAGCCCCAGTAGTAACAAACAAACATCTAATTTCTCCTTACAATATCACTACTTGTTCAAACATACTTGCCCTGAGAATAAAGGAAATGATCACTAAAAATAAAATGTCTGGATGTTTATGTGAATTCTCTTAGTAGTACCATAAGACATTTACGGAGAATAGTGAGGAAAACATGTTTGTTGATATCGGGGCTTAAAGTTAAGAACAAGGAAAGGAATATCATAATTGACTGCTATCAACCTGGGGTGCTCTTATGTGGATATCAGTTTTTGATGGTCTCTTAAAATGATTTCCCATCTCATGTCTCTACTTTAAAACTATTCTCATGTCAATCTAAGCCAAATAAAAAGAGTTTGCAGATCCAATTAGAACACCACAAAAATCCACTAAAAGTTACAACAGAGGTTCAAAGAAATAACGAGTCATCCTAAAAAGTGGGATTTGTAACTTAAGGTTATGTGCTGATCAATTCGAATCTTCAACATCCCCCCCTCCCCTCCGGGCATACCTCAGACATTTGGCTACATGTATTTTCCTTGCCTGAGGAGTAGGGAATTTGATGCAAAGGTCCTGTGTGTATCACTTGGTCATTTGTACGATAATTCTATCAGTTGTGTATTACCCCGTCAGTTGTGCGTTACTTGGTCACTTGTGTAGCCTTTCTGTCAGTTGCATGTTACAGGTTGCAGTTGGACGTTGTGCATCACTTGGTCAGTTGTGCATTTTTCTGCCAGTTCTGTGTCATTCAGTGGGTTGCATGATAACGCTGTCAGTTATGTATTACTCGGTCAGTTGTGTACTTCCCCATCAGTTGTCCATTACTCGGTCAGTTGTGTACTTCTCTGTCAGTTGTGCATTACTCGATCAGTTGTGTATTACCCAGTCAGTTGTCTCAGACTCGGTCAGTTGTGTTACACTCAGTTGGATGATAATTCCATCAGTTGTTTATTACTCCGTCAGTTGTGTACTATTCCATCACTTGTGTATTACTCCCTCAGGTGAGTTCAATCCTCTCTTTCCTATTTCTATTTTTGAAACACTTTCAAACTTCACCCAGCTGCAGATTACTCAATTAATTAAAGTTGGTAAGCAGAACATGTTCTCAAACCTGGGAATATTAAGTGAAAATGATTATCACTGCCTGCAAAGCAGTACCCTGCGAGCAGAGGCCCTTCGATCTTCCCCGACTTATCTAGGAAGATCGAAGGGCCTCTGCTCGCAGGGTACCAAAGCAGCACCTGGAATATGCCAGATCAAAAATTAATGAGTCATTTCCATAAATGAGTCATTTCCACTGAACTCACAGAGATGTAAGCCATGTAGAATAAATATTTTGTAGCACTAGTTTTATTTATGCGCCGATCAATTCGAAAGTTCAACATCCCCTCCCGGGCAATCCCCCGGGCATTTGAACTTCTGAAGATTGGCTTGCTCAAATTCCCTCCCCTCGGGGCAAAAAAGCCGGTCAAATGCCCCACCAATTAGCACTGAACTATCTCTCCTCAAAGATAAATTTCGTCTTCAATCAAACACCTTACACGCTTTTCAGAGAGAGATATGCCATAATGACACCTTCAAACTTCTTTTAAAGATTCTTTTGAAAGAGTTATTCACTAACGAAGGCGAAATTCCATCTTGTAAATCCGTCAAACCCTGCAAACTACCAAAAAAAACTCACGGGCGTATTACGTCAGAACAAGAGATAAATCCGGTTCAAATTCCCCACCCTTCAAACACAACGTTCAAATTCCCCCCTCCCCAGGCACGATGCACAGTCAAATGCCCAGGGTATGCCCGGGGGGGGGGGGGGATGTTGAAGTTTCGAATTGATTGGCGCATTAAGGCCTAAGCTCACTCCATAAGATTTATATTTTAAGCTTAATCTGAGCCTGATATATTTTAAAAGTCTAAAGCTGAAGCATATAATTTTAAGAAGGACGGATTTATAACAATATTTAAGAAGGACGGATTTGTAACAATGTAACGATAAGACAATTTATTGCCTAAAGCCTCATGAAACAAAAATATAACATGTTCATTTGAGCAACATTGAATCAACTAGCGGTACGGAGTTCGGCAGTCGAGTACGCTCAAACCCATTATTCTTAACTTTAAAATAACAAAAAAGAAACATTGAACAGCAAAAACAAGTCCTTTAACACTTTGCCGTATTCCTAAGACTCTTTCATGCAAAACGTGTCTGTTTTTCCTATTTTTTCTTGAACTGAACTTCAGCTTCTTGCGCCATTTTGTTTGTCTTCACCTTAGCCACATCTCGTACCCAGTTCTTCTCACCCTTTTCGCCGTAGCCGCCATTTTGAATACATATCATCTCCATCCTCGTTGGAGACACGTGATCTGCTGTGTGCCAGGGTGTTCTCCCGAGCCGCCATTTTGAAAAGCGAGAAGACCCTGGGGACGAGGTTGCAGGTGCGCCGCGTTCACGGGCCATTGCTCTGGTCGATTCCACGTGGGTTTTTCTGTTGTTGTCGTTTTATACATTTATATCGTGGAATATGCCTTTGTTCAAAGTCTGGAGTGAAGACAAGCTGAAAAAGAAATTCGTAGTAGCTGAAAATTTTACTGAACTTGTTTCCAAAGAGAAGCGATTCTGTTTATAATATTCGTTTATTCATGAGCGGATGGCGTGACAGAATGCTGCACGCAACGAGTGATCTGGCAGATTAATATTCATAAACTTCTCTTTCTTTTGGTGATCGTCTTTGTTTACATATAAACATCGTTGGATGATTATTTTAATAACCACCACCTCTTCAACTTCTTGCCAGCAAATGCTGTTTAACTGAAGAACAGGTGCAGATGTAGTGGGATCACCTGCAGCAGAATGCATTAAACAGAGCAAGAGGGGTTGAAAAGGCAAAAGCGACTTGGCAAAGAAAAAAGCAAGAGAAAAAAAAATGACATGATGTCTGTATAGGGCGAACTTTGCTGACGTTTAAAAATATTTACGGTATCAGGAAATACGAGAAATAATCAATCGCTCTATTTAAAAAATATATAGATATATAGAGTTTATTATATTCATAGTTTTGTTGGAGCATTTGAGAGTCTTTGAAAAAGCCCGTTCAATGTGAGCCTTCTAAGGGGCCGATTACATGGCAAATTTCAGCCCGGTTAGCCGGGCTGAGATTTCAGCTCGGCTTCCTGAACAAAATTTCTTAAAAAGACGTTTGCGATTACAGGAAGAGAGTTTCACCGCGCGCTGAGTTTCAGCCCGGGCTGAAATTTCGTGAAACCGGGCTGGAAATTTCAGCCCGGTCAAACGGGCTGAAAAACCTCATGTAATCGCATTCAAATTTCAGCTCGGGCTGAAATTGGACTTAGGCATGCGCACCGCTTGAGTTGTGAAGGTAAAACGCTTGCCTACAAACGTTTCCCGCCCAATTTTAAGCATTGCGCCCGGGCTGAAATTCACCATGCAATCGCAAGAAAATTTCAGCCCGGGCTGAAATTCGCCATGTAATCAGCCCCTAAAAAGAACATTTTTATTGAAATTAAGAAACCTCCGCAAGATAGCTTTGAGAGACTTTGGATATTTCAGTCGCGTTTTATAGCAGATCATTCTTTTATTTTTAAAATTGCAGTTGACATAAATCTTAATCCAAACAGTAGCCAACTGTTTGTTATAGAATATTTACATTTGAATAAACGGTTTGACATATGGGAAAATTTTTGAATGTAGTTGCTGCAATATACCTGGAGTGTGGGGGATTTGACGCTCTTTGAAGCTCTAACCGGTGGGGCATTTGACCGTCTAAACTGCAAAAATAGCGGGGAATTTGACCAAAATTTTTCAAAAAAGTCAAATGCCCGGGGTTTGCCCGTGGGGGGGGGGGGGGGGAGAAGGATGGGCGGTTTTGGAATTGACTGGTACATTAGGGAATCTGGGAGTGAAGCAGATGTTTCTCCGCTCCAAGCACCAGTTGCGGGTTTTAAATTCCATTTCTGATTGGCTTACACTATCTGTGTTTATTTTGGACGCTGATGAATTTACTTTGGTTTGGGTTTTTTGACATAAATCTACCTCCAGCCCTTAACTAACTTTCTAAAAATACACTGACAATGGTTTTGCATGATCAATAATTTATTTTGTATAATATATTCTCGCACAATGCATTAAATAATATAGTAACATACAACGTATAGATATGAACTCAAACCAGATACAGTGTAAACGCCACCGACAGTTACAATATAGTTCTCTTTATACATTGTTCAACATGACTTTCAAGTTGAATTGTCTTTCCTGATTACAATCTATATAAACGGGTAAACGTTAACCTGCATTTTTTATATATTTGCTTTATACAGTGGTAGCACAATGCAATGTTCCCCGTGATGACTTCTGATTCATATTGAATTGTCTGTGTTGCTGTAGTTCACCAGCAAACTGGTAAAGCTCTCTACGGGCGTCTTGAAAAAGGCTTCGTCACTCCGTACGTGACCTATGCGGGGGAGAGTTGTTAAATGCGTAGACTATTCAATTGGTGCCCAGTTCAACCAGATCATGAATTCCCAGAACGAAATTTTGCCATCATTGAGTCTGTCCATAGTCGCAAATGCCTTGTCCATATCCTCTGAACAGTAACCCAGAAACTTCATCAGATCTTCGAACTGCTGTCTGTCCAAAGTACCACTGTTGTCTGTGTCGAATTCTTTGAAATATTCATAAGCCATGCAGACTTGCTCAAACTTTGAGCTGTCGTTCAAACGCTCGAATTTTTCTTCGCTTCGTAGCCAGTCTTTGAATTCTCCGTATGATATTCCTTGGTCGCCATCCTTGTCCACGAGAAAGAAATAAATTTGAGCCTGCTCAAAGTTAAGACCCAATGCCTCCTCGAGGAAAGATTTCATTTCTCTCTCGTCGAGTTTTCCAGCCTTTTTCGTGTCGTATTTCTCAAAGAGGCTGTGAATTGCAATCGATGGGACACTTCTGTTGAAAAAACTTAAACCACCGCCGGCCATTTGGATTTTTTTCTTTCAAGAATAAAAGTTGTCTCCTTTCTCGTGTTGCTTCGTGTTAAATACTTCTCGCATCGCGTGTCTGTTGTACTAATGAAACAAGGGGATATCACGTTCTGTTTTATAGCAGAGTTCTACGTAAAGAGACTAATCAATCGAAGGGCGGAAATCACGTAACGTTGTTTAGTTCTTAGAAGAAAAATTAATTGATGCCAGTGCGATCGAATTAGCATGTTTCGGCCAACTTGACCTTGAACGCACTTCCGGTTGCTTGATAAACAAAACGATATAGACGGGGGAGAGCACTCCAGATAAGCTGCCTTTGTCTCCGGGTAGGTAGTTCATTTACAACAAAACTGTGAAAGGAAACTCACTAAGTTTAGAGTGAATCAGTTGAATATTTAGTGACTGTGGGAATTTTTGAACAAAAAACGGTAATTTATTTTAATAAAAATGCTAACTTAAACGGCGCATGACTGAAACTAATTTCTAACTTATTCGTATAAATTACTGGAAGATGGACATTTTCCGAATTAGCAATACTAGATTTCCGCGAATTTTGAATAACTTCTTAAAACTTTTATTTCTTTATATTTCCGCGACATCAAAACGCGGAAAACGCGAAAATTTGCTTCGCAACAAATTCCTGTACAAGGAATGAAACGTGAACATCAGCACTACTCTATCTGTCTCCTCGCCCCCCTACACCACTTAACCTTTTACATGTTCAGGAAAAATATAACCAGACATGACAAAGCGTCATATCCGCTGATACGGAAACGCGTACAGGAGAGCGGTAGAATTTTGACGACTCATTAATTCGAACACCGTCTTGCTGACTCGAATTGCCCTTACAATTTTGTAGATCAAATAGTTTTATTTTCCCCGAGTTTTTGAGTGTGTATACGTGTCTTGTGACTATTTTTTGATTTTCCAGTAACACGTTTTTTCTCTTTTTTGTTTTGTTCGGTTTTGTTTTGTTTTGTTTTGGTTTTTTTGTTTTTTCTCAAAAAGAATGTGATGTAATAACCGCATGATTAACTCATGTTTATACCCCAAAATTAAATCCCAGCTACTATTTGAACTATCCGAAAAAAAAAAACAAACATACAGTATTTCACGGCGCCGCCGGAAATTTAAAGTATTTATGTCCGGTAATTTCGAGAAAAGCTAGAGTAAGTGTTGCTATTGACGATCATTCTGTTGTTTCGAATTCGAAAAAGATATACTGACACCTATTTGCAACAACTTTGTTATACAAAAAAGAAAAAAGAAAAAATGAACAAAGCCAAAAAGGGATTCATTTAGCATGCAAATTGCATTCTTAGATTTTAATAATCGTCAATTTTAAGCACTCACGCCAGAAAAATTATGCTTCTGCTCACGCAATAGGATATAGATGTCAATTTTGTTATTAACTCAGTTGATATTCACAAACTGTCTCGAGTGTCAGTCGTTCGTCAGAGCGTACGGTTATGTATGCAGATCGCTCACTTTATTTATTCGGATGAAGCTTTTTCATTTCTCTATTATTTGTTTACTTATTTTTTTTAATGACGTTATTGCAATTAGGTTTGTACCGTATTTTCTCGATTAAACGCCAGGTATAAAGGAGAGAATTGTAAACAAGCCCCTCAGACATGTCAGACGTTTATTTGTCGTATAATTTAAGATTTAAGGGCACGATACACGGCTGCCAAGAAAAACGAATAATAACCCTTTCTGAAAAGATGGCGGGCCCAAATAAACTGCTTATTCAAACAAACGCCGGGTCCACCAAGTTTGAAATAAACGCCGGGGGCGTTTAACTGAGAAAATACAGGTATTACAGAAGACGAAGGAGAATGCAGGCTCAACGATAGTTATTGCCGTTCTCTTATCAGTTGTATCACAAACACGATTTAACTTTCAAAACAACTTTTTATAAATGGAGGAAATCAAAGCTGGGTTCATGCAGCTGGTGTTTTGAAATTACTTTAAAGAAAATTACGATACTTTGTGAGTCATTTCCTGTTGTAGTCTCCTATAAACTATGCGGTTAAATGTTTTTACGTAAGAAGTGTTCACGTCATACGAGGACGGTTTGTTCCCTGCCCAAGGGATTCCCCTAATCCAACCAAAGTTTCCCGGAAACTACAAAGTTCAAACTGAAATCAGGAACTGCTTAGTCGTCATAGGAGAAGTGGTAGGATAAGTGGAAAAGATAAAATCCGAGTTGGGGTTTAATTTTTTGAAAGTGTCGGGCAAATTAAATAAGCTAGAAAAATAATGGTAGTGGATTTTTCGGTGGATGAAATTTAACCTTCCTTCTTGAGTTACCTGTTTTTGTTTCCATTCGTGGGGATAATTTATAATTACAAAATGTAAACAGCGAGTTCGCTTGCGAGTTGCATCGCTAGTGTAAGAATCCGGCTTCAAGTGTAAATGCTGTTATGCTTGGAAAGTAATGAAAAACTTGGAAGTCCTTAGCAGATCCCGAAAGAAATTTGACCATCCACTTAGTAACAATTCTCCGAAAATAACGACCTAACAAGTAACACTAACGAGTAACACCGCGCTATATCCCCCCTCCGGGGGGGTACTCCCTCATAGGCCTATACGGGGATGTGCCACTGGACAGAGTATGGTTTTTGGCCTCTCTGTCCTAAACAGGGTGTATAATGTTATGCGAGTCTGTCCTAAACAGGGTCTGAACGTCTCCTAAACAAGGTGTAGTTGCACGATATAGTTACACAATTCATAGTTGCGGAATTGTTGTCGTTGAATATGGCTTAATCAGAGACGTTTGCCGGTTTTTGAAACACTTCAAAACTATGAAAAACAAGAGAGTGTGCATTTTGTCATTTGTCCTAATCAGGGACCTTAGGTATTTTAGCCGGGTTTTTTTTTTGTCCTAAACAGGGTCAGGCTTTCAATACCGCAGCGGCACCCCTATACCCAAACATGGGCCAAGTCCCCCGCCAGGGGGGGGGGGGGGGCTTTATCAGAATACCTGATATAACGGACATGATATGAGCACCCGGAAAGGTATTGCATACTTCCAACAACCGCCAGTTCTAGATCTACCGTTTAATTTGTAGCGGAGCCTGCGGGCAAAGCCCGCCAGCGGAGCTCCATTGCTAAGGAAATTTGGTAATCTATCGATCCGAAAAATTTTGGTTGTGACGTCAGCGTACGTCCGTCCATCCGTCCGTCCGTCCGACCGTCCGTACAGACTCTGGGGGAGGGGGAGGGAAGTCCCAAGGCAACCCGACCGGGAGTGGAGAATGCCACCTTTTCTTGGCGGGAAATCGCGCGGTGCTTTTGGGCAACCGGCGTTTTTCTTGGCGGGAAATCGCATGACCATCGTCGCTTTTGAAAAAGAGGTTTCTTTAAAAAGCTTAAGTTTATTTAGCAAAACGATTGTTCGACGGTACTGTAGTTTTAAACTTGAGAAAGAAACATTTAATACCTATAATGGAAAGAAAAAGTTCAAAAGAATACTGGTAGTAGGCGAAAACTTCAAGTTACGAAAGCTGCCTTCAAAGGACCTCATCGCTTTGTTTTCTTCACGGCGGAGAGCTTGCCTTGTTCTGAAACACAGCCGAGTAAGTGAAGTTTTTAAAGGGTTTAAGGTGCATGATTTTGAGTATTACGGTCAAAGAAATTACATTTTGAAATTGAATTTATGTCATTAGAAATGTGTCATTTACTTTTGACTTCAAAAAATTATTAGAAAACAAGCTCAGATTTGTGACAGATGTAGTCTTAGAATATTTTGCCATGCTGGAAGTGTAATGCGAATTGCATTTAAGTATAAACTTACGGGTTTTCGAATAAACTTTTTCAAAAATGATTTCTCTGTTTATTATTTTGTGTTTGTTTATTCATAACAGTAGGTCAAAGCACAGTCGCAAGGCAACTGCACAAGCATCACTTACGGCGAATAATTGCTTTCAATTTTAACTGTCGGATCGGTTTGTGCAATTGTCGATTTTCTTGTCCTAGAACTTTTCAATAGTAAGCGAAGCAGTTGTCGGTTTAAGGCTATTTTATCCGAAAAGCTTCCGAAAAACAAGTTGTTTTGCGTTCCTCAAAGCGCCTAACTTTACATAGGCTTACTTCGCATCCGCAAAACTTATGCCATAATTAAAAGCGTGTTTGGTGTTTGCTCGTTTTCAATCTTGATGGTATAAATTTTGACCAGACTAATAGGGGCAGTTCATGTTATTTGTTAACTGAACATCCGAACGCGATGAAGATAACCCATTTACTTCAGAATAAGTTTTATTTTGTTGTTGTACATGAGCGCCGTTTCAAGTTCATTCAAGCCAACAGCCAATAATCCAAGGAGATTTGACAAGCCTTGACAGTTAATGACAGGATATGGAAACATTTAAAAAACCAAGCAAGACTGCTCCTGAGTAAAATATGTGTTCAGTTTGATGCCCGAAAAAAAATTAAGCTGTGCTCAGTCTCTAGAATGACCTTTCGAGCTTGGTTTTACAGAACAGATCCTCAAAATCTTGGAGGACAATTCGGAACACTTTCGGGCTTTTTGAGAAACACTTTTCGAAAGGGAACGAGCCAAAGAAAGCCCCGAAATATATTTCAGAGCGAAAAGTTTCAGGACTATTTTTGAGAAAAGAGCACCAGTTTATTCCTTGGAGGCTCCGCTTTTAGGCATGGCTAAATCTATATATTAATGTTTAGCAATTGAGCATTAGTTCCAAAATAAAGTAACAGATTTTCAGCCAGTCCAATTTTGAATTCTGACACTCGTGACCGGGAAAGCTTATTACTTTTACAGATTAGTTTCATTAGTTCAACTTTGTAGCAGCCAGCACGCGTGACCGCTATGACATCACAAACTAATTAGGTTCTCTGCATACAAATCCCGTAATTTCAATTTGAACTTTGTAGTTTCCGGCAGCAGCGCGAAGGATTCCCCTAATCCAGCCGGCCAACCCTGTTGTGACGTTGTTGGCTATTACGTAGTTAAAAACTGGTTCATTTGTGACAAACAGGAAACTAAAACGAAAAATTGCTCAAAACGTAGTTGATTGTGTTGCGTGAAAAAACTTGCTTAAGAATTCGGCCATTGTACACACTTGATCAACTGTGTGCACTTTCATTGTTAGAAATAAATGCCTTTAAGGGAAATGGTCAAAACTATTGGACTCAGACAGGACCACACCATTCCGCAAAAAGACCAATTGCAGTGGTCTCTTCATGTACCCCCTTCCCCCACCTTAAAAGATGGTGTCTTGTTTGTATAGCCCCCACCCTATCAGGAGTAGAAACTAAGAAAAAGATTCAAACCTCCCTGTGCCATTTCTCCAGCAATGCAAGCTTCGTGCACACCTAATATGAGAGTCTCAACTCAAATTTTGAGGCCAATAAATTTTATCCATTTGGTTAATCAAACGGGTGGTATCTTGCATAGCCCCCTACCCCTACACAAGGTGGGTCCTCATCGAGTACACTTGTTATGACCACTTCCCTAAGGTCTAATCTAACAGAGCAAGCAGTAAGTTCATTCAAGTAGTTTTCAAACTCTTTCAATCCAAAAGTCAAAGCCAAAGGGTCAGGAACTGATTGTGCACGAAGCTTTACACTTTGTCTCCGTAAGTGAAAGTCACTGAGCAGTGGTAGCCTGGTGGTATTCCGGTGCAAAGTGACTGTCAGTTTGAGTCTGTACACCTAAAATCCTAACTTGTGACTTTTTAGTGGAACTTCACTGCGGTGTGGTTAATGCTGCACCGTGACTTGGTTTCAGTGTATTTGGTGAAATTCTATTAAAAGCTCAGTAGTGAGCAGTACTTTCCTGTTGTGTTGTTCATTATGATCCTAAAGTGTGACCATATAAATTTATTTATTTTATCTAAATGAAATCTCTTGAGCAGTACGTTCTTGTATTGCTGTTTATTATGCTGTACAAGGTAGTTCTGACTTTTGAGTCTGTGGATGAAATACTAAAGTGTGACCATTTAAATGAAAGTTACTGAGCAGTACGTTCTTGTGGTACTGTTTATTATGCTGTGCAAGATGGTTCTGACGTTTGAGTCTGTGGATGAAATACTAAAGTGTGACCATTTAAATGAAAGTTACTGAGCAGTACATTATTGTGGTGCTGTTTATTATGCTGTGCAAGATGGTTCTGACGTTTGAGTCTGTGGATAAAATCCTAAAGTGTGACCATTCAAACAAAAAGTTGCTAAACAGGAACTTTCCTGCGGTGCTGTTAGCTTGCTGTTCATTACACTGTACAGGGTGTCTCCAACTTTAGGTCCTTTAGAGTCCGTGGATGACGTCCTAAACTGTGACCTTGCAAATAAAAAGGAGTAATGCTGCTGTTTGTCAGAGTTTATTGTTCTACACAAGGTGGTTCTTCCTTCAGTGAGGGTGCGGATTAAATCCCAGGTCCTAAATTGAAGGCTTAAAATTAGCTCTATGTTCACGTTCAAGTTACATGTCAATTGCAAAAATTAAATGAACCATCAGCGTAAAATCAAATTAACTACTCGTACAGGAAGATCGATCTGTACGTGACTTTAACAGCTAATTAACTGAACGAATTTAAACGGACTTCCCTCTTTCATCACTACAGTACTTTTCATAAACCAAGGCGGAATTCACTTTAAATTTAATACCCATTAAAGGTCATGGTGCTCGTATCGACCGGAAGTCCACCGAAAAGGCGTGATTCGTTGAAGCAGTTTATCTGATTACACAATTAAAAGGCTTGGTCTTGCATTTATTATTTCGATATTGTTCAATGAACAAAAGATTAATACATTAATTAACGAGAACTACGTAAATCCTTTGCTGTGAAATCAATTCAAAAGTCTACGGACTGGGTGCGTCTAAGCATAGGTTGGGTATTACTCCTATTATTTCGATATTGTTAAATAAACAATTAAAAAAGTAATAATCAGACATTAAACGAGAATTGCGTAAGTCCTTTACCGAGAAATCTGAAGGGAAGACGAACTAACTAAAACGTGTGATTCTATTTTTGAGATGAATTTTAACGAGTCCCAGTGGTATATAATCGAGTGAGTTAACCACAGAGCATAGCCAGAACAAACCAGATCAGAAGAATTTCTATTTTTGAGCAGTTGTCTAAAGAAAGGAGCCTTAAAAATGCAAGCAGGACTCAGCTATTTTGACAAAGGAGCTCCAGTAGTCGCCATTCGCAGCCTGTTTGACAAGTACGACGCAAACAGAAACGGAAAACTCGAGGAACAAGAGATGCAAACGCTGCTAGAAGGTGATTTGGGCCTCAATCCCGAACAATCCTGGGTTTATTTTCTGCTCCTGGACAAGAATGGAGACCATGACATTTCTTTTGAAGAATTTAACGACTGGCTTCGTAGCGGAGAACATTTCGAGATTTTAAACGACAAGGCAAAGTTTCACAGCCTTTGGAAAGCGTTTAATTATTTCAAGAGATTTGATACGGATGATAGTGACACGCTTGACAGAGCACAGTTCGAAAGCATGATGAAGTTTTTCGGTTACAACACGATTGACATGGATAAAGCTTTTGCGAAGATGGACAGAGACGAAAATGGAACAGTTTCTTTCTGGGAGTTCATGGTGTGGTTGAAATGGGTGCCAGTTTTTAACTAGCTGATGGCGGAGACAGTGTTAATGAGATAAAGAGCTTTTAATTACCCAGGCCACTCGACAGATTAAAAGACTTTTCGTTGTGACATGCAATAATTTTCTTGAATGGAAATTTGACTTTTATGTTACAATAATCGAATGTCTCAGTAAAAGCAACTGATTTATTAGGACAAGCATTATTTATTGGAAGATGTATATAGAATAGCGTTACTGAATCATTTCAGGTTTATTTCCGGTTAGCGTAACCGCCCACGGATATCCTTTGACGTGACTTACATTTATTTATAAGCTTTACTATTTTAATATTTATTCAGTTTGATGATGTACATTTTCTTACAATCTCATTTTTTAAAGTTACTTATATTAAAATTGTTTTTACTTGTTACCAGATTGTCTTGTTTTTGTTAGTGGTCCGGGACGTTTTTGCAAATTGCTTTTTGTGGTTTTTGAATGGTGTGACGTCACATTGCAGGGAAAACCTTTTGACTCACACGAGCTATTTCGTATTTGAAGGAGAATTTATAGACGACCTAACGAAAATAATCCCTTTGATTTGTTCCACTTTTTCGAGGTGGTCATATTTTCGTCACTTTTCCTGCATCTTAAAAGTGGGCGAACAATAAACCGTCGCAAATTAATGACGTTACCTTTTTTGCGCATTATGGGTATGGTTTCAACCTGTTTAAGTTAACCTAAATCATTAAATTTCCTGTTCCAAACAACATTCCATTTCGATCAAGATAGCAAATTTTGCACTTGTTAGTTTCCACAACAAAAGGTTTAAGGGACAGAATTTCACATGGAAAAAAATCTGTCAAATCTTAGGTAAAAGCTGTAAAGGTGATTTTAATTGATACCCCAAAACTGTTCACGTAAAAATAAATAGAAATTTGGATTGTAACGCTTACAAGTGACAAAATTCGGCGAAGTTTCTCAGCTTCCGTCTCCTACAGTAAAACCTTAAGGCAAATTAACCTTTGAGTCTGTAGATGAAATCGTAAAGTGTGTCCATTCAAAAGAAAGCTACTGAGCAGTACTTTCCTGTGGTGCTGTTTATTATGCTGTACAAGGTGGTTCTAACTTTTGAGTCTGTGGATGAAATCCTAAAGTGTGACCATTCATATGAAAGCTACTGAGCAGTACTTTCCAGTGATGCTGTTTATTATGCTGTACATGGTGGTTCTAACTTTTGAGTCCGGTTGTGGATGAAATAACATTAAAAAGGTCTTTCTTTTCCTACAATAGTCACTCCAGAGTCAGTCGGAAATTTTTAGTATGCATATTAATGTCAGTGTTTCTTATGAAAATTTAATGACAAAGCGTGCAAGCCAGCATGAAATTAGAGCTGAGGTCATATTTGGTGACTTGTCACGCGGAAAATAAATGACATTAGCTATATTTTTAGATACCCTGATTATAAAAGCAATTCGCAAATCGCACATTATAAACCTTTAAACCCGAGAAGAAAGCCGAAAAAATCAACAAAGATTCGCAAGACCGGAGAAAAAATTTAAAGTGAGTGAAGAGTTGTTTACACCTCTTCGAAATGCAAGCAGGACACACGTATTTCGCTCGTGATGCGCCAGAAATCGCAATCCACAGTCTCTTTGATAAATACGACCTTGAAAAGAACGGAAAACTCGACAAAGCAGAACTGAAGGAATTATTAGAAGGCGACCTGGGTTTAAGCCCGGAACAATCTTGTGTTTATGCACTGATGTTAGATCAAGCAGGCGAACACAATGTCACCTACGAGGAATTTTTCAACTGGTTACGAAGCGGCGAACGCTTTGAAAATATCAACGATAAATCGAAGTTTGGGAAACTCTGCCAGGCGGTTGAAATATTCAAGACGTACGATACGGACAATAGCGATACTTTGGACAGAAAGCAGTTTGAAGATCTGATTGCTTCTCTTGGATATCACAACGTGAATTCGAAAAAACTTTTCAAGGAGTTGGACACTCACCATAATGGGAAACTGTCGTTCTGGGAGTTCATGAAATGGCTGAATTGGGTTCCAGTTGAAGTATACGACAAAAAATCATGACTGGTTAAAATGAGTTCGCATGCATAATATTTAATATTATCACAAGAATATATGTAAATGTATTGGAAAAATTAATATATAGGCCTATTTGAAAGCAAGAACATGAGAAATTCAGTGCAGAAGCATGTGTATATAAAGAACTTTTTCACTGAACTACTTTTAAGAAAGTTTTATTTGAAAGAAAGGCTATCACCCTTTTGATGTCGTTCCGTTGAAAATGATGTTGTATTTAACTGACAGAGTTCAGGAGGCTACCTAAATTAGTAAACCTAACAACGTGTTAAACGTGAACAAGTATTTATTATTTCCCCTTAGAATATGAATTGAAATTTTTTTTATAGATTACACGTAATTGGCGAAGCGAAATTGTCGTCAAATAATACTGAAGAGATCACGTCCCCGGTTATAAATGGTATAAATCTGTGGCGATTTCCTGTTGTTATGGAAACGAACAGCCACAAAGAAAAATAAACTTCAGGAACACGAAGTGGACACGGATGTACGCAATGTTGTCACGGTAGTTGTTATTAATTTTAACAAAACGCGCGTTTCAGTGATTTGAAATGAGCCGCAAAGTTCAACACTAGGAAGATTTTTAAAAACATTTCCAATTTTGTGCAGGATATAAACCGATTTTAAAACAGTTAATGTGTAAAAAAAATAGATTTCATGTGGCCATGCGTGTGTACTCAGATAACGCACTAAGGACATCAAAACGTGGTGTGAACATCAGTAACGTTCGTGGGGCGTAGCAAAGTCTGTTGCCACGTTTTGGCGTCATCTGTGCGTTAGCAAAGTAGATATACTTGGTGGTGTCCCCAAATAGCATTCTGTGCTAAATACAGTCGACATCTATAATGAATTATTTTCTTTCAGCACCATACGTAAAACCCTTCCATTCACCGTCGCAAAATCTGTTATTGAGACCAGAGTCATGCGCGAAGGTTCCTGAGGGCCTCCATAGAGGCGAGCGAAAGCGGAAGCTTGGGAACTAACATCACTACGCACACTCATACTGCAGTACGTGACCACGCAGTTACGATAGTTGTCGACAACTAAACCAATCATTCCCACACACGGGGAAAACGGTCAAAACCGTAGTTGTCGACAAGTAAGCAGTTTCCTTTTTCGAAAAGGGAAACTACCTAGTCGTCGACAACTAAAAAATTAGCGTTTAGTTGTCGACAACTAATCTCTCACACAGTGTCTTTTATGGGCTTACACAGACTAGACATTTACTTGTCGACAATTAAATGTTATCTACAACTAAATGCTGTCGACATCTAATTCTGTCAGATGCAAGCATTTCACACACTGGAGTGTTAGTTGTCGACAATTCAACTAAGTACTAGTCAGGCCAGCGAGAGCTTGGGGACTAACATTCACTACGCATGCTCATAACGCAGTACATGAGTTGTCGACATCTAAACCAATGATCATTCCCACACACGGGTAAAACGTCAAAAACGTAGTAACTCTTAGTTGTCGACAACTCAGCACTTTCCCTTTTCGAAAAGGGAAACTGCCTAGCTGTCGACAACTAAAAATTTAGCGTTTAGCTGTTACACACAGCGTTTTGTAGTTGTCGACAACTAAATTTATAACATAGCTCGCGCGCTGGTCCTATCGAATTCCTATTGAACCATCATGGTGTATATCTCTATATACGCACGGCCGTCCGTATATAACATGACGTGTGCGATTGCGTTTAATTTTGCTGCAAAGTTCCCGTCCAGTTTAGCCGCGAGTTCCTGTTGCTGAACTTTCCGACAGTCAATGGAAGAAACTAGCGAAGAACTTCCAAATTTTTCTCTTGGCACTGACCTTTTAGCCAGAAAGCAGCCAACAAGAAAGAGCAAGACCAACGGAAACGACGCAGTTGAGTTAATGCATGGTTCAATTCTACCTGTTACCATGCCCCCCGGGATTTGCAATTTTGCTCTCACTTGGCGGTCTATTCCCCACCCCCGGGCACGCAGAAAGAGACAATTCCCTACCCCCGGGACTCCTCATCTACCACAAATACGTTGTTTTGTGTACAAAACATTGATTACGATGTTGATTTCCGTAGAATAGCAAAACCAGACGTTTTGACAAGAACTTAAACGAACGCTTTTCTAGAGTTTCTTGAACAAAGGACACTACATGTATAATGTAACAAAAACATGAAAAAGAAAACTGAAGAAAAACCTCTAACCGCACTGGCATACGGCTAGTGAGTAAAGAAATGGTCTTCGCCACGTGATTTATTCTAAATATAGCACATACGCACAAGAGGCCCGTGAACAAATTGATGGCAGCATTTTAAAGGAGTTTTTCTTAGCTTGTTTCATACGAATGAACACTGGACTGAGACCTCTGTTTAATATAAAGCCGTGCATCCTTTTTATATAGAGTCTATCATTTAAATCGTCTTAGTATACACATAAAATACGCTGAAGAAATATTTCTTTGTTTGTGACGAACGGCATCCATTCGAGTACGCATCAAACGCACATTCGTTTAACATTTTATAATAAAAGTACCTTCGAATGTAGATTTTAATTTTGAGAGATTATTCTTCTCTAACCAGTCTGCTACAAATTCTAGAAATTCTCCCTGGAAATAGGCAGTCTTCTCCACGCGGTCCGGTGTCAACCGAGAAGTGACGTACTTCACAAGAACAACAAGAAGTTATTTTCGATTTGCTCTGCCCCCCTCGCTCCCCGGGACAGGACGGCTTCAAACAATTCCCCATCCCCGGGACCGAAGGGCTGGACTTGTCCCCGGGGTTTCCCGGGGGGGGGATCAGTGGTAACAGGTAAAATTGAACCATGCATTAATATGGATGCACTTGCTTTTTTCTCTTCTTAGCGAGCAACTCGGCGAGTAATTATAAATGACCAAGCAAAATCACTTTACGGCAGAGTTAAACTAGGAAGAAATTACAACTTACAGCGAAATTGCTGCAGAGTGTTAGATCTCTTTGGACGAGCAAGGAACTTTGTTGAAAAACTGAAGAAACCAGTCGAACTTACGTAGTCTTTGACGCTGTGTTTACGATTTCTTTCACCGACTTACCCTCGACGAAAGTTCACAAAAGGCAGGTTTTATAAGGAAACTTTTGGTACCGAAATATCAAGACATGACACAAAATAAAACACCTTAAAATTGAAGCGAACCGTTCAGTAATAAGTGTCACACGTTTTTGGGTGATTGACTACCAAAATCAAGCTAAATAAGCACTGACAACCAGAAAGGACGAAATTTTTTCGGCTATATACTACACAAAATAACATCGTTTTACCTCAAATCGATGTAGCTCTGTGTTCAAGCAGCTCCAAATGTTCAAACAACATAAAATGTAATGCAAAATAAGTTGAATGATCGCATTCCCAGTTGTCCGCTGATTCGTTGTTGTTATACCACAATCCGTCCGCGGCCTCTGAACCGCTTTGTGTTCGTTTCAATTCAGACTCGCAGCTACAATGCTGAAATCAAACAGCTTCAGTCCGCTTTGGACGATGAATACAACAATTTCTCAGGGAACATCAATCCTATACCACATCTTAGAGCCAATAAATGAATAATTGGAAAACTTTTCAAAAAGTATTCTCGTACGTTAACTTTGGACCAGTTTCATTGGTTCATTCAGCTTTGCAAAGAAACGCTGCAACACTTCGCAAGGTTTTGGCACCTTTTCTTTCAGTCATGTGATCGATTATTGTTCCTTATTTTCTCTTTCTCTTTTTTTTCTCGTTCTTTCTTGATTTTTAAGGTAACCAGTGTCTGAGTTTTAAATCAACTGCGCGCTGATTCGTATTGCTGATAATTTACAATTTCAACGGAAGCAAAAGGGAACTGCGGCATCCTGCCGAAAACCACTGGCTATGCTATAAAACAATTGGTTCATGCTTTTAGCTGTACATACATCGAGTTATGGATGCACTTGGGAAGTTTGGAGAGCACTCAAGAAGCTAGAGTTGCTCTCGGCTGCGCCTCGAGCAACTCTTACGCTTCTATCGTGCTCTCCAAACTTCCCGCGTGCATCCATAGCTCGATGTACGCACGCTAAGCATGAACCAATTGTTAAGTCTAGTCTGCGGAGGCCCTTTATGTATAGTTACACCATGATCAGTCCACGCACGATTTCTAGACAAACGTTCGGTCCTCATGCGGACTTGGGATGAGCCTGTAAACTTTTGTGGCTTTAAAAAGGTTCTAATAACATTACAGATGTAAAATTGTGTAATTGTTCAGCATTTAAAAGTTAGAAAATACGACTGTTAACATCGTTTTCACAGTTCATTCCAAGCTTTATCATCACACTATAAGGTTAGATTAGGGTTAAGGCTGTCCATATGATCGCTACGATCGCTGGAAAAAATGCTCAGCAATCGTTGCGATCATATGGAAACCACTCTTCAGCGAATTATGAAATGATCGATCGCTGAAGTGTGGTTTCCACATGATCGCAAACGGTTGCTGAACGTTTTTTACCAGCGATCGCAGTGATCGCAGCGATCATATGGAAACCAGCCTTAACTGCTAACACTACGGAAAAGACAACTAGACCAACCCCAACCCCGATGTGTTTCAATGATACCCACCGTTTATTGTTTCTTCTAATTTGCACTAGATTGGGCACATGAAAAGTTGGACTTATGAGATGAGACGGGCATTACAGTCTTGACTTTTTTCTTCAGAAATGTCCTCGCTTGTCCCAAACTCAACAAGAAATTTCCAATCAACATTCAACGTATCAATCTCGGTCTCCATTCTGGTTATTTTTTACACATAAATCACTGTTGTAGGTGTCGTCTGTATTCAGTTAGGTACAGACTGCTAATTGGGCCCGGACACCACCAAGATCGATCGCTCTGGCACGTGTGGGCCTCTTTGCTTTGGCTCATGGGCGACTGTCAGCCGGAAAAAATTGTAAAATGTATTTCAATAATAGTGTTTCTCATGAAAATTTAATACTGATCAACCGTGCACGCCAACATGAAAATAAAGTGCATACTTGTTAACCTGTCACGCGTGAATTAATTGACGATTGGCTAGTTACATTTCTAGAAATCTTGATCATAAAACCACAACTCGCGTACTACACTTTAAACTCGAGAAGAAGTCTGAAAGTAAACAAAGATTTGTCAACACCGGAGGACTGTACACCTCATCGAAATGCAAGCAGGACATACCTTCTTCGCCCGTGATGCACCTGAAATCGCTACACAGAGTCTGTTCGATAAATACGACCTCGAAAAGAATGGAAACTCGACGAAGAGCAACTAAGGAAATTATTAGAAGACGACCTAGGCTTAAGCCGGGAACAATCTTGCATTTACTTCTTGATGTTAGATCAAGCAGGCGAACACAGTGTTACGTACGAGGAATTTTTTAACTGGCTACGAAGCGGCGAACGCTTTGAAAATATCAACGACTCGAAGTTTGGGAAACTCTGTCAGGCGATGGAAATATTTAAACCGTATGATACGGACAACAGCGATACGTTGGACGGAAAGCAGTTTGAAAATCTGATTGCTTCTTCTTGGATACCACGACGTGAATTCGGAGAAACTTTTCAAGGAGTTGGACATTCACCATAATGGGAAACTGTCGTTCTGGGAGTTCATGAAATGGCTGAATTGGGTTCCAGTTGAAGAGTACGACAACAAAATCATGATTGGAGTCTGTCAGCTCGCATGCTTAATGTTCACCGCAATAATCATTTTAAATGTGTGTTTATTTGTTGGAAATAGTAGACAGTAACAATTTGTATATACAGTCTTATTTGAAAGGAGCAAAACTAGAAGTGCCTTACTGTAGCATATGTTTACAAAGAAAATAAAATTTTCAACTGCTGCTAAGATGATTTTATTTGATAGGGAATCTATTTAGTTGAACTCGTTTAATCACCATAAACTTGTTAAAATGGTGCTGTGGTTATTTGGAAGATTCGAGACTACGTTATTCAGTAATGTGCGAATATTTCGTTTCCCCTTAGAAGGTAAGGAGGAGGGTAATACGACTCCCCTAAAAAGACTACTACGTGGGAGTCTACTCAGAAGGTGAATTAATTGAAATTTCGCTATTGACTACACGTATTTTTAAAACTACCCAGGCGGTATCATCAGATAATCTTATTAGGTACACTATAAAGAGAGATAGATAAATAATTAATTAAATAAATAAATGCTGGGAACATCTCTGGGACTATTTTTTTTTTCTAACGTTCATGGCATAATGAACACAGCAACCTGTTTAATTTAAGTTAAGAGGTACGTGAAAAGACACAGACGAGCACAATGAAAACTAAAACATTTTTGCTTTAAATATGAAAACTATAAATGGACTTCAACTTGATCGGCAACCTTGCAGTATTGCCAGGGCCCTTTCTCTTCATCTCTACAGATCATGTGCTGTTACTTTCCGTCATCATGTCACAACTTACAGGGAGAATTTAAACGAAAGAAACGGAAGAGAATAGGGGACGTGCGCTGTTCGACTGGTCTATGTGTTATCTTGCCTTTTTTGCCCGTCATCAGCTGTTAGACAATCAAGTTGGGGATGAAGTTACAGCTGTAGGCACCGGAAAAACTATATAGGCAGGAGTGGAAATCGAAACTTAAGAAACTAGCTGTTTAAAGAATGCGTTCGAAATGCGTGTTAGGGGTTGATCAGGTAGAGGACCAGAAGTACATGTGGTACATGCACCTACTTCAATGAGTCATTTGACAAGACAACGCCTAAAATAAAGACAATCAGTCAGCTGCAGGTTAGTCATTAACTGAGTAACTTTATTAGGCTGAAATTACTTGTACCTCAGCTTTTACCAGTTTTTCCTTTGCATATTTAAAAATAAGGGTATTGTTTGTATGAGGGTCATAATGGGGTTAACCGTCAACCGCCAAACGGCCGAAAAATTAACCGTCAACCGTCAAATAAGGACATTTTTTACCGTCAACCGTCAAAGGAGCTAGTCATATAATTATTCGTCAAACGTCTCAAATATACTCTCCTAAGGGCTAATATAGAGTCAACGAATGCTGTGAAATACAAGGTAAGTTTAGATATTCCCAACTACAATTACATATCGGTCCTTCATTCCTGATTTCCGCTGTTTTTTTAAAGTCCTTTGCGGCTGAAACATAGACAGAACTCACTTCTGTCTGAAAACTCTTCCGGTTTCAATGGCAGTAATAAATAATGTACACTGAACGGGTCACTGACCTCGCTGCTGCTAGTGCTAACACGCCGCTATCACAATTGCAACACGATGATGAACGTCCTAAATTTACCGAAAGGAAACCAGTTGAGTGTTACAAACCCCCCGGGGGTACTCCCTATAGTGGGCTATACGGGGGAGGCTCCGCCCGAAAGGGGTGCCTTTTTTTAAACTCGCATTACACTAAAGGGAAGGGAAAATTGTTGGTTTAGTGTATGAAAGGGTCAGAAAATCCGCTTCAAAGTGAAAGAGATGGCGGCTAAAGCTAAGAGATAAAAGGGTGCCAATTTTGTCAGAAATAACAGCGCAAAACACTTAAAAGCTTGGAGCCTTTTGAGCAACTGAGCCAAAAGGACTGAAAGTCCGGTAAAAATGTGGCGATCATAGGAAATTGCATTGTTTTAGCTTATCCTTGAGGTATAAGAAAGGGGTGCAACTTTGTTTTAGATATATAAAGGGCTGCTTTATATACAAGAATGTGTAAAATTAGACTGTTTATCCATAAAATACTGAACAGTCGCCAAGAGCCGACAACTGCCGTAAACATTAACGTCGTATTCGTGGACGGAATTTCTCAGTTATAAGTCTTATAACCGTCATGCCTAAAATTTAACTGCTAGCGTCAAACGGTCGAAAATTTAACTGTCAACCGTCAACCCATTATGACCCTCTTGTATGTTAAATCATTAGGGAAACAAATACGTCAGAATCTCACATTCCACGAATCTAAAAAACACTAATTCACTATTTCACCGAGAAAATGGCCGTTCTTATGCTAGAGACGTTAATGTCGTCTGAGACGTTAATGTCGTCTGAGACGTTAATATCGTCTCGAGACGAATAACACAATCTGACAAAAACTTATTTACAGACGACTGCTCCTTCGCGTGCTCACTCAAGTGTCCCGGATGTGTCACAAGTGGTCACACGTGTAACCGCTGAACACTACAACAAAGTAAGGAGGAAGGGGGAGGAAGGTGTATCTCTGTGGTTAGTTCTGCACTCAAGTTATTTCTGCTCTTTTTCGCGCTGGTTTGTTGAAGCTAGTTTTCCGAATGTCTGAGAGAAGTGAAGTTGATTCGCAAGATTTTATACGACCCTGGAAATTCAGCGATATCGTTCTCGTTGTGGAAGAGCAGCGATTCCATGTTCACCGAGCCGTGCTTGCAATGTGGTCGCCCGTATTTGAGAGAATGTTTACGTCAGAGTTTCAAGAAAAAGACAAGAACGAAATTCCTCTTCCGGGCAAAACGTCGAGCGAAGTTAAAGACTTGCTTCTAGTGATTTATCCTTCTGATCCTTTTGCGGCAGAGAAACAAATAACATCGGAAAACTGTTATTTCCTGGTGAAGCTTGCTCACGAGTATCAAATGGTCGCCATTGTTCAGAGATGTGAAGATTTCATGGTCGAGAAGCTGAAAACGAAACCGAAGGAAGGTGTCCTTTCAGATCTGGTATTTGCTCAAACTTACAAGCTGGAGAAGCTGAGGCAAGCGAGTATTATTAAAGCTCATAATCTCAGCCTGGAAGAACTGAAAAAGAACGCCGAGATTTACGATCAAGTTGAGAAGCAGAATCTTATAAAAATTATGGAAGGAATTATAAGGCGACTACAGGGAAAATTAATAGAGGCTCAATACACTATAAATTCAATGAGGAGAAGGTAATTGTTTTAAATCGCTTCTAGGCCGAGTGGTCCTCAACTCGCTCGCTCTGCTGTCAATTAATAAACTTTCCATTGTTAGCAGTGCCTTATATAAAGGACTTACGACTTTTATACGTAGAATCGCACGTGTTACTTTTACGAGTTACTCAATAACCTGTTTCACATGTAAGAGAACTTGGATCGTGGTTTGACAAGTTGGCAATGGCTACCTAGTTCACTAAAGCGTATAATACTGCGTTTTTTCAACTTCATAACATCAGGCGGATACAGAAATACTTATCTCGTGACAGTCTACTAACATTAATTCATGCCTTCATTACCAGTCGAATTGTCCATTGTAAAAGTTTGCTGTATGGTCTGCCTAAAGCAATTGTCCATTGTAAAAGTTTGCTGTATGGTCTGCCTAAAGCACAGACCTCCAAATTTGCAATGTGTGCATAACGCGGCGGCAAGACTTAGTTTCACCATTGGGCGAAATTCTCATGTGACTCCAGAGCTCTGCGCGCTCCATTGGTTGCCTGTTTGTTCACAAATTATTTGTGAAATTCTAGTTTTAACGTTTAGAGCATTATATGCTGTATGGACTATCGCCAATATACCTAATTATTAGCGTACATCGTAGAACCTCTTACAGCCTTAGGCCCTATGACAGTCTTCTCCTTGAACGCCCATACTGGAAAATGCTGCCCGCACTTGGAGCTACAAGTAGATCTTTTTCTGCAGCTGCCCCTGCATGAACTATGGAATAGCCCTCCTACCCAAATACGTGACGTTTTTAAACAGAAATTAAAAAATCCCCCTTTTTAGGCGGCTTTTAAACGTTTTTAGTCATTTTTTGGGGGTTGTCGAGCAGATTTAATAAGCTAGAAAAATTATGGTAGTGGACTTTTCAGTGGATTAAATTTAGCCTTCTTCTTATGCTGATTTACGTCCAGTTTTTGTTTCCATTCATTGGGATAATTTCTAATTACAAGATGTAAACAGCGAGTTCGTGGTAAGCCTCCCTGCATCACTCGTGAATGAATCCCGGCTTGAAGTACAATAGCCTGTTCCAGGCTCTCCGATAGTTGGGACAGCAGGAAAACTAGAAAGGGAACGCGAAAATAAGATGCGCGGGATCTGGGGAAAAGATGGCGGTCGTTTTCTCATTTCGAGCTTTCTCAACTATCTCGGAGCGTGGAACAGGCTAGAAGTACAAATGCCGTAAAGTTTGGCTGTGAAGGTTAAGCCCTTAGCAGACCGCGAGAGAAACTTGACCATCCAAAAGTAACAATTCTCCGAAAATAACGACCTAGTAACAAGGACATTGACCGGCAAGGAGTAACACTACGCTATATTAGAGTACCTGATATAGCGGACGTGATATGAGCACCCAGAGAGGTATTGTATACTCCTAAAGTTCCTATAAGCAACCGTCAGTTCTAGATATACTTTTAAATGTATATTGCATATGATATAGCAATACTTTAGTCTCACAATAGTGCTCTTTCCATGATGAAACAAGATTTTTCATTCAGTCTAATTTGAGTTCTGACACTCTTGAAAATTAAACCTGTCAATTTTACCGATGAGTTAAATTTCGTCACTTCAACTTTACATCAGCGAGCACGCGTGACTGCTGTGACATCACAATTCATTGGTTATGTCGCTCTGTATAACCCCCTGAGAAATGCAGAATTTCAATTTGTTGCAATTCCAGGAACCCCTCGAAAGATTCTCCTAACCCAACTTTTCCTGGGGGCCGGCCAACCCTGTTATGATGTCGTTCGTTATTACGTAGTTCAAAACTGGTTCAGTGGTGATAAACAGGAAACTAAAACCCATGGCCAAAACGTATTTGTTGGGTTGCGTGCAATAATTTGCCACATATTTCGGCCATTGTGAACGTATGAACACCTGTTGTGCACTTTAACTGTTAGAAATTGGGCCTTAAAAGATCAAATCCAACAGTGCAAACAGTGGGTAGTTTTCAAACTCTTTCACTCCAAAAGTCAAAGCCACAGGGTCAGTGATTGTGCGCGAAGCTTTGCCCCTTTGTCTCCGTAAGTGAAAGTCACTGAGCAGTGGTTTCCTGTGGTATACATTGGTCAGTTCCGGTGCAAAGTGACTCTTAGTTTGAGTCTGTACATCTGAAATCCTAAATTGTGACTTTTTAATGGACCTTAACTTTAATGTGATCCATATTTCACAAGTTGATTTCAGTCTATTTGATAAAATCCTATTAAAAGCTATTGAGCAGTGTACTTTCTTGCTGTGTTGTTTGTTAAGCAAGGCAAGGTGACCTTTCGAGTCTGTAAATCGGACAGCCTAAAGTGTGAGCATAGTAATTGCGATCTTTTGAGCAGTACGTTCTTGTGTTACTTTTTTATGCTGTACAAGGGGTTTGTGACTTGAATTGAGTCTGCGGATAAAATCCTGAAGTGTGACCACTCAAATGAAAGTTACTGAACAGTACTTTCCTGTGGTGCTGTTTATTACGCTGCACAGGGTGTCTCCAACTTTTGAGTCTGTGGATGGCGTCATAAAGTGTGACCATTCAAATGAAAACGACTGAGCCATGCTGTCGTTTGTCAGCGTTTGTTGTTCTATACAAGTTGGGTCTACCTTCAGAGAGGGTGCAGATGAAACCCCAGATCGTAAATTGAAGGCTGTTAGCTCTATGTTCACTTTCAAGTTACATGTCAATTGCAAAAAATGAATGAACCGTCAGCGTAAAATCAAATTAACTACTCGTACAGGAAGATCGATCCGTACGTGACTTTAACAGCTAATTAACTGAAGGAATTTAAACGGACTTCCCGATTTCATCACTACAGTTTACGGTACTTTTCATCAACAAAGGAAGTCATTTTAAATTAGCCATTAAAGGTTATGGTGCTCGTGTCTACCGGAAGTGCAGCGAAAAGGCGTGATTCGTTGAAGCGTTCTATCTGATTACACAATTAAAAGGCTAGGCCTTGCGTTTATTATTTCGATATTGTTCAATGAGAACTACGTAAATCCTTTGCTGTGAAATCAGTTCAAAAGTCGACGGACTGAGGTGCATCCAAGCATTTGTTTATAGGTTGGGTATGACACCTATTATTTCGATATTGTTAAATAAACAATAAAAAAACTCAGCGATAAAACGAGAATTGCGGAAGTCCTTTACCGAGAAATCTGAAGGGAAGACGAACTAGTTAAAACGTGTGATTCTATTTTTGAGATGAATTTTAACGAGTCCCAGTGGTATATAATCGAGTGAGTTAACCACAGAGCATAGCCAGAACAAACCAGATCAGAAGAATTTCTATTGTTGAGCAGTTGTCTAAAGCCGGGGAAAGGAGCCTTAAAAATGCAAGCAGGACTCAGCTATTTTGACAAAGGAGCTCCAGTAGTCGCCATTCGCAGCCTGTTTGACAAGTACAACGCAAACAGAAACGGAAAACTCGAGGAACAAGAGATGCAAACGCTGCTAGAAGGTGATTTGGGCCTCAATCCCGAACAATCCTGGGTTTATTTTCTGCTCCTGGACAAGAATGGAGACCATGACATTTCTTTTGAAGAATTTAACGACTGGCTTCGTAGCGGAGAACATTTCGAGATTTTAAACGACAAGGCAAAGTTTCACAGCCTTTGGAACTGCGTTTAATTATTTCAAGAGATTTGATACGGATGATAGTGACACGCTTGAGAGAGCACAGTTCGAAAGCGTGATGAAGTTTTTCGGTTACAACACGATTGACATGGACAAAGCTTTTGCGAAGATGGACAGAGACGAAAATGGAACAGTTTCTTTCTGGGAGTTCATGCTGATGGCGGAGACGGTGTAGTAGTATATCGTGAATTAGTCAAATACCACCTTGTTCTCAGCCGTTTATTTTCGAATTTTAAACCCCCCACCATAATAAACAAGCTCCTTTTGTCGCTTGTTTATTATAGTGGGAGGTTTAAAATTCGAAAATAAACGGCTGAGAATAAGGTAGTATTTGACTAATTCACGATATACTACTTATACCGAAATAAACCACCCAGCATTAAAAAATTTTAATTAAAGAATTACATATCTTTATTATATCCAAACTACAATGTCTGTACTTAACATAAACATTGAAGAACTCAGTTTTGAAAGAACTTGATCCAACAACGTTACAAGCTTTAGAGCAATTACTTGCAGAGGACGCTCCTGCTGTTCGAAAAACTATTCAGAATATATTGGATGAACCTATTTCTGAGAAAGTGGAGAAAAGTGTAAATAAACCTTTAATTCCTAAAACTTTTCAACCAACTGTTCCTCCTCGTAGAAGGGGGAGAAAAACACAAGAAATTTTGAGGAAGTTTGATCCAATTTCTCGAGAAACCATCCGAAATGTTACAAACTATCAGAATGAGATTCTTGATTTATATAATAACACCGAATATGATGGAGAAGAAGTAAAAGGGCGCCGTTTCATTAGATGGCGTTTTATTCGAGATCTTGAAAGAGATCTTACACCCGATTTCATTACAAAAATAAGAGAAAAAGTTCACACACCTTTCTATGCTAGACATATTTTTTCATATCAGCTACGCAACATTGAAGAAGATTCATCAATGGTGATGTACACAAACAAAGGTTCGCCTTGGTTTGAACGTTTTTCTGATGCGGAGAAATGGTTGAGTGAGCGGGAAAAAGTACGTCTAGACCCTGACAACATAAATAGACCGGACACAAAATGGGTGTTTGAAAACCAATTTAATGTTGATATAAAGGTCGTTCTTGATCGTCAGCCACTTTTAGGTACAGGACCATTACCAGATTGGCTGCGTAACCTTTCACATAACCATTCAATGCTGGCTTTAACACTTTCAAAGACAATTTATGTTTATGGCGCTGTATTGCACTACACCTAGGTTCAAGACCAGATCGAGGTACAACGGCAGCACGGAAACTTGCTAAGAGTTTCTTTTACCTCATAGCTACTCCACAAGATTGCCGAAAAACATCTTTAGATGAACTTGATGAGGTTGAAAAACATCTTAATAAAAGACAAAATTTCAAAGATTGGTTGGGTATTCGTGTATATGAGCCTGAACGTATGGAAAATGGTGAATTGGTATGGCATCTTAGAAGAAAACCACCAGCCAAGTTAACAAATATTTTGACAATTGGAATTTATGAAGGGCATGCTTTCATTATAAAAGATATTTCAAAGCTTGCAAAAAGTTATGCATGTGTTCATTGCCGTTCAAGATTTACTCAAGCTTGCAATCTTCAACGGCATACCCAAACATGTGCGCAAGGTAATAAAAACGGTTATTGATTGTCCGGCTGAAAAAGTTGAATTACCACAAACAGCTTTTGAGAAGGCTTTTTATCCAAAACATTCATCTTCTCCAGAATCTCTTCGCTGGCTTGAACAAGAAGCAGCACTTCGTAAAATTCACATTCACCACGCTGCTTGCGGGCATGGAGGTGAAAGATGGGTTGAGCGCGCTCCTGTAGACGGTTATAACCATGAAACAAAAACTGTTTTTCAATATCATGGATGTCATTGGCATGGATGTCGAAAATGTTTTCCTCATGATCGAAATAGAATTATTACTCATCATGACCAAACACGAGAAGATAGATTTAAAGCAACTGTTGAACGTACACAAAAGCTTCGAGCTGCTGGCTACCATGTAATCGAGGCATGGTCTTGTGAAGTAGGAGAAATAAATATTAAGACGGATTCCGCTCAACGTTCGAGCAATAAGTGCAAAAAATATTTACCAAAAAACTACTCATAGCACAGTAACATTTTAAACGCTATTTGAAACATCTCACTCTAGTTCACTTGCCCAAGTGACCCCGCGATGAAATTCTCAAGCATTCTCAAGAAAATTAATTTCAAATCTCGTAAAAGTATGCAAAAAACGGGCGCCATTTTGTTTTGAACTGACATTAAGCGTTTTTTAAATTGAAATATGGATAACTTCAAATCCAATTTTCTCTCGCGGGGTCAGCTTGGGAGCAAAAGTAACGATAAGTTCTTCTTATCTGTTGTCAAAATGTGACAGTGCTGCAAGTATTTTTTTGGTAACTTAATTTTTGCACTTACTGCTCGAACGTTGAGCGGAAATCGTCTTAAGTTGCCACAGACTCAAATACAAAGTTATCCACACGCTATATTGTTATGACTTCGAAGCATACGGAGATAAAAATCAGAGGAAGGAACCTACAGGCATGTTAACTGTCGAAAATACACACGTACCAATATCTGTTAGCGTTGGTGACACTTTAGACAGAGAACCAACTCATATCTGTGAAAGAGACCCTGCGGAGCTTGTTCGCAAGTTTATGGAAGAGCTTGAGAGGCGTGAGAAAAACATTAGGGATCAAGTAAGGGTTGCCTTCATACCTGACGACATAAATATGCTTTCAAAAGCACAGCGTCTCAAAATAGAAGAATGGTGTAATCAGGTGCCAGTTCTTGGGTTTAACTCCGGGAGATATGATTTGAATCTTATCAGAGAACATTTCGCGGAACGTTTATCTGATACAACTGGTAAAGTAAGAGTTGCAAAAAATGGAAACAAAATTATGTTCATTTTGAGTAAAAACTTTCGCTTTCTCGATATCATAAACTACTTAGGTCCGGGTACAAGTTATGAGAAATGGGTAAAAGCTTATGAATGCGAAACTGTAAAATCGTGGTTTCCGTATGAATGGTTTGACACGCCTGAAAAACTTGATTTTCGCGGACTTCCGAAATATGAGGATTGGTATTCGAAGCTGAAGGGTGGTTATGTTCTCACGCGGGATGAATGGGATGGATGCCAGCGTCTGTTCAAAGAAAAGGGGATGTGTTCCTTTGCAGACTGGCTGCGTTACTACAATAATCTAGATGTAGCTCCTGGCCTCGATGCGCTGGAAAAGATGCGTGCTTTCTACACTGATAAAGGAATCGATATTTTGAAAGATGCTGCAAGTATCCCAGGTGTTAGTTTACATTACTTAATTCGCGGATGTGTTGAGAGGGGTGCAGATCTTTACAGCCCGTGCAAAGAAGCGTATGAGATGTTGAAAGAAGCTGTTGTTGGAGGGCCGAGCCTTGTTTTCACAAGATATCATGAAGTTGGAGTTACGAAAATAAGGTCTCATCGAATAGCGGAACCTCGTTTTTGCAAAAATATAGTGGGTTACGACGCCAACGCTTTGTATTTGTCAACCATGCTTAGAGACATGCCTTGTGGAAAAGGAAGGGTCGTGCATTACAATAACGAAGCCGCCGCTCCTATACTGACACAAAGGCTCAAAGAAGAAAAATGGTTTGGATTTGCAGAAGTTGGTATAGAGATTCCTGAGCACTTACACCCAAAGTTTGAGGAAATGTGCCCGTTCTTCTACAACAAAGAGGTCCCTGATGAAGCTGTACCGCAGCATATGCTCGATTACCTAAAACACACGAAGCGGAACCGCGGAGACGGAAAGAAGTTAGTGGGAGCATTGTCTGCAAAGAAGATATTATTATACGCTCCTCTACTTAGATGGTATCTTGAGCATGGAGCAGTGATCACAAATGTTTATCGAACGATTGACTACCAACCAACAAAAATATTCACTTGGTTTGTGGAGCAAGTTACTGAAGCTCGCAGAACTGGAGATAAAGAAAAAAGCAAGGCGCTGCTGGCTGAGGTATTCAAACTGTTAGGAAATAGTGGGTATGGAAAGCTCATCGAAGCTTTGGAGAGACAAACAAACATTATTTACACCAAAGACGAGAAGGTAGTCGACAGAACCTTGCGAAGCGCATATTTCAGTGATCTTGACGAGATCGGGCAGGCGTATGAGCTGGAAAGTAGAAAGCCAAGGATTACAATTAGAAGACCATTTCAGGTTGGAATTGCTGTATATCAATTGGCTAAACTTCGAATGCTTGAATTCTATTATGATTTTCTTGACAGATATTTTGACAGAAAAGATTTCGAATTGATTCAGATGGACACAGACAGCAAGAATATTTATTGCACGTGAATAACCGTGAAATAGACCAGGAAAAACAAAATAAAACTGTTGCTCGTTGAAAGTTAATAACGACTGAAACTTGACCGAGATTCAGCGTTCTTATCTAATAACAGAAATGTCTATTCAGCCTAAAACTCACTGGAGCATCAAAAAGAAGTATTATTCTAACTGCAATCAGTTTAAGAGAGAAAACTGTAAGGGCAATTCAGGAATATTTCTATTTATGCAAATTACGAACTTTTTGGCTGATTTGTGCTGCATTTTAGCAGTTTTTAAATATAAATATCTTAAAATCGCAGCTACCTAGAAAGCTCAATGCACATTAAGAATGATTTGATATCATAAAAGATCCTTCAACTGAAAAAAGAAAGTGTTAAGTTTTATCTTTCTTGAAATATTGAAGAAAGTTGCAGGAATGACCAAAATCAGCCCGTAAAAAATGAATCATGATTTACATGAAAACGCTCTTACAGATTTTCCCCTAATTTCGCATACAAGTTGGGTAGGTTGAGTAGTTCAAATAGTTGAAGTTTCGTCATAAAGTGTCTGACTAGTTTTCGAGATATTCGACATTATTTAAAATGAGGGGTTGTCCACTACCGTTGCTATGGTGACAGCTGTTGCTAGGAAACCAGTGAGAAAATAAACTTTGATCATATGTTGAAAAGGTGGTTTAGTATCAAGGAAATCGAAGTTTACCTTCTATGCGAAATTTTGACTACAAAAGATACACTCCAAGGCCAAAAAAACTGTTGCGAGCCTCCTTAAAGGAAGGGCCATCAGGGTTGTGCCCTAGTTGCTAGAAAATTAAGATTTTTTCCGATTAATACGGGAGTGGAAACCGGCTACAGAAAAAAAGGCCACCAACGGGCAATACAAATGCGGTCGTGTTAACAGAAGAGTGATAAATTTCATGGCAGGCTTCTTTTTAAAGTCAACGACTCGAAGTGTCACTGCCAATTTCAATAAAAAAGGGATATCGCAAGTTATTGTTTTTCGAGACGTACTGCTTGTTTTGTTTGTTTGTTGTTTTTTGTGGTAATTAATTAATTAATTTAATTAATTAATTAATTCATTCATTCATTAATCAATCAAATAGGTATACAACTTGAAATATGTTTGTTGCTTGAGTAATAAAACAATCTATGAACTCGGCTTTCCAAAATTACCGGCATCAGCAAATAATTAATCTGTTCGCCAGCGACAAATCACGATACTTTGTTAACCTTGTTCAATAATTGTTTAATAATTCTTTCACATAATAACGTTATGCAGCCTCACCGTGGTCGATGCTTTTCAAGACATGTGGAGAGAGGATCTTTCGCGATAATTTCAAGCATCTCTGCTTCTTTTTTGCGTCAAATTGAACGAGTGTATTGATCTTTTGTCCGTACACCTTACAAAACGATGAAACTTCCTGTGGAGAAACATAACGTCCTGAAATTGTCGTTAATAAGACAGCGTGGTAGAATGGTACAATCGTCATCGAGGTTTAAATAGAACTGAACAATAACATTAATAACTGTGTTACGAACATAGCTCACGACGGTAATGTAAGCCTAACGAACTGAATACGAACAGGGCTTGTATAGAACCAGACACAATGGGCCCTTTGAAGGTGTTCGGTCACGTGGTACACAAAAAGCTTAATGGAGATCAAGAAAAGTCCTGGAACAAGACTAACAATAGAAAACACCATTTTAAAAGATCAAAGCTCGTTGTTTGTCTTGTCCCAGTGAGTTTCCAGCAAGGTGTTTTGTATGTGGTGACTGGCCACCTGCAAAAGTCATGAGCATTGGACGATGACATAAATTTATGCTCTTTCAGTTGAGTTTATTGTGTCATGTGCTAAAAAATAACAATAACTGAATACCTCCGGTAAGTGATGTTGTTCCATGAAGCGATCTTTGCGCTCTTAATTCCTATTCCATCTTCGACACCGTCAATTGTAAGGTTCGTGTTTAGCCATGATTTCACCTGAATGCAAAAAGTAGCTATTGTAGGTATACAGAACCGCTCTACAGATCTCTACACCATTCGAATTTCGATCAATTTAGTTCCTGAAGTCATAAATAATTCACTTCATAAACCACCAGTTACTAGATATATACCACATCACATGCATGCACATTTCCACTCAATAAAATACGGTATACCAATCTAGCAGGCTCACTTGTGGGTCTTCGCGCGAGTGAACAGAGTTACTGTACATGTTAATCGTGGGGTTACATGCAGAATTTTAGGTACACAATAACTCCTTTTTCATGATTTATTTTAACTTCTTAATGTACCAAAAATTTCTATGTAACAGTCAATCTATTACAATTTCTTACTTTTTGCCCGCCTCGAATCTCAGCCATAATATGTTGTTCAAGACGTTCCTTTACGGTTCTAGATGCCTGTGCCTGGTGACGCCCGTGGCTCATCTTGGCGAGTTCGGCCAGAATAGTAGCAAGGCAAGGCTTGCCAGAGACCTGGTTCAGCTGAAAAGGCAAAAAAATACATGTGACCTTCTTTATTCTTTACTGCAGAACTTTACCACAACTGCGGTTAGCAGCATAACGTATACGTCTCCTTTAGGTAATCCGGAGTGTTTATACATTCGAACCTCTACTAACGGCTCTTTCTTTGGTCCCAGCGGATACATTTGCCTTGTTTTAACCTATCCGTAAAACGGCCACCTCTCTACAATGGCCACTAAACTCTGTTTCCAAGACGGCCGTTGTGGAGAGGTTCGACTGTAAATATTTCGCAGGTTACAACGGAGTTTGCACGCAGTGGCAAAAGGTACATGGCAATCATAAAGTTAACATAACGGACTCGTCAAAACGTGTATGAGGGCCGGAGAAAAGTGGCGGATGAAAAGCATGGGCGCTTTCCATTCGACCAAAAATTCCGGTTTGTCATTCTGGGTATTCTGTGTGGCGAATGGAACAGTATTTTCCGGTTGCACACACCGGTCGGTTCCAGGCCGTCGCGTTCCAAGTCGCGCGCCAAAATACAAAATAAACTGAAACAAAACAAATGGCGGACCCGCTGCATCTGTTGCTCGCTTTGGAGTCGTTCGACGACTCCGAAGTCAACACAAACGACGTTTTAAGCGAAGATGACGATATTATTTTTTTCTCTGTAGCTAGCTGCTACATGCGAAGAAATTTAAACAGAGTGTTCGAATATTTTGAGAATACAATTCCAGCGTATTTTCCAGACGAATTCAAAGGCCACTTCCGCATGACAAGAGAAACTTGCGAACTATTTCTTCGCGAGGTCATGCCGACAGGACGAATACCCGTTGGTAACGGGTCTGGTCGAGCTGCAATTCCACCTGCAAAACAAGTGTTATGCTTCCTGTGGAGTATGGCGAACCAAGAACCCGCTCGAGCAGTGGCAGACAGGTTTGACATAACACTGAGTAGTGTGGACAGGGTTCTAAAGCGAGTATCACAGGCGGCAATTGATTTGTCAGGCCAGTTCATCCGATGGCCTAATGGTGAGTTCATTTTGTCAGGAACAGAACAAAGGGTAAATTTGTCGAGTAATTCCTTGACAATTGGGTATTTTTATTCATTATTTTACAGCAAATGAAAAGCAAGCAATAAGAACCAGCTTCGAAGACGAAGGGGGATTCCCTGGCGTTATTGGTTTAATTGATGGCACCCATATCCGGATACGAGCCCCAGAAGATGACCCAGATGCATATGTCAACAGGAAAAAGTTTTTCTCATTTAATATTCAGGTAACAGAAACGCAAGTATATAAATATTTTGTAATTAGAATTGACAATATTCCTCTCACTTGGGCATTCCTTTATGTCTTCAGGTTGTTTGTGATAATAACATGATCTTTACTGATGTTCTTGCTGGATGGCCTGGATCCGTTCACGACTCCAGGGTGCTCCGTAATTCTGAGCTTTCACGCACAGCCGCAAATAAGTTTCCTGGAGATACCCATCTCCTTGGAGATGGGGGCTACCCCTTGTTGAGGTAGATTATAGATAATCAAACCATTGTTTAGTGTTGACTTACTATTACAGATCTTCACTCTTACTTTGCAGTCGATCGGTTGGTTTATATCACATATTATTTTCAGCCTAGCTACATTATAAAAAACCCGCTCCAGAAACTTATCAGGGCGTTAAAAATGAACTGGGATCATTCTGTTGTATGCATCAAGAAAATAAGAGTTTAAAGTGAAAATTATATAACTTTACCCCTCTTCACCCCCTACACACCCCACCATCACCCTTTCCATTGCTACCTTTTAAGTGTTAACTAGAAGTTTGGAGTGTCTTATGCATGATTTTTTATTTCAGATGGCTCATCACTCCTTACAGGGACAATGGCCATTTGACACGACAACAGAAAAGGTTTAATAGAGTCCTTTCATCACTAAGACAGAAAGTTGAAAGGGCAATAGGGCTTTTAAAGGGGCGATGGAGAAAACTCCTTTACTTGGATCATTTGGATTTGAGACTGGCAGTTCATCTCATCATCTCAGCTTGTGTACTCCACAACTTTTGCATAATCCATGATGATTTTTATGATGGCTACATGGATGATGATGATGATGATGATGGCTTTGATGACCCTGATGATGATGGGCCTCATCCAGATGGAAGGGCAGAACAGAAAAGAGCCCATCTAATGAACATTATTTGTCCTTGAGCTAACTGCAATTGTGGGTTTCATGAGGGCTTCAGAGCAGAAGGGTCCCCCCAATAAGTACCAGAAAGCGAATGTGGTGGGTGTATTGTATTGCCCCCTTGCCACAGAACAACAGTCCATAAAATTTGTATTCAAACCAAATTGGTATTCAAACCCAAATGAAAAACCAGTGAGTTAAGCTCTCAGTAGTCAAAATGTAGCAAATGTGCCACTGTTACAGTTCATAATTGACAACCAATAACTCACTTTGAGTCATCACAATCTCAATTTAATCTTTAAATGCACTGCAAACCAATTGCACTAAAGGCAATTTTGGATGGAAAGATAATAATTAAGTATTACACAAATTATTGTGAACAAAAATTTAATAATCTCTATCTGAAAGGTGGTTCATATTTGCTTTCTCTTGCTCATCTGAAAACACAACGATGCTATAAAAGTTCTATTAGGCCTCGGGGGAAAAAGGGGGGCTGGGAAGTTCCCATTTCATATCAACACTTTTGAACAATAATATTGATGTTCAGATATATAGAAAATAGCAGTCATTAAAAATTCAATGTTTGCCAGACTGGAAGACCTGTTTGGAGTGGTAAAATAAAAACTGTGTGCCTTATAGAGTTTTACAGTAGTTTAACTATATTCAAGCAAAATAATGAATTATCAACAGCAACATCACTATTACTGCCTTCCCTGTGTTCTGCAGTAACTGTTAAACCCATTTTAGGGTTGATGAATTTCTCACAACACAGACGTTTTAATTTGAAATGAACAACAAAAAGATTTGTAATAGATCAATTCCAAGTAAGAACCCCCTTTCCTTCGTAAGATATGTTTTACTCAAAAAGATGCCCCGCCCACTGTGCATTTTACTACCCTCACCATCACTAACTATTCGTGGTAAAGTGGAAGCTATTTGCATCTTGTTGGAGATGTAGAACTTGGGACTGATCATAAATACAGAAAAGCATAACACAACGGTGGAACGATAACTGTCAAGCAAGCAGTACAGTTGCGAAAAATTACCAGAATAAAATGAAGTAGTGTTCAACTTATTGAGATTCTACTGCATAACAAATCAGTTTAACTCAGTTACTTCTTTTTCAAAACATCCAAAAATTGGGTAAAAAATTCCTTTTTTCCCTGATGCATCTCTCTAAGTAAGGCAATTTTTTGTTCTTCCACTTTTTCTCTCTTCTCCGAGTAACCCTGCAAAAATGTTAGCATCTCAGCAGCTGAAGACTGGCTTTTTCGTTTTCTCACTCTTTTCTTTACATCCTTTGCTCCCTTTAAACTGTTGTCACTTTCATCACCCTCAAGCGTATCACCATCACCTTCGCATTCTGTGTTAGATTCACTTTGACTTGATGAAGAACTTGCCACTCGTGCAACATCAAAGGTGTACCTTGGATTAACTATGGGACTTTCCCCGATACATTCTTGTAGACTGTCATAAAATTTGCATGTTTGTCTTGCATTTCCTGTGTGCTTGTTGTTATCTTCAACCTGTTTAAACTTTGCTAACAGTTTATCCCATTTCCTTATGCACTGATCAACAGTTACTTTACTTTCCGAAGTTTCATTAAAGTGAGCACAGATTTTTTGGAACACATCCTTTTTTGTTTTTCCTTTCTTTAAGAGATGTTCAAATTGCCCATAGCCTTCAATTAGCAGTTTCACATGATTATCATCCCACTTAAAAGACTTTTGTTGGCTCTCTGGCTGTGACATTTCTGTTTCCAAAGCGCCCAGCTGGGGACGAGGTTGCTCTGTTTCATGAAATACACCTATAACATTGGAGAAATAAATAAGTATGTAGGTTCATTTATTTGTAGCACTCAAAAAATATCCAAAAAATGCAATTCATGACTTGTGTCTAAGGTTAACTTGATTTATTTTGACCGTCTCTAACGTTATTTTATGCATGCTACAAGTATAGATCACTAAAATAAAACATACAGCTGGTGTAATTCTATCTATGTGCAGCGATATTTATTACTGTCTTGTGCCTTCCTGCTCAAAGGAGAGTGAAACTTAAGCTAACTACTTTTTAAGCATATATAAAAGCTTTGAACACGCTCAAAAGCAGTACGGGCGGTTTGTAGGGTAGTTATAGGCCGTTATAGGCGTAAAGAATTCGAAAAGTATGCGTGTACGCTGAAAATACAACTTCCTAAAAGTAATGGCGGGAAAATCTGCATGCACAAGGAAGTGTGCTCATGATTCGTTTAATGCATAAAGCTTACAAACATTTCTGTGCTACTTACCACTCATAACTCCGGCCATTCCTGCTAAATTTCCCAAGCAATTATGCTGAACTAACACCTGAAGGTTTTCCGAGGAAAAAAGGCATTCAGTGCACTGATATTGCGGACTCATCGACGACGCCATCTTGACTCTCCAATACGGCTCGGAAAAACTGGGCCCGAGCCGGAATGGTCGAATGGAACGGAATTTTCCTTTGATTTTCCGGTTATTCCGATTTTCCGGAATTTTTGGAGAACCTCGCGAGGTTGTCCTAAAATTCCGGAATTTTATTCCGGGAAAATTCTGTTCCATTCGCCTCCCAACCCGGAATCCCCGGAATTTTTGGTTGAATGGAAAGCGCCCCATATGACCCGGCCAACCCCAACTTTAGGCACAAAAAAATAACCCACCCCTCGCTGAAGCTTCATGCAAAAATAAATTGCAAAAAAAAAAAAAAACAGCTATTCAGCCTAGACAGCTTACCAATACACAAGTATAAATTGTTGCTGCCATCCCACGATACCACCGGTCGTAACGCCCAGATATTGTACAACGTAACACATCAACCATTCGCTGAACCAGGCCTTCCTCCTCTCCTACGTTCCATAATTGATGGTACTTGAGAGCCCAAGCTGCCAGTAATCCCTAATATAGTATATAAAGACAAAAAACGTCAAGTAACATGTTTGTGCAATGGCTCATGTGATCACGAGGTTTTGTACAACAAGAAAGCTATCGTTTATGCCACAAAGCTTTATCGAATGTCCATCCGTGTTCAATCACTTTATGTAGCACCGCCAAGTCGAATAAACACAAAAAAACTTATTGCGCCACACACAACGCAGCCAATGGCATGATTTCAGTTCTTGTCTCCTTATCTAGTATGTTTGCGCGAAAAGTTTACAGCAACCGTTCTCTTTGTTTTAAAGGAGGTTTTAAAGTCTACGGTAATTGATAGTTACCCTGTTTTCTGTCACATGAACTCCAAGGGAGTTGAGGTCATGTTCCCGTTCTCTTCGTAAATCTTTGTCTTCCCCATAGCTGTCGACATACGAGAAAGCAAGTACTCTTCCCTCTAACCTAAAAATTATAGGAGTGTTGAAGGTTTTTTTATTGAGTAAAATCAATGAAACGTATATTTTTCCGACTAAAAGAGAAAAAAATAAACAAAGAATGAAAATTGTCATCGTACATGTGCCTATGGGCTCCTGACACGTGACAGGAACAGTAGTATTCCAGGGGCAAATGTTTACAGTACCGTGATACAATCAACGGGAAAGGTAAGCCCTCCACAAATCTGAAACAAAAAACAACCTCCTCCAAGCCCCTCCAAAGATAAGCCCCCCACCCCCCTGCTACTCCTACTATAAGATCAAAGTATATGTTATACTGATCCGAGCAAGTTATGGACATCATTTCTTCAAAAATATTTATACGTAACTGCTTTTCTTAAACACCCGGGCTAATTATTCATAAACAGCTAGCGTTGCTGTTAATTTACGATTGACTCTCAATCGTAAAGTTATCCTCTGAGAAAAGGATGTACAGACGTCGCCGCACGGTGGCTCATCTGTTTTGGAAGTGCAGAGCTGGAAAAAGTGGCGAAAAATTTCACACGTTATGCGAAGACGAAATAGCCGAACTACTGCCTTAAAATTATAGCAAGAATAGACAAAAAAATATGATCTTGACGGATGGCAACTGCTATATGAATGATATCTGCTAGAATAAACGTCCTTTCATAACCTGAAACTGCCGAGGAAAAGGCAAATGTTTTGAAGAGGGAAATTTACAAATGGGTAAGCATGTTTGGAGGTAGGAGGTATGTTAAATAAATAATAAAAACTATTGGAGTCGGCGGTTTTCGTATGATATGAAGAATCATGCAGATCTCGGCGGAAGTTATCCGCCGAGGCCAAATTAAAATTAATAAACGGGAATTTACCTGTCTGGAACAACCTCATTTGATGTTAGTAGCAAACTACCACGAGGCACCATTTTTCCAGAGCTTTTTAGAGCCTTGCGAAAACCCTCCTTGCAACTGCAACAAGAATTCGGCGGTTGCAAGGGGAAACTTCGCGTCGTCGAGGACCCCTAACCAGGTAGTTTTTGACATGGTGTCCATGATAACCTTCCTGCTAAACAATGTATAAATATATTAGCTGTAGTAAACATTCCTCCCCTTTCCTTTCTTCCTTTTTCGGCGTTCGTTTGTATTTTCGTTTAATCATCAGACAGACAGTCAGTCAGTCAGCCAGCCATTCAGTCAGTCAGTCAATCAGTCAGCCAGTCAGTCAGTCAGTCAGTCAGTCAGTCAGTTAGTCAGTCAGTCAGTGAGTCAGTCAGTGAGTCAGTCAGTCAGTTAGTCAGTCAGTCAGTCAGTCAGTCAGTCAGTCAGTCAGTCAGTCAGTTAGCCAGTCAGTCGGTCGGTCGGTCAGTCAGGTGTTCCGGCAGACAGGTGTAGTAACTCTTTTCACGGTTTCATCATTTCGTCCTTTTGGTCGTTTGTCTCATCCTCTCTTTTCCTCGGTCATGGCTACGGTAACACAACTGTATTATTCAAATTCCTTTGCACTCACAATGATGTCCTGGACGTGATACTGTCACCCCCCGCCATTAGTAATGGGTGACCTTCCCCCAAACCCATGGCTTTTGCAATGATCTTGGCGGATGTGGACGTCCCCACATTCATGACCCTTCCACTTGTCAGAAGTCCAATACTACCTTCATCTGTATTGGAGAAAAGAAACTCTTTGTTACCAACGTGTCTTAAACTATGTTAAACAGTAGAATAACTTCTTAATACCAAATCTGACGGGGTCAAGGAAAAGAGTAAAGCTACTGTAGACTAAACGTCCTTCCCGAAATTTAATACCAGAGCACACTCGGTTTAAGTGTCCTCAATCGAGCCTACAGTTAGTGGAACTTTGTGGTATGCACACACTGTCCCACCTAGTATATGGCCTTGCTCTCCATGCGTTTTGCCGCAGCTCAGTGGATAGAGCGCCCGCCCGGTGTACGCGAGGTCATATTTTTGATCCTATTGGGGGCTTAAGATTTCCTATTTGTGCCACGCTTGTGACATGCCGATTATCACATCTTTCACCGCAGTGTCCTACTTATATATTTCTGCGAGTGTTTTTTCGCTAGAAAGTTAAGTAAATAAAACTTTCCGTTAAAGTACAGACTTCTACCTAACTATAGCTAGAAAAACCTAAAAAGGCTTGAGAAAAGCGAAGCGTAGTTAGTAAGAATTTTTATGGAACGATTAGAGCGCCTGAAAACAACTGCTGTTTTCGCAGAGTGAGATATCAACGTGAAAATTTAAACAGCATCCTCGGCAGCATGTCCATACTGTCCAGGATGTCTCACCGCTAGTAATGCTTGAAGTATTCGATATTATTGTTCAAATTCAAATTACCTGTCTTTGCAACGTGGATACACCGTACCATCCTCCATAGTGCAAATGAACTCGCGAACAGGAAAGAAACACAATTTCCATAGAATGGCCAAGGTCAAGTTATCCGTAAATTAAAACAGGACAATAAAAATAAATAATACTTAATAACAGTAACGCCTACCTGAAAGTAATGTTTACTTAACTTAACAGTTCGCGAGCAATTAACTGAAGGCAAAATCGCCTCATACTGCTCAAGGATAGTCGAGTGAGGCAAATACTTGAGCAAACGCGAAAGTATTACTGCGTGGCTCGTCAAGTGCAAAGTACAAAGACGGGCTGCTCGCAACGAATATTGCAAAGATCGCATCTAAAATTCCAAATATGGCATGTAACGGTCCACGGTACGAAATCCCATGAAACAACGCCACATCACAATCAACGTACATCATTTCCAGTTGTTGCGTGAAAAATGGCGCGAAAGTAGAGTGCATCATTAATTCCTATTCCCCGTCTGGGGAATAGGGTGGAAAAAGAACGCAACACACAGCAGAATGCATTTAAAGATCAGATATCCTTCCTTGGTATAGACTGCGAGTAGTCTCTAATTTCGCACGTGCGTGTGTGTTTTTCGCCCACCCCACAGTCGCGATCGCTAAAATTGGAGACTACTCGCAGTCTAATCTTGGTAAAGAGAACTAATAGGCATGGACGGCAAGATATGACATGGTTGCGCCGCGCCAGCTGTTTCGAAGTCGTTGCATGTGATGTCGTATCTTAAAGTCCCGGCTGAAGGAGAACACATTTAGTATATATATACCACAGTGAATCAAAGTCGTGTTGACTCGAAGACCATGTTCATCGTTTAGCCGATTTTTTCGGTAGTAGACTAAGGTGGCGGACAAGTCACGCTCAAATTGCTTCGCTTTCGTTTGAATACTCCCCTTCCCGTGAAACAGAATAGCAAGTTTCACAGGTTTTGTTGAATGATCAGTCCTTCTCATTAAATTTTATCAAAAAATATTGCATTTTTTGTAAAATTTAATATGTAAAAGAATACCCAGGGATTTCACTCATGAGTACTTTAGTTGGTTCAGTATGAAAAATCATCTACCTGCTTCTAGTCTTTTAACTTTTTACAGTCTGATGTAAGTTTTTTTCAACGAAGAGAGAACTGCTTATTTCCACCGAAAGTTGGCTAAGATTCGCTGCCATTATTTTAGTTTTCTGGCTGTCGTCAAGGACTTGACCATCTAGTACGTGAAGCTGTAGGTTTGGAAAAAAAATAAACATCAACTGGTCAACATCATATCTTTTCCGCCGAGCATTACAATTCCTGTTGTGCTATGAATTCAAGTACAGCTGCAAGTAGGGTCGATAACAGAGGGCCAAGATGGGGTTTACTGTTTAGCCTACAGAGCAGGCGTTTTTTCCCCCTCATCTAGGCCCTCATAACACGAAGTTATAATTACGTTATGAAATTGTTTCTCTTTGTAGTTACACTATCTGAGAGGACCCAATATCCTTTCCCTTGGTATCCAAGATAGCGGACCTCCTCAACGGTGGCATATTCGCCGCTGGCATCGTACTCATCTTTGAGTCACTTGTAATAGTCAATCACATCTTTTGACTGCATTCTCCAAAGAGGCTGAATGTCCCCGCGCCAAAAGACTTGCGCAATTCGATTACTAGCTTCGCTCTTCCGGATTGAAATGCCCGTGAAGAGATGACTATCCGCCTTAGAAAACAAAATCAGGAATCTGAGTAATTATTACTGAACATATCAAGAGTTCAAGAGTTCAAATAAACACTAATTAACTGTTCATCTTAGCGTAGTGACCACCGTTTTGATTTCCACGTTTCGTTAAGGATTTCAGTGAAATTAGACATAAGAATAACGTACTGAGCTGCTAACATTGACGTTAGCTGAAATCACCCTCTTGTCATAGACTTTCTGTTTCTGATTTATGACGGTCCCCAATTTTACCAAACTAACTTAATTACAGCCAAATTCGTATGAAATTCGAGTTTTCCACCGAAAGTTGGTTAAGATTCCCTGCCATTATTTTAGTTTCATGGCTGTCGTGGTGGACTTGACCATTCAGTAAGTGAAGATATGTTAAACAAAAAAAAAAGGCCGCCGCCGAAGCCCGCCACCGGCTAATTATAACCAGGTCGTTATGTAAGAAAGGGACGTTTTGCGAACTATTTTGCTCTGAATTTCTGATGTAGTTATTTTCTAAAGCCTTAACTCGATGAATTAATTTTAGAAAAAAAGATACCTTGAGGTGACCTCCTGGCCGAGAGTGGTGCTGCACTCCCCAACCCAACTTCCCTCGATCGGCATCCCATGGGGGTGTAGCTGGGCAGTAAATCGCAGCGCGAAACCCGCCCATTCTGTCCATTTGTCGCCACTTCCCTTGAGGGTGACCCCTCAAGGGAACGAAACAAACCATCCTATAAAGATCATATCAGTTGTCATTTTTTAGTGTCGTGCAGCGACTAGGAGCATTCACATGCTACTGTACATGTCCACTGAAGGAGCAGTGGAGAAACTAGTCCATCGTGGGTTCAGCCCTAGCATTTTTATTAGGATTGGTTAACTACAACAGAGACCAGGTCTTCAACCATCGATCAGTTCTGTTTACGCCTCGAAAATAGGTCCTATTCAGCTAGTAAAACACGATACAGTACTTAGTGTTTTTTAAAAAGCCAATCGAACCTCTAAGAATTATTTTGGCTCGGATAATCAGATCAGAAAAGGCATACGTCACAATTCCGCGTCTGATTGGTTGCTTCTTTTCCCCCTCTATCAATGACACATGTGCTTTCAACAATGATACACTGGATTGACTTGCGGGGGCTTTGAATTCGGTCCTTAGCAAAGTTCCACATTCAACGGCAAGCGTCAGATCACCATGGCCTTGGCGCCTTTTTGAGCCACACACGCGATCAACATAGTTTGATTAAGTAATGGTCCGCGTAAAAACTAGGCAAAAGAACAATAGGCCACTGCAATAGCGGCAGTTATTTTTCAGGCGCTAATTGCTCTAATCAAATTAAATCTGAATGATCTGATTGGCCAATACGGCGAAAAGCGCGAAATTTGAATTTCAAATTTCAAATAAGATAGTTTGTAATCCATTCAAACAACGTTTTATTTCGGCTACGCTTTCAATACATTCAAAAATGTAACATATCTAAATTTTGGAAAATTCCTATGCGCCAAAAGCGAGGAAGTTAAACTTGTATAAAATTACATCAGGATTAGTACAGTGATACATCAGTCAGCGACCGCGTGAAAATTATTTAGCTCGGCTTTCACAAAGGAACTGTCAAGTTGGTGATCGAAAACAGCAACAAATCGCGCTCACGTACGTAGAATGCGCTAGAGTCACGAACCATCTCTCTGTGCTGCGCTATGAAAACTGCAACAGAACAAATAAATAAAATACCTCGCTGTAATTGTCAGAGAATATTAATTGCATCTACCTTAATTACCTCTTACGTGCGACGGGTAGGTATTTTCAATAATATGAAGTACTGAAACAATATCCACTGCATCAAAATACTAAATAATCGCTGTCCACTGTCTCTACGCTGTGATCGTGGGAAGGTCTCTCAAAAAATACAATCTCTTCAGAATATTAGTCCCCTGTTATTGCAAAAGACTGTTCAGTGAACAGAAACAAGCGATACCGAAAAGGCTAAACTCTTCGTTAGGCGTAATGTTTATATGTGTACTAATGCTCCTGAACGACGATTTAGCTTCGCGCGAACATGTCCTTCGCGAAATTACTCCTTACAACCTGGTATCTTCGACATCTGCAGTCGCTTGGCAGACAAAAGTAGTCATAAAATTCATTCCTCTGAAGCAGCTAGAAGAAATGCACGTTGCAGACGAGTCGATTTTGTATAGCCTCTTTGCGGGCCTTTCTGATAAACAAGTCTTCCCGTGTCTCCTACGTGTCAGCCAAGGTGAGATGATTCTTTCACACTAAAAGTGTTTGTGCAGTCAGTTTCCTTCCATCAAATACAAATCGCTTGAATGTTAGGCAAACTGCAGCCACAATCGTAAGATCTTACGGGTCAAGATACTCAAATACGAGTCCATTAAAGATCATTTAGCTCAACTCTCGGATCGCAGATCCAACATGGCGTCGCATGAAGATCGCGCGTGTGGCACGTTTTCCGTTCTAACTCTTGATTGGCGCATAGAACAATGCTGAATTTTGGCCGTGAGGAACAACACAGGGGAATGGGGAAAACTAAGCCAAAAAATGCTGTTTTTGTCACGTTTTTCTTGTATTTTTCGGCGATTTTTTGATATCAACCAATCAGAATCACGGATTTAATTGAATTTAATAATTAAAAGCTAACACCTTTTAATCGATTTTGCAATCTGCCTGCCTAGTTTTTACGCGGACCACTACTTAAACAACTGCCATTTAACTATAATACCTTGACGATTTTATACAGAAAAGGAAGAGAGTGAATTTTGGCGGAGAAATTACTTGATCAGTTTTTCATTCTTCTTGATGTACAATATGGTGTCTTTAGTCCGCAAGTAAAAATTATAATTTTGAATATCTTGAATATCACAATTCAGGAGCTGAAATTTTCTGAAAGTGGAAGTTCTAAACTAACATATTTTTGTTTTAATTCAAAAAAAGATGATCGTGGTCGAGGGTCAGTTGTTCCGCGAATGTGGTCCTTGGTCCGCTAATCATGTAAGCAGTACGAAAATCCCGATAATATCCATAAATGAGAATGAAAATTTTAACAAATTAATTCATTCTTTCTAAGGTACAGTTTTGTCGATAGCCGTTGTGAGCATAAAAATCATCTGTCTTTTCAGACAACAGTCTCTCATGCAGACAAGTCACGCAATAACTTCAATAGTCGTGCGCGTCATCTCGATTTATCAGTTTTCTGGCACTTTTGTTCACCTTTTTTATTTTTCCCTCAGGGCCTTTTTACAAGGAGGGACAGTAACCCTAGAGCTAGGTTTACTCTTTTTTCATGGGACGTGTTTCCAAGGCAGGTAGGGGTACGCTAGCGCCGGGGCAACCCTCCCTGCCTTGTAAACACTCTGCTAGGGAGGATCGCGCCTTCGCTCCGTCATGAGTGACCGGTAATCTTGAAAAGTAGAACGGAGTTATCCACTTTTTTCAAGAGCTAAATTTTAAAAATCTGAGCAATGTTTGGTATTTTCAGTAAACAATGAAAATATTGGTCCGTTTTTTTTTTAACTTAACGTGTTTTCCAAAGAGATCTTCAAGATTTTACTCCAATTTTACAAGGAATGTTTATTTTAGTCTTATGTGGTCAGGCGTGACGAAACGAGTTGGTCAAACCGATCCGAGTGATAGGTTAACCCTACCTGTGAAATTTCGCTTGTATAGTTTACCCGAGCTATCTTTATCGCGCCTGCTAAGGCAACCCTAGCACAAGGGTTACCCTCCCTCTTGTAAACAGGCCCTAAATTTTTACAGAAAAATTACCTTTTTAACCTTTTTCAGTAAAAACAAGGGCTGTTTTCTTTTACCTGAGCTTTTCTTTATCCGCTTTGCGAAATGTAAGTTCACTAGGGTCATAGGTGGCGGACATTTTTCAAACAAAAAACAAAAATTTCAAACCCTCCAGCAAATTCGTTCACAAAGGCAGAAATCAGTTTATCTATAAACTTGTCTGCCCCCCCCCCCACCCCCCGGCAAAAAAAAGAAAAAAATCAGCAACCACGCACACACACGCGCGCGCGCGCGCGCCCTCCTTTTGAGTTTTACCTCTGCACAAGCCGCAAAAGTGCAAACTCAAGAAATACAAGTTAACAAACTTAAATTGAGTTCACCAAAAGCAGGAAAGCCTAAACGTCGTCATACAGAAGAAGGCTAATCAATAAATCATCGGACTTTTTCATTTTTGCCGTGTCAGTGTTATTACATAATGCTCGGAAAAGTCGGGGACCAAGGACCTCGCGGACAAAGGACCTCGCGCAGTAAGGACAACATACTGTATGGATGGAGAAAGAACTAAGAAAATACATCGTTGAAGCTTCGGGGTGCGCTAAAACAAGAAAAACTTGAGATAAATCTCTTTCAGCAAGGAAGAAAACGTCTCTAAAAAAGGTAAGAAATGGTAATTGTAATGTGGTGTCGTATTTTTTGGAAAATATGATTACAATCTAAGAACGATGCGATCTAAACACGTGTTTTCTGCACAAGAACTAAGAAAATTCATCGTTGAAGCTTCGGAATGCGCTAAAACCAGAAAAAAAATTGACAGAAATCTTTTTCAGCAAAGAAGAAAACGTCTCTAAAAAAAAGGTAAGAAATGGTAATTGTAATCTGGTGTCGTATTTTTTGGAAAAAAAATATGATTATAATCTAGCGGCGATGCGAACTAAACACGTGTTTTCTGCACAAACAAGTCTTAAAGCTTTTTTTAAGATCCACACAGTGATTTAAAAGCGACATTGCTCGAAATCAAACGAAATGTTAACAGTCGCAGAGGTCATGGGTTCGATTCCCGTTCAAGCCTGAATTTTTTCAGGTTTCTTCTTTTCAACTGCTTAAGTTGAAACACGTTCACTGCGATGATCTTCCTTAATTCTATCTTTATCCGCAGTTCAAATATATGATTATTTCATATATTCATATTCAGTCATCAATCAGCTGTATAGTTTTGACCGGGCACAAAGCAAATGCGCAGAGAAATAAATCTTACCTCATCAACTCTTTCAGTGTCCATGACACGTCGCTGGGTCATGAAAGAGAGAAAAAGAAGTGAAGGAACGGAAGAAAAAGAAAGAAAGAAACAAACAAAGAATGAAAGTAAAAAAAAGAGAAATAGGACAGAAAGAAAAATGCTCGTTTTTGGGTCCAAAAATTGCTTAAATTATGCTCATTTTGCAACTGATTATGTTCCTTAAATGCTTTGTTTTATTTTGGAGAAACATACACAAAATAAGACAACATCAACTAACTTAGAAGTGGAAACAACTTAATGTATGTTTTTACTCCTGTACAATACTTATATAATAAAAGCCGCGAGAAATTTCGGAGATTTGATTGGTGGTATTTTGACAGCAAAAATGGCTGGTATAACGAAGTTACCTAGCCTGCGTAGCAGGCGTAAACGGGAAAGGGGAAGGGAACGGAGAACGCGGGAGGAAAATGGGGTTCTAGCTGGGGACGAGGGAACGCCTGCTACAAAGACCCCCATATTTTCATCTCTGCCCACCGATTTGCGTGCGCTTTTCTGCATGACTGACTTCACGCAGGAATTCAATGAAGAGTCTAAAAATAAAGTTAGGACGAGAATCAAAGAGCACTGAAGAGTAACTTATCTTGTACAACACTCAATTGCGCTTATTTTTAAACGAAGAGACACGAAGGTCTTCGAAATAAAAAGATTTATTAAAATAAGCCCCTCTGTGCTTCCGAAAACCAAACGCGTTCAATTTTTACTTCTAGGAAAGATATATATGTTATTTACCGGCCGGGAGGTCCGTATAGGGAAAAACTGTGCCCGCGGTCTTGAGTACGGCCCGAGGCCGCAGGCCGAGGGCCGTACTCAAGACCAAGGGCACAGTTTTTCCCTATACGGACCGACCTAGGCCGGTAAATAACATATTTATTTTTTTCCCAACATTTGCGAGTTTGCAGATCAATCTCGAAAGGTTGTCAGAACGCGCGTAAGTTTCACTGAGTCAGATGGCAGGAAACCGTGGAGCGAATGTAATCATAAACACTTCAAACTTTTTTAAAACTTAAGTGTCATATTTTCGACTAGAAACTATCGTATCAACACGGAAAAGGTTGTTTTTCAAGAACAGACACGCACATGGAAAATCCTCCCCGGCATAGGGATAAACAACCCAATTAAATACTTATAATTAAGCTTAAGCTTACTAAAAACAAAAACAAAGGACCCAATCGTTAGGACAGGTTTAATTGCCCTTGCGTAAAAAATGAAAGAGAATAAAACTTCGAAAAACATTTCTGTTTAGCCTAATTACTTTCTTTTTATGTTTTGCTTCGTACCTGTAAACGTATGTGCTGGTTCTTTGGATATAAACAATTTAATTATTTAGCGAAATCGTTCGGTTTGATCTCAGTTTCAACGAAAGCGAACGGTGCGCTGCCTTTTAAGCTTATCTTCATTTACGACAGCTGAAAAAGCAAAATTCCAGTTTAAGCCTGCACAATTTCTTGAATGAAAATATACCGAACCTCATTAATTTAAGAGAAAAAAACTGAAAAACAAAGTCATTAAAGTAAATATCGGAGTCAAAAGGCATTGAGGCGATCGCAATTTAAAAACTAAAACTCCTGTGTGAAGTGAATTCAACAACAAACTCACCAACCGCCATGCTAAGCTACACAAAATTAAAACGAGTACTTGCCTTTTGAAGGTATTTCAAGGTCTTTTATTCCCCTCCTTGTTGAACTTTCCATTTACAACACACACAAGAATTGTGACTTGCCAAAAAAGTCGCATCTTTGAGCCGTAAATAAAAAAATTCTCGAGTTCAACCGAGGTATGTTGTTTTTCAACTTTCATTCAATGGTCCATGACAAAACCGGTCCGGATAGGAAAAAACTGGACCGGCGGAACGCGCGTCAACAGCCAATCAAATTCAAGGATTCCGGATTCCGGACCGGAAAAATGCTTCAGAAAAAAATAAAACAAGCTTATTTTAAGACACGCAAGCGAAGAACCGCGATACATTTTGAGCAGCATTTATTGACCGAACTGCACGTTTTTCAAAAGTTGCGCGAAAGCCATAATATGAACAATTGACAATTGAAATATTTCAATACAAATTTACAGTCAAAAATGTAATTTACTTTACCGTGGATTCCCTACAAAGTCAACAGCTTGAGCGATGACTTGCAACGGCAGATTTCTCTTTAAAACAACCGTCTATTCTCAAAGAATAATTTTCTCTCTTTAAGTTCTCTGAATTTCACTGTTTATTAGGTGTGGAGCGTTTCGTTTCTTAGGGCTTTTTCTTCCGATTTATAGTTCTCAAAAGGCGAGTCCTCATTCCGATAATGGCATATTTACACTGCCTTGAAATTTACTAGTGAAACGCTGCAATGCTTTTTCGAAATCTTCTCTGACAATGACAAAATGTCTTCTTTCTAGGACCGTATCCCGTTGGCAAAACCGCTAAAACATCTCTTCCTTTACAAGAGTTCTAACCGCCGTTTCTCGCTCTAGTTTCAAGACAATTTCGCTACCTTTTAAACAGCCCCTTCTCCTCGAACTACGTCATTCCCGTGGGACTCACCGTCAAAAATTAACCATCAGAATTTTGCGGCCGCGGGCGCCCGCCCAAATGAAAAAAAAAGGGGGGGGGGGGGTCTTTTTAGCAGCTAAGTCCCCAGTCCCTCATTTTCTCCCGCGTTCTTGCCTTCCTTCCCCTCCCCCGTTTACGCGTGCGATGCAAGCTAGAGATAACCATGACAACAATATGAGCACAATTACATTTTGCTTTTGCTTTCAAAACAATGTCAGCTTGGTTAAAAACAAAACCCAAAAAACACACCCAAAACAAGCGAAGTTTTGCTTTTGACAACCAAAAAGATAGATAAAATTGGGGGACAATGCCAAATTATGTTAGCAATTTCTTTTTTGAAAAAAAATACCGTTAAGCCAAATTTTGTCGGAGGTAGGGGCGATGCTGAAATACAGGGCGGGAAAAGGTTGGGCGATGAAACGAACGCGTCAGAGCAAAAAGGTGTGATGCAGTGGACTGGGATAGAATTGAAAGCTAAAGAAGAAGCTCCGAACCCTACTCCGAACCTGTTATCGGCTGTTTTTCACTGGAAAAGCAGCGTCTAAAATTGCGTCTAAAAGTGTCCAAAGATATCCTGAAGCGGTGAAAGACAATTAGATCATGTTAAGCGGCAAGACAGAGCATTCGACGTTCTCAAATTGAACTTAAATCTCGACAACTTAAGACAAAAAGGATTGACTAATATGCATACAGACATAAACATATTTAAGGTTATGATTGTTATGGCTATATCGCGGATGAGAGGACAACCGAGTACGTATAGTCTTTTCGAACAGTAGTGTGGCTTCTTTTACGTCCCCTTCGAGTTCATCGATGAAGGAAGGATGAAGGAGACAAGGCTAACGGCTCAACGTCAGCGCCCAATGACGCAATCATCTGAACTGAGACATGATTTTAAACAAAGCCAGCATGACTTTACCAGTTTTTTTAAAGACCCTGGCTGGTGGTGCGGCTGGGGTTTGAACCTGGGCCTCCCGCTCAGCAGACCGGCGCTATTCCAACTGAGCTAGCCGGGCGGGGGTTAGCTCAGTTGGAATTAGAACTGTGAGTCAAGTCTGTTAAAAAACTACTAACTCGTTTCAAAGAGAAAATAGGATTTTCGATTTATAGAGAGGAAAAATCTGTCGGTCTCCAAACCCAACGAAAGCGCGGAAAGAGCGCTAGTGCCAGTCCTACTCCGCATCACACACTACTTGAAGAGAGGACTGCCCGTTTCATCGCCCAACCTTTATCCGCCCTGCTGAAATAGCAGATTTTAATACATGCGCGATTGGAAGTCGCTACAAAAGGATCATATAGTTAAGGCTATACAATCATCATGTTCACTCCAATCCATTGATATCTGCAGGCAATGTCTAAAAGAGGGAAAGGTACTTGCGCCATGTGTCGGCAACAGTGCGCGAACAAGTGCAAACCCGAGTATTACCCATGTGGTGCTTATCTTGACGGACAATACGTTCCAAAGCGAAAAAGAGAATGTATGCACCAGAGGCGGTGGAGATAGTAACGAACGTTTTCTCCGCAAAAACCAGTTCAAAAAACGACCGCTGTCTTGTAATAAGAGATGGAGAACAATGGATCTGTTTGCTTGCTAATTGTCTGAGGGACAGGGCCGCTTTTGTGTCGGCCGGAAACGCAGAGGGGTTTGCCTGTAAGCATATTAATCTAGCGAGAAAGGGTACTGTTTCCAAGCCTGTCGATATCTGGACACCAACGACATAAGACATTGACAACTATGAAGGGGGCCAGTCAGTGCAGACACACCTCACTAATGTTGTTCACGGATTAACACCATCCCAAGCCGCAGTAATCACCGTCTGCGAAGATAGATTTGTTGTGTTCGGACCTCCCACGGCAACCAACACTATGGGGTACTGCCATGTGCGTAAAGAGGAAGCAAATCTGTTTTGTGCACGGAAAGATTGTAAAGCGTGCGTAGCAAGATGCAAATCAGAGAAACAAAAGGATATTTGCATTCACCTGCATCTGTTATTGCTGTACAACAAGGTGACAAAGAAAGTTTTCAACCGACCGGAGGACGTAACCTGCCCATCCAGTGAGTCTGCAAGTGGGCCCGAACCTGAACCTGAACAGCCAGCGGAACACCCCAACTCTAGCACGTCGTCGAGAAAATCATCATCAGAACTGAAGCTCATCTCCAACAGGGCAACAAATACGATATTCAACCAACCGGAGGACGTTAGCTGCGCTGCCAGTGAGTCTGTAAGTGTTTCGTACCTGAACCCGAACCGTTAGCGGAAGACTCCAACTCTGGCATGTCGTCGAGAAAATCATCATCGGAACTAGAGCACATCTACAGCAGGGCAACAAAAACAATATCCAACTGCCCTTCAAAGGAGTTTGCATTTGGGCCCGAACCTGCACCTCAACAGCTGGCGGAAGACCCCAACTCTAGCACGTCAAGAAAATCAACACTGGAGCTCATCTCCAAAAAGTTACAATTGCCATATGAAACAACAAAGGAAACACACTTAATGATTGACGATTTCAACGCAATTTCTCATCTTGGAGTCCCTGTGGTTGGTCAAGTGGGATGGCCGGAGTGATCAGAATTTGCTCCTGACGAAGGAAAGTGTGGGCCGTGCGAATCGCTACTTGGGCCCCTCCGTACCCATCCTGGGTCAAAGGGGGAAAACAAAGGCAAAGCGTATCTCGTCACTAACATGAAGCCCTTCCGGTTGATACCCATTTATGTAAGATTTTGCACCAATTCAAACTGCAAAGCAATGCATCAGGCTGACACACTTAAAATAGGTGAGCCTTTTATATTAATACAATAGAATATACCAGGGTATAAGACAATATTACTAAACCATCAGCGGGTTCGGCCTAACGCGAAGGATTATAAAGAAATTAATATTTACTAATACCAAGAAACTAAATAGACAATACGGTTTATTTGATACACATCTGTTGGATTCTCGCTGCGCTTCTATAAACTCAATATTGTTTAAGTAATTGTGAGGAATTGGCTTCATTCGCTCATGTTCGTTAGGCATGTTTCAGCTGCCTTGGCCGTGTTGCATAATCCTCTAGAGACAAGAAAATTAGTCAATAAAGAAAGCATCGAACAATGAACGCTAGATGGCAACCAAGAAGTAGAACTACCATAGGACGCCTACGCTGCGCAGGATGTATAGTTTACATCCTCGAACCCAACAAAATGAAGGCACGCTAAGCCTTTTAGAAAACGCTTACCAATTTCGAAGTAATTCTACTTACAAGAGTAAATAACTTTCGTATTATTTATCTTACTTCAGGTCTCTTTAACATAAGTGACAAAGTGTTGGTGTCATTCGACATCCTAGAAGAATGGAGGGAGCACTTCAAGCGCGGGAGCCCAATATCAAATGTGATCGATTCAAAGGTCTCGTTCTTGGCTTCAAAGTCACAAGTGACGCCAGATTTTTGACGTTTCTGTCAAATTAAACAATGCAAGAAGCAGCTAACTTCAATTGTTTCACTGTACTTAACAACTTCCCTTTATTCAAGGTAGCTAACGATATTTAGATTTATTAATTTAGACTTACCTGTTTACATGTATTCTTACCGCTCAATTTACAGTTCTATTTGTCAGAAGGAGAGTTGAGGTGGATTAAGGAGCTTCTTTACAATGGCTTCTATGCGTTTGAGGCATTAACTCCAAGAGACCTGGATTCCGTTATCTGCGGAATTTGCGGGATCGCGGGAGAAATTTACCTTGGCGACGGCAACGAAAAGAGCTGTTGCAGTAACAAGCAGGTAAGTAAATCTGCACTCAGTAAATCGTGGCATTAATTGAACTACTGGACTGTTGATTTTATTAGCATTCCTTTTTTGGTGCAATGTTTTTAGTTCTTTACCAACGTTAGGTTAAATTCCCCGAACAAAGAGAAGAAAATGTAAGGGAACAAACAACGTCAAAAACACTGGAGGACATGCTTAACGATCTAAAGTTTTATTGGTTAGCTATAGAGAAAATCACCTACACAAGAGTCCTCACTGAGCCAGACTTCAATGCTGAAACTTTACCACCAGTTATTGCGCCTGCATGCACTTCGAGCAGAACAGGTGTTAAATACTGAGGCACAGAAGAAAAGCGTTTATCTGTCTGCGAGGGAAACTGATGGTTAGTGAGTAATTGAGAAGTGAGGGCTTTGGGGTACCGGTCAGCTTTCGTCCCAGTAAACTGTTTAGAACAAAAGAAAAATACTCTCCTTACCACAATTTTCTAAGTGATGGTTAAATTTTATTAATATAATGCTTCAGTCATTTCCAGCAGTGCCCATTGCCCCCCGGGCCGACCCCCGGGCATTAGGATTTTTGGAAGACAAACGGGCAAATGCCCCACGGCGGGGACAAACAAGCTGTTCAAATGCCCCGCGGTACAGGTAAAAAAATGAGTTGATTTCTTAGTTTTTGGGGCTTACCTTCGTTCTAATCAAAGCTAAATCAGGCCAAACTAAGTCTCAAATAAGTCTTATTCTCTGTATTGCTCCAATGACCATTCGTTTTGTGTATCTACCGTCTCATTTTGTCCTTCTTAGACAAAGTTAATCACAAATTTTTCGCCCTTGCCCGATAAAGTTATCACTGAACGGAGAGGTGACAGTGCTGTTACGTGAAAATCACGAGACCGTCAAATGCCCCGGGGTAGACTAATGCCCGTCCCCCGGGAAGGACAGTGAGGAAAAATGCCCTACTAATGCCCGGGGGGGGGGATGGGCACTGCTGGAATTGACTGATGCATAACCCAATTACGATTTGAGGGACCGTCAAAAAGTCGTAGCTATTCGCTAGTGGCTACAGTATGAGCACAGTCATACTGTAATTAAACTACTACTTCCTACTTTACCTGTATATCAAACTTTAAGACAGAAGAAGAGAATTTAACAAATGTCTTAGCTGAAATGTTCATTTCCCAGTTCATATAGCAGCTAGTATTTTCGAAAAGCATGGTGAAATCAGACCTCCTATAAAACAACAAATTTTACCTGAACAGGTGATCAAGCAGCACTCCAGATCTCATCAAAACCGGCAAGATCCACATGAACTGTTTAGAACACTACAATGCACAGCAACTGAAGAACTTTTGTAAGGACTGCAAAATCCCTTATTCTGGAAGGTCGCAGGTAAATATCACATTATAAATAGATAAATAAGATGACATGCAATATAATTATTGACGAATCTCTTCTGTAAAACCAACACTTTCCATACAAAATAATAATACCCCTCCCCCCTTAAGCCCTCCGTTATTTTTTTGTAAAGCCCAAATTAGTGAATTCCAAAGATCTTTTACCCATGCTTCTCAGTACACGTATCCACTCACCCTCGTCTGCGTCTTATGTGTTCGCAGGGATGAAGCGGGGTGGGGGTGTACTCTTCCAAATGTCTATACGCGCATGATCCACCTAGATCGGGAACGGCCAGGTATCCACATTCCAGAAGTTTCCCAGAACAGGATATAAGATTTAAACGCACGAAAAACGGGGTATTGCAAGCTAAAACGAATCTAGGGCGGCGTAGTAAAATTGGCCTTTTTTTCTGAACGGGGTATCATTTTGAAGGCAAATTCCATCTTTTAACGGAGTCCGAATTCAGTGGAGAACGAGCAAGAACGTTCATGACTCCAATGGCGGCAGGAATAGGGAGACACAGTTAAAAAAAAGACGAGCTGGGAATCACCATACAGATGGAAGACACCTGGTTCAAGATATGGAATGCCAGTATTGTCCCTGCCCCCTGCCCCTTCAAACCAAAAAAGTGTATAAAAATGTTCATTTCATTTTTAGGCAAAGATGAAATCGGACTTGCTGACACTGTACAAAGGAATCTTGTATGGCTTTTGTCCTTGCCATGGCTATAATGAAAGTTGGCAAAACCGGCGGGTTTTACCATATGGTCTGAAGGCATGGGGTAAGCTGTGTAAAAGAGTTATTAACTGTTTACAACATTATAACGATAACATTTTACCTTTAATGACATAAACAAGAACAAAAGTTCAACAAAGTGGGTAATTTATAAAGGCCCATGCATTGTTCTTAGGGCTAGGGTCATTGATTAAGCTCTTTGTTTATTGTTTCATTGCCCTATTGTGCACCATCTTGCATGTAAGAGCTGTATACAGCCCTATACATGAATAACTCATAATGTGTTAGGATGTGATGTATCCATCTGAGGGTTTTTATATAAGCTATTACGATACAGACGTGAGTGCTTTGCTAGAAAATTGGCCACTTTTAGAATTAATACAAAACTACACACAGGACCCTGGAGACATATTTTCCATATACTCAGTAATAAGGATATCAATGATGTCCAATTTGCTAACATGTTTTTGCCTTTCAATTGTCCAGTGAACTAAATGCTGCCTTGGAAATCTTAGGAAATCTTCAAAATCTAAGTAATTTGTTTTGTCTCTTGACGATGCAAAATTAAATATATAGATATATTTTACTTTCTGCACTCATTTATAAAGCATTGTGCAAACTCAATAAAAAACTAAATAATAAAATTCATATCTTTGTACTATTGTAATATAATTCTAATCAGCTACCTGTAGTTGCATGTCATTATTCTTATTAACTTCATGATTTGTGCTAAAAGTTAACATGAAGTAAAAACATGCACGAGGGTACAAGAAATTAAAAAGTGATTTAAAAAACAAGCGCCTTCAAGGCTTTGTCATCATCAGGGATGTTGTATCAACTACAAATTAAAATCAATGATACTCAGTCAAAACTATAACAGTATTCAATTGTTTGGATTCAGCAGCCTTGATTTGAGCATTTTAATTAGTAGACAGCATGCCTGAAGTTATTGGACAGTAAGTGTCACTTAATACTCACACAGTAATAATTATCAAGGACAGTTTAAACTACTTTCCCATTGTGAGTAATCATATCCGTGATTAAACACATTGGATTGCTGCTAAACAGACATCTGATTTTGTAACCTCTCACATGATTACATGCCAAATTGGACTCCATTTACTCCTACATGTATTCCTAGGGGGTACTCCAGATTTCAAGTGTCAGGGATGATGGAATGGGGGCAAAAATCAAAACCCAAAAAAATCCCTAGGGCTTCCACTGAAAACTCCCCCAAAAATCGCAGGACCAAAAATTGACCCCCACAAAATCCGAGTGAACCTCACATTTTAAATCCACAAGTCACAAGCAAAAGAATTCACTACAGCAAAAGGGAATTGCAGTGACGATAAAGCCGGGCAATAAACATAATGGACGAGAAATCAATTGAATATTAAATTGAAGCATTGTTGGATACACCCCAGGACACTTTGCAGACTATTATATAAATGGCATTATGAAACAGATGCAATGTAATGCAACACCATCATTAAACTACCGCAAAACAAGTTTGGTTGTACTTTATTTACAGAACTACGCAGCTGGGATACATGGGTACTACCACCAATCTTCAGATTGTCTTGATTACCCCAAAATATCCCTACTTAAGTCAAGCCACCCAAAAAAATACTTGACAAATTTTCCTACCCCAAAAAATCCCGGAATTGAAAATTTCAAACTCAAAAAAAATCCTTTGATTATTCCCCCCCCCCCCCCCCACCAGGCATGTATTGCCACCACGATCAAAGGTTACTAGGCAACAGTTCAGTAACTAATCTTTATAACGTATATTTTCATTGTCACTTCTTCCACCAGTGCACTGTGGCATCCAAGATATTAATACTAGCTGAGTCTGTTCGTGATCCAGCAGATCTCTACCTGTCTGTCAAGTACCAACCAATTCTGCTCATAAATGACTCTCCATGTGGTTTTGTGAGACATTTGGAGTGCAGAGACCCTGAAAAGACGAACACACTGTGGGGAGAATTTTCTGGTTGTTTTCAGCGTCCAGAGTATGCAACGACCATTAAACGGGTAAGGAAATTTTGATCAGTCTTGCTTGCTGTAAGTTGGAAGAAAAAAAAAAACGTGATTTAATGTATTAACAATAATATTATTCATCTAAGTGGGGAGAATAGTGCTGGAAATCTACTGAGATGTGAAGCTGTGACAGGGGTGGATAAAGGATTTCTGAAAGAGGAGTGCAGGGTGTTCTCAATTTTAGTTAAAACAACAGCAAATCGGTTTACGCATTTTTATGTCCCTGTGTGTTAGACTATTTGACTCTAACTAACCACTAAAAAGTCTTTTCAGAATAACCACTCCAACCCACCCCTCCTAAATCTACCCCTACACTGAGGGTAAGAAAATGTTTATTACTCAGTGCTATTAACCAACTCTGAGTGAAAACTTGTTTTAGTATACCAGACATTGAGTAAATAGCAAATGCATAGCCCGTAAACAGTTGCATATCTGGAGTTTAAGTAACTGGGAGCATAAAGCATAATTTATCTGTGGTATACATACTAATATATAGATTTAGCCAAGCCTAAAAGCGGAGCCGCGAAGGAATAAACTGGTGTTCGTTTCTGAAAAATAGTCCTGAAACTTTTCGGTCTGAAATACATTTCGGGGCTTTTTTTGGCTCGTTCGCTTTCGAAAAGTGTTTCTCAAAAAGCCTGAAAGTGTTCCGAATTGTCCTTCAATATTTTGGGGATCTGTTCTGTAAAACCAAGCTCGAAAGGTCGTTCTAGAGGCTGAGCACAGCTTGATTATTTTACTCACGAGCCGTCTAGCTTGGTGTTTGCAATGTTTCCATATCCTGTCATTAACTGTGAAGGCTTGTCAAATCTCCTTGGATTATTGGCTGTTCGCTTGAATGAACTTGAAACGGCGCTCATTTACAAAAACAAAATAAAAATTATTCGACTGTTTAAATGGGTTATCTTCATCGCGTTCGGATGTTAACAAATAACATGAACTGCCACTAAATAAAAATATTAGTCTGGTCAAAAATTATACTGACATTTCACCGGCATTTTACTGGGATTACCCGAAATAAAGGGTCTGGGGAGCTTCGAAGCACTTGTGATAAACTTATCGAAGAAATGTCGCGTAGGTTTTAGCAGCCGCGAAAAAAATTCAAGCACTTTGAGGAACACACATTACTTACGGGATAAAATAGCTTTAAACTCAAAACTGCTTCGCTTATATTTCGTTCTCTAACTTGAGACCATCGAGATTGAAAACAAACAAACAAACATCGTCCAAACATTCTTAACTCTTATTTCTTCATTCCGCAGTTCAAATATATGAGTTTCATATATTCATTATTTCATCTTCATCTTTCCCGGGTATATTACGAACCAATCTAATGACCAGCTCCCAGTTGGCTTGTTAGCTCAATTGGTTAGAGCGCTGCACCGGTATCGCAGAGGTCAGGGTTCGAATCCCGGCAAGCCTGATTTTTTCAGGCTTTCTTTTCGCAACTGCATAAGTTGCGTTAATAACTGCGAGGATCTTCTTTACACTTATTTCTTCATTCCGCAGTTCAAATATATGAGTTTCATATATTCATTATTTCATCTTCATCTTTCCCGGGTATATTACGAACCAATCTAATGACCAGCTCCCAGTTGGCTTGTTAGCTCAATTGGTTAGAGCGCTGCACCGGTATCGCAGAGGTCAGGGTTCGAATCCCGGCAAGCCTGATTTTTATTTTTTTTTTTCAGGCTTTCTTTTCGCAACTGCATAAGTTGCGTTAATAACTGCGAGGATCTTCTTTACACTTATTTCTTCATTCCGCAGTTCAAATATATGAGTTTCATATATTCATTATTTCATTCTTAACTCTGTTGCATAAGTTTTGCGGCTGCAAATTGTCTGAAATTCGAGCGCTTTAAAAAATTCACCGAACTGTTTTTGGAAGCTTTTCGGGCATAATAGGTTTAAACCGACAACTGCTTCGCTTATAGTTTTTCAAATAACTGTTATATTTCGTTCTCTAACTAGAGACCATCAAGATTCAAAACAAAGAAACGCCAAACACGCTTTAATTAAATTGTTATTATGCCGGCATAAGTTTTGCGGATGGGAAGTAAGCCTATATAAAGTTAGGCGCTTTGAGGAACGCACAAAACTGTTTTCGGAAGCTTTTGGGATAAAATAGCTTTAAACCGACTAAAAGATTATTACTATTGAAAACTTCTAGGACAAGAAAATCGACAGTTGCACAAAGAGATGGACCGGACGGTGAAAATTGAAAGCAAAGCTTGTGCAGTTGTCTTGGGGCTGTGCTTAGACCTTCTGTTATGAATAAACAAACACAAAATAATGGACAGAGAAATCATTTTTGAAAAACATTTATTCGAAAACCCCTAAGTTTATACTTAAATGCAATTCGCGTTACACTTCCAAAATCGTAGGTCGGTCCACGCGAGTGAAATCGGCTCAGCATGGCAAAATATTCAAGAATCCGTCACAAATCTGAGCGCGTTTTCTAATAATTTTTTAAAGTCAAAAGTAAATAACACATTTCTAATGGCATAAATCAAATTTACATTTCAAAACGTAATTTCTTTCATCGTAATACTCGAAATCATGTACCTTAGACCTTTTAAAAACTTCACTTACTCGGTTGTGTTTCAGAACAGGGAAAACTCTCCGCCGTGAAGAAAACAAAGCGATGAAGTCCTTTGAATGCAGCTTTCGTAACTTGAACTTTTCGCCTTCTACCAGTATTCTTTTGAACTTTTCTTTCCATTTATATATATTAGGTGTTTTTTTGTCAAGTATAAAACTTCAGTACTCTCGAGCAATCGTTAAATGCTAAAGAAGCTTAAGCTATTAAAGAAACCTCTTTTTCAAAAGCGACGATGGACATGCGATTTCCCGCCAAGAAAAATGCCGGTTGCCCTAAAGCACCGTGCGATTTCCCGCCAAGAAAAGATGGCATTCTCTGCCCCCGTCGGGTTGTCTTGGGACTCCCCTCCCCCTCCCACAGAGTGTGCGGACGGACGGACGTACGGATGTACGGACGTACGGACGGACGGTCACGTGACTATTACGTCACAACCAAAATTTCTCGGATTGATAGCGGAGCCTGCGGGCAAAGCCCGCCAGCGGAGCTCCATTGCTAAGGAAATTTGGAAAACTATCAATCCAAGAAATTTTGGTTCTGACGTAATAGTGACGTGACCGTCCGTACGTCCGTACGTCCGTCCGTCCGCACAGACTCTGTGGAAGGGGGAGGGGAGTCCCAAGACAACCCGACGGGGGCAGAGAATGCCATCTTTTCTTGGCGGGAAATCGCGCGGTGCTTTTGGGCAACCGGCGTTTTTCTTGGCAGGAAATCGCATGACCATCGTCGCTTTTGAAAAAGAGGTTTCTTTAAAAGCTTCAGCTTCTTCAGCAGTTAACGGTTGCTCGAGAGTACTGAAGTTTTATACTTGACAAAAAAAACATGTAATATCTATAAATGGAAAGAAAAAGTTCAAAAGAATATTGGTAGAAGGCGAAAAGTTCAAGTTACGAAAGCTGCATTGAAAGGACTTCATTGCTTTGTTTTCTTCACGGCGGAGAGTTTGCCCTGTTCTGAAACACAACTGAGTAAGTGAAGTTTTTAAAGGGTCTAAGGTACATGATTTCGAGTATTACGATGAAAGAAATTACGTTTTGAAATGGTCATTTACTTTTGACTTTAAAAAATTATTAGAAAACGCGCTCAGATTTGTGACAGATTCTTGAATATTTTGCCATGCTCAGCCGATTTCACTCGCTTGGACCGACCTACGATTTTGGAAGTGTAACGCGAATTGCATTTAAATATAAACTTAGAGGTTTTCGAATAAACTTTTTTCAAAAATGATTTCTCTATCCATTATTTTGTGTTTGTTTATTCATAACAGTAGGTCTAAGCACAGCCGCAAGACAACTGCACAAGCTTTGCTTTCAATTTTGACTGTCCGGTCCATCTCTTTGTGCAACTGTCGATTTTCTTGTCCTAGACGTTTTCAATAGTAATAATCTTTTAAGCGAAGCAGTTGTCGGTTTACAGCTATTTTATCCCAAAAGCTTCCGAAAACAGTTTTGTGCGTTCCTCAAAGCGCCTAACTTTATATAGGCTTACTTCGCATCCGCAAAACTTATGCCGGCATAATTTAATTAAAGCGTGTTTGGCGTTTCTTTGTTTTGAATCTTGATGGTCTCTAGTTAGAGAACGAAATATAACAGTTATTTGGAAAACTATAAGCGAAGCAGTTGTCGGTTTAAACCTATTATATCCGAAAAGCTTCCAAAAACAGTTCTGTGCATTTTTAAAAGCGCTCGAATTTCAGACAATTTGCAGCCGCAAAACTTATGTCACAGGGTTAAGAATGTTTGGACGGTGTTTGTTTGTTTTCAATCTCGATGGTCTCAAGTTAAAGAACGAAATATAAGGGTTACTTAAGTAGCTATAAGCGGAGCAGTTTTGAGTTTAAAGCTATTTTGTCCGGTAAGTAATGTGTGCTCCTCAAAGTGCTTGAATTTTTTCGCGGCTGCTAAAACCTACGCGACATTTCTTCAATAAGTTTATCGCAAGTGCTTCGAAGCTCCCCAGATCCTTTCTTTCGGGTAATCCCAGTAAAATGCCGGTGAAATGACAGTATAAATTTTTGACCAGACTAATATTTTTATTTTTATCTTCATCCGAACGCGATGAAGATAACCCATTTAAATACTCGAATAATTTTTATTTTGTTTTTGTAAATGAGCGCCGTTTCAAGTTCATTCAAGCGAACAGCCAATAATCCAAGGAGATTTGACAAGCCTTGACAGTTAATGACAGGATATAGAAACATTGCAAACACCAAGCTAGACGGCTCGTGAGTAAAATAATCAAGCTGTGCTCAGCCTCTAGAATGACCTTTCGAGCTTGGTTTTACAGAACAGATCCCCAAAATATTGGAGGACAATTCGGAACACTTTCAGGCTTTTTGAGAAACACTTTTCGAAAGCGAACGAGACAAAAAAAGCCCCGAAATATATTTCAGACCGAAAAGTTTCAGGACTATTTTTGAGAAACGAACACCAGTTTATTCCTTCGCGGCTCCGCTTTTAGGCTTGGCTAAATCTATATATTATTTAGTAGCAGTTCATGTTATTTGTTAACATCCGAACGCGATGAAGATAACCCATTTAAATACTCGAATAATTTTTATTTTGTTTTTGTAAATGAGCGCCGTTTCAAGTTCATTCAAGCGAATAGCCAATAATCCAAGGAGATTTGACAAGCCTTGACAGTTAATGACAGGATAAAGAAACATTGCAAACACTAAGCAAGACGGCTCGTGAGTAAAATAATCAAGCTGTGCTCAGCCTCTAGAATGACCTTTCGAGCTTGGTTTTACAGAACAGATCCCCAGAATATTGGAGGACAATTCGGAACACTTTCAGGCTTTTTGAGAAACACTTTTCGAAAGCGAACGAGGCAGCCAAAAAAAGCCCCGAAATGTATTTCAGACCGAAAAGTTTCAGGACTATTAGGTTACCATATTTCCTTAGCAATAGAGCTCCGCTGGCGGGCTTTGCCCGCAGGCTCCGCTATTAAATATAGAGTAGTAGAATGTCCATCATTATAACAAGCACTCTCTTTGATTTTTTCACTCATGACAAGTTTACGTATTCTTTTTATTAAAAGGACCACAATTTTCGGGAAATTGTACCAGCAGAGTACAGAACTGGCGAAACAAAAACAAGTACTGGTCAAGTTGATTCCCCCTACATGCATCCGTACACAGGAACTACAAGGAGGTTTGTGGTTCAAGACCGCTTCCATGCATCAAGCAAGCCACACAAGTCTCCTTTGTGCTTGCATGTTTCATAATATTCACCTTTGCCAGCAGGCAAACTGTGTTGCCACGAGCACGCAGGAATCAGAAAATGCCAGGAAAAAGCAACGGCGGCTAAGGAGCACCTGTGCGCAAAATTTTGGCTTGCACTTTCTGTTTAATTTTCTAATGGACTTTTACCAAAACCAGGCCATCGTAAAGGCCCAGAAAAATTCACTACAATCGCATTTAAAGTGTGGCCAAAAACTTTCAAGGGACAGGTTCCACAGATTTGCTATTGTCAGCGATAGAAATGATTAGTAGCATAGTTCAGGTGTACAATTAATGTAGGCATATATAAATTCCCATATCTGTTCCATGTTTACAGCTACAAGGTTGTCCCTTCACACAAACAATAACATGTTGAACTTAACAGATTTGCCAAAAAACATGGATTTTTATTGAATTTTTAAATTTTTTCATCTAGTCATAAGCTTCATTTTCTATGCATATAAATGATTTCAAATGGATTTTGAAGTTCTTTTGAATAATTTCATGTTAGCATGTTATGCATTTGTTCATATGTACTGTGCTACTGCATGATCTAAGGCCACATCCACGTCACAGACGTTAGATGTTAGTTTTATTTTTGAGCATTATTTGTTCTTGTAGTTTGTGTATGCTCGAGCCCTGTTACCATTAATATGGATACTGAGCAGCGAGGGGGACCGTACAAAGTATTCGTATTAATGGGGTGTCTGTCTTAACTAAGGGGGCTGTTTTTAAAGTAAAAAAAAAAACTTTTATTCTCACAAAATACTAAAGAAATAAAACAGGATATTAGCATGGTCGTGCTAAACATCTCTAACTTGCACAAAGCCATTATTCTGCTGACTATGTCCTTTGATACACTCAAAATTCTGGCAATGATTTTCTTGTAGTTCTGTACTTTATCTGTTACTGGTTAATGATTATATGTGATGATACTACAGCAAAGTCAAGTTAAGGTTCTGTTTGTGTTTAAGTTAAGATACTTGTGTAGCATGACTTTAAAGAGGACAATCATCAACATATCAGTCTACAACTATTTTGTAAATGACAATATGCCGGTTTTGATTACACATGTAAACAAAAGGTCTTAGGCAACATAAGTCAACTGCTACATACATTGATATTTTGTGAAAGTGTGGGTATTGTGTGTACTGTTAGAAAGCAGTAGAAGTATTGCTGCTGACTTAAGGTAACGATTCAAGTAGCTTGCTTGTTGTTCATAATTAATTTGTTCTTGTATTTTGGCATATAGGCAAATAGTTACACATGTACGGGTTACACTGTATGTCAATTGTAATGTGTGCAGATTCTTGATATACATTTACATCTGTTCTGATTTAATTAGCTGTGATTGGGATCGAATCCTGGAATGACCAGAACTATATGCTACCTACAAAAGTATTTCCCCTTTTTATCATTGATCAAGGTTTGGTAGCTGTTAATTGTTAGAAAGCAAACATACATAAATTAAAGTGTTTATGGGAAATTCAGTCTTTCTTGTGGAAATTTTGTAAAAAAAAAAACCGCCTGATCGCAGGTTAGTTAGTATTTACTGAAAAAGTGACATCTGATTGAAACAAACATGTCAAGTTAAAATGTAATCGGATTATCACTTCAGATATAAATCTGATAACTTAAAGGAAGCTGAAAGTAATAAAGTTGTGTTTTGACTCATTGTTTTGTTCCAAAATGTACGTAAAAGGTAAGACTACAGACTCATAGGTAAGGTAGCAACTTTTTTTAGATTGTCATGTTGTTGCCATGCCGGGAAAATAAAAAAAAATGAAGAGTAAAAAATAATAAACTGTTGTTATTGTTATCGCTTAATTTTTCCAGACAGAGATTGTGTACTCTCACTATGAGAGGTTTGACTGAAAATTCTCATGGAAATACGGTAAGACTTTCTGACTGCGCTGGATATTTTAGAAAACGGAAAACGAGAAATGATTTTTAGGGTATTCATTTTCGTTTTATCGCTTGGCATTTCTGAAGAAAGATAGAATACTCTAATGTACGACGTCAAAATCATTTTACTCGACCTCAGACACAAATATCTAATACTCCCAGAGGTTTTCAGTGATGTATTTTGTCAGAGCATGTTAAACCTAACTCCAAGCAAACATCGACTATAATTTATACAGCTCTAAATATCAGGTGCAGACGGCCTAAACCAGTGTGTACGAAACCCTAACCAGTGAAACCGAAGTGTAATTGAAGCATACCTTTCCTATCCACTTCGTTCACTTCTAGAACGAAAAAAAAAATTCCGTATTCTGTTTGGTGAAGCAAAACACCGCCGATTCCACTATCCGCCATATTTAGGGTGCGTTTCTTTGGGAGAATCCGAAAACGGATTTCTGATCCCAGATCATTTGAATTCTTCGACACCAAAGAAACGCAAAATCCGAAAAAGGATTATTTTGTCATGACAAGACAGGGTGGAGGCACGCAATATATATGTGAGAACGATATTTCTCTCGCACTGCCCTAGAATTCAACTAGCATGGAATACAAATAATTTATAAACAAGGACAGTATCTGCAGTAGTTCAAGTGAACTCGCTATTTGCGTTCACGATTGGCAAAATCTGGTCCCTGGATTACAGAAATGGTACACAAATGAAGTTATCCTTACGCGTCAATGCTTCTGTCTGTACTTTTGGAGAAAACTTTTTCAAATATACGGAACGCAATAATCACCTGAATTTTCTTTTTCACGATCGAGTGTTTTGTCACGCAAGATCGAGAGAAAATATGGCGAGACTAGTAAATTTGCATGGAAGACCGCTTGACAGATGTACTATTTTCGGACCCGTCCCCCCAAAGAAACGCACGGATCATGAATCCAGATTTGATCTGATGTATCCACTCGGCGTGTGGATTCTTCAGATCACTAATCCCTGATTAATCCATTTTCGGATTTAGGTAAAGAAACGCAAAATCCGTTTTTGGATACAATAATCCGGATTTGGATTTTCCCAAAGAAATGCACCTTTAGTCTCTAGTCCCCATTGTTTCATCGAGCCAATCAGAGAACACGTTGTAAGAACTGCGTGTTATCTGCAAAACGTTTCATCCATATAACAGGGAAATCCTCGTCCGACATGTCCTACGCATCTTCGCCACAGGATTTGCCTAAAATATTGTCACTGCCATTATTGGAATCACTTTTATATTCCTCATATTAAGAGTCATCATCCAGAAAGTTCTCCCCAAGGGCTTGCCTCAAATTTGGAAGTGACACTGATGACAGAAACTGAATTTTTTCATCTCCATCGAAGGTAATTTCCGACGCCATTTTGTTTGTTTTTCTTTGCGTGGAGTCCTCGCAACATACATGCGCGTGTGTCCCGCACGATGGCGCACTTTTTTCTTAAAATAGCACATTTGTCTTTTTCGATGGGGCCAAAGCTACTACTGAAAATGGCATTTAGTTACGGTCTCCGTCCCCGATTATGGCTCCTGACTAAGCCTATCAAAAATGATGGAAAATATCCCTTTTGATAAACGCCGCGCCCCGAATAAACGCTGGGTTCGAATAAACGCCGGGTCTACGAGGTCTAGTTTTAAATAAACTTCCGGTATTACTTAGCGACCTTCAGATCTTCGAGTACAAGATTGAGTACGAGTACGACTTTCGAATTTCATACCAATGACGTTTCCCTCGTGTTGTTTAGCGGTAGAGAAGCAAGCTCCAGGAATGAAATTGGCATGTGACGTAATGATGTAAAGTCTACAAACTGGAATTGAAAAATCGAACACACACTCAAATCAAGAGGACTTCGATGGGTAGCATCTAGTGAATTGAACTGTTATTTTCTCGTCAGATTTTTGCTTTAGCTATCAGAAAAATACAAACAATCTGGTTTAAATAAATCTAAAAATGTGCGGATTGACAAAAAAAGAAACGTAACCGTACTTTAAGGTTACACAGGACAGTGCTGAAAAGTTAAAAGTTAAGTTTAAATTTTTCATTCGGATTTCCCGAGGTCAAATCGTTTCGAACTTGCAACAAAGTGCATAAAACAAAAAATTAGAAACAAGGCGAAACAGACGCCAGTGGAGCACAGCAAAAATTTGGCGAGAAAACACTTTACACGAACGGAAGATATACTGCCACACGAAAGGGTGATACCGCTGACCAAATACCAATGTACAGTAGGCGCAGAGGACCAGAGCTTGACAGTGGGTTATGATGATGTAACAAGTTTGGTAGAGAGAACTCCGTAACCTGCAGAGAACAATTCATTGAAAGTACAGTCAGACTACAGGTTCGACGAACTTCGACGTTACCGAAACTCTTGCGCGACGTTTGACTTAACAGCTCGTTAGAATCGCTTAGCAAAGGAAAAACAAACAAAGAAACAAACACATCCTCTAAGCAAGCAGCCAGAAGATGATTCATTAGTGATAGCTCAGAGTTGCAGTAACGTATTGAGTTGGACACTATACATGTACAGAAGAATGCTTTGTGCCTATCCTTAGAAATCGCCATTTTTAACTCTTTCTTACCCTGGGGCCAGTTGTTCAAAGCACGAATAAGCTAACCCGGGACACCAACATGGCGGCTGGAAGTCAATGAAAACATCTGGAACTCACTTTTGCTATGGGAGCGATTACTTTTCCCTCGTGAGCTTGTATACATATACAAAAGCACCTCTTCTAATACTTGAACTGTTCAAACTGCCAAAAAATAATTAGAAAGAAAAGAACTTTTTCAAACGAGACAGCCTTGTCACGGTCACGTTCTAGGCGGCAATTTCGAAAATTCAAGATGCTGTATTTTAAACAGAAAAGATGATACCGAGCTGGAAACTTGTGAAAAGATATATTTTAGGTGTTCCTACACCTGGTGAGGACAAAACTCTAGTAGGCCCAGCCAATTTTGATTTTAGATTTGCAAACCCGCACTCAACTTTGCGGCTTTAAACATTAAAAAATAGCGAAAGAAAGAAAAAAATTGGAAGATTTTCGCTGTTTGGACGGATCCATATGCTTATGCGTAACATGTTTCCCGCAACTTGTGTCGCAACGTTTTGTGTCATCAGCCACTTAAGTAATCGTGCTAGTCCTCATGCGCTGTTTGTTACCGTCAAGAGCGAGACAAATTGCCTGGTGTAACACCCCTCGTACAACTTGTCTTGCAGCACCGCAACGCTGCAACGCCGCAACGCCGCAACGCCGCAACGCCGCAACGCCGCAACGCGCGGTTTTTAGTGTTGCAAGACAAGTTGCACGAATCATTGCATGCCCAGAGTAACAGCGCTTTTATGGGCTTATGCAGATAAAAATGCCCAACAGTGTAAAAAAGAAATGTTTTCTTAAAAGAAAAGGTCATGTAAGTATAACCGTAGTCATACATAGTCGTCACACAAACAATGCAATATTTAATCTCCGAATGCGACATGACCTAACTGAGTGACGTAAGGTGGATTTGCATGTCTGGTACGTGTTGAGAGAGTTTCACCCTCAACTGATTAATTCTGCTCAGTTCTTTTTTTGCTGAATTGTTATGCCTACTTTTTCAAATGGCCGAAAAAAGTGAAGGGGAAACGCAAGATTTTCTACAACCCTGGAAATTCAGCGATGTCGTTCTCGTTGTGGAGGAAGAGCAAAAAAAAGAGCGACTTCACGTTCACAGAGCCGTGCTTTCAATGTGGTCGCCAGTGTTTGAAAAGATGTTTACGTCGGAATTTCAAGAGAAGGACAAGAATGAAATTCCTCTTCCCGGTAAAACTCCGAGTGAAGTTAAAGAATTGCTTCTGATGATTTATCCTTCTACGGCAGAGAAACAAATAACGGAGGGAAACTGTTATTTCCTGGTGAAGCTTGCTCACGAGTATCAAATGGACGCCATTGTTGAGAAATGTGAAGATTTCATGGTCGACAAGCTGAAATCGAAACCGAACGATGGCATCATTGCAGATCTGGTATTTGCCCAAACTTACAAGCTGGAGAAGCTGACAAAAGCGAGTGTTGAACAAGCTCATAATCTTAGCCTGGAAGATCTGAAAAAGAACGAGATGTACGATCAGATTCTGACAGAGAATCTTAAAGAAATTATGGAAGGAATCATAACACGACTTCAAAGGGAATTAGGCGACTGTCAGCATACTAGTCAACAAAGGCAAGAGAAGTTAAATTCTGTAACAGTAAAAAATAATTGTGTGAAGTGTATTGGTTTAACAAATTTGCATGATATCGCCAAATTTCTCGTAGAACATGCTTCGTCAAAAAATTCAGAATCTTTTACTGGTTGTACTGCTTTGAATTGTACTGATACTAACAGCTACATTGCTGCCTTAAAACGAGATAGATCTTTTCATCGTTGCAAAAGCGGAATTTCAATATGTCGCAGCCTAAACGAAGTAACTACCTATTTGGAATCCCTCAAAAGTCAGTTGGAGTCCCTCGACATTTCACGGTAATCCAACCACCATCACTTACAACTCTGTTCTGCTGCTAAATACATTATGGAAAATCAATGAAGGTAGTAGCTGTGGTTTGTACGGTGTTGATCTCTTGTAAGCTAGCAAAACAATTTGGGAACAGAAACTTCGTCGCTTGCGGAATTGAAGATAGTTGCTCATGAGAGAATGATTTTAGATAAAACGTTTGTGTAGGAGGTGTTTTAAACGGGACTTTGACATGGTTACTTATAAGGGATTATCGCTTGCAAGAGTGTTTGTAACCGTTCTCTCCTTTTTTTAAACATTGATTTATTTTTAATTAATACACAGAAGAATTGATGAACCAAATCATAGTAGCCTGCAATATTCTTGACGAAAAGGGTTAGTGTTCAACGTGTTTAATGATAGCAAAAATGTGCCTTTGAAATCATACAGCAATCGTTTACATAAACATCATGGCCTAACACTATCTTATAGGCGTGCTAAATGACCGGGGTAGATTGGCCTAATAAAGATTCCAGAATCTCGTTTTATGAGCATGGCTTGCTTTCCGATGCTCGGACCTCGAGATACGTACCACTCCTTCTCACAGTTAGTTTCTACGGCCATGTTGTCGTACTCTAACGACTTCACGTTTTCCCTCATTCTCTAAAGTACCCTCCACAAATTGTGGTTATCGTGACATTTAAGTGAAAGACCGGGTTCATGTGTGGATTTGGCATACTCAATTTTACAAAATTGTTAGTGAGGTTTTATAAAGATCGTATGCAAACTCATGGAACTATTAAAATTCAAAAGATGCAATTTTTACAAAGAAATGTATGGTATGCAGCACTCTGCAGGCTTTATGTGCCCACAGAAATTGCACGCTATGTGCGTACCTTTATTCTCTACCCAGGTGAATAATAATAGTACAATAGGACCAACTGGTATAAATACCTGTGCAGCTAAACTAAATCAATGAAATTACGAATTTATCCTATAAACATTGTCAAATAACTATAGGTTACTAAACTTGCAAACAGATAAATACAGATCTAATAACTACATCGATGCATGGTGCAATCCAGGTCGCGCAGATAACTATATATTTTAGACAATGGTTAGAATCGTTACTATAAATGACAACCATTAAAATGCTAGAGGGTGTGGATTCATCGCACTGGCGTCCCATTGATCGAAACTGGCAGATATGATCAAATCCCAAGGGATAATAGACTCTGCCCTACGTGTAAATCAAACCAAATTGAAGATGAAATTCATTTACTTTTCCATTGTACTAAATACTATAGTTTTAGAGATGAATTTTACAAAAAAATAGAGAACCAAATACCAAGCATAACACAATTACCTCCTATGCAAGCCACCAAAAAATTAATGAATTCTGATAATTATTATTTAAATACTCAACTGATGAAGTTCATTTTGAGATGCTTATCTTTACGAAATAATCTTCTATCGAATGAAAGTAATGTAGCGCATACATAATTTCTTTTTTTTTCCTATTACATGATTATGATTGTTATAAGTTTCGCTTTAGTTAAGTTTTACGCTTTTGCAATACTGTATGTACTTGTAGTCATGCAAATAAAGCTTGTTGTTGTTGTTGAGCTATGCTGTTAGTCGTTTCACGCCATGAAAACTGGGTTAAACATTTGAGAAATTTATCTGTTTTTTTCTTCATTCTTTTATTGACGTCACGGATTGTAAATACAGCTTTATGGAAATACAGCTACGTGCACGAAAAAAATAACACACTTCTTGGCACCCATGTCGCATTTATGACGGTTAGACTAAATGCCCGGTGTATCCAATCGATGAAAATCGATCATCGGAAAGCAATCAATATCATCAATATAATCGATAAAATTAATCGATTGCTATTGATTGGTTCCATTAATCGATGAAAATCGATACTCACAATTCTCCTCCTCCTGATTTATCGATTTTTATCGATTTTATTGATTATTATCGGTTTTATTAAATAAGTAATTTATGATTTCTTACAACGTCTTGTAAGCGGATGCGTTGAAAGTATAGAAAATTGTCGTCGTTCAACGAAAGGGCGTCTGTTCATAGAGATTAGAGAGGGTTATTGAGAGAACACTGTCCTGTCCGCTCGGCTTTCAACTAACGAGACTTTTCGACAAGAAATGGTTTTCATGACACGCTTTCAATCAAGTTCCTCTCATTTTTTAGAACGTTTAGAGGAAAAGCAGGAATTAAACTATGAATCTCTTTTTACGAAGGGAAGAATTTGTTACAAGTACTTGAGCGCAGCGCAAAAGTATCTGAAATCACTATTATGACGACGACCAATGACAATCGATGTAATAGATGAAAACTGATGAAAATCGATATACTCGCAACGTTCACGATCTTCGATTTTCATCGATTTCCGATCTCAATCGTTTAATTGCTATTGATTAATATCGATTACTATCGATTTTAACGATTATCGCCGGGGGTTTTCATCGATTTGACATGGAGTGCGTGATCTACTTCTCAAAGAAATTAAACAACGCAACGAAACGAGCTTTAACGTTCGCACGGGTCGGTCCACTGATATCTTATATTGCCTTTACAGAGGTAAATTTCGTGCGGTCGATCCTTTCTTACCACGTTAACTTTGATTAATAATTCCGCCGACCAGTGCAGAGGGGGGAGAAACGGAACAGGGAGGAGGGAGAAATGGCCAAAAAATGTAGGGAGGAGGGAGAAATGGGGGCGAAAACGTAGGGAGGAGGAAGAAAATGAAATGCTGGGAGTAGGGAGAGATGGATGAGGGGTGATTTTATGGAATTTTAACTTGCGTGATGGCAGGGGGTGGGGGACGGGGAATTTGACGTCGACAAAGATCCCCTTAGGTCTCTTGGGACTCCCTTGGTCGGACTTGACCGTTTTAACAGATGTTGACGGGCCAACACGACTCCTGTACAGTTCATACATGGTCAGTATTTTCTAAGTCTTTATAGCTTACAGAACTCTTAACTAGCCGGATGTTTTTGAGAGATTTCCCTCTTCTGTACGATAAGAGCGGAGGCTCCTTTTAACCCTGGGTGATTTTGTATAAGGTGTCATTTCTCTCTTAGTATGTTTTTGAGGCCAGGTAGTGCTGGACAGTATTGCGTTACAAACGGCAATATTTTCTTTCGTGCAGTTTGATTTTTCTGCATTAGAGCAGAGTGCCTGCCACTGAATTGATCTTCTCCAAGATGTTTTTTTAACCAACTGGATATTTTCTAGACTTGATATCAAGTGAGACATAAGTCCTTTATGTTCGTCTCAAACGTAGTTTTAGAGAAGTTTGTTCAAAGGAGCGTGAGTGCTTCCCCTTTGATAAAACCTTTTGTAACTCATGGTGGGTGGCACGAATCAAAACTTGTGTACTGAAAAGTCTCTGAGGCTTGTAATGTGTTCGCACGTCTAGCAGTGATTCTTTATAACAGCTCTGCCCTTTGTACACGTGCTTGTCAAGTAAAGTGATTTCTTTCTCTGAGATTTCAGCCATAAATTTGATAGTGGGATGAAACTTATTGCTCAATAAAGTCATTTCCACTTCACCTTTTGTTATGTTCCACACGTCATTGATGAATCTTTTGCACACTAGCGGTTTATAGGTACTCTGTCTAAGGATCTCTTTCTCAATGTTGGCTATAAAAATGTTAGCAAAAGCTACGGCCATTTTCGTTCCCATAGCAGTACCATAGGTTCGCATTTCTCTGAGGTATCCGACTGGAATGTGGTGCTTGTTAACATAAAAATCTTGGTATGCTTGGCATACCGTGTTTTTCCCCTCTTCTTGTGGTATGTTTGTGTCGAGGCTAGTGACGTCCATTGAGACTAGGATAACGTCGGTACGAGTCTTGTGATTGTGCTAGAGGCTGAACGGGTCTATCAACAAATGATGAAATGCATTCTGTTAGGCCGGCCGCCACACCTTGATATGATAGGTCTACCATCTAGAGTCGGTTTGTGAATCTTTGTAAGTGTGTAAAAAACTGGAGTTCTCGACGGATTATAGGTGTGAGGGAAAGCCACTTTTCCGTCATTGAGTCAATATATCCCTCCTGGCTGTTGAACTTTTTGCGATGTGGATTCTGTCATTAGCTCAACTAGGGGCCGGTAGTTATTTCTGTCGTCAAGTAGACGCTGGCCCTCCTCAGCTCCTTAATTTTGTCTTGTCTGTTCATCCCCTTATCTGCTTTTTTGAGTACAATGCTTTTGTTGTATGTTAAATTTTTTTAGCACGCGTCGCTCTCTGTGTGGCAGATTATCTGCGCACTTGAATATTCGCAAGGCTGATCTTAACCTCTTCTAAATAACTTTCTAGCGTCACTGATGGCTGGATAAGTTGCATCCAGTCCGAATTGACGTGGAAAGGGTGGGGATCGCTATTTTCCCCGTGAAATATATACTGTAGGCGCATACGTCTTGCGAACTGCTCGAAATCCCTCATAAGCTGGCGCCTATAATTGTAGAAAAAAAAAGGCCCGCTGCAATTTACCTGCACACTTGCGCGCCAACAGAATTGTAAAAACACCGGCTAGACTTTATGACTACTTTTAATGAGTAAAAAACTGGGCTATGATTAGCTTTTGAGCCTTCCACTTTTGGTCACTTGGACGCCGTTACTCCTAGGAAGTACTTTGCTTAGGTTTTTTAAACATTGGTTTCTTGAACGGTCAAAAAATCTATTTGTTCAGTGGGATTTTTTAGGGCACTGCTTAGATTTTTCCAATGTTACAAGTCTCTGATAGTAACAGAGTCGTGAGTAACAATTAGACAATGGAGTTCTTCTGTGGAGGGCACTGTCGTGTGATAGGTTGCCCGAGGAAATTTGATGTTCACAACAAATACTAGCTCCAGAACGGCAGTTCGAGGGCTTATATGAAGTTTGAACAGCAAATTTCCGAGGGAACCTTTCACACATAGGGCCCGAGACAGAAGGACACCATTGTTTTTATTGTACAACGCTAAATGTTGAGCGAAAATTGCCAAAAACGGGCACAATGCGCTGATAGGCGCCCGCGCCGCTGAGGAGAGACACTATCGCGTCACATGTTAGTTTCAGTAATCAGTTAGTTTCGAAATTAAAAATTAGCTGGGTAGTTTGATCACAAATTGGTTGAACAGCTGAAATGTCCACGTTACTCACCGGCATGATTCTTCAGGAACAGGAAAACACTCTTGTTTTACTAGAACTTGAGAATTTCTATCAACACACTTCTTTTGAAAATACAATACGCACTACAAATTTGACTAGTCTCATCTTTGACCAAATAATTCTTCTGTCATGCCGTCGCCTAAGGCTGTGAAAATTTTAAAACTGTCTTCGCAAATATAGAAAATTTCTACTGATTTGCTTAACGGTAGAGAAAAGAAAGTAGGTACTTTTAAAGAAGCATCGTTAAGATGTTCAAAAGTTTGGCCGGAAAGCTGAAAGATGTACTTAACACAAAACAAAACTGAATACTTCTGCGTTAAATTTCTTAAAAACCATAAGTAAATTTTAAAATATATATATATGGTTCATTTTATTAGTTTTGATATAACTGCCACAATAGCACTTCCAACCCCACTTCGACTAATACTACATTCCTACAGGATACGAAAAAGCCGCTAATTTGGTTTAATTTCAGTTAAAATAACAAAATACCCCCACAAATTAAAACGAACAAATTTGTTTTCGCCTGCAAATCAGATTCCAGTCTGTGACACCCAGGTTGTTATCGCTACGTCGAAAGTCGCCAATGAGGGCCCGCAATAGATTTTTCGGGATCCAGGATTTGGCTTATTTGAACACCGGGATTCGGGATTTTAGAGGAAAGGGGGGAGCGAGATGCGGGATTGTAATTCTGAACGGGATACGGGATTCAGCGGCTTTACGATGCAAGATTCGGGAAATGTTGTTTTAAACAACGGTAACGAAAAGTGGAGAATCCTTTCATTTTGACTTAACACAAACTGCCCACATTTTCTTCTACCCTGTCACAGGCCTATTTTAGCCCTATCACTTGTCTTACCCCACTATCTTCCACTGGTTCAGTGAAGATGAGGGAATCGGGAACGTCTGTAAGGCGCTTTTTAAAACGTAAGTTAGAGATCGGGATACGCCAATAAAACCGTCGGGATTTCGGGGTTGAGGGAAAATTTTGGTCGGGATGACGGGATTGAAGAACCCTATTGGGAACCCCCGCCAATCATCAGTGAATTATTTCCACAGAGCGGTATTTGCTTTAACCCATCCCCTTTTAATATATCACAGAACTGTACAAAGACCTAGAAGCTCCAAGGCAACTGTATAGCTTGAATCTCATCGTTACCATATATACTGATGTACATGCACAGCGGTAAAATATGTAAGCAGCGTTAATTTCCGATGTATTCCATCTTATCGCCAGGAAGGTCTTGCTGAGGAAAGATGCCTCTGAAATGTGACCCATTGTATGCTACGCAAATAGAAACCACCGCGACCACCATTCATTAGGCGGCACTCCAGTGTTCCATTCGGCGTTCTTGCTTAGTTGCGTACCCATTTCATTCTTTTTCGCGGGCTTTTTTTCCTTTCAATTTTGTCGTTAACTCTTCGTTTTAACACTTTCCTGGTAACTTTTAATACTCGTTACGGTTTTCACTTAGTTACATGCATACGCACCACGCTCATCCTTCTGAAAGGCATATTTGACAGAAATAAATCAAACAAGAGGGATGACAATTCCAAGTATAATTCACACTATTATACGAAATGAAACACAGACGTAGTTTTTATTAGCTGCGAATACAGACGTATTTTCGAAAACGAAAGATGAAAATCTTTCGTTTTCTCCGCTGCAAATACTTGCATTTTAGTAGAGATTTTAAAAAATAAATAACACTGACCCATAAAATGAGACGTGGAGGATGAATCAGGAATCGACTGCGCACCTGAAAGGCAACTTCAGTCTTCGAAGTTTTAAATATTTCTATCCTCCTTGTGAAACTTTCAACTGAGATATTTATCTTTCGTTCACACCGCTAAATATTAACTTAGGTCATTAGGGAATGCAACATAATTAAAAAGAAAGTGAACTAATGAAACCCGTCCGCAAATGGTTAGGTAATCTTCCAAAATATGCATCAAAAAAAAGAAGAAAAGAACGAAAGAAGGAAGGAAGGAAGAAAGAAAGAAAGAAAGAAAGAAAGAAAGAAAGAAAGAAAGAAGACAGACAGACAGACAGACAGACAGACAGACAGACAAAAAAATAGAAAGAAAGAATGAATGAATGAATGAATGAATGAATGTATGAATGAATGAATGAACGAATGAACGAATGAACGAATGAACGAATGAACGAATGAATGAATGAATGAATAAATGAATGAATGAATGAATGAATGAATGAATGAATGAATGAATGAATAAATGAATGAATGAAACCTCACGCATGGTGGTTATATATGCGTTCATTTGCACTAAGAGAGGTCTTGGTTGCACTTTAATTGTATGAGTAAATCAGACCCACCGCGTTGTTTTTCTTTAACGCTAACGTTAGCTCATTGAAAAATTTTCTACAAGTTTATCGTGTACGACTATCACGTTTGTAGGACTAAGACCACAAAAGTCAAACATTTTTAAAATGGAGCAATTTGGCTGGGGTAAGGTTGCTGGTGGTGGTCCTAAGGTGGCCGTTTCACTTCCTGTTCCTTGAAGCTTCCTGTTGCTGTTGGAGTAATGCTATCTACGAAATTATTTCAGGACAACAATGAAAACCACATTGCGTTTTGCCGTGTTCGTCATATTCCTGGTTTTGAGTGGGCAAGCAGCTGTTCTGAAGCCGCAGAAGCCTTTTTCCTCGCGAAGCGAGGTCTATAAATCTGTCGCGTGGGGTTCGCGCGAGGATCGCTTAGGGCGGTCAAATCTCGATCTGCCCACTATTTCGATGGTGTCCGCACAGTTGCCTAGCAACAAAACCAAATCGCGACCGCTGACAGTTGCGCTCTCTCATGTTTCTTCGGTGTTTCTTCATTTCTTGCTTCAGTTGCTTGTAGACTGCGAGTAGTCTCTAATTTTGGCGATCGCGATTGTGGGGTGGGCGAAATACACACACGCGCGCGCGCGAAATTTCGAGGAGACGCGACGCGAGGGGAGCGCCAAAAATTAGAGACTACAGACTTAGCCAGGGAGTTTGACCTTTCACGGCCGAGTGATTTTGAGGTGTAAATTTCATATCGTCTTTCAAGCCAATTAACAGAAACACCACACATATTGTCTTGGACAACAGGTCCACATCAATACTGTACATCCTCTCTAGAGAGCAATTTACATTACGTCAGAATGAAGAGAGGTGAGTGGGTGGGGGGGGGGGGGGGGCTGAACGTATTTTGGTATACATGACAGAGGATTGGATGCAAGTTACATGGAAGCGACTGGGAACCAGAATGTCGATCTTAACTCCCAATTGGGGGCCATTGTGGCCACCCCTCCACACCTCCAGTTGAACCGAAATTCTATCCCATCCCCACCCCCATCGCTCAATTGTGTGGTGCACCCGTGCCTGAGCTTCGCGAGGTTCTGCGAGTCACGTATTTCTAGTAGCCTGAAATATTCTTGATGTAAAAGGTTAATGTTCAAGGTGTATACTGATAGCAAATGACTGTATTTGAAAAACGCACAGCAGTCTCTCAGAGAGTGTCAGATGTTTTTCCTTGGCTTGTGAGAAACTCTCTATGGTTTCACAGTGCTGGAAATAATTTTTCTTACTTAGCAGGACATGTGTCCTTTCAAATCTTCAGTTTGGTCGGACATATTACAAATTTGATCGGACACTAATTAGCATAATGTAATTTGCATACAAACAAGAAGAAACTTGTGTCAATCTGAATTACTTGATTTATAATGCAATTTAGAATAGGAGTCGAACACCACTCTGAAAGACTATACTTTGTTTATCTATTCGCCACAAAATATTAATGTTTATTTTACAATCATTATTGTTTAGATGATACTACTGACTTCTGATATCAAGCCTTAAATTTCTTTTCCTTTATACCCGCGGGTACTTGAGTTCAGTTTCTCACTAGTGTTATCACTGACGTATTTGATTGAAGGCTCGTGTCAAAGTCTTTTCAAAGTAATTGTAGAAATTCGAAAAGCGAGACATTTTTCTTGTGTTGAGATATTTCGTGACACATTTTGGTGTTGTGTGACATTGTTTCGTGCACCGGGCATGCGAGTAATGCATGGATTTTTGCCATATTTGGCTTATTTTCTCTCGGAATCGGCGTTACGTAGATTGTAGATCGGAGGTGCGAGACTAGTACTTGTTGACGCGAATACTGTTAAAAGCTTGATAGATTGATAGTATGAAAGCGAATTGAAATCTCTTGCATTGGAGCTATCGGAGTGGTTGATAGATACAGTCCTGAACAGTAATTGTTGAGTGTTAAAACCAGTGTAAGGCTACATTTGTACCTCCAAAAATGGCTATTTTATCTACTATTAGCCTGACTGAAAGTCAGGGAATTCAAAGCTGAGCTGGGCGAGTAGAATTATTTTGTTTGTATATTAAACTTGTACTTTGTCTTGATAATGAGATCCATCCATCATCGAAACGTCGTCAGTTCTTTTGCGTAGCTTTTATGGTTGTTAAATAAAAAAAAACTCGATTCAGATATTTATCCCTGACAGTTTTGAAAAACTACATCTGTCACATTTCGACACATTGATTAAAAACGAGAGAATTGAACTCTGCATAACATAAATGCCTCGTGCAACAATGTAACTTTTACTTCTTGCATCTTGCATCGTAGAAAATACAATGTAGTACTTACATATATAATAACACAGTAATAACGTACTGACGTATGAAGAACGCCGAGAAGACGACTAAAAACGTTTGAACATACTGACATGTGGAGAAACGTGGAGATGACAAGACGTATATCATGTGGACAAACTAACTTACGAAAAAGAAGGAACTGCATGCGAATAAATGTTGAACTACAAGCAAGGTTTTAGCCAGAAGGGCGTCCAGGCGTCCTATGGACGCCCACTTTTTGGAAAAATTTGAATAAAATTCACTTAATCTTTCAAATAATTTACAAGAAACATGCTCCTTGGACGGCTAACTTTCAATTCCTGGCTAAAAGCCTGACTACAAGACTGGTACCGTATGGGCATTCCACGTTACGGGAAACAGCCGTAAAACAAGATTTATTTAATACGTTAAGATCGAACTAACCTACCGAGAAGTGCCGAGAAGATAAAGCATAATACGGTAGAGGGTACGAACGAACTAACCGGTATGGTGAAACGTTGAAAACATAACACTAACACTGTACAAACGAACTAACGTACCAAGAAACGTTAAAAAGATAACACTATCGAGAAACATTGTAAAGATAAGACTAATACTGTACAATCGAACTAACGTACCAAAAAACGTTGGGGGAGAAGATGACACGGAGAAACGTTGAGATAAGACTAATTACTGTACAAACGAACTACCGTACGGAGAAACGTTGAGAAGACAAGACTAATACGGCACAAACCAACTAACGTACAGAGCAACGTTGAGAAGACAGAACTAATACGGCACAAACGAACTAACGTACGGAGAAACATAATTCGGTAAATAAAGTCCCGGTTGTAATTGTTCTTGTTGAAAACGTTGTCTAAGTACTTGATTTCGTCCGTTAAGCTGTCGGGTGAGTCACAAACTACAACCGGGACTTTATTAGACACAACACTTACAGAAACTCCGAACCAAACACTACGAACACTAACACGACATCCGTCACTACTGCAACCATACCTTACATCAAAGGGACTTCTGAAACTATCGCACGAATCCTACAACCCTACAACATCCGCGTTGCTCACAAACCTATCACTACTTTACGACAGCTACTGACGAACGTTAAAGACAAAGACGAACCGAGCGACAGACGGGGAGCAGTTTATAAAATCAAATGCTGCGACTGCCGGGCCACTTATATTGGTGAGACTGGCAGAAATTTGAACGTCCGACTGACTGAACACAAACGAGCGGCTAGAAATGGTGATATCAACAATCACATTGCTGAGCACCATTTAAAAACAAACCACAGAATTGACTGAGACTCTGCTGAATGCGTTACCTACAGTACGGACTACTATCAACGAATCACTCTGGAAAGCTGGTTTACTAACTTAGAACAAACACCACTGAACCGTTGCCAACAGCTACCTGCACCTTACAAACAACTGATTGCCGACAATAACAAGACAGACAAAGAATAGACAAACCGACTTATTTGACTAACAATAGACCAACGGACATTTGACTAACAAAAGACGGATCGAAACGCACCAATCACATTTAACAGTCTTCACAGCCAATAACATCACGGCTTAACTGACAGACGACCAATAACATCACGAGATCGTCGACCAATCAGGACAACGACGAGAGACTTACAACAGCTACTAACGATTCACAGTTCACTTGACTCTGATGATGACTTCCGCTCAGGTTGTCGAAACGTCAGTCAAACAGTTACCTCGAACAGTCCTTCTCAGGACTACACTCACCCGGACGATCACAATTTACCGAATTATGATATGACTCCTGGGTTCAAACCATTTACAGTTTTGTACGGAGAAACGTTGAGAAGACAAGACTAATACGGCACAAACCAACTAACGTACAGAGAAACGTTGAGAAGACAAGACTAATACTGTAAAAACGAAATAGCGAACGGAGAAACGTTGAGAAGAATGATAAGACTAATACAGTAACTGAACAAACGAACTAATGACGGAGAATAACTTTTGAGAATACTAATGCTGTACAAACGAATTAACGTAGCGAGAAATGTTGTGAAGATAAGACTAATCAAGACTGTACAAATGAACTAATGACGGAGAAACGTTGAGAAGATAAGACTAATACTGCAAAAACGAACTAACGTTTGGAGAAACTTTGAGAAGATAAGACTAATACTGTATAAACGAACTAACGAACCAAGAACCATTGATATGACAACAGTAATACAAGAGATGGGAACGTACTATGATATGGAGAAACGTCCAGAGAAGACTAATACCGTAAGAACGGACTAATGTACGGGGAAACGTCAAAAAGAAAAGACTTATACTGTACAAAGGAACTATCAGTTATTATTTCAATATGGTTTTAAAGCAAATGTAATCACTAAATAAAATCTTCAATGGAACAGACGTTTTTCGTGTTCGGACATCATGTCCGACCATATGGCAAAATTGGTCGGACAATTTCGAAATTTGGTCGGACAATGTCCGATGACCGACTGTTATTTCCAGCACTGGTTTCATCACAACTGCTAGAACTACAGTGTTCTGCATTGTCTCCTATGAAGTAAGTTCACTTCTGAACATGTGCACAGCAGTCCGTATAATAATCACTAGGGACAATATTAATAGTTATAGTACGAAATCTATATTGAATTAGTATAAACCTAATAGCGTTCTATCATAAACGCTGCAATCTGATTGGCTATCCTACTCGCTATCTATTTAACAATTAGATTATGAGCTCGAGATTTCTATCGCGTGATAGTTGATGAGGCCGAAGGCCGACTCAACTATCACGCATAGAAATCGAGAGCGAATAATCTAATTGTTTTAGTATAAATCTACTAGACGTTCAAACTCAACAGCAGACACTACATGTTTTTATTGAAAAATGATATAAATAGGTCACACCGCGCGCGGAAAACACTCTACTCACTATCTACAACAGAATAGATAGTGAGTAGCGTAGCCAATCAGAGAACAGCATTAGTGATAGAACGCTAGTAGATTTATACTAATCCGTGATAGATAGTGAGTAGCGAAAAGGTGAGTGGCAGGCACAGTCTTATACTTCAAAATAGCAATGCAATTAAGTAAAACTTTTCACTTTCGTGGTATATTAATCGAGATTTATACTAAAACAATTAGATTATTTGCTCTCGATTTCTATGCGTGATAGTTGATGAGGTCCTCATCAACCATCACGCGATAGAAATCTCGAGCTCATAATCTAATTGTTTTAGTATAAAACAAGGCTCCAGCCTGAGACGCTTTTGTGTTGAGAGTGTAAATGACAAATTTTAGCCAACATGTTCTCAATCCCCTAGGCATAGACTAGGATCTTATAGGCGGGTATTACTAAGTAGCCTGTGTGCCCTCCATTTTTTTTCTTAACATCGCCTGCCGGCCACGGGGTGTAGACTCTACGATCGCTAGGCACGCTGGTATTTGTTGCCATCGAGACATTGAGACCTTTCGACACATATCGCTACTTTCTTAATTCTTTCTTTTTTTTTTTTTTTTTTGCTAATTCATGGTCTTAGAAAGGTACGACCAGTTCCGTGTAACTCGAGGACTTAGGATATTTAGGCTGGCCATATGAAGTTCCGTTAAGAAACAAGACAGCGCTACGAAATAACCTTCCATAGTTACTAAACATGTTTACGCCTGACCATTGCCGAGTTGGTTGGTTAATTGGTTGATTCAGTTTAATTGTTGCTATCTTAAGAATAATTTCTTCTATGATGATTTCCCAACAAACAAGAAATTCTGAAGAATTTACAGGCGGCGCATAGTCTCTCACCCCCCCTCCCCCCTCCCCTTTTCTTAAGGAAAAAAGGTTTTAAACCTTATAACTTTAGTAGTTCGTGGTTTCCAGTGACCTGTTATGGACAATTTGCACTTCCGGTATGTAAGGGACTAAATGTATGTATGCAACTTGAGAACTTTGTTTGTTTGTAACCAGTGACCTCTGTACGACTCTTTCTCCGGGAGAAAGCCTGTGGCTTTACCTGGAGAAATAAATCGCTCTTAAACCGTGATATCGTTAAGTATGGCCCTTAGGCATTCACGACAAATGTTTCAGCCTTCAGGCAAGGGCTCCATTCGGATCCTAACGACACGAGTGCAGGATAATTGCAATCTATTTTTAAACAACGATGCAGGTCCATTTTTTAAATTTACTTCATGATAACAACAAGGCCATTGTTCGAATGCCGACCAGTGATTCTAATGTACTTTGTCAATACTACCCTGAGAAATAAACATTTCAACGCTTACCTTTACTTAACTTCAATACGCTGCGAAACTCAAAACAACAAAATTACGCTCCTTTCTACGGTTACTTTTTTCTATCTGGTTACGTCATAAATATCACGAGCATTGAGAGATTAGCTTTTAATCTAGCGAGCCTGATTGTTTAGAGCCCGCTAAAGTCTAAGTGACTTCCGTAAATTCAGGGATGAGCGTTGCATTTTATGAGACGGCCACACGTGCCTAGCACGTGCACCGCCTAAAAAAATCTTTGCACTGTTGTAGAACATTTTTTCTTTAAAATATAAATGGGCTTCAAGTTGAACAACTGACGTGACATTATTTGACTTCCCTCGTGAAATGCTGTTTTAAAAGAAAAGGTCACTAAGTATATGACGTAGCCAAACATATAGGGTGCGTTCGATTGGGAAATCTGGATTTCGATTTTGGATTTCGGATTTCGGATTTCCCAATAAAACGCGAAATCCAAAAACGGATTTCGAGAAACGGAAATCCTTTTCCAAGACGGATTTCAATTAAGGGCCCTTAATTGAAATCCGTCTTGAAAAAGGATTTTGGTTCGTCGAAATCCGTTTTTGGATTTCGTGTTTTATTGGGAAATCCGAAATCCAAAATCGAAATCCAGATTTCCCAATCGAACGCACCCATATTCGTCACACAAACAATGCAATATTTGATCTCCGCGACATGACCCAAACAAGCCTGGTACATGTTTAAAGAGTTCCACCATCAACTAATTCTGCTCCGTTTTCTCGCTGCATTGTTAAACCTAGTGTTCCAAATGGCCGAAAAAAGTGAAGTTGAAGCGCAAGATTTTCTACAACCCTGGAAATTCAGCGATGTCGTTCTTGTTGTGGAAGAAGAGCTACTCCATGTTCACCGAGCCGTGCTAGCATTGTGGTCGTTCGTGTTTGAGAGAATGTGCACGTCAGAATTTCAAGAAAAAGGCAAGAGCGAAATTCCTCTTCCCGGCAAAACGTCAAGTGAAATTAAAGAGTTGCTTCTGATGATTTATCCTTCTGCGACAGAGAAACAAATAACGGAGGAAAACTGTTATTTCCTTCTGAAACTTGCCCACGAGTATCAAATGGATGCCCTTGTTCAGAAATGTGAAGATTTCATGGTTGACAAGCTGAAATCGAAACCGAAAGATGGCGTCATTGCAGAGCTGGTATTTGCCCAGACATACAAATTGGCAACCTCGTTCCCAGGGCCCTCTCCTCGTTAAAAATGGCGGTCGGAGAAACCCCTGGTCAAGGCTGCTGAAATACTCCACGAATCGTGGAGTATTTTGTCACGTGACACATGATAAAATGACTTTTTCAGAGGTTGTTTCCAGCGTCTGGTGGCCCGGTTTGTTTTCTGCACAAAACACAGGCATTTCATCGTGTTTGCGGGGCGAAATTCTAACGAATTTTTTGAGCCACTTTGGCAGCCTTGGCCAGGGGTTTCTCCGGCCGCCATTTTGAACGAGGAGAAGGCCCTGGGGACGAGGTTGACAAATTGGAAAAGTTGAGACAGGTGAGTCTTGATCAAGCTCACAATCTTAACCTGGAGGATCTGAAAAAGGATGAGAAGTATGATCAAATTCAGGCAGATGATCTTAAAGAAATTACAGAAGGAATTATCAGGCGTCTACAGAGGGAATTAAAAGAAGCTCAGAGTATAAATCAGCAAAACGAAAATAAGATTAACGATGTAAAGAGAATCAGTGAAAAAAAATAAAATATTTTATGTTTATGGCCGTTTGTTAAATACAGATTATGCATTTTCAGTTCTTCGAAATTATTTAAGCATTTCTTTTAATATAGCTTATTTAATAAAACACTTATAAGTTGTGTATGTCAAAATCAAATAAATGAACGTGTTATTGATATTAATAAAGGATCATTATTTTGAAAACAAATGAACAACGGAAGGGGAGACGGACAGGTATAAAACAACCGAAGCGCATTGATAATAATGATGAGTGACACTTTTTTCGTTATGATTTATTATTAAAATCTTGAGCAGTGTTGCTTTCTAGATGATCCCGGGGGTGGGGCATTTGCCTTCTATTTTGGTCCCACCCCGGGGTATTTGACGGACTTACTTGTCCCCACCCCCGGGAATTTGCCATTTAAAAAAAAATGCTAAGGCCGGGTGTTGGCCCGGGGGGGGATGGGCACCGCTGGAATTGACTGATGCATTACCCTGCGACTGTACGAACCATGGCCCACACAGACAAAATTCTGAGACAAATTTTTAACACGCCCAAACAGAAGTCGAGTTTAAAACAATGAAATGGCTACAAATTCTCCCTGACCAGTGAAGTCTTTGATGTGCTCAGAACCCTCGATACCCATGATAATTTGTCTCAAAATTTTGCCTGCGTGGCCTCGGTTAGTAATGTTAGTCGCCTCATGCTACAGAAACCAGATTTATCAACAGTTCTGATTGGTTCGTTGGCTTTTTTGGTGTGTCGGTAGTAATAATTAATTAAGTCAGTGTATTTACTTTGGTTTAGGTTGATGACACTCAATTCAAACCAATCTGAAGTAAAACCAGAAACAATCGTGATTTGCTTGCATGCGTTTTCCCGTGGATAATGTTCTTTACCTGTAGTTACGATACTTCGAGTTCTGATGGGTTTTTTGTACTGTTTTCTTCTGTTGTGATTGTTGAGAGTAATTACTTTGGTTTTGGTCCACGACACTCAATTGAAAACCGTTTTGTTGAGGGTCCAGCATGGGTGTGGCGAGATATTAGCGACCTTCAGATCCGACTACGCGTACCAGATTAAGTACGACTACGATTTTTGAATTCCTTGTCACGGGCTTTCGGTTGTCATCACTTAGCATTCTTCTCTGCTCAGTAGTCAACAACAGGGAGGAACGAGCGCGTTGAGAACGTAACTGTTTTAGAATGCGAGAGTCGTACTCGTCTACTCGTAGTCCAATAGTCCATTTTACAGTTGTGTGCTTAGTGACCAGGTGTTCGAGTGGAAGTGAGGCTGGAGTTGACCTTGTTATGTTAAAGACCCTCCTGCTTTTCATATGTAAATCATCTTATTCTCATGCTAACTAGTTTGTATTTACATATGACAAGCCGGAGGGTTTGTCTCAAAACAAGGTCAACTCCAGCCTCGCTTCCACTCAAAGACCGGGTCACTAAACACACAACTGTACAATGGACTATTTGAAGGTCACTGTTTTTTGATCGACGGCAGATACGGGGTAAGCGGGGGATAGGAGATAAGAATGGCTGAAACTCATGATCAAAGCTAAAAATTTCGTGCAGATCCAGTCCAGCACATTCAACACCCTTGGAAGTCTCCGTTACGATACCTTGTTTGACTACGGCAACGGGCTTCAGGACAACAATGCTATGAACCTCTTCAATCGTTACTGTAGTTACTTTATGCATGTTGTTCAGCCTCGCATGCAAGCCGAAAACCCATTAACGAAAGGAAATGGTCATGTGACCTACTCATATTTTATTCCAGAACGGCTACCGAATGGTGTTCAGACCTAGTCCACCAAAACACGTTTGTTGCGCTCGATCGGTTCATGTGCTAGGAGCCGGGAGTTTCCTGAGCTGAGTTCAATAGCCCTTTTCACAGTTAACTTTTCTCATTTGCATTACAATGTTTTTGAACGTAGATGTGAGGCAATTTCGGGCTAAAAGAGCAAAATTGCCCGAAATTGCCTCACATCCATGTTCAAAAACATTGTAATGCAAATGAGAAAAGGTAACTGTGAAAAGGGCTATTATCTAACTGGTGTAAGTGGGAATTATATTAAGGGATTGTTTCTGTAGTTTTATTGTTCAACAAGTGTGAATCTTGAAGAGCTTATGATGCAATGATGCATTGTTTAGCTGAATGTATTGTGTATAGCTTACATAAGCACTTTGAAAAAAAAAAGGGTATAAATGCTTCTTTGTGTCATCTTGCCTCTATTTTTCAATCTAATTGACCTACATTCCTGTCATAAAGAATGTCATTGAAAACACCCAGAATAATAATACGCGGTGACTCGGAGGTTCTCGCGAAGCTTGTATTGCCTGTAGAACTTCAGTTTCCTGTTTCTCTGATCTTCTGTTTCCTGATATCTTCGCTGTCTTCTTTGAGCTAATTTTTGTTTTGTTCTTTGAGCTAATTTTTTCTTCTGTTTCCTGATATCTTCGCTATCTTCTTTGAGCTAATTTTTGTCTTTCCTCTGACGCTGGTTTGCTGTTGTCGTCGCCGTCTCGCTATTGCTCGTTCACGTTGAACCTCGAGACGTCCTTTGAAGTTTCCGGGAGGTTACTCCCTTATATAAGCTATATAGGTATGTGCAGCGCCACAGGGTATGGTCTTTGAGCCGGTCTGAAATAGGGTATAGATTATGACCATTTTGGTCTGAAATAGGGTGAGGTTTGTGCACTCCTGATATGGGATCTGGTATGGTTCTTACAAGAGGCTATCTTTATTAATTTTCTTCTTTAAACAACAGAGGTTTGATTAACGATGGGAATTTGAAGCCCTTCTCAACTGTTTACGCAAACGAAATAGGGTTAGGGTCTGGTCTGAAATAGGGTATCAAATTTTGGGTCAGTTCTGAAATAGGGTAGGGAAAATCACATATTTTGGTCTGAAAAATGTAAGGGTTTCCAGAAGGGCGCCGCACAACCCCACCCAAATCTTCGGGAAGTACGCCTCCCGGGGAAGTTTCGGTGTTACATCTTCCTCGTTACGATCATTTCCTCTTCCGTGGCGTTTTTACTTATGCTTACTGTAATTCCTGCGGCGTTTGACTCGCAGTGAAAGTACGATGACGCCCAAATCCTCCCCGGGGGGGGACTCCCATATGAGACTGACAGGGATGCTCGTCGGAAAATTAGAATTAAACCCCTAAAGGAGACCAATCTGGGCGTGGCTCAGGCGTTATTTGAACCCAAAACGAAACCACGCCAAAACAGACAACCAAATCAAAGTTACAGTGATTTTTGATTGCCCTAAAGATTAACGCTAAAGATTGACGGCGTGTGGTTTTTTCAATTTTCATATAGATATTTCTTTACGCACAACCCTAAGCGATACCTGTACAGGTAAAAATATTGGATTTCCGTCCTGTGAACCCAAAGCGAGACCAAAATCTGCAATTTACACCCCTAAGCGAGACGACGAGCATCCCCGTCACTTTCATATGGGAGTCCCCCCCCCAGGCAAATCCCATAAAATGATCCATTCAGTTACGAAACACTACGATTATCTTTTCGGGAAACTCACCCTCAGAAAGGAGTAGATGGCACTTAAGGTGAGACAGGAAGTCTAATCTGAAACGCCCGACAAATTCTGACTTTGTTCGCATGTAAAGAAATTAAAACGAATTTGGGTTCTAAAAAGTATACCTAAATTTCAATTTTGGTACGTTTCGGCGATAGTGCTTTTTGTTTTTGCCATCGGCGTTTTTTGTTCGACTAAATTGCGAACAAAATTAAATGCGAACCATTACGGTTCGTCCAAACTCGCCAAAACGTACCATAATTGAAAGATTAGGTAAATATATCAGGTTCCGAGGGATCTCAAAAAACCGGTACATACATTGTATGAAAGCAAAGTAACAATTGCGTCAAATGTGACTTTGCAATTGTGTCCAAAGGTTAATCTTGATAGGTAGACTAAATGAATTGATTTGATTTCCACTGAGGGATAAAAAATAACCTCCTTAGTGCCATGACAATTAAAGCATTTTTTTAATTTCAAGTCTAACTGGAAGTTTATGACTTCTACGAGTTGTTTGTTCTAGCAGGTTATGTTAGTATAGCTCGTGCAATTAAAGGCAGAAGTTCATAGTGAGTAGAAGAGAAGTGTATTCCTGCAGCTTTCATTTTTATTTTCCACCTTTAAGTTTACATCAAATTGAATTCACTTAAGTCTAACATATCAATCAAATTAACATGGACCAGTTTTTATCTTAATTCCACAAGAAAAAGCCCAAATTAAATCGCATACATCAACCAAATAGCATGAAGGCATCTTGTTCCTCTTAGCGGGGTATGCTGAAAGAAAAGAAAACGAACAATTGTCAATCGGCTTTCTTCCTGGTGTGAGTGATCATTTTATGCTCGAAAAGCAGGCTTAAAGAAAAGCAGTAAATAGTAGGTTCGATTAGTTTTTAGAAAGGAATTTATATAAATCAAAATGGGGACTATGATCGCTTTGCTTCGAATTTTAATATTGGTTGTCGAAAGATTGCCATGATGAGAGTTGTACTAAATATCTATCATAGACCATGAAATAATTTCCTTTGTTTGCATACGGTTGCATGTTGTAATTGTTGTAGTGTGGAAGGATAGCTTAGTTCCTTGACCTTATGAGATCGGTGGTATTCGGGACAACTGGCGTGCACCAAACAAATTAATCATTAAAAGAAAATAAATAAAATATTTGTAAATAAATAAATATAAAAGATTTCTGGAAAAAAAAAACTGGAATGAATTCTGTAGGACTGATTTACGAAGATCAGAATGGATTTTTAGCGATTTTTAAGCGTGACGAACCGGGCTGGGAGAGATAAGAAGCGAATTTTTTCGTTGGTTTACCGGAGGGTTCTACAGTAAAGAAAACATTTCATGGCTGCCTGTTTTCTCTTTACTGGCCTTTAAGTGATCACAGTCAATTTAGCAATGATCATGTGATTTATCGGCATACGTTACCTCGCCAAGGTGAGACTGAGCTCCTTAAGCGTTTTTGCCACCAAAGACAAAAGTACCGCACGTTATCATGCACAAGTAAAATCGGTTATTAAATTTCCCGCTACTGAAATCTGCTACGTGTTTCACCCGCTTGCTGCAGAGGTTCCTACAAAAAGTTGTCGCAGAAGAGGCTCTCTTGTCAAAATCTGAAACAATAAAAATAGTAAATTGAATCAAGTCATGAATCCACCCACAAAATTCGTGCATCCGATATACTGAATTGCGCACCCGTCTATCGGTTTGCAAGTTTCTCTTGAGGCTCGATCAGCCTTCAGTTACAGGAATCGAAGTTACTTCATGACATGTATCACGAAATAATTCTCTTCGTTTGTCGAGATGAAGGCCCATCTTCTGCCGGGGAAGCTAATAAGAAATACTTTTTCATGTTACGAGGACGGATCTTGGCAGACGAGCCAAAAGGGGAATTAAAAAACAAACGGCGAAAAAATCCTGCAAATAGCCTGTATACTAAAATGTTTAAACCTAACGGCATTTTTTTAAACAAGAAGTTTCGGTATAAAAGAGGCCTGGCCATTCTCACACATGGTTGCCAATCAAACACCAAAGCGTAAACAACAACCTGCTCTTATCGTAGGCGACTTTCAGGCAGAACGAGTTTATTTTTGCTTAGAATATTTTGGTAAAACGCTTGGGATTAAAATTCAATTTTTTCAATGGTCTATTTAGTCTAAATTCACTTTGAAGCCTGTTTCACTGGGAGTAGGACACATCAGTGACCCCACAACGTGCCTTGACTTCCAGAATGCAAATTTGCATTTCGCACCCAAAAGGAGTGAAAGGGAGAAGGTGCTGTCCCTTTATAGCGGAACTTTTTGTTTAACCAGATTTCAACGCAAAACCATGTTCTGCGTAGCATACCGTATGGAGTAGTAGCTAGTAGTTGGGCCTAGAGTACAATAATCATAGGAATATCTGTACCCGTTGTACGTGCTCTTTCGAGGAGTGGAGTTGGATGTAGTAAATAAGGAGTTATGGAGCTAGTTACATCAACACGTGCTACTTAAGTCGCTTACCAAAAGTATTCTGCGGCTTCAGAACAGCTGCTTGCCCACTCAAAACCAGGAATATGACGAACACGGCCAAACACAATGTGGTTTTCATTGTTGTCCTGAAATAATTTCGTAGATAGCATTACTCCAACAGAAACAGGAAAGTTCAAGAGACAGGAAGTGAAATGGCCGCCCTGGGACCACGACCAGCAACCTTGTTCCCCCAAATTGCTCGATTTTAAAAGTGTTGAACTTTTGTGGTCTTAATCCTACAAATGTGATAGTCGTACACGATAAACTTATAGAAACTTAATTTTTCAACGAGCTTAAACAAAAACACCGAGGTGGGTCTAATTTATGCATACAATTAAAGTGCAACCAAGACCTCTCTTAGTGCAAGTGAACGCACATATAACGACCATGCGCGAGGCTTCATTCACTCACTCACTCACTCACTCACTCACTCACTCACTCACTCACTCACTCATTCACCCACTCACTCACTCACTCACTCACTCACTCACTCACTCACTCACTCATTCACTCACTCACTCACTCACTCACTCACTCACTCACTCACTCACTCACTCACTCACTCACTCACTCATTCACCCACTCACTCACTCACTCACTCACTCACTTACTCACTCTTTCTTTCTTTCTTTGGCGTGGCGCGTATGCACGTAACTAAGTGAAAACCGTAACGACTATGAAAAGTTATATTAAGATAGTGTTAAAACGAAGAAGGACGACAAAATTGAAAGGAAAAAAAGCCAGAGAAAAAGAATGAGATGGGTACGAAACTAAGGAAGAACGCTAAATGGAAAACCGGAGTGCCGCCCAATGAATAGTGGCCGAAGGTTTCTATTTGCGCAGTATACAATATGATTCACATTTTAGAGGCATCTTTCCTCAACAAGATCTTCCTGGAGATAAGATGATATATAGGGCACGCGCTGCTTACGTTTACCGCTGTACATGTACATAGATTACAGTATATACGGCAACGATGAGATTCAAGCTATACTTACTTTGGAGCTTCTAGGTCTTTGTACCGTGAAATATTAAAGGGGGATGGGTTGAAGCAAATACCGCTCTGTGGAACTAAGCCGAAATTGCAGTCGTTTCATAGGTCAATCTTTGACCAGTTTGGTCAGGGATTGATTTCAATAATTCACTGATGATTGGCGAGGGTCCCCAGTAGGGTTCTTCAATCCCGTCATCCCGACCAAAATTTTCCCTCAACCCGAAAATCCCGATAGTTTTATTGGCGTATCCCGATCTCTAACTTACGTTTTAAAAAGCGCCTTACAGACGTTCCCGATTCCCTCATCTTCAGTGAACCAGTGGAAGATGGTGGGATAAGACAAGTGATAGGGCTAAAATAGGCCCGTGGCAGGGTAGAAGAAAATGGGGGCAGTTTGTGTTAAGTCAAAATGAAAGGATTCTCCACTTTTCGTTACCGGATCCCCGTTGTTTACAACAACATTTCCCGAACCTTGCATCGTAAAGCCGCTGAATCCCGTATCCCGTTCAGAATTACAATCCCGCATCTCGCTCACCCCTTTTCTCTAAAATCCCGAATCCCGGTGTTCAAATAAGCCAAATCCTGGATCCCGAAAAATCTATTGCGGACCCTCATTGGCGACTTTCGACGTAGCGATAACAACCTGGGTGTCACAGACTGGAATTTGCAGGCGAAAACAAATTTGTTCGTTTTAATTTGTGGCGGTATTTTGTTATTTTAACTGAAATTAAACCAAATTAGCGGCTTTTTCGTATCCTGTAGGAATGTATTATGAGTCGAAGTGGGGTTGGAAGTGCTATTGTGGTAGTTATATCAAAACTAATAAAATGAACCATATATATATATTTTAAAATTTACTTATGGTTTTTAAGAAATTTAACGCAGAAGTATTCAGGTTTGTTTTGTGTTAAGTACATCTTTCAGCTTTCCGGCCAAACTTTTGAACATCTTAACTGACGATGCTTCTTTAAAAGTACCTACTGTTTCTTTTCTCTACCGTGAAGCAAATCAGTAGAAATTTTCTATATTTGCAAAGACAGTTTTAAAATTTTCACAGCCTTAGGCGACGGCATGACAGAAGAATTATTTGGTCAAAGATGAGACTAGTCAAATTAATTTTGTAGTGCGTATTAAATTTTCAAAAGAAGTGTGTTGATAGAAATTCTCAAGTTCTAGTAAAACAAGAGTGCTTTCCTATCCCTCAAGAATCATGCCGGTGAGTAACGTGGACATTTCAGCTGTTCAATCAATTTGTCATCAAACTACCCAGCTAATTTTTAATTTCGAAACTAACTGATTACTATGAATAATTCAATATTCTTTTCCGTGTTACGTAAAAATGGTATATTTCTTACAAATTACAGCTGCCTGATGACCTTACTTTCAAGAGACACTTCCGCAGCCTGTTTTCGAACTGCTTGAACGTCAGATGTTAAGCCAGATTGACAGAACGAATCTTTCCTCTTTGGAGTTTAACAGTAGAGAATTTTTAAAAGACATTCACTTTAAAACTTTTATAACCCTAAGGCCGTGATTTTTTCTAGAACATCAATAGTGTGCCGCAAAGCCGTTCGTACTTTATTTGAAATAAGGATAGTAATACCAATGTCTGTTTCTTCTTTTCAACAAAGCAAAAATCGCTTTTTTTCGAGTAACCTGAAGTCGTATCTCAAATTTGTCAGCAAACAAATTGTTTTATAAAAACCACCTATATGGGGGAATTGATTATATTCATAAGTAAATTTTGTAAGCCACAAAAAATCGAAGCTTTTAACAGCCTATAACCGTAATGAATTATATTGCTGTCAACGAGCTATTCAAACCATTTCACTTACAACATAATTGTGTTGCTGTTTAATATGTTTCATTTCTTGTTCTAGTCATGCAATAACCAGCCATCATATTCGCCAAAGCTAGTCCTCACCATCATTTTTAAGTTCAATCCGGCTTGCTTCAGTGAATTTCCAGAGTCTTTATTTTTTTGCAACGAAATGAAAATCTAAACCTTTACTTTATTTGCCGTTAGTTCTATTTGCGTCATATTTTACGTAAATCTTCAAAGCCAAGAGAATGTCGCGTACCTTGATATGTTAAAGAAACACGAAAAAGTCAAAGAGCGCCCGGCCACTGAATCAATTCATGATTATTCACTCTCCACCCCTCGATTTGTGGGCGGTATTGATTACTTAAAATTCTCAACCGAGAAGAATATCTGGTTCATATTATCGTAGCAGTGAAGCGAAAGTTTAATGTCTTTGAAGCTATCTTGACAGTGAAACTTTGTTTCAGAGTCAAGACTGAAGTTGCCTATCGGCTGGGTGCTGAATCAGAAAAAAAAAGTTATACCATTATTTATTTTCCAAGCCCCATTTTATGAGCGGTATAGAGGTCATTTCAAAATCTCAACTGAAATATCGGTTTTACCCATTTGTTGCAGTGTAAGACGAATTCGAAAGAATTTTATCTCTTCTTGAAACTTTCTTCATTATTACCAGAGTATCACCTTCTCTTTTGAAATATTACTTACAGCGAGCTCTGCGACAGAGTTCAACCGTGTTCGCTAGTGGTTTTGCCCGTCGTTTCTTAATGCTTAATGTTGCTCCATTGAGTTCTGTATTTCCAAGAAATCGAACATTTCACTTGCCCCTCTGCTTCGTTTGGTAAAACAAGAAAGACTACACCTGGAAATTAAATCCTGTTTGATTTATTTCTGTAGAAATATTCAGCCGAGTGCGATTCAGAAGTAAGCGCGTGTCGCGTCTGTGATCATACAAGGAAAAAACCGTAAGTGATGACCAGTTGAACATAGTGGTAGCTCAAAGGGCAGCAACATGCCATTCAGGAAAACAAAGCATGAAACGGCTCCAAAACTAAGAAAGAGCATTGGAATAATGGCATCATCTTTACTGATATGCGCAGCAAAAAATGTATAACACTTTAAGAAGCATCTTTCCGTCAAAACTCTTCCTGGGATGGGATAATTTTACTGCGAAAAGTTTTAGAGTGGAACAGGTTTCCTTTACAGTATTTTTACGGTGTAAGGTAACGATGAGCTTCAGGCTATGCTTACCTTGAAGTTCGCAGGTCTTTGCAGTGAAGTAGATGAAGTGGATGGCTTGAAGCAAACCCGCTCTGTGCCGACTAAGCCAAAACTTCGATCTTTTTCTAGCTCTGTGTTCGATTGGTTTGACTCAAATAATTTACTGTTGATTGGTTGTCTTTCAGGTAGCAATGACGATCTGAATGTCATAGAATGGAATTTTGCATGCGAAAACAACGACTTCAACGAGTAGTATTCTTTTCTCGAAAATTCATCCGTGCCATCTCACGTAAACTTAAATCCGTGCCATCTCTCGTAAACTTAAATCCTGTTTGATTTATTTCTGTAGAAATATTCAGCCGAGTGCGACTCAGAAGTAAGCGCGTGTCGCGTCTGTGATCATCAAAGTAAAGTACCGTAAGTGATGAGCACTTGAACATAGTGGTAGCTCAAAGGGCAGCAACATGCCTGAGGAAAACAAAGCATGAAATGGCTCCAAAACTAAAACAGAGCATTGAAATAATGGCATCATCTTTACCGGATATGCGCAGCAAAAAATGTATAACACTTTAAGAAGCATCTTTCCGTCAAAACTCTCCCTGGGATGAGATAATTTTACAGCAAAAAGTTTTAGAGTGGAACAGGTTTCCTTTACAGTATTTCTACGGTGCAAGGTAACAATGAGATTCAGGCTATGCTTACCTTGAAGTTATCAGGTCTTTTTAAAAGTGAGTGGATGGCTTGAAGCAAACCCGCTCTGTACCGACTAAGCCAAAACTTCGGTCTTTTTCTAGCTCAGTGTTCGGTTGGTTTGACTCAAATGATTTACTGTTGATTGGTTGTCGTTCAGGTAGCAATGACGATCTAAATGTCATAGATTGGAATTTTGCATGCAAAAACAACGACTTCAACGAGTAATATTCTTTTCTCGAAAATTCATCCGTGCCATGTCTCGTAAACTTATGGGCGGAATTGAGTGTTTAGAAATTATAGCCTCCGATGCTACGATCATTTTCACCAGGATGAGAAATGCTCCATTCTTCTCTCCAGTAGGAAAAGAAACGTGATGCGAGTAACTAATTTATACATTAAATTAAAGTCTAAGTGATCAATTCATTCACATTTAACAAGTTATGATCACACTTCTTTCTTTCACGGTTTTCCCCTGTGTGCGAAAAGCCGGGTTTTCTCGACGTATGTATACGCCACTCAGTTTTAAAGTTCACCTGCTTTAGACAAAATCTTCAGTGTATAATTTTGTAACCAAACAGAATGTAGGGAATGTAGGGAAGTACAGTTTTTAGCTTTCGGGCCAAACTTTTCGACATCTTAATTCTTAAGGACCTATTTTCTTTTCTTTACCGTTAAGCAAATCAGTAGAAAATTCTTTATTTGCAAAGACAGTTTTAAAATTTCCACAGCCTTAGGCGATCGCATGACAGAAGAATTATTTGCACAAAGATGAGACTAGTCAAATTTGTAGCGCGTAGTGTATTTTTTAAAGAAGTGCGTTGATAGAAATTCTCAAGTTCTAGTAACCAAACGAGTGCTTTTCTATTCCTGAAGACTGTGAGTAACGTGGACATTTTAGCTGTTCAATCAATTTGTTATCAAACTACCCAGCTAATTTTTTATTTCGAAACTAACTGGTTACTATGAATAATTCAATATTGCTTTCCGTGTTACGTAAAAATGATATATTTCTTATTTTACAGCTGATGAACTTACTTTCAAGAGGCACTAGTTTTCGCAACCTTTTTGTACTACTTGAACGCCAGATGTTAACGAATCTTTCCTCTTTGGAGTTAAACAGACGACAATTTTTAAAATGCATTTTTAAAAATTTTATAACCCTAAGGCCGTGATCTTTTCTAGTAGAGGAATAGTGTGCCGCAAAGCCGTTCGTACTTTATTTTAAGTAAGGATAATAATACCAATGTCTGTTTCTTCTTTTCAACAACGTAAAAAACGCGTTTTTTCGAGTAACCTGAAATCGTGTTTCAAATTTGTCAGCGAACAAATTGTTTTATAAAAACCACATATGTCATAATTTAAGTTGTAACATTAAGTTCAATGCATAGTTGTCTCCAAATTGACGATACATTTTGATGGTGACTTTTTTTAATTTTCACCATTTTCCTTGGAGATTTTTTGTAAGGCATAAAAGAATCGACGCTTTAAACAGCCTATAGCCGAGATGAATTGCTGTCAACGAACTATTCAAACCATTTTACTTACAGCATAATTGTGTTGCTGTTTATGTTTTACCTCTTGTTCGATCTTGTTCTACATGAAAACATCATGCAGGGCTTTCTTTCAGGGTTCAGCAATTGTTCGCCAAAGGTTTTCTCACCATTTTTAAGGTTCAATCTTGCTTCTGGGAATTTCCAGTCTTTATTGTTTTTTGCTACTAAATGAAAATCTAAATCTTTATCTCATTTGCCGTTAGTTCTATTTGTGTCATGTTTTATATGCGTCTTCAAAGCCAAAAGAATGTCGCGTGCTGTGATATGTCAAAGAAATAAGATAAAGTTGAAGAGAGCTAAACGTTTTAAAGTTTAAAGATGCTTTTCGTGCTGAATCGATTCATGATTATTCACTTTACACCCCTCGATTCATGGGCGGTATTGATTATTTAAAATTCTCAACCGAGAAGAATATCTGGCTCATATTATTGTAACAACGTAACTGAAACGAAAGTTTAATGTCTTTGCAGATGTCTTAACGGTAAAAATTTGTTTCAGAGTCAAGACTGAAGTTTTTTTTTTTTTTTTTTTTGTAATTCAATCATTTTTATTGTTCTTCCACACTAAAACACAACAGTTACAATAGTTACAAATTACAAACAACTACACTTACATAATTACAACTCAGGATAATAACTACAAAAAGACAGTACCATATTGTCACTACAGTAGATACCGACTCGAAATTACACTCATCCACGAAAAGCTGAAAAACGAAAAAGGGAACTTATAAGAGACAGAGGGGTAACATAGTCTATAAGCTAACATGTGGCAGAAGCTTCTCCCATTTCTGAAAATGTCTTGTTAGTTTATTCTGCTTTGTTGCTATCGTTTTCTCCACTTGGTATACATCTCTAATCTTGGCCTTATAAACTCGTAAGGAGGGATTCACAATATTCAACTTACACTTGTAAATATAAAATTTTGCTGTCAGTATCAGATGATTCAAAAGAATAAAATCATCTTCCGCATTGAAAACTCCAAAGAAAATATCCATTATTGTAAAGGGTTGAAACTTAACCCTACATTCACCAAGCCAAGAGCAGAGAGCTTCCCAGAAAGTCTTTGTCACATCGCAGAAGAAAAATAAATGTTCGAAGGATTCAACCTCTCGTTTACAAAAGGCACATAAAGGCGAGTCCGTCATTTTTAACCTAAACATCTTTTCATTTGTAAATACTATATTGTTCAATACTTTATATTGGAATTCCCTAATTTTAGTTTCACTCGTGACTGTAAAAGGCAAGGAGTATATTTTCTTCCAGTCAAAAGGAAACTGTGGAAATTTCTCCTTAAACTTTTTTTGAGCAGTTGGGGGAACCTGTTTTTTACTTTTAAAAGCCCTGTAAAGCAATTTGGACGAAACATTTGTCAGAGCTACCTCAGAATTTTCTATCTTTAAATGAATTGAGCCACCAATATTTGAAGGGAGGTGTATTGTGCTTTGTCTAATGATCTGTCTCCATTCACAAGGGATTGCGTCGACTATGCTCATTAATTTAAAATGCTCTATTGGAGACAGATTTGCATTTAACACCTTAACACCCTTTAGGAAGATTCCAGTGTCGGAAAGAAGATCGCCAATCGTAACAATTCCTTTAGAAAACAAACGTGTTTCGAGAAGCGAGAGCCCTTGAACAGTAATATTTTTATTGTTCCAAATGACCTGATGAACAACGTCCTCGTACGATAGTACCAAAGATTGATTTAACACGGACCAAGCGTCAAGGCACTCTTTATAAAAAAACTGGAAGGTAGACAGGTAACTTTCGGGTATCAAAATTGCTCTTAAGAATCAACTCCCCGCCTATTTTCGAGAAAAAGTGGTTCAATGTTATCTTCCAAGCACTGGTATTATCCTTATCCGCAAATCTCTTTAATACCATCACCCTCTGTGCGAGGATCATCGATTGAATGTCTAACATCTTAAGTCCACCATCCTCGATATCGTTAATAAGAGCGGCACGTTTGATTTTATCGTTTCCTTTCCAAATAAAACGGTAAATTAGACTGTTTATCTCTTTGATCAAATCTCCTGTAACTGTAATCAATGCCGCTTTACTTAAAACTTTAGGAATAATAAAGGATTTAACAATCTGTACTTTTCCTAGTAATGTAAGCCCTCTCCACTTCCACATATTCAATATATCTTTGATAGACTTGAGAATTGAGTCGAAGTTTGCTTTCATCCTTGATGATGTATTATAGTCGAAGACAATTCCCAAAATTTTTATCGATGTTCGTATTTTGTGAGGAAAGTTAATTTGATCAAGACGATGTCTACCTCTAATTTCATTATCTTCTCGAATTCGGCAAGCGATTACTTCGAGGGCTAAGATGAATAATAAAGGTGACAAGGGATCACCCTGCCTAACCCCACATCGGACTTGAAACACAACTGGACACATTAGAATAGAAAGTCTTGATCCACTGTAAAAAGTATGTTCCAAAATTGAATTTTTCCAAGACTTTGAGGAGGAAAGAATGAAGTTGCCTATCGGCTTGGTACTGAATCAGAAATTTAAACCGTTATTCATTTCCCAAGCCCTATTTTATGAGCGGTAAAGATTATTTCAAATTCTCAACCGAAATATCGGTTTCAGCTAATTTGTTGCAGTGTAAGACGAAAGAATTTCATCTCTCTTTGAAACTCTCTTCATTATTACGAGGGTATCACGTTCTCTGTCGATACTGATCTGTGATTATTTACGGCGAACTCCGCGACAGAGTTTAACTGTTCGGCAATGGTTTTCCCGTCATTTCTTAATGCAGTAATGTTGCTCCTTTGAGTTTCCCGTCTGTATTTGCAAGGAATCGAAAATCTACCCCTGTGCTTCGTTTGGCAAAACAAGGAAGACTACACTTGGAAATTATATCCTGTTAGTTTGATTTATTTGTGTAGAAATATTCAATATTCAGCCGCGCGCGATTTAGAAGTATGCCCATGTCGCGTCTGTGATCATGCAAGTAAAAAACCGTAAGTGATGAGTAGTTAAATATAGTGTTAGCTCAAAGGACAGCAACTTTCCATTCAGGAAAACGAAAACATGAAACGGCTCCAAAACTAAAACAGAGCATTGGATTAACATTGGACTACCGCCTATCTTTACTGATATGCGCAGCAAAAAATGTATAACACTTTGAGAAGCATCTTTCCGTCAAACACCTCCCTAGGATGGGATAATTTTACTGCCTTTCGTTCTATTTCTCCATCAGACGTCGATTCGCTTCAAAAGCTGGAAAGATGCATCCTTTCAACTAAGATCCATTTAGCCAAGCATTTCACTCCAACGTACGGTGTAAAAACTGTAGACAACAACTTCCTTGGAAGCTATCTTCGAAGTGAGAGCGACAATAACATACGCCGTTGGACGTTACCGGTCAGCGGTGTTTACTTGAACAACTTTCCCTGTATAATTTGCTTAACACCGGGTCCTTCATATGTTGTTATGACATTCAAAGCATTTCACCATTTCAGAAAGCCAGCAATTTCCTTTTATTAGATTCTGTTTTTCCACTCGCTCTCTAGTCCTGGTCCAATCACAGTAGGATTAACAGTCTCTGATAGAACAAATGTACAGTGCGTTTTCCGCGCTCACACCATTTTCGCCGCAAAAATAAAGCGGCCTTCACACGTCAAACTAATTTTAGTTTAACGTGCGGAGGCCGCTTAAAACTGCTAACACAACTCGACAATTAACAATACGTCAATAAACTGAATAAGGAATGGCTATTCTTATTTTCCATTCTATTCAGCTCAATCAATGTCAACGTTATTTTGAGAAATAGAGCTGTGTGAATAATTAATTCTTCTGCCCCCTTTTTGAAAGATAATAACTAAGAGAACCCATACACATCAACAAAGAAGCCAAGTTAATTAATAGCATCAGGCTGTGAAGGACATCCTGTGTAGGTCATTTTGGTTCAGTGACTACCTTAACTGAAAAGTGTTCACAAAGCAAAGCCGTCTTCTAGAAGGTATTTCTTTACTATTTTTGGCACAGACGAGAGCGACATTTTTAAATCTCTCTAAGGTAGATTGAAAGTATTGTTTATTGTTTTTCATTTCTTAAACTTCTAATGAGTTAAGATTCCTGCATCGAAATTCATAAGCGACAGAGCCAGTTAACTTGGACAGAGACGTTGTGAATCGAGTCCATCTATTGCTAGCTCATTATTTTCGTTCATTGTCTCGCGCCTACTCAGTATTTGTTTGAAATTCTTGAACTATTTCTCATCCCCTAGCTGTGAAAGCTATATAATTATACTCGGTATTACTTTTTTTGATTCCACACGTTGGAGGTTGTTCCAAGGATCCTGTTCAGACGAAATATGCCCACTTAGAAGTGTCGTGTTTTTTTCTAAAAGTATTATCTTGTTTGCTTCTTCAATGGAATTTTGGTGATATCTTTAAACTTAACTCGAGTGTGATTCAATTCACGTAGGATCCAAGCGGGCATTGGCCAAGGGTGTGGATCTAGTATTTCTTCCTTATCCGCCACTACAGCAAACTTTACAATCTCGTACCCTTCACAGCGGTCAAACGCAAAAAAAACGTCACTTCCGGTTTTTCAGAGCCTTGAACTTTAAATCAGTTCAGACTTTTACGAGCGCGAAGTTCGTACGAAAATGATCTCGATAAAATTTGTGGATGCCAGTTACTTCATTCTGAGCACGTGCTCAGAAAAGGCGTTAAGTTTTGCGGTGTCGTGCGGTTGACTGCTGTGAACTTGTACCCAGAGTCATCGGGCTTCTTGGTCAGCGGGCTTTCGGCAGGAGAGACTCTGGAGTTGTGAAAAAAAAGTTTTTTTGATTGGCTAGCGCCGTTCACCGTTACAAAACTAAGAATCCGTAACCACAGGATTTCTGCAAAATTCCCGTACCCTCCTGGGGACTGCCCGCTGGCAAAGAAGCCTGAGGACTCTGGTTACGAGATTACAAACTTTATTTTTAAAATCAATAAATCCAGGAGCTGATCTTTTTGACTGAAATTTCGATTTTCATTTGGGGACAAACCAAGCCAAACGATCTACGTGACGGGGATCGTTTGGATTGGAGTCTAAATCTGGTTTATCTTTACCTTGCCCTACATTGCAGGCGTTTAGTTAAGTCTACAAAGAAAGATGGTAAAAAAATTACAAGCATTGTTGCCAGCGAGTGTAATTTTAAAGCAAAGAGAAGCACTTTTCATTCCGATTTTCCGAGGTCAAATCGTTTCGTTCTCAGAACAAAGTGCATCGAACCAAGAAGAGAAACAACAGACATGGAGCACAGCAATTTTAGGCACTTCAGAGAGAAAGTCATTTTCAAGTAATGCTTCAAGCGTTTCATTGTCTATTTTAATGTTTTGGAAGCTCCAGGAATCGAAATTGTTTTAGCTGCCAAAGCAATACAAACAATCTGGTTTAAATAAATCTTATAATTAAAATGCACGGATTGACAAAAAAGAAACGCAACAATACTTTAATGTTACACAGGACAGTGCTGAAAAGTTAAAAGCATTATTAAGTTTTTCATTCAGATTTCCCAAGGTCAAATCGTTTCGACCTTGCAACAATGTGCATCAAACAAAGAATAGAAACAACAGATATGGAGCACAGCAAAGTTTTCGATGCTTCGTACAATAACTTTGGCGAGAAAACACTCCAAACGAACAGGTGATACCGCTGTCCAAATACCAATGTACAGTAGACGCAGAGGATTAGAGCTCGACAGAGGGTGATGACGTAACAAGCTTGGTACAGAGAATTCCGCAACCTGTAGAGAGCAATGCATTGAAAGTACAGTCAAACTAGGATCGACGAATTTCGACGTTTGCGCAACTCTTGCGCGACGTTTGACTCAACATCTCGTTAGAACCGCTTAGCAAAGGAAAGACAAACAAACAAACAAATTAACAAACACATCCTCTAAGCAAGCAGCCAGACAATGATTCATTAGTGACAGCTTTGAGCTGCAATAACGTATTGAGTTGAACACTACAGAAGAATGCACTGTGACTATCCTTAGAAATCAATTGGTCGCCGTATTTCACATTCTCTTACCCTAGGTGCAAGAAGGGAGTATTACCGTGCGACTACACAAACCATAGCCACCCAGACAAAATTCTAAGACAAATTTTTAACATGACCAATCAGAAGTCGAGTTCAGAACAATGAAATGGCTACAAATTCTCCCTGGTCAGTTCATGTTTTGAAGTCCTTGATGTGCTAAGAACCTTCGATACCCATGAAAATTTGCCTCAAAAATTTGGGTGGCCTCGATTTGTAATGCTTGTTGCTTCATGGTACAGAAGCAACAGCCTTGATAAGTCTTCTAGCTCGTTCAATCTAGGGGATCGGACATAAGACTCAACCCTTTACCTTTTACTTTTATCTTACCTTCTTAAATCGCTAGCATTTCGGACGATAGACAACACTGCAGCTATCAGCCACAGACAGGGCCCGCAGTAAGTGGCTACATACGTGAGGGGGACCATAATAGCAGGCACAAAATCCTTCAGTCCAACATAGCCCGAAGAAATATCTACCGAGGCCAAACTGTTGGAGTTCCCCAGGTAAAAGTACATGGCATGTCCCATCCACAAGGAGCTGAGAATAACGACCCACGGCTTCTCCTGGCTTTGAAGAAAACAAAACAAAAGGATTGATAGTTATGGTGATGTTTATACAGTGGTTGTCGAATATAAGTCACGTTTGCTTTGGGTTTAGTTTACTATGCTTAGTGATCGCTTTGAAAAAACTCGCCTCACTTTCTCAATCAATCGTACCTTGTTCGCAAGCGTTTTCCCTCGCTTGACGTCATTTTCATGTATTTGCTTCGAGTTCTGATTGGTTTATTGGGTTGTTTATGTATATAGAGGATATTACACGGCGGCGCGAAGACGTGAATTTTATTTTCGAGTGGTAAAAACGACATTTTATGAACAAGCGCAGCGAGTGAGTAAAATATTGTTTTTTTACCACGAGAAAATAAAATTCATATCTTCAAGCCACCGTATTATATAGACAAGAGAGTTTTTGCACACACACAAAAAAAAAAGTGTAATAGCGGGAAATGACGTCATCGATATCCTCACTAGTGAGGATATGGAAAATACGCCACTCGAGTCCCGGGTGTAGTTTCGTATGAGCTTTACGAGTGGTCTATTTTCCACTAAAACACTCTTGTCTATATAATAAATTAAAATACGTCAGTGTAATTACTTTAGATTTTTTATGGCACCCAAACCATTCTAAAGCAAATCCAGAACCAATTGTGATTTACTCGAATGCGTCTTCTCATGCACATGCAGTTGCTTCGAGTTCTGGTTGTTTTTGTTTTGTTTGTTTTTTTTTTTGTATTGTTTTCTTCTGTTGTGATTGTTGAGAGTAATTACTTTGGTTTTGGTCCACGACACTTAATTGAAAACCGCTCAGTTGAGTCGGTCCAGCATGGGTCCAGCGAGGTGTTTGGGATCAATGCGGGATACGAGATGAGAATACCATAGCGGGAAGCGGAGATGTTCTTTTGTTGAAGGCGGAACCAGAGACTTTGCCTATAAACTTCGAGAAGTCCCTATATTCTATCAGGGAAAGTCGAGCAAGAACTGAAAACTGAAAAACGCGCTAAAATTGCTGAAATTCCACGCGCGGGAGGGGAGAAGAAAAGTTCCCGCGCAATTTCTTAGGCGTACTGGCGTGTTTACCTTTTTGCTTGAATTCTCCTGACAAATGATCAGTCCCTCTTTTCTATCGTGAGAACTGGGAATAATCAAAATAGTCTATTGTGCTTACCTTGTCCACAGTAATTTTCTCAAAATGTGTTCTTGAACAACAAAGACGGCTAGAACTGCAGCATTATGAGGTCGTTGAAGAAGAACTTCCAGAAGCAACAAACCAGACATAAGTCCCTCAAGTGATTCACAAACTTTCCCAATATATTCCTGGTAAAGCGTTCTCTCCTCACTGCTTTTACTTGCCTTGAACAAACCAATCACGTTCCATACCACTGTGGTTGCCACGCAACAGTAAGTATAGCGCGCCTCGCTGATCCCTTTTGTGATTGGTTCATTTGGTAGCCATGGTAACTGAAGGCTGCCCGTGACAGTGCGATAAAGGTAGGCATGCGTAGCACCGATGAGAAACGCAATGGAAGTTAGAATATCCTGACGACTGCAGCGAAAACAAATGATAAAGAAAAGTGATAAGAAATACGATAAGGATAACATTGCCTTGTTTTCTGGTTTAACGAGCCAGTCTCCTATGTCAGACCTGTCTGCCCACTTTATCCCGGTTTGGTTCCATGCTCTGGATAATCTTCCAAAGCCAAGAAGCAATACAACAACAAAGCAATACCACAAGACTCCATTTTTAGTTGCCATTTCTTCCGCTGCTTCCCTCGACAAATGCTCTTTTTCACGTGTAATGGTTTTCGTGTTTTCTTCTTTCTGTGAAGCAAGACCATCTATTAAGTTTACATCAGTAAAAACGTCACAATCGTTACAAAATTCTGCGTTCCTGAATTCTTTACCACGACCACGTGGTCGCTCGTTCCCAGTGTATCTGCGAGAGGTTTGGTTCTCCACGTTTTCTGAATGAACGGCATTTGCTTTGGGTAAATCTGAATCGCTTTGTTTCTTCCTTGTGTAAAATAATGCGCTTTTTTCGAAGAAAATAATTACGAAAAAAGTCGATGTGAAAAAGTACCATGTCTGATGCTCCTCCTCGACAAAACTGCTGGATAAAAGGCTGAAAGTATGAAGCACAACACCTGTTACGAGAAAGCTGTGTGTTCTGTTTTGAAAAAGCGAAGAAAAGACTAACGTAAGAGACAGCTGGGAAGATTTGTGGCTTGAAAAGTTGCGAGAGATGAAGAACATAATGGATGCTACAGAAACACCTGATTGTACTGCAAATACTGAGATGTAAAGAAAGGTTTCAACACTGTTCGCTGAACACAGAAGGTCACTTCCACCTGAAAAAGAAAAAAAAAGACAGAAAAGGGAAAGTCAACATTTTCATTCTGTATTTGATTCTCAGCAAGTCTGACTTGATTTTTGGTGCTTATGCCTTTGCAGTCTCGTCCCCAGACCTAGGCAGCTGTTTTTAAAATACCGTCTCGTGTACTACCGCTGACTGAACAGATCGTAAGCTCTGGGAACGAGAATGAAGTCTTTGTGATCGGCGCAAAGTGAAAAACACAAAGAAAAAATCCCGAACGTTTCGAGACAAAAGTAATGACCAGTCGTCGCGTTGGAAGTGCGAGAGAGGACACTAAAATGTTCCCATTTCCACTGTGCGCTGGCGAGAAGACATATTTCAAAACTTTAAATCTTCCAGTTGAGAGCAAAGGAATAAATGCAAAACAGTTTACTTGCGATCAGACGTGAAGGGGACAGGCTCACACGCGAGGTCTGTGAGTCTCGTGAGACGACTACTCCCAAGTCACACCTTGTATTTACAGTCGCTCCAAACCTTTTAAGGTGATTCCATCGAAAAAGAAGTTGTAATGAGAATTTGTTGAAACTTTGCACAGTTACTAATTACACCTGGTACATTAAAAAAATAAAATAAAAAGAGGGGGTCACCGTGTCTGATTTCACGCTACGGGGCTGTAGTACATAGGTACTTTGCTATCTTTAGACAGCAATATTAGAAAAACCTATCCTTGTACTAGAGACACCCATTACCTCAACAAAGTTATAACTAGCAATGAAATATGAGCATTATTCTTATGATAGAAGTACAATGTTACAGTAAAACGTCTTAAAATTGCCGTAACAATGAAACTAATTTGAAATAATAGGCAAATTCTGCGTCCGCACAGTTCCAGTGAAACGCCTAAAATCTGGCTGTAATAGTGAATCAACCGGAATATTTCAAAATTGAATAATGAAAAGTTCTTCAAATTTGAATATATCATGTAAAATCGTATTTTCCTTAAATAAATGGAATAAAAAAGTGGGTTCACCGAGTTCGTTTAGGAGAAAACGACTATATACTTCTCTGAACAGCTCAGCTTCCATAGAAAACCTATCAAGTTCCGAACGCGCGCGCGCTCGTGCGCGCGCTAATCACGCAAAAAATGATGCGCGGAAAGGATGCGCAATGCAATTGAATGGAATCACCTTAATCTACTGCCACGCGCATTGGTTAGCGTTGGTTAGACCAGCTAATCTAGGTAAAATGAAGATTGGTTTGTAGTCTAAAAAAACGACATGATCAGAGAATTCTAGAAGGTGGGATTCTGTCTGAAAAGAGACTTGCAAGGGGGTTAGTTTCGAAAGAAACTGTGATGCTGCGTCGGTGGGGGCGTGAAACACAAAATTTTGGATTTATCAACTGAGTTGATAAGGTAAATTGGCCACCGTAAAGAGATTGAAAGCTGACGTTTCGAGCGTTAGCCCTTCGTCAGAGCGAATCCAATTTTCTCTGACGAAGGGCTAACGAAGGGCTAACGCTCTAAACGTCAGCTTTCAATCTCTTTACGGTGACCAATTTACCTTATCAACTCAGTTGATAAATCAAAAATTTTTAAGAGACTTGTACAGTTATTTCACTCTTGCTTACCAATCACTGTGCTGGAACAAGCTAATAAATGAAGAAATGCGACCAGAAGAACAGCACCACTCACAATAAAAACACTTGTCATCGACAAGTTCAGCCAATCTTCAGTCCTGCTTTGAAATGAAAGTCGAACCAGCCCGCAGGCAACCCAGTACATTGTTTTTACGAGAATAACTATACCACAAATCATTGCGTGCAGATCGTAGCTTGAAAGCGAGGCAGTCATGTGACTACTCATCTTCTCAAGTGCCAGGATGTACTGCTTAGCAACCTTTCCTGCCATGGTCTCCAGGTTTTTGGCATTGTGATTGACTTCTGCTGATTTTAACCAATCAGAGTGCAGTTTGTGGGCGTGTTGAGGTTCCCACATGTTGTCAACTGAGTGGCCATTTGCAGTGAGTGTTTTAGATAGCTGGTGAGTATTCAGATGCAGAGCTCTTAGCATTTCTCTGGGTGAATGAAAGCTAAAGAGGCTTGTAACGGCAACTCCTATGCTGTTAAGACAATAGAAGAAAGATCAGATGGGATGAAAAAGAAAACGTGAAAACTGGGAAAGGAAAAAAGCAACCTTTCAACCACTCTTAGAACTTTTAGATGAAATCTTAAGGTATCAGTATAACCCATTTTACTGTCCGCGCGCGGTCCGCTTTAGCGCTCGTTATTTTAACAAAAACCCCTATAAACCATACATTTTTTGAAAGCTTAATAATTACAGATTATAACAAATTCTATTTTAAACGGTTAAAATTCACCGCGTTTCAAAAATGTGAATATGTCTACAAAACTGCATGTCTGCATAAATCAAGTTATACGCCCGCTAAAATTAGCCGGGAGAAAACGATTAACATGGCATTCGTTTCTTCACACATTGAGCTCCAAATCCGTGTCTCAGATTTTTGACACGTGCGTTTGTTATTTTTTTACTACAAGATAAAGTTAGAAAAGAGAAAAAAATAGAACTGCCTGCGGAAAAAAGTCATAACTTTTCAATTAGAGGGATAAAAAGAATTCGCCGACACGGTATTGTGGGAAAATTATCTGACAACAGTCTCTCCAAATTTCAGCCAATTTGGTCCAGGGCCTGCTGACTTGGAATTCAAAATGCACGTTCAACTCGCCTATTTTTTACTTTCGAAAAACAGGGAAAATATAATTTCGGCTGCGTCCAAGAGTAATGAGATTATACTCGGGATTATAACACCTCAGGAGACACCGCAGAGGAATCAATTTTCTCTAACAATGGGACTATGACAGTTAACATGGAACAGGCACAAACTGCCGCGAAGGCGGCAAATAATTCTCCTGAATACACCGCTTTCTGCAAGTGTGAAGCCATAACTCTCAGGTTAGTAAACGCAAAATTATCGTTTGATTTACCATAACGGCGTTCAAATTTCGACGTAGGAGTTAACGTACAATCGTGACTAATCTTCGAAATTCTGACCAGGTCAATTAACGATGCCCAAGGCTCGCAGAAAGTCGCCGAGAACGTCCAAGCGAACAAAAACAAACGCGGCAGATGAGCGAGCGGGCGCCGTCATCGAAAGTTTGACCTCCGATGTCGATGCAAAGGAAAAGATGCTAGAAGAAATGACATTAGCTGGGTAAGGAAGAAAAGATTTTTCACCGGTGATTCTTTTATTCTACGAAAGACTAGTCAATATAAACAATCATGGTCCGCCGGATTGCAAACCGTGCCACGTGCTGGCGGCTACTTTTATTCAGTCCCTAATAATGATTTACTTTCTTTTAGTTACGATGGGAGTCATATTTTGCTTCTTCACTGAAAATCAGCGTGGAAGACAAGATAAAACGCGGAAAATCTCCACGAATTCATTTAGCTGTATTTTTGCGCGGCTCGCGCTCATCTGGTCGACCGTCTGCTCGCTCACTTCTCTATTGTTTACAAGGTCTTCCACTTCTTTGAGCCATTGGCCGCTTTTATGCTAGAGACGTTGATATCGTCTAAGACGTTATTATCGTCTCGAGACGACATTAACATCTAGTATAAAAACGGGATATAAGTCAGACGACTTTAACGTCTGACGATATTAACGTCTTCTGTTAATTGCGACCGAACGTCGCACTTAACAGACGCCTTTAACGTCTGAGACGTTAAAGTCGTCTAGTATAAAAACGAGACGACCTTAACTGAGACGAATTTAGCCCTAAAGCGCTTTATCGTTCCAATTTAGTTAGCGGTTTCTCCACCACGAAGAATCCCTCTGTTCATCTCCACTTCTTTCCTTCCTTTCTCACTTGTTGGCCACGACGCACAAGCCAAGCGCTTCTTCCAAAAACCGCTTCCTTGACTGATTTAGCCTTTTTATGAACCATTTGCGTTTCCATGTCTTTTACTTTTCGAAAACGTCGAGAAAAAAGCCTTCAGACACTTTATTTGATTTGCCGCCGAGTTTAGATGCGTCTTTTGTCTTCCGAGAATAGAACCCAGTCCTTTTCTTAGAAAATCTTGGTTTTTTTCTACTTGTTCGTCAACTTTAATACGTCCCGTTTTTATACCAGACGGCATTAACGTCTGAGACGTTAAATACGTCTAGACGACTTTAACGTCTCTAGCATAAAAACGGCCATTCCTGCTGGTTGTAATACGACCCTCTGTCGCTTGCAGCTGAAATGGCTGCACATTCTTGGTTGAAACTTTTCTTAGTTTTCTTTCGCCTCCGTTTTGACGAAGAAAACGGGCAAGATCTCTTTCTTTTGCGTGTCAACTTCGCATGTGTGCTAATTTTCCATATGACAGAACCTGTCAACGCTCAATTAAGTAATTAACATGCAAAAAATCTTTTACGCGCAATTACTATCGGCAGATATAACATTTTCTTATGCAGTTTTTTTTAAATGAAAGATCGTATGGAAATTTATCTAACTATTTAAAAAAGTCAAATTATGAAAAATAGCAATTTTTCCGCTTTCTGATACCTTAACACTATGACCACACAAATGAAAGCTATTGAGCAGTACCTTATTCTAGTGATGGTTACCAGTATTTTATTCTGTACAAGGTGACATAAAAAGTTTAGGGTTTGTGGATGAAATCCTAAAGTGCTAATGTTGTGTTAACATGAAGTGTTACTTTCTTGAGGTACATACTCTTTCATTCATTCTCATCCCCAGAGGCCGCAATCCTTGTGGTCAGTGGCACAGATCGAGACCTCTGGCAGGGACTGAAGCCGGAAATCCGCGAATCACGGACTTCCGGCTTTTGAGCGCAGCCTCAGAAATTTGAAACAATAACAGTTACTGTCGGTTACAAAAATGGGCAGCTATTGTGCTCGCGCGTTACCCTGGCCAGAGGTCTGGGGACGAGAATGTCTTTCATTAAGCTGTACAAGGTGGCAATAAAAAGCTGCCTATTGAGCTGTGCTTTCCCGCAATGCTGTTCATTTGTCACTTTCTATATACAGTACCTGCCAACTTTTCCTGAGTCAGATGCATGAGATTTTTGTATCCATACTACCCAAATTTCTGAAAAATTTCTGACGACTTCCGAACATTACTGAAGATGTCCCGACGACTTCCAAACATTACCGAAGATGTTCCGACGACTTCCGAACATTAACGAAGATTCCTGAAGATGTTCCGATAATTTCCGAAGGTTGCCAAATGTCGTGGTGCAAAGCTCGAAATTGTTTGCTTGTTATTTAGGACTCAAACGCGACATTTAGCGCCATTCACGGGACTATTTTAGGTGGAAATTGAATTCAATTTTTCACGTTAATGGTTAATGAACAAGTAGTCCGGAATTGTGAGTCAGGTGTTAGAAATTGTCTTGTATGCGTGTGATCGATGTTTTCAATCTGCAGGCATGTGACTCACTCATAATGCGTGTGAGTTGGCAGGTATATTTCTATGACTACTAATTTTAAAAGTTTGTCAATCAAATTTATACTTGAGCATTTGTTGACGATAAGCTGTACCTGTTTTGAGGTATGGGAAGCCCCAAAAGAAGACTTAAGGTTGGCACCATGTCAATTTGTTGAACCTGTTTTCTGGAGAAACGTTCACCTCTGCCATGTTCAAATAAAGGGCTCATAAACACTAGGGGTGTGCTTGTCTCTGCAGATGAAGCACCACCGTGACTCCCTGCATCACTCATTCCATGGTCACCACAAAGCACCAGCAAAGAAGGGGCCTCTTTTTGTTGATCCCATTTGAGCATTGCACTGTAAATGTCTTTTATGATGTGGTCCATCTCCAAGAGTTTAGGTCCTACCAAGGGACTTGACGGCCCCGCAATGTGGCCTATATGGTCAAGGCCGAGGTAGTGAAGAGCCATTATGTCCCAATCGTTGCTACTTAACTCCTTGTCGATGTGCCTGGTGACATTGTCATCAACCTACATGTAAAAGGTAATTTCAACAGGAAATGTAGAGTGCTTCTTTTTTAAGTTGACATCACAGAGGACTGATTGGCTGCATGAATGGGCCTCAAGCCTTGTGAGACATCATAGCAATGAACCCTTCCTCTCAACTTAAAAGGCTACGAGTTGAACAACAATTGTTTATTTATTCATACATTTTATGCTTTTTTATTTATGTTTAATATTATTTTTAGCTGTTAATGCCAGTGCCAGTTTATGCTGTTTGGGAATAATACCCTGTGATGTACCTAATACTTTTTTTAAAACTAATTAACACCTTGAAAAGCCAAAAGATGTGTTTGCACTTAAAGGAAACCTAAAAATAATGGGCCAGTTTTGCAATAGTATTACTACTTAGTACGTACGTGTACCAGTATGTTAAGTCTAAGTATCTCATCGATGCTAACCATGCCATGGATCAGCATCCCATCGGGGGGTGGGGGGGGGCGGTGGGGGGATGGGGTATAGTGATGTTTATTAACCCTTTAAGTCCCAACAGTGATCAGCACCAAATTTCTCCTCATCATAGCGGAGCCAGCGCACTAGTGCGTCAGCGGAGCTCCATTGCTAAGGAAATTTGGTAACCTATCAAGCCAAGAAATTTTGGTAGTGACGTAATAGACATGTGACCGTCCGTACGTACGTACGTCCGTCCGTCCGTCCGCACCACAGGGTTACCACAGGGTTACACTGGATATAACCCTGTGTTGAATCCCGTGTGTTTTTGGCACGAAATCGCATGTTGACCCGCGTTGTAGCAAAACAAGCAAAGACAACAAAAGTCAAAAACAAATTTGTTAATGGAAAAAAAAGTTCAAAAGAATTCTCAGTTGTCTTTTCGGTGAGAGGGGAAAAGTTTAATTTAGGCGAAAAAAATTAGGCGATAAAGTTCAGGCGAAAAGTTCAAATTTGCCTTGTCGGTTCTGTTCGAACTTGGTCGGCACACTGCTTGAGTTCGCAGCTTTTCGCAAGCGGTTTCGCCAAGCGGTTTTTATGGCATTCCGAACACATTTTGCCAGGAAAAACACCAGTATTTTCATGCTGATAGGCAGCTTGTCACGAAGAAAGAAATAAATATTAAAATTAACCTAAATAATTAGAACAAACGCTGATGGCCAAGTGGACTAATATCCGGCTTCATACGCTGATGACCCGGGGTCGACTCTCAGCAAGGGTAGGATTTTTCCTTTTGTTTTTCTTTTCTTTTTTTTTTTAAATTTAATGACTTGAATGAGAGTATTTTCACAAATTAATAACTGCTAGCAAAAAAACAAACAAACAAAACAAAAAGGGGGGCTCCGCTTTTAGGCTTGGCTAAATCTATATATTATCAATGTATTATAACTCACACAAATCATGAGAATTTGGCAAATGATCACCAAACATGAATTGTCTTGATGTTTAAACAGGTTCTCTCAATTAGTAATCAACAAAATCTATGGAGACCAGTAAGGAGAATATGTATAATGATGTAGGGGCCTAAAGGGTCAAAGTGCAATTATAATTTCTTTCCCTGATAGAATTCACTTGACGTCTTCCTCTTAGTGTTCTAGACGAGCATTTTGGATTTTGGATAAGAGCAAACTGAACACCCTCAGTTATAGTTAACTTTTAGCACAGGGCCTCCTGAAGAACACACCACCAATTTCCAGGACAAAAGGCCCCTGATTACAGGTTAGGGATTGCTGCCTGTTATTTCCTCACCTCGGTGTAATCTGTGACAAAAAATGATGTTGTTCCATCTGTTCGTAAAAAGTGTCCTGGGAAAAGCTTAATCCATGTGTCGTCACCGTAGAAAACAATTTTCTTGTCGGCAAACTTCATCTGACTAATCAAGTTGTCTTCCTGTAGAAATTCTGAGTCAATATTAAAAACAACATCAATAAAACCTGGAATTCCTCCTGTGGTCAGAGCCTGCAAGAGAAGATAGGGGATTTTAGACTAAATGTAAGTGTGAGGAACAGTGATTTACACCATATCCTTGCTTTATGTACCTGAGAAAGTTTCGAGAGGATCAAGATTTATGGGGGTGGATGAATCTGCCGGTAGGTTAAAACAAAGAAATCATTTCACAGACCTTTATCCTTGGCATGGTCACTGTTGGTGGGTGTGCTTTTGCCAAAAAGCTGAAAAATTAAAATATTCATAATAATACAACATAGTTACGTAAATAAATAATAAGTAGCTATACCAAACAGAGGAGATCCACAATGTCATTCTATGATCCCCTACCCCCTCTCCCTAGGATGACAAAAATGTTATATTAGTATCAATTACAACTAGAAAGGGAGAGTACTATATTGCAATCTGTGGTACAATCCGAACCTCCCTCCCTTTTTCGCTGAGGGGATACATTTCTTTGTCAGACTATCGACTATTTTCTGATTAGTTCACAAATAATATTTATTAACCAGCAATAAGCAGACTTTTGTCATACCTCATGTACATTCCTCTTAATTTTGGATCACAGGTTAATTACATTATTTCTGGCTTTTTTAAATTTTTCATTTCAAGGTGGGAGGAAAGGAGCAGGGGGAGGGTGTCACAGTACAGCTAGAGAGTGGTGGGGGGGGGGGGGCAGGGGGATTAAACTTTCCTCTCCCTGTACCCTTTAATCCCGGTTCCCACCTATTTTTTTGGCTCCTGCCTCTTTGCGCATTTTTGATTGCACAATTTTGTGCAATTTTCTTAATCCCCCCCCCCTCTTTCTCCCGTTTCCCTCCACCTTGGGAATCCTGCTTCCTGCCCCATCTTCTCCAGCCTCCCGTACACCTCGCGTCCCCTTTTTTCCCGGGCTCCCTCCCCCGTGTCCCTCCCGACTAGAGAACGAAAGACCCCAGTGCAGCGTGATTTTACCACCGCTCTGTTTCTGTTACCTGAATGACTTGTTACTTCTGATCACTTCTTGTGTAAATGGCATCTTGGATTGTTCGTTAAAGACGAAATCTGCCCTTAACGCGTCGATCAACATAATCACCACTCTTCCAAACTTGGGAGGCAGAGGGCGCCCTGTGTTTTCGGCTAATGGCTCCGGTGGCAGGTTCTCATTCGTGGCCCTTCCTTGTATAGCTTTTTTCAGGGGAAAGAAACCTCTCAGAAACAGGGTCAGCCCCACGATTTGACAAAATAGGAGAAGAACTAGCAGAATGCTGTGACCAGAAGACATCCTATACGGGAGTGAAAGCGTTCGATTGTCGGAAAACTACGAAAAAGCCACGGAAAAAAATTTTCCCTTACAACAGATTTACCCATCGATTGAAAAAAGTCGACATTTCTGTAGGAGATCGTCACTAAAAAACGAACTAAAACATTTTCCCCTTTTTTAACACGCGTCCGCCATTTTGAAAAGTGCCACCACAATACTTGTGGTCTGCGGTTCAAATATAAAAACATGCTCAGCATAGATAAACAAAATGGCGGACGGCATGGAAGATTTAAAACTCACTGTAAACGAGGATTTTGCAAAGAAATTCCACAAACAAAAAGAAAAAGCTGAGCGTGATCAATGTAAGTACTGCAGTGCCTTTTCTGAAAGGTGTGAAACTCAAACTGTTTTGAATAGGAAATTGCTTTTAGCGTATAAACGATAATATTTTGCGCAGCAGTTTGTCACGTGTTTTCCTTGTATGTGTATCTTTTTTTTACAGTAAAACAGAAGTTTGGGGACAAAGTTATTGATGATGAATCTGAATCAAGCTCATCCGAATCAGAGGATGAAGATGCAAGAGTGGGTTTATATCTTTTGTTCGTTTAAAAAGTTATCATTATATATCCTGCATATTTGCATGTAGTCTGCTGTGAAAATTAAGTTAAAATCACACTTTTTCATGTACAGTGTATGCATGAATAAGCATGATTTAATTGCCAAGGCAGTGCGGTTTTTTTTAATTTTAATTTTTTTAACTTGGACAGAAAAACTTTTTTCCCTGTTTAAAAGAGCATCCTAAAATTTACAATGTAACTTTGGCAGCCATGCCAAATGCTATCACGGTCAGTGTAAAACGCAGACTGCGGACTGCAGACTGCGGACCAGGTGTAAAATGCAGACTGAGGGTAAAATGCAGACAGCACACTTAGGGTAAAATGCAGGCTAGGAGTAAAATGCAGAATGAAGACCGCAGAGTAGGGGGAAAGTGCAGAATTAAGACTACAAATATGTCTGCGCTCATAGAAGTTCATAGAAATTTACTAAAATCTATTTAAGGACGTTTGCGCGGAAAACTTCTACAGCACAAATTTTTTCATACTTTGGCTATAGACAGATAATGAGTTACCTATGTCAGAATTGCAAAAATATTGGGGGGTCACCGACTTTGTTTTTGAAATAAAAGGTGTGGAAAACTACCCCAATTTTGAAAAATCGGCCCTTGTAACTCAACATGGCCTCAGTGGTTGTTAGTTGAAAAATATTTAAAATGATTTGCTATGGACCCACTTTCTTAGTCAAATTTTATTCATGTGGGTCTGTTAAGTAAATAATTTGAGCCAGTGTCATCCTTTCAGTTAAACTCAACCTTTAAGATGGGCTTTTGTCAACACCATGCAGCTAAAAAAGATACTGGAATTCGATAATGCGTGGGAAGAAAAGTTGCAAAAAATCAAACTTGCACAACACAGATTTGCTTAATTTTTCATAAAATGTAGATAAACAATAAAGAAAGTGATCTATCAAAAGAAAATCTGGGGTGACTGAACATTTAAGAGAGTTAAACCCGTGTAGAGATATCAAAATGCCCTCTAGCGATATATCTGTACATTTCTTCAATAGCGTGCGTGCTCAATGCATGACGTGGCATGCTATGGCGACGTGAATTGCGTGCGCAGTAAGGATGTGCAGAAACAACTGGCACTAACGTCCTTAATATGGTCAAAATGTTTGCAATTTTTTTTCGGGTTCTAGTAGGAAAGTTTGTTTACTAATTGAGGAGTAGAACAGTTTTTCCACCAAGGATTGTCCTGGAATATGTTGTTCATAAAAGAGTTTTGCTTCAACTTCAAGCTCTTGTGAGGCACTTTAACCGATGGTAAGAATAGTGAAAGACCCCACATAATCATTCCAGTTCTTCACTCTTGAGATTACGGAGAGGCGTGTTTGCCATAGTTAACATGCTAACAACACACAGTATGAGGTTTACGAAAAGAAGTCTGGCTAGTGAAAATTTTTTGGCTAGTGAAATCAAACCTCTCACTAGCCACTAGGCTACTAAGCTCAAAAGTTAGTCTCGAGCCCTGAAAAGCTCTTCTGTCCGTACGATGAGCAAAGTTAAGCCCTGTTCAGTGGGGTTAGTACTTGGATGGGTGACCAACCGAGAACTAGGTTTGACTTTTACCTCAGCTAGTTCGCAAATGAAGTTCATTCGTAAAAAGCGATCCTTTGGAACACTGCAGGCTCCGATTAATGAGATAATTAGCGCTAAATTTATTCCCATCCAAGCTTATTCCCTTACCACACACAGGTTGTTTTGCATAGTCCGATCAAATTCTAAACAATCTACGGCTTGAAGTTGAAGCAAGACTCTTTTATGAACAATGTATTCCAGGACAATCCTTAGCTTGGTGGAAAAACTGTTTTACTCCTCAATTAGTAAACAAGCTTTCCAATTAGGACACACGAAAAAATTGCAAACATTTTTACCTTAAATAGGTTTTAATAGATTTCTTCGAACTTCTACGAGCGCAGACGTATTTCCGGCTGTCTTTTCTCTCATTTTCCCCTTGGTCTGTAGTCTTCATTCTGCATTTTACCCCTAGTCTGCAGTCTTCATTCTGCATTTTACCCCTAGCCTGCATTTAGCCCGTAGTCTGCAGTCTGCATTTCCCCCCCAGTCTGCATTTTACACCTGGTCCGCAGTCTGCGTTTTATACTGACCGAATGTTATCATGATATTCAAGACATGTGCTATCATGGCACACATTCAGTGAGCTACAACAGCAAGCTACTCCAAGTGTGAGGTAAATTCGTTCATAAGATCACTGATTAGGGTGATGTGTGTATTTATGTTACAGGTTGCATGACATGACTAAGGATAGTGGTGTGCATGGCCACAATCCAGGGTGGTGCTTTGCTTGTGCAGTGCTCAAACAATTTGAAAAACAAAATTAAGTTGCTCTTTCCAGTAGCATTGGTGGTTTCCCTGTTCAAGTAAAATTTATAAATATACACCTAATTGAAAAAACGTCGGGCGAAAAGCATAAACCATTGACGATGAGACCCAAAGTATTTTTGGGTAGATGTATATCATCATTTGCATGTTCAAAATACAAGCCTGTTCTGTCTTGTGACTGACGTTGATTGCAGCAAGTTGCACGTGGCAATGGAAACCGTGTAAGCGTACCTGAAAGTGGCCAAACTGGCCACCAAGGGCCAATTTGAGCACTACACAGTTCGAAATTTGCCAAAGTTTGCATCCGCACCTGAGTTAAAGCAATTTTTGCTGGAAAACTATTCGGTAGAACTAAGTCCTGCCACCAACCATTCGTTCACTGTTGGGTACGAGTGACAGACGCACAAAGTGCGATATCAAAACAGACAAACAATGCAAGTGAACGGCTTTCAAAATGCAAATCAGTAAATAGCTCAGATGTTTCCCAGCGTACCACTGGGTCGTATCATTTATGGTTTGTGGTCTTCTCCCGTCAGCGTATCTCAATCAGGTATATATATAAAAACTTTGAGGTAATTATCAGTTCTTTTGTGACTTCTGATTCTTTGTGGTTCTTCCTAGGAGCTTACATCACAGAAAGAGAAGGATTTTCTCACTGTTCTGTCCATGATAAAAAACAAGGACCCCAAGATTTATGCAAAAGATTCACATTTTTATCATGAAGAAGATGGTAGGAAAAATAAATACTTGCTTTTGCTGTCTTCATAAGTTAATCTTGTAAATATTCTGCTTCAGAGTTACATGTATATGTAAACCACAATAAATATTATGGTACCGTTGTTAGTCATGTGCTATTGAACATAAAGCTGAAGTCACATTACAGTGGATTTCACTGATGTGTACAGACGCAGGTTTTTCAAATGCAATTTGTTGACTGTGATTTACCTGACATAATTCACTCGTAATCTTAAAAGAAAAAAGGAAACTTTGCAGATATTCCACCCCTTTGTAATTGTTTAATATCTCCTCCAAAAACTCACTTCATGTGCAAAGTTCCATCAATGCTTTGTGACTGTGGACAAATCTTAATGGATGATCATAATTCACAGGCTATGATTCACCTACCATGATTTATTTGTGGTCAAAAATTAAAATGATCATGGAAATTTTTATTCCAACCAAAGCAGAGGTGCAGCTTTTTTCCTGAGAACATACAGAACAGATTTAATTTATAAATCATTGTAAGAGTCCAATAAAAGTTCAAAATAATGCACATAAATTTTATCAACTTGCATGGATTTACAGGAAAAAATCAACAATAACAAATGAACAACAGGGCCTACGTGTACATTGCAGGGAGAACTTTAATGATCACTTCCTGACTAACTGAAAAATGCTTATTTGGAGAACTACCAGGACATGTAACTTTGTAATGTGACATGTTTTTCTTGTGTCATTTTGCAAAGTCATTTGGCTTTTAAAGTATCTTATTTCTTGTTTTGTTTACACTACATTTTTTAATAGAAAAAAGTTCTACATCTGAAGAGGACAGCAATGAACATACCAAGGCTAAAAAGCCCATGTATCTGAAAGACTTTGAAAGAAAAGAGTTGCTAGAGAAGGGAAGGTTGGTTGGTCTCTTTTACATGTGTAGGGGAGACTTCAATGAGTTAAAACAGTTTAACCCTTTCCCGTCCGACTAAAAAAAACCCGCATTTTCTTTACCGTTAAAGTGGTTCTTTGAGTGCTATGTTGCCAAATGCCACTAATCTTTGCTACAGAAATGATTTCTTACAATTTAGCTAGATTTTGAACCAGCTTCTGTTGTAAATTGTACAATGCACATAAGCCAAAATTTTGACTTGTTTCTTTTTCTTTTTTTCTTTTTTTTTTCTGCTGATTCATTTCCAATGTGCACAAGCCAAAATTTCGACTTGTTTCTTTTTCCTTTTTTTTTTTTTGCTGATTCATTTCCAATTTTTTTTCTCCCATCTTTTGCTTTCCTTTTTCCCTCCCTTTCTATTCTTTTTATCTTCTACCCTTTATCCCCTTTCTATCCACTGGAAACGTTTTGGCCTCAGCCCTTCAAGAAACCCTTTTTCTTGAAGGGCACATTTTTCTGGTATAGCTCTGCCAGAATTTGGTTGATTTTCAAAATGGACACATGTATGGATGGATCTATCGTTGCTGTGTTAGCTGCTTATCAGAAAATGATGACATTACAAGTGGTTCAGTGTCTCCCGATGTCTTCAATGTCGGAAAAATATGACTGGTTAAGAAAGAGTTAATCTGGATCTGCTCAATTTTTCTCAGATTTGAAGAGTTGCTTGTTCAGCTTATTACTACCGAAGTTATACAACAAAATAATGTAGTTCTGGTGAATTTGATAATGCTGGAAACTTTTTCATTGAGAACCATTCCTGGAAAACATTCTGGACATTTTTTTAAAATTAAATTGTGATTTCAAAAAATTTTGGATAACTTTTTAATGCAATTCGATACTAAAACACCCTGGCATGGTCTTTTAGCATTTGTAGTGCTTTTTGTCTGGATTATCATGAACAAAATAACCAAAAACCCAAATCATTTGAGTTAAAGCTTTGAAAAGGTGATTAAGATCTGTTTGTATTCACATTTGCATGATGCAGAAAGTTACCATTTCTGTAAACTTCTGTTTGACAAAGGTCTTGCATTAAAATCTGGAATGTAATGTTGAATCACTAACATCTGTTTAACTATGGACTTGGTGCAAGAGGGGCATATTCATGCAAGTGATTTGTTGGTAAATAAATCAAACGGGTTCTCCAAACTTGCCCCAGTTTTTGCATGTACTTTGAATTTGGTGTTTTAACCCATGTACTCCAAAACTGCCCATAACTGCCTATGAAGTGCCAAAGTCCTTGTCCCATTTTGTGAATTGTCATTACATTTAGTGGCAAAAAGAGTTTTGGTAATCAGTTGACACAGGAGAAAAAAATCTTACAGAGCATACCTAAATAAGAATGATTGGATGAATCCGGCCAGATTTACACTCAAGAAACCTGGGATTTTTTGCATGCAAGATCAAACAGAAATTTGGCTTTCCCACTGATAATCTACCTGTTGTAAAAAAAATCCACTATTTCCTCAATGTTTGGGTGAAAACCTTTCCAACCCAAACAAGCACTTCATGAAAAAAAAGGAGGGTAAAAAGGAAGAAAGAGAGGGGAGAAAAAATATGGTGCATACCCCAAATGAAATTCATTTGTGGTTTCAAAGTGTAGAATTCTGTGAAAAGTTAGGAGGGAAGGTAATCCATATTAATTTCATTTTATACAATGTTTTGCCAACAAAATATGTAATGCATATACTGTATGTGCACAATAACTGGACAAGTGTAGATTTTTTTGACTTTTTTTTGCAGGAAATGTTACTTCTTCCCTACTTGTGAACCAAACCATTGAAAATAAAAATTGACACTATGATACTTCATTGGTACATTGTTATGATAGTTTTCTGAACAAAAGTTTTTTTTTCATTTTACTGACAGTAAAGCATTCCTAAGCGATGAAGAAAGTGATGAAGAGAAAACAGATGAGGTAAACAATTAGTGTTTAAGCAATGCTTCCAGGCTTTTAATTGGATTAATTTGCTGCAATGTGTACACGTCAGTTGAGAAAGCTATGGGCAACTGAGCCCATTATTACGTGTATTTGCAGAGGTATCTGCCAATTCAGCAAGGACTTTATACATTGGATAAGAGAAGATCTTGACCATTTATTTATTAATTTATTATCTATTTAATGTATACCTGTTTCACATTATTTGATTTGTCATGTACAGTACTTTAGAGTGCCTGCGTGATGCAGGTAGTTTACGCTTACAGGTCTGTTGTCGTAGTTCGTACCTGTACAATGTGGGTCCTATGGCACGTACATGTACAATGACCCCAATTTGTATGACATTGCTCATCATCCATACAGTAGCTCAGTTGTAGAGCATTCCAACCAGTATCTGGAAGGTCAAGGGGGTCGATTCCCACTGGGGGCTCAGAATTTTTTTCCCAGAAGATCTTGACATTATTTTCTTTATCCATTGATTAAAAAAGAAAATAAATAAACAAAAAATGTGAATGCAGGCTTGCATTTAATGAATTTACATGATTGTGTAACTCTTATAAATACTATTTGTGTTTTTACTTCAGGGTAGAGCATCTCCTACTTTTGTGGAAGAACAAAAATTACTAAAGGAAAGGTTGGTGTGATCCTTAATCTTTTGTGTCAAGGTAAATTGAATACAGCTGTAAAAGCTTACAAGTAATAAAGTCATATTATTATTATTAAGTTGCCCCTCTAATTAGCCCCCCCCTTCCCCACCCGCTTATCCCCTATTCTTGATAGTCAGATTTTGCAATTTTCTCCCTCTTCGTTTTGACCCCCATTTCTTTCATTTAGAAGACTTAATTGGCCAATGTAATCAAGTTTTAGCCAGTTTAAAGGAAACTTGGTTTGCAATGCCTAGAAGTATCACTAAGATGGATTCCGCTCAAGGTTCAAGAAATAAATGCAAAAAGTATTTACTGAAAAGCTACTCCTCGTACGGTAACATTTTCAATGCTATTTGAAACATCTCAGTTTAATTCGCTTCTCCAAGTGACCCTGTGATGAAATTCTTCAGCATTCTTGAGAAAATTAATGGAAAATCTTGTAACAATGGGTTATTCCAGAAAATATCCATACCCTACTACGGGCAGCATCTTCATCTAGACCCCCCTTGCCTTAAGAAATTCCAAAATGCTCAACCCCCCCTTGCCCTCGGAATTCCAAACCGTTCTACCCCCCCCCCCCCCATGCCTTCGGAATTCCGTAATCATTCAAACCCCCCTTAGGAGCTGCCTCTTTTTTCTTCCAACTGATTTGAAAAGCCCTCTCTATATTCCAAACACCTTTATTAAACGGAAATTAATTCTTTCACTCCCTCCGAAAGAAAAAAAAACGTACATTCAGCAGAGCAAACAATCAACGTTGCGTGATGACAAACAGCGCCCAACTGAGTGATATTTTACATTGTAACCTTTCACGGCAAAACGTACACTTAATTCCGATAATCCGTTAAACATTAGAAAACTCAAACCGCTTTGAAGTCATTCCAACGCTTGGTCCAATGTTTAAAAGTGTGTCTATAACTTTTGGTGTCGAGGGTTGCTGTGAACAATTTGTGTGCCAAATGCGACGTAAAATTTTAACAACAAAGCTAAAATTTTCAGAATTGAAATTGGAAATTCATAATTGCGTTTGCCAGACTCAAACCTGCTGTCAAAAGCGAAACTGTTGAATGTAACCAGTATTCTAAAAATCGAAGGTTATGATGTTAGGAAAAGAATTAGAGTAAAATAGCACGCTTTTTTTCCTGCAATTATTTTTAGTGCACAGTGAACGCAATTTGCATACTGTACTGCGGCCTCGAATAAATTGCGCAAGAACAAATCAAACTTTTTCCCCGCACTTTATACTTCGATTAAAATTAAAATAGTGAATGAAACTCACATTGAAATTCAAAGTCAATGACAACTTTAAAAGAATTTGTACAAAATAGTGAATGTAGTCTGATCAAAAGCGCATCAAATTTGCATAACGCGTGAAATCTGACCTTCTCAATGAACGTCGCATGGTATGTAACGCAACAATTTCACACATGACTCAATGATATCTGCTTTAATAGAGGGGCTGAAAACCCTTTGCTGGGATCTACAGTATTGTATTCGAGCAAAACAATCGAAGAAAAGCCTACGATCGCTTTTGTGACCGATCTACTGGCAAGTGAACAGCTTTCAGCCGTCATGTTAGCATAAACAGTTTATTGACCATGACCATTGAAATGCGTCTCCAGTGTGTTGATTGAGTTGAACGTGTCTCGTGTTTACGAGTGAATCATTGTCCTTAGATAAGTCGTTTTTGACGGGGTTTTCTTGAAAAGACTTAACCACACCAAACTGGAAGTTACTCTCCTGAAAACCCCGTATGCCTTCGGAATTCCAGTCCAATGAACCCCCCATGTCCTCGGAATTCCAGTCGACGTAACCCCCCCCCCTCCCCTTCGGAATTCCGAGATGCCGCCCGTGGTATGGGTATGGATATTTTCTGGAACCACCCAATACGCTAAAAATGGGCACCATTTTGTTTTGAACTGACATGAAGCATCTTTTTAATGAAAATGTGGATAACTTTAAATCCAATTTTCTCTCATGGGTCAGCCTGGGAGCAAAAGTTCTACTTATCTGTTCTCAAAATGTGACTGTGCTACGAGTATTTTTTTGGTAACTTAATTTTTGCATTTACTGCTAGAATGTTGAGTGGAAATCATCTTAATTTTAGTTAGGGAGTATGTTAGCAGGCAGGTTTAATGGATTATGGATTTAATTAACAACACTGAGGTGCTAACAGTCAGTCCCAACAAATAAGCATGATACAATGTAGGCATTTCCTGTTTCTAATATTATTTTATGCATTTGATTGTAATTTTTGCCAGTTTTAAGAAAGCTGTTGAGGACAATGATAATGGTGATGATGATGACTTCCTGAAGGTCAGAGAGAAGACAACAGAAGAAAAGGTAATATTATTATTTTTTAATAGCTTACTTCATGAGGATTTGTTGTGCTAAAAGTGACCCCCTTGAAATAAAAGTTGACATTCAATTCTTTCAATAATATTTCTTTGATTCTCACTGCCACAAACATTGTATTGGAAAGGTCTCAAAATGTACAGCAAATAGATAAGATTAAGGTCACCCTGCCCATGAAAGATGTAGGATTGACTTAAGTTACCCTATACATACATATATCACCTATCAAAGATAATAATAATAATAATAATAATAATAATAATAATAATAATAATAATAATAATAACTGTTTATTCACAATTTCAATCATGAAAAAGTGAAGAGGAGATAAGAGGTTATCCCTTTCTAGTTTATCTCCCTCCTAATACACTAGTAAAAAAAACAAAGAAATAAAATATGTATATGTACATCACATTTCAAACTATAAATATATACACACGCACACTTGATATATGTGTGTTTACTAGTTCTTGCTACATTCAATGGAAGCTAGTTGGCATGGGATGGAGAATTAAGGCAAATCTTGAAACAGTGTGATAAACTGACAAAAAGGAAAATGGAAGCTGCAAAAAAACCTCAAAAATTATTCACAGTATGTGTATTTTATTACTTGAGGCACTGTGGTGAAGTCGTTAGTTCATATGCATTGGATTTTAGACTGGAATTTTCAGTGGAATATTGGAAGATTGGTAGTTCAAGGCATCGTCTCTGAATCATGTTGCGTTGTGTCCTTGACTCCACTTTGGCTCTCTCCACCCAGGTGTGAGAAAATGTGGGCGGTGAAGGGGGGTGGTTAGTAAGTAATGCTCCTGGTTGCCTCATGGTACAGAGACTGGATCTGATCACAGGCTTGGGGAACTATCTGGCTCATTCAGTCCTTTGGATTGGATGCAAGAGTTTTTAATTTCATTAGGCTATGTTCACACTTGGTGCCCGAACACTAGCACCTGTGCACTGGCACAAAATGGCGCTGTGTTCAGACACAGATATCTTTGTATATCAGTGCCTTCTTTAGTGCCCGAGCACAAGGTCTCAACCTTGCACTCTGGCATGGGCACCGTGCCTAAATTCTGGCGCGGGTACTTGAAAGCAAGGTGTGGTCACATTAGTGCCAAGCAAGAAACATACTCGGACACCATTCTTAGGCACTAAGTGTGAACATAGCCTTAGAGTGCATTTTGTAGGACTCTTAAGATTTATGCAGGACCCCTACAAGTGTCAGACAAGAGGATACTGGTTATCTCTTATTATAAATTCTGATGTTAACACTGTAGTGTTTTCCAACAGATGGAAGAAGAGAGGGCATACGTGGACTGGTTGAGGGGACAGGAAGCTGCAAAAGACACAAAACCTACCACGCAAATGGTAACAGACTTTGTTTTGAGAGAATATGTTAGCAATGCATTGTACACGTACTTGTAACACAAATACTGTAATCAATCAATCTTGAAACCAACCAACATAAACCAAGCTGATGAAATATCTTGTTCCCCTTTTGTGAAAATAAACCCTCAAATTGTCCAAAAGGGGCCCTTATAAGCCAGTTTCCAGAATAACCCTGGAAGGTATCTGTTAGCATTACATAAGCTTCCCATCTGGGAGGGGGGGGGGGAAAGAACTAATGATGCTTTTGGCATTAACTTCACTCACCAACAGAAAAACTTTTCCTTACCTTTCTCTGTCTTGTGTTTGTAGGAAGCACTGCGGAAGTTTTGGACAGACCCCAGTTTAGATGAAGATGAACAGTTTTTGAGGGATTACATTCTTGACAGAAATTACATTGACAAAGATTCTGACAGGTTAAAAATATTTTTTTAATAACCATACAAATGTATTGTGAAAGTAAGGGTTCTCATCTGTACTGTCTTCTGAAAATGCAACAGTTGAGAGCAACGTTGTTGGATAGCAGTCTCTGCTGCTAAGTAAACACTTCACCAAAGATGAAAATAATGTCTTGGTTTTTAAACAAGTTCTCAAAACATGCACCATAAAAAATAATTATATGAAGGCTAGTAAAGAGAATATGCATGCTGATTTTGTTAAATAAATCAATCACATTATACTGCACAGGTCAGCATTTGTAATATGTCATAAACGTACAAAGGAATACTTTACAACCCAAGAGTCTTAAGAATGCTTAAGTCTAGTCTAGGATGCTAAGGTTTTACACAAGTGTACTAAATTTTATGTTGTTGATTTTTGCAGTAACACTTTTGGCAGGTTTTTAATTTTTTCTTCTTCTTTTTTTTGCAATCTTGGAAATTTGCAAATTAAAGTGAAGTCCCATAGAAATAAGTAACAATAAATAATTTAAAAGGTAGTTAGACAGTGTCTCATGACTGATTGTTTTCTTAGCTCTGTGCATTCAAAATACAATACTCATATTTAGTGCAAAAATATTATGAAAATGAGGCAATTTAGGGTAATTACATTATAGGGTAATATTTTTTGGGGGTAATTTTCATATCTATGTAGTGCTATGAAGAAAACCATGCAAAACTCAATCAGACCATTTTTGTGTTTTTTTCCCTTTAGAATTCCAACTTATGATGAGATTGTTGCTGATGATGAAGAGGTGCTATAATAAAAAAATTAATTAATAGTTGTGATGTAATATATCAAACACGAGAAAGAGTGTTTCATCAGGATATCGAAACCCCGAGAAGTGGGTTAAAAAAACGAGGCGCAGCCAAGTTTTTTTGACTGACTTCAAGGTGTTTGGATACTTGATGAAACACTCTTTTGAGTTTTCGATATGGCTTCTCAAACCATTCATAATTCTTGGAGAAATTCAAAGGAAAAGTTCGCAAAATTTTATGCTAATTAAGATCCGTATCCAAACCACTGTCATGGTAGTGATTTCCTTTGTTTTTTCTTTATGAATTATTAATGAGTTTGAGAAGTAATAATACACCAGTTTATCTGGTGTTATTCACGTGAGACATAGAGGGCAATTTTTCAACTGCCTTAACTGCTAGTCTTCATTAGGCAACAAGATTAACTAGTTATGCATCACCAATTGTTTTCTGATATGTTGGCTATTATTGGTGCATTTCAGTGCTTTTTATTCTGACAAGTACCTGTTTCCTCAGTGGTCCACTTTTGCACCAGTATCCTACTGTGTTTCTTGATCATAGGCTTCCATGCTTTAGAAATTGTGATTCCATTTTTCCCGTGGATAGATTCCTTGTCTTTACGGGTGTGGCATTGAGAATCTTGAGCAATATTATAAAATGTATCTTGTTGCAACGCAGACATTCAGCCTTCTAATAGTTTGATAGGTTTTGTTTGTTTGTTTTGTTCTGCTTTATTCTGTTTCGTTTTCAAAGATATTAGCCTCTTTACAAAGCAACCTCGTTCCCAGGTCTTTTTGTTTGAAAAAGGGAAAAAGTCCTAGGAACTAGGTTGTTTACAATGTAGTTACTCTACAAATTCCAGATGAAATAAAGTTTCTACATGCAGAGCTGCAAATAACTGTCGGTCGTCGGACTAAAACCGCCCCATGTCTGACGAAATCTTAGCTTTGGTCGGACATTATGCCCGGACAAATTTTTTTTACCAGAATTAATAATAAGTAAATAATAATTAAAAAATAATTATTTCAAAATGACTTCCACTTGAAATAATAAATAAAACAACTTCCGACCTCATTTCTGTTTTGTCCGACCAAAATGGAGACTTGGTCGGACATGTCCTTTCAAGAAAGAAAAATTATTTGCAGCCCTGTACATGTATGTATGTTATGTACATGTAAGTACGCGCATCCTTGGGGATGAGGGAGGTTGGTCATTGTATCTAAGTACACCGTAGTTATAGACTGCGAGTAGTCTCTAATTTTGGCGATGGCGATTGTTGGGCGGGCGAAATGCACACGAACGCGCGCGAAATTTCGAGGAGACGCGACGCGAAGGGAGCGCCGAAAATTTCGGTGCTTCCTTCGCATCGGATGTCTTCGAAATTTCGCCCGCCCCACGATCATCACCGCCAAAATTAGAGACTACTCGCAGTCTGTAGTGACAGATCAAGGGAAGATTTACATGTTCCAGCGCAGTGAAGAAAGAAAGCTTATTTAAAGGTACTAATTGAAGTTTCAGTCACAACCTCAAATTAAAGTAATCCTTTTTTGTATTTCACTGCAGGATGAATCAGAAGTTGAAAAACAGGAAGAATTTGAACGGAAGTTTAATTTCAGATTTGAAGAGCCAGATGCAGAGTTTGTAGGTTTTCGTATCCGGTTGACATTTTAGAGGCTTGTACATGTAGGTGTCATTTTGGTTAGAGGGCGATTTTGTTGAGATCTAAAGTTCTCTTTGTTGTCACGTTAGATCAAAACATATCCTCGCACAATTCAAGGATCAGTGCGAAAAACAGATGAGCGTCGAAAAGAAAAACGCAAACAAAGAGACGAGAAAAAGAAAAAGGTCAGTCAGAGTGATTTTTCACAATTCTTTTTTATGTTATCTCTGAAAATGTTAGCAAGCCATTTTGGAGTTTTTTCCCCTAACTTTGGCATTTATTTGTCTACCATTACAGGAGAAAGAACAGAAGCGAGAAGAGATCAAACGGTTAAAAAACCTCAAGAGAAAAGAGATTCTGGAGAAGCTGGAAAAATTAAAAGGTTGATTTGCTGTTTGTCATTGTTAAACCTTAACGTTAAATTGTTATCATTGTCCAAAATGTTTCGAAAATCATTCAAAATCATTAAGCAACTGTCACATTGCTAACTGTAGTAGCTGCCACTAAAACTTAAGACGAAAATCACCAAACTACTTTGTTGCTGGTGGTGATGACCTGTTCTTTTTCTTAGCCATCACTGGTAACCCTAATGTGGGTTTTAAAGAGGAAGATATTGAAGGTGACTTTGATCCCAAGAAATATGACGAGGCAATGGAGGTATCGAGTATTTGACAACGTTTTGACAACATGAGCGGAAGTCTCTAGACTCTGATCTCTCTCCTCCGCAGTGGCTCCTGTTAGTAAATACCAGTGAAAGGAAAATACGGGAGCGCGGGGAACGATGGGAAGAGGGAAAAAGCCCCTTCCCAGCGTTCCCCGCGCGCTGTGATTTTTCCCTCTTCCCAGCCTCCGCGCGATTTTTCCCAAACGTGCAGTCAAGGTGCGACTGTAGGAGGCCTCAGCAGAGGAGAGAGGACTCTGATGATGACTTCTGCCCAGGTTGTTGAAACGTCAGTCTGTGTTAACACAAACAAGCCTTCTCAGGACTACACTCACCCGGACGATCATACTTCACCGACTTGTGATGTGACTCCTGGGTTCAAACCATGTACAATATCAAACACGAGAAAAAAACTTGAAAAAATTGGACGTGCGACTTCCTCAAGTTGGAATTCATTTCTACCCTTGCCATACGCTGCCAAACACGCTTATTAACAGTTTCCGTTCATCAGAGTAGCGACTTTTTGCAAAGCATGATCATGAGTTTTTGTTTCCATTGATGCAAATGTGTCTGTTTTGTTGGGGGTTGGGGGGGGGGGGGGGCTAAAAATAGATGACGCTTTTTTGCAAAACTAGAAAGCTTTCATTGAAGCAAATGTGTGGGGTTTTTTTTTTTTGGCTTTTCAAAGTTATACTAAATATAGCTGACGAATACCCTTTAAGGTTAATTTATTTCAAGGGACCCTGTGAAAGGTACCAAAGAAATCGAAAACGTGTAGCGTTTTCCAACCCAGTGGTTTTTGCCAGTGTTACACTTGTACAGATTGAAAGTGTCCTTAATGCCCAGCAATATAGCTATATTTCTGAGTTTGTGTACACTGTTTAAACTAAATTTTGATATCACTTCTGCCACAGAAAGCTTTTAATGAGGAATTTTATGACCAAAATGAAGATGAAAAGCCAGTGTTTGAAGATGATTTGGATGACGAGCCAGGTCAGTTTTGCATCAGAACTGTTTACTGTATAGAAATTCTTTACTCAAATAAATGCGACGGGGTGTGTATGTCTTGGTCAGTTGGGTGGTGAGGGAGCTTGCTGACTGGAGTTGGCCTCCTGCGTCTTCGCCCTGCCTTGTTGTTTGCAACTGCACTTGCTTCGGCCTCGTTTGGTGAGCATCCTGGGAACTACACCACAGAGCACAGTAGAACGACAACAACATAGAAAAACACGATATCAGACTTGACAATTGGGCGGAAATAGAACCACATGCATGTATGGTTAAGACATCACCCGGAAATCTGGGGCAGATGGCGCGGGGTGTTTGTTAAAAAGGAGTTTATCATTAAAGCGTCAAAAAAGCAAACAATATACAAACAAAAAAAAAACAACAACAACGACAGCAAGAAAAAACGAAAACAAAAGAAAAGCAAAACAAACAAACAACCATCAATAACAAAAAACAAACAGACTAGAAAATTTTCTGAAGAAGAAAGTACTATTAAAAGGTAGCTTGTTCGTTAGAATGTTGATCTCTTCTGTTGTTGGGTTGTTGCAGTTTTATGAACCAAGCCGGAGCTGAGGTCCATAAACTTACAAAACAAAAAGAACTCAACCTCTGTTTCCCCCAAACAAACTTAAATGCCAGTTAAGCAACATCTGATACCTTTACTTTTTATTCCGTACAGAAAACTGGGATGAATGGGAAGGTAACTACGGTGAAAATGTGGAGGATGAACAATATGATGAAGCAATACAAGGTACTAAATTGCACTGCATCGAGAGTTTTGAAATGACGAAATTTTTTTTTGTCACTTACTAGAGTAGATTGAGAGACCAATAAATAGAATAATTAATTTAGGTTCATATTTTACTTCCTCAGAATTCCACAGCGAAGATCCAGGCTTTAATGTAAGTACCATGTAGTTTTCCCAAGTAATTTTAGATGCGTAAAGCACTTTTATCGTTCATGAAAACATCACGCTTGTTCTACCTTTGTCTTTTGTTTTATATTTTTATATTATCTACAGCTTTTATTTTTCGAGCTTTCTTCAATTTGCCAGTGTTATTTCACTTTCAGAGAGTTGTTTTATTCTTCTTTCCAGATGGATGCAGATTACGACGAAAATCAACCTGACGAACAACATAATTTTGGAGGAAGAAAAAGAAAAGGGAGATCAAGATTTTCTCGCGCTGTTTCACAGAAAAAGCCAGTTTTTGATCCAGGTGGGTTGATGATTTTAGGATAGCCACTTCTCCAAATTTTAGCCAGTTTATTTTTGTTGAAAGTCGTAGTTATCAAAAGAAAACATGTTCCCCTTGTAAAACACTGTTTTCTATATGTACCTTTTTTTCAATCGTTTTTATTTGAAAATAGAGACTTTGAAGCCTTGCCCTTTTATTCATTTTCGCCCTCCACGCGTAAAAGCCTGAAAACAGTTATCTAAAACGCCAGCTCTTTTTATCACTGATGTGGTAACGAAATGCCTTAACAAAAAAAAAATTATGAGTACAAAAGGTCGACCCAACAGCCAACCATTCCCTGTTCCTGTTCCGACCATTTTCTTTTCCTATTGACAAATCAACACGAGTTCCTTGTGCGTCATTTCACAGACGAGAAAACGTTTGAAGAGTATTTTGATGAATACTACAAGCTGGATTATGAGGATGTCATTGGAGACATGCCTTGTAGATTCAAATATCGACAAGTTGTACCTAATGACTACGGTCTCACTACAAAAGAGGTATCTATTTGTAGCTTGTAGTTAACTATTTGAGCTGATGTAATTATGAGTTCAGTACCTCAAATTGTTCCCCCTCTTCTGGCTTAGTTTTGTTTTTGGCAGTCGTCGCGACGACTATCAGTTGGAAAAAAGAAATCAAACGAGAACGAAAGAGAAATCTACGAGAGTTAAATGTTCTCATTGACTATCGTTCGCTCTTATTGAGATTGAATCTGCGCAATTTTTTATGAGCACCGATGGAAGTTCAAAAGTTTGCTCTCGTTTGGCCTCTGACTCTAATGCATTGTCGGTGACTCTCGTGCGCTCTCCGTAACTGTCGTGCGCTTTCGGCGACTCTCGTGCGCTTTCGGTGACTCTCGTGCGCTCTCGGTGACTCTCGCGCTGTCGGTGACTCTCGTGCGCTCTCGGCAACTCTCGTGCGTTCTCGGTGACTCTCGTGCGCTCTCGATGACTCTCGTGCGCTCTCGACGACTCTGGTGCACTCTCGACGACTCTCGTGCGCTCTCGGCGACTTTCGTGCTGTTTCGGCGACACTTGTGCGCTCTCGAAGAGTTTCCATCGGCGCAAATTGTAATTAGCATCGATGGAAGTTTAAACGCTTGCTCTCGTTTGGCTAACTCTCAAGCGCGGTCACGAGTCAACTCTTGTTCTCAATTGATGGCATTTGACATATGGGTCATGCAATTCTTCCGTCGCTTTGCACTAGTTTAGAGGCACGATGGCGGTGTAGTGGTTAGGCCGCCGCGTCGGAATTTCGATCATGGTCCGGTTGTTCGAAAGCCGATTAGCACTAACCCTGGGTTAAACGTTGTCCAAGGTTTCTGATTCTCTTGTTTAAAAGCATTACCGCTGCTGATTTTACGTGACAGTTTGAAAGCAGTGGAAGCCAAATTGCTATGTGAAAACAATTTACTGGTCAGGAATCAACGTCGTTGTGGATTAGAAGAGAATTCAAAACTGACACTAAGCTTGGGTTAGCTTAACCCAGCTTTGAACAACCGGGCCCTGAAGATCAAAGACTCCATGGTTTTAGATGGGTGTATAAATGAGTACCGGCGAAAAAGTGCCGGGGGTACCCCCAGTGTTCCGGATACGTTTCTAAGGCAGGGAGACAAGGAGAAATTTTAAGGGTCAATATCCCTGGGTTTCTTCAAATCTTTTTAAGTTTATTATTTCATTTGTTTTTGAACTGAGACCTTCTCTCATCGGGAACGCTGTAACCTTTCGATAGAAGTAGCATCCGATCTAGGTAATACTTCTAAAGCTAGTGGCAGTACTCCCAGAAGTTGATCGCCGCCCCTATGGTCTGCTTGTGGCCTGGGTTTGGCTTTACCTTCAGCATTTACCTTTGCACTTGTTATATACTTTGTGTCTACTTTTGATTCGCTGACGACACTGTTTACGGCCTTAGTAGGCGGTTTGTAACTACTTTGATAATAGTTTTACGACTTTTAAAAGATGAACTCTCCTCTAACAAACGTTATCTGTTTCCTTTTTACCCAGATTCTTGCTTGTCCCGACAGAGAGTTAAACCAGTGGGTATCAGTAAAAAAGATGTCTCAATACAGGTGAGCAGTTCGTGTTTGTTTGTTTGTTTTGTTTGATCTGCCTTTAGCGGACTGCAAATTTTTGTTATCGCAGATTTGTGTAAGCAGTTCCTGAATAGGCCATTTCCGAATTGCCTCTGGCCTCTCTTTCAAAACGAGGCCTGGTGCACGACCTTTCGTATGCAAATTGTGGTCATTTGGATGTAAATGGCATTGATTTTCATATCAAAGATTGAACACCAGGCCTTGGTTTGAATATGAGGGCAAAGACATCCCGGAAGTGGCCTATTCCTACCCCCAAAATTTTCCCGCCATTCACTAGCGTACACAATTTACCCATGATAACCAAGCGCGCAGAATTTTATCCCCATTGCCTAGCGTGCAGAATTTCCCGCCATTTCCAAGCCGGTAGAATTTTCCCGCTGTTGGAAAGCGTGCAGATTTTCCCGCCATTGCCAAGCACGCGAAATTTTGTACCAATTTCCAAACGCGTTGAACACGAACCGATTTCTGATTGAACAGTATCATCTAACGCCATGCGCTGGACGTTAGCTTCTTGGCTACATTTTCGTACGTAGCGACAAAAAGTGAAGCAAATTATAATTAAGGAATAAGAAAATAGGGTAGAAAATCTCCTTACGGCGCACTTCTTAATTAATGCAAGCACTTCCTATTACGAGCATTTCACTGGGACCAAAAATCATATTTACTATTCTTCCGCCATATTACGGACAATACAAAAACTCGGTCGTTGCTAAGTAACTTTTAAAGGCCCATTTCCACCCTTGATGCAACGCGGTCGTTTGTTATTGTTTTGAAATGGCAGTATTGTTGAATGTCGTATTCTGATTGGTCGACTACTTTTATCGGCCTTTTCCTAGGTCACACCAGATAGCGAAGTTCATCGCGCGGTGGCTTATTTATTTTAACTATACATCTTTATTTACAATGTATTTATTTCTCATTTATTCTATTCGTTTGTCTATTTTATTTTATTTATTTCGCGTACTTCTTTCGTAATTATTTTACACTACCTGCCCAGGTTAGCAATAGCTATTTGCAAGCTAGTGTAACCTTTTTTGTCATTATTTATTGTAATCGATGTCATAGTAAACAGAAATCTCTGTTAGGTGATCTGTCCCTTTTAGCTTCGACTTAATACGCGAATAAACCTTCGTATTCTCCTTACCTCCAGATCTGACGGTGACGAACACAAAGACGTGAAAAAGTTCCGCAAGCGAGGAAGGGATGTGAAAAGAAAGAAAATGGTGTTAACTTCACTCGCTGAGACAGAGAGGTCTGTTGTGTGTGAAAACACGGCTATTTATTTCGTAATTGCATGTTGTCTGTTGTCTGTCATTTATGGCTTGTTTTTTGGTTGTCAGGCTTGTAGGGCTCTAACAGTATTTTTATAATACCTTCAGACGACAAACGTACTCATGAAGGTGAACTGAATACAAATTGATGCGTGTGAACCCTCGCAGCAACAGTCTGCAAACGTGATGGCGAGAATTTGAACAAAGTATCTCTTCTCGTTAACATTTTCAACACTGAACTTTTGAACTCCCATTTGATGAGAGGACATTTCTCAATTTATTTTTTGTTTACTTTCATCTACACTTTTAGCAGTCAACCACACGCCTAACATACGTCGCATGTGAACTTGTTGGATGACCAATCTCTCAAAGAGTTTGCCTGCAGTTCATTCGTTAAAGTAGCAAGGTCATTGTTTCGACTGCCACCAGAGACTCGAAATTTTTTCTGAATTCGACTTTCGTTACAAACGAACAGCACAGCTTACTGACTACTTTATTATCGGGTTTATTTGTACTTATGCATTATATCTTTTACAGTACTAATGAAGAAAATGCCAAGAGGAAAACGTTCTCCGGGAATAGTTTGCCGCAAAAGGGGAAAATGCTTGATAATAGAGCTGATAAAAATGAAACATTTCCTCAACAAAGAGACAGCAAAACTGAGGTGAAGACTCCATCCAATATAACAATAAATGGAGCTGAAAAGACCTCAGAAAGTAAGGTTTCAGAGGAAACGGAAGAACTCGAAAGTCAAAGACACAAAGAACGATTGGGAAAAAGGAAAATTAAGGAAGGGAAGAGAAAAGGAAAGAGACTCACCTTTAAAGAAATGAAAGAACTTGCTGTCAAGAAACGATTGCAAAGACAATTCAGAGGGGCTAAAAAAGAACCGTTGGCTAATTTGTCAGCTGCGCGGCTGGCTTCTTATGGACTGGTGAAGAAGAAAAAGAAGAAATCATAGTTTTTGCCTCCTCCGAGGTTATTGACAACTAAACTTGTCGTCGAAAATGCTCTGTGGATGAGTCCACCCTCCCCTCCCTCCAACAGCAAACCTTCCCCTCCCCTCCCTCACACGTGGCTTTGTCGCACCCATTCGCTGTAATTAACCTTATTTGCGGTGATCAACTGCTTGTTACGTAACAACGGTAATCATACCACGTCCTTCGTGGAAAGTTTATTGTCGATTAGCCCAATCTTCTCTCCTTTCTAACGATAAGCTTCCCCCCCCCCCCCCCAAAAAAAGAGGTTGTATTAAGTTTCCTGTAATCAACCTTGTGACGTAATGAAGCGCTACTTCTATCATGGAAGACGCATTGGGATCAACTCACCCTCCTCTCCGTTCTCAAAGCAAGTCTCTCTTTCCTCCCTCCCCTCCCTCAAGTTCATGCCACATAACCATAAGAACTGTAGTCAAAACTGTGATGGTTGGGGGGCTGGGTAAAACCTTCATAAAATCATTTTGAGCTATTAGTTGACACAAAAATTTATGGCCGAACTGGTGACGGCCATAATGATAACAAAAACTCACTAAAATTAAAATTCAATGATGGTCTTCAAATCACGATTGCATTCTATTCGCGATTTAATGAAGTTCCGAATGAATAAAAAATGAAATTCTGCAAAAGTGGGGATAGTTATACACTTTTGTGACCTGTTCTAGTACAGAAATTTTAAAACTTAATTAAAAGAAATAAGACCATACAAGAATTGTAAGTGTCCAATTGTTGCGTCATGAAATTTGTCATAAATTTAAAGAAGATCCTCACAGTTGGGCGCGCTAAGTACTCGCGCAAAACTCAACGAACAAATTCACAAAAAAAGATTGCATTCGTAGCTACGATTTGGGGGGAAGAGCAACTGCTGTTTACGCTAAAAGGCGAAGATGTTTGCCTCTTCTTAAACTCCAACTTTCAGTTAATTGTTACGACCTAGTCTTAACAAGCGCGTGCCCTCTGAAAGTTGTGACATCATCCTCGCGCCATTTTGCGTCATGTTGTTTGACCAACACTGACAAAAACCGTGGGCTCATTTCATTGAGCTTATCACTAAACTATATGAGCGCTCGTCACTTAATGGCAGGAAAATTCGGAAAAACATGGGAAACCTTCCAGAGTGTTCGGTTGGGATAGAAAAATCCAGAGAAGCAAGAGTAGTAAGAAAACAAAATAGTTTTTGAGGACGCTCCTTTGCGAAATGATCTCCACTTTTCAAAAATAACAAATTAGTGGGTTCAATTACTCTGAAATTAACGAGCGTCAATTGCGCTTAATGCTAATTGTAATAAACGAATTCGTCACAATGACGTTCTCGAATTACAGCGTTCAAAAAGTGGAAAGCTGACCCGTTATTTGGTTTAGTCGTAGTTTTGTTTACACATGTATAATTTATGGCTGAACAAAAGCGTTATCGTGAGACGTCATGTGCATTAGATGACGAATATCCCGATGACCAAGGATACCGAGATTCCGATGACGAGATTTACTATACGGCCGCAAGTAACGAAGTCTCACGAGTGGATATCGATCAACCACGGAGAAGTCGGGAAGGTTCGGCAGCTTCTGAATTTTACCATGACCACTTTGGTGCGACAAGAGACGCTATATTACCCGACCACCGAGACGCGTATATCGAGGGGCTGCATCGCGCTTGGTATAAACAGGGAGAAGAAATTAAAGAACTCGACACACACCTGAAACACCTGAGAGAAGAGTGTCGCGAGCATTTCACAAGTTTAGAGGAGAAGCTGACCTCCTTTGAAGAGAAAGTAGACTTAGTTATAAACTTGGTGTCTTCGTGGGTACATAATCCGTCTAGGGATAGAAGATGCCGCGGATTTTGCACCAAACATGTGCGAACTGACAAATGCTTGTGTCGAGGGTTGAAAGAACCGCACCGTTGCTGTGGCCGAATCGGTGGAATTTGTGACTGTTAAATGTATGTATCGGAATAATCTAGATAATAAGGAAGCGCATTCGCAAGACTAGCCAATCAAATCAATTGCCATAGTCGCGTGATAAAGTCACGTAAATCGATTACATAAGTATGAAAGGTGGATGGTCACTAGCTAACCGCTTGTCCTGTTGTTATGTTTTTGCTTGTGTTTTCTTGTGAGGGAAATCAATTCTTCTGTCAAAGTAACCTGGTAGATATAGAATTTGTTTGAAATGGGATTATTGTTATCGCGCCGAATAGCTTACGCTATCGATATTAAGTTGTGCTTTTTCTTTTTACTTTTTTTTCTTTTTTGTCTCTTTTAGTTAAATTAACCCTTTAAAGGGGCAGTCTCATCAATTTTTAGTATCACTGTGAAAAGCCAAAAGACATTTTATCTATGGAAGCCTAAAAATAATGGTCCAGTAGTATTAAAATGGGTATTCCAATACATGGAAACTATAATAAGTATGTCTGGAGACGGATGGCCAGGATGGAAATGGCGTGCGACTTGAAAACTTCTGGCAGAATTTTTCAAGTTTCTGCCTTATGTTTCAGATGAAATATTTAAAAACTAATTTTGGCTTGTTTTTTCTTTTGAAAATTCATTTAATATTGTCCCCTTGTGGTCTAAAAGCAATTCATGTATGAGCAAGGTACTTTGATATAAATTAATCAAACTTGTGACAAAGAAGATTGGAAAATCGCCTTGAGACTGCCCCTTTAAGCCTCAATGTCAACATGCATATTCTCCTTAGTGTTCTCCATATATTTCTTATGGTACTAGTTGGGAGAATTTGCACAAATATCAAGACATTGCGTGTTTGGTGATTATTTCCTTTATTCCCGTGACCTGTTTACTTGTGACTATTGGGGCTTAAAGGGTCAAAACCTAGACTGGTGTAATATTTCAATCTTGGTTACAGGGCCCTTCGTAAAATTGAAACCACACGATAATAGCTAGGAAGTCCGACAAAGTGGCTTTTCTGTATCGTATACTAATTGTAAGCGTTTTGTATTTGACTGTGCACAAAGCGCATCCCGCTTTGAATTGTGATTGACTTTTCATGTATCGAGGCACCTGGCCAATAGAAACGTTCTCGTGAAGTTATTCAGCCATTTTGAGTGTTAAGTACAAAATTTGCACGGTTGGTGCGTTGGTTCGCGCGGTTGTAGGCGCGGCCCCTCTGTAGACCATCACCTTCACTGCGATGGTCTACAGTCTGGTCACATAATTCTATCTTTATCCGCAGTTCAAATATATGAATTTCATATATTAATATTCATTCACTCTCCATCTACGGGATAAATACGAACTCTCAATTCACCAGCTCCCAGTTGGCTTGATAGCTCAGTTGGTTAGAGCGCTGCGCCGGTAACGCAGAGGTCATGGGTTCGATTCCCGTTCAAGCCTGAATTTTTTCAGGTTTCTTCTTTTCAACCGCTTAGGTTGAAACACCTTCACTGCGATGGTCTACACATAATTCTATTTTTATTTTTGTTTGATTTTTTCTAGCCATGAGACAAGCTATTTGCAAGGTCCTTCTCGTGCTGCGATTTTAAATACCTTGAGACAGAGGGGTTGTGCCTAAACGATCCACTGTGGTACTCCGTTCTGCAATTTTTAAAATCAACACAAAATACAGAAACAACGACCGCAAAATAAACGATACCATTCCCGAGTATCGATTACCCAGAAAAATTCCCCGATGTTGCATCGATTACTTTGGCACAAGTAGCAACCATCATCCACAAAAAAGCGAAATTGTTTTCCAGTTGAAACATGAATCACTCATTGTAACGATTTTATGAGAATCGATTTTTATTGCAACTTTCTTACAGCACCTAAGCACAAAGTTAGTTTACAACGATTCCTTTCATATGCGAGTAGACTGCTTAAAATGTTCAGAAACTTGCAAACACGCTTTATTGCAAGCTCGTCATACCCACAGCAATTTAACTCGCCATGAAATGTTCGGTTCCTTGGTTTTCAACCATAATTCGATGACAAGGCATCAAAACAAACAGTTGGGAATTTTTGCTGCTTGTTCATCATAAATCATCGAATTTTGTACAGCTGGAACGCAAATTCTTTCTTTCTGCTATGTGTCTTTGAATGCGTTCGAAAGGCGAAACGTGTTACGATTCCACTTTTATATTAGATTTAAAAAAAATAAAACTAACAAAATAAAAGAAAAAAATAACTTGGTTTCAACCTAATATTGTTAGTTTGTTTCTCAACAGATTACAAGTTTTCTTTAAATCACAAAACTAATTGTTTTCTCAGAAACTTTAACCATACTTTTGGTCTATCTTATTCCCTATGATTACTAGAATCAGCGAAACGAAACAAAACTGTAAACCTATTGCCGTAGTATTCAAACATGTTACGCTTAAGATGGGTTGTTTTCAGCCGATGGGGCTGTTGTGGTCTCGACTTCAGGTTGAGGCTGTTCAGTTGCATGGCACTGTTCATTGTAGGCTTCTCTGATGACGCGCCTGTTAACGAAAAAAGGAGAAAGGATTTTTAACCATTTGAGCCCCAATATCAATATGGATCTTCTCCTAACTGGCCTCCATATAATTTTTTTGGTACTAGTTAAGAGAATTTGCTTAAATATCAAGACATTCTGTAGTTAGTGATCATTTCCTTGATTTTCAAGGCCTGTGTGATTAATCATTCGATGTTAATCACTTTTGAAGCAAAAACGGTAAACAGTACAGTCCAACCTCCCGTCAGCGGACAACCTTTGAAAGTCGAGACCAAACATGGAGGTTCCCTTTCGGTAGCTGTATCAGTGGAGGTCGAAGAAACTTGTAACACAGACTATAGAGGATGTAATAGAGTCTGACAGCCAATCTCTTCTGTTCTACTGAGTCAATTACTTCATTCAGAGATGAGTATAAATTCCTTTAATTTCTTGTATATAAACTGCGCATTGAACAGTACCTCAGAACGTCACTGAAAATCGTTCACGTGATCAACATCAAATTTCTCCTCATCATATCCGTGTATTATAAAATATAGGACATGAGAATTTAGCAAGTGATCACCAAAGTTGAATTGTCTTGATGTTTAATCAAGTTCTCCCAATTAGTAATCAATAAAATCTATGGAGACCAGTAAGGGGAATTTTTATAATGATCTTGGGGCTAAAAGGGTTAAATAAAATATTAACAGTAAGCTCCTTCGACCACGGAGAAAAAAGTATTACTCACCATATAATGTAGTGTACGCTTGAGAACGGAAAGTGGAATTTGTGCTCGAGATTCTTTGATTCTTATAATTATCTTCTACAATGTCGTTTAAGGTAAGCGGTATCAGATGTTCAAAAACTACAGTGCGGAAGTAAACACTTCAAATTCGCGAGAGATGACATAGTAAACACAAACACTGAGGGGCCGATTACATGAGCCGGGCTGGCCCGGTTAGTAGAGCTGGCTCGGTGTACCGAGACGACTGCTCAGCCCGGTATTACATGAGGCGAGCCAGCCCGCCTGCGGCTAAATTTAGAAGCTGTCGTGTGAAAAGATGGCTACATCAAAGAGCATGAACCACGGATTTTTATTTTCGCCAATTCATTATTTTGGCGTATTATTTTCAGTTTTACGTAGCTTTATGGTCTGATAAACCTTTATGTGTTATACAGGAAGAGAAATATCGATGTTCTGGAGAGCCATTTTGCTCTGAAGCGAAATTTAGTGAAGAGAAAGTGTTGTCCCGGCTAGCCGGGCTGGCCCGGCAATCGCGATTACATGGTAAATTTTCAGCCCGGCTAGCCGAGATCCCAGCTAGCCGGGCTGAGATTTTTCCATGTAATCGCAAAGTTGATTTTTAATATGTTTCACAGACGTGCCGAGATCCCGGCAAACCGAGCCAGCCCGCCTCATGTAATCGGCCCCTGTGAGAGCAGGAAACAAGATGTGTATCGAAGTGGTTTTTCCCGTAAAGCGAATTTTCGGGAGGTTTCTACGTGATAGCTTGCCCATTGTTCTCAGGAAGTGAATGTGAAAACGACGAAAAAATAGCGAACACGGAAATGACAACCGCATGGAATAGGGTAAAAGCGAGGCTAAAAACTTTGTCGTGTGTTTGATCTATCTCAAATGGAAGGCGTTTAATTTATAACAGAACAAAGAGTGTTTAGATTGATAGAGCAGTTTTCATTTGTGTGGAAAAAACAAAACCAAAATAATTACTTTGATCAATCGCAACAGAAGCAAACAACACAATAAGCCAATCAGAACTCGAAGCAAATGTGTGTAATTAGAGTCGAGCGCGGGAAAACACCCGAATGTTTTTGGCCAGTTATAGAGGTTAGTTAAGCAAAGCTGAAGCAATCCAAAATAGGCCATTTCCGAATTGTCTTGTGCCTCTTTTTCAAAGCGAGGCCTCGTACAAAACCTTTCATATGAAAATGAGTTTTATTTACATGTCAATGAAAACTCATTTTCATATAAAAGACTATGCACCAAGCCTCGCTTTGAAAAAGGGGAACAAGACAACTCGGAAATGGCGTATTATTTTCGACAAAATGAAAACCGCTCTTAAAACACAAGTAATCATACGCGAGTTCCTTTTCGTTTACCCTATAAATTGTTAATAATCTCGGTGGCCCCTTGAATCGAGAAGTGGGGGAAAGGGTGAGGAATTCTGACTAACCATTCATGAACTTCATCCTGGGGTGATGTTGAAAACATCTTTAGTTCATCCACGAGTTGTCCACAGCGATCATAAACGAACATTGCACTTGGCTTGCACTCCAGGAATTGCGACACAAGACCCGGCTGAGTCTCCTCAAAGAAGTCTTGAGTCGCGTTCCACGGCTGCGAGCAGAAGTTCTGAGGAACCACTGTCAGGAAGACGATGCCTAGCATGTTGCTATGGAAACGAACAAACGTGTTTTCTCAGAAGACTCCAGGATGAAATAATGATCACACACAACAACTTCTACTTCAGATTCAATATAACATTGAAGGATTTCGTCCCTAGACTCAAACGTTTTGAACCACCATGTACAAGGACTGCACAGTAAATGCAGAGAAAAAACCGCGTGACATAGCAGCATCTTTTTAGTTAAAACAGTACCTATTTCTAAGGGATTTTCCAGGTGTAAAAGACAAAGATAACGGTTATAGTCCGGCTTTTGGTGGTGAATGTTTTTGTGTGCATTTTTACAGTTGAACAATTCTCGTGCTGTCTGTAACTGTAAACAGAACCCACCCCAAACCTGAACAGGGAATGGCAACTTTTTTTTTTAATTGTAAGGAGCATATGCAATGTGTTATACAACTCTTACGGTCCAGGGGAGGCAGCGAGCCCTCGCGGAACTCAGGGCGCTGTAACTATCTCGTCAAAAGACTGAGGGCTCTGAGATTGAAAATGCCTTACAGAAGACGTCCAAGTCAATCTACCTGCTCTCAGCAACGTTTCGCATCTCGGCCACTCTTTCAATGGCCTTGGCGCGAAGTCAGGCTTGTCATCAGGACTTCCCCAGGGGCTCCGCTTGTCATTCGGATTTGATCATCCCCAGGACCACCACGGACCCTTCAGACCGTGCGTCGTGCACTGGGCCCAAGGAGGGAAGCTGTCAGCGTCAGCGTCAGTTACGAGCCGAACTGGCCAGCGGCAGGGCAAGAATTGAGACGACGAGAAGAGTGAATATTCCAGTTGCCATATTGGAATATCTGTTGGACGAAAACATAGATGCGTGAGACAAAATTCTTTTATTATGCAGAGCCACCTACTGTCGTCCCGTTATTTAAAAACACCGTGAGACAATCGCAGCCAATCACTTGGGGATATGCTTCAGCGAATGTTTTACGGAAGCAGGAAAATTTCACTAGACTTCATGATCATGACGTCTCTTTTTCAACAGGTTATTCAAAGCGTTTGACCCGGAGAGTTGAAAATTCAGAATCCACGCGTGGAAAAAGATGCGTGACTCGCGCACGCTACTTGCGAAACCACTATTCAAGAGATTATATCCCTTGCACCCATTTTGTGAGCTACATATTTTAAGAAACATCCATTGTTTAAACACTCGGCTTAGATTGGATGGGATGAGACAAATTCTTCCACTCGAATCTCCAGAAAACTTACATGATGTTCAAAGGTAGATATCAACTGGGTACTCCTTATCTGTAGGTTGGACACGACACAGCAGAGAGAGGCGCTGTGCTATCGCGTTGGCAAGACAGCGCGTATCCGCGCATGCAACGTAACCAGATATAATCACGACAGATGAAAAGAAAAGTTATCTGAGAAAATATTCGATTTATTTTTAAGCAAAAACAACACGACTTTTGTTGCTGTCGCTTTTATTCAAATATCATGACTTGAACTTTCAACAATTTTTAACAATTTTTTTCATGGGCAGATTGAAGCTTATGACTTGCTGTCTGTACACGTACAGAAATATCACAAAAATATTTCATCATCATGGAAGTCATTGCTATCAAATTCAATCCCTGCAGAGGCATGCCAAAACCAGAACAAAAATATAAAACAATAACCTATAAGTTATTTAAATCTATAGCTTATTTAAATCGCATCCATAACTAATCCATTTTTTATGCTAAAAGTAACGGTTCAATATCGAAATCATGAAACTTTGCACGTATGTAAAAAGCAAACAACACAAGAAGGTCGGGGGGGGTGGAAGAGTTGGAGAGACGGAGGCTGGCTCACGGCTACCCGGAATAACAGATGTAGGATTCTTTTGCTGTGGACCTAGTCGGACTTCGTCGCTTGTATTTCGCGACTTGAGCTTTGTGGCAAGTCTTTTTCCACTATTACAGGACTAAGAGAATGATTTCCCATTTGTCTGAAAACATGACCTCGAAAGACCCTGGTTACAGCACAGCCGACAGCATGAATATTATATTTCAGAAACCCACCTCCTGATCGGGTCTCCTGATCACAAATCATAATTATTCATGTCCCAAACGTGGTTTGATGAAACAGAGACCTCAGTCAAGCAATATCTTTAACATATTTTATTTAGAGTCGGTCTCATTTAGCCGTCGGAGTTCTGTCCGCGGATGTTAAGAAGCGGGGGAGGGCAGAAAGGGGAGAGGCGAGAATGAAGGCTGCCCAGACAAATCAGTGCCTTGCGTCCAATAGGAAAGTACACGACCTGATCATTCCAAACCACTTTCAAATAATTCTATATTATGTTTGTACTGAAATCTTGCCTACGGTATATAACATTTGACGCAATGTCTCCACCTCCCTGCGTTAACAATATAACATCAGTTTTCCCTCGTAAAAACAGCCTGCTCAGGTATTTGAAGAAGAGAGTCGGATATCGCAAGTTTAAAGAATATATTTCTTCCACCAAACTTTGAGTAATAAATGCGCAGCCACACGCCCCTTGTGGAAACCAGCTTTTAGTATTATGTAAGTTGACGGAGCAAGCGTGTTTAAATAAAGTTTACCTACCCTACCTAAGTGCAATTAGCTCATCTAACAGTAGAATTCGTTGCGTAGTTCTTCGAAAAAGTAAGACTGCACTTATAGTTATAAACGCCGTTGTTTTGCCAAGGGAAAATGCGATCTGAGAGCCTCGTTTTAACAACAGTTTAATGTCCATGACCTCAAGAGAATCAGGACGAAGTTCTCGAGTTCTACAATTCGTAAATCAAGAGACGAAGTTTGTACTTACGGCTTAGGCGTCGCACAAGCTTGTGTTCCTCTGTGTCCTATGATGATGTCTTCGTTTCTCAGCCAAAGGTTCAATTTCACAACTGCGTAGGGTCACCGATATTTGAATAGGGTTATGGTATTTGTATATTCAATTACACTGATATCGGATCTGTCTTGCGGATCTGGACACGCAAACAGAACAAAGGACATTGCACCCTGAAGTGAATTGCTGTCACGCCACTATCATGTGCATGCTGCAGGCAGCTCAGGCGATTCTGTCAGAATTCTGAATACTTTCAAATTTAAGAAGATTAATCGCCGAGAAACCATGTAGCAGAGATGAACAGGACAGCTGCCATTGATTGAAACTGAAGCCTGTGAGAAACAATACTGATACAAAACAGTCAACCTTTTTTTTTTCCTCTCTGAAAAAACACCTAACGGGAAAGCGCGCGAGGCATCTGTTCTGTTCGAGGGCAGCTCGCGGGGAAGCCTGCTCGGGCTTAGAGAAATGCGATGTTTTCTAGATATTGTTCCTATCTCAATCTGCATTCTCGCTTGCCTCCGTTGAAGATGCAGAACGAAAAGCAAAGGGGAAGGCAGGGATAGAGCAAAGTCGAAAGAACACTCACACAATGACAATATCGAGTTGCCAAATGTTTGTAGAAGAAGAAGAAGAAGAAGAAGAAGAAGAAGAAGAAGAAGAAGAACCTTTATTGATTTATACCACTCAGGGTAGCCCCTTCAGATGCAAAAAGTTGTCTGTTATCAATGGGAGCCCTGAGCACAACAATGTACTAAAACTATGCATACATATGCATTACACTAACACTAATAATAATATAGATAGAAAACTATGTACAAATAAAAGATTTAGAAGCAAATGAATGCGATCTCAGTCCTCACAGCAGGCGGATGTAAAAGGTTGCTTTGTCTAGTGGCGCGCGCATGGATTGTATTATTACGTTTAAAATATTCTTTAAAATATTGGGGACATTGCCCTTGCAGGCATTTCTTAACGAGTTTAAAAACAGATTTACGACGGCGCTCCTCCAGCGTGGGCCATTTCAGAACGTCCATTGCCGGGTTGCTGCGCACAGTTCTTGCAACTATTCTGGCAGCCCGGTTTTGGAGGGCTTCAAGGTCTTGTTTGTGACCTACTCCGCAGCAGCCCCACACACTTACACAGTATTCTAAAATTGGCCTAATTAGACTACAATAAACTATATTTGCACTCTCTCTAGTGAGACCTCTACGAAGCCTGCCGAGCATTCCTACGCGTTTTCCTGCCTTCGAAATAGGGTGTTTTATATGCTCGTTCCAGCTAAGGCGGTCATCAAAAACTATACCGAGATAAGTGAAGTGAAAAACCCGCTTAATAACATTGTTATTTAAGGTAATAGAAAAAGAGTTTACGGCCGATAATCTGGGGGCAGTTCCGAAAAGCATAGCTTCAGTTTTTGAGACGTTAATAAACAGACTATTAAAAGAAAGCCAGTGTTCAATTTTAGACAGATCAGCAATCAGCTTGTCTTGAATAATAGAGGCTTTAGAGGATGAGCAATACAAAACAGTGTCATCAGCGTACATCAAAATATTGCATTCGGACACCACCTCCGGTAAATCATTAATGTGTAGAATAAACAAAAGTGGACCGAGGATAGAACCCTGAGGCACTCCAACAGAGATGGCTTCCGGAGTAGAAGTCACCCCTTGAAACTCAACAACCTGGGTGCGGTTCGACAGGTAGTCCGTAAACCAGCTAAGCTCTTTATCCCCAATCCCCAAATTGGAAAGCTTGTCCAGAAGTACCGCCTAAAGTTTAAATCTGCTCGAACATTTACTGAACGTTGTCATGACCGCAGCTATCATCATGCGCGCTCTCATGGACACTTGTCGCTCAAGCAGTTGTCAAGTATTTTAAATCTGTTCGAATTTTCCTGAAAATCGATGAAGGCTAAAAACTATCGCTTTGTAGTTTTCAGTGAACTCTCATTTTCGAAAAAAAAAAAAAGCTTTTCTATAAAGGAAGGTCTTGAGTTAAAAAACGGACACCGAGGAACTGTTTCTAATGTCAGATGGTAGACCCTTTTTATAACGTAGGGGCAGCCACGGAGAAGGATCTTGCACCGTAGGTCTTTAGATTAAAAGCTGGAATAGAAAGAAGATTTTTTGATGGAGAACGTAACCGACGAGATGGGAAATATGGTTCAAGAAAATCGCGAATATACGAAGTTGCCAGATTGTTTAGTGCGTTGAAAGTAATTAGTAAAATTTATGGGAAGCTAAGCCTGTAGTTCAAACTGTTTCTCTCAATTGACTACCACTCCTCTTGAACGCTCGTCGATTTAAATCGCGCGCTGTCACTGACTGTCGTGCGCTGTCGAAGAATTTTCGTTTGAATGGATGAAAGTAAAACTAGGAGCGCATTACTCGGAGCATCAGACTCCCATGGATCTATGTCACGGTGGTGATGTTCAAAAGTTGAGTTATTTTTAGATTAGCATTTCCTGCAACCTTAGCTTCAGATTCTCCTCATATGTCCGAAGTGCTCGGAAGCCATTAGGACATTTTCATGAATATTTGAAAGCCTTCTACGAAAAGGTCATCTTCTGAAATGTTCCGAAGACTTCGGTTCATCTAAACATATCCGAACTTGAGAAAACGGAAGTTGTGCACTCTAAGTGGTGGACTCCTGTACAGAAACATACATACAGTGTGTTGCCCAGTTTTCGTACACTTTAGTTTGTAATCGCTATATCATTTCGTCTTTGACATGAAAATTTCTGAAATTTCTTTTAAAGATAGCCCATTTACTTACCTTCAATATATAAAACGATTGGCCGCTTGATCGACGTATGTTCAAAATTATGCCATTTTTCCCAAAACTCCTAACTTGCCCAGTCTTCGTACACCTGGCCCAGTTTTCGTACATCGACAAAGCAACATTTCTCCACGAAAACGCTCGACGCAAACCGATGTGTCAGCCACCCTGCTGAGTGCTTATCGTGTTTTCTCTTCGATTTGTGAATAAATATCGGCTTAGCGACCAATAATTGGTGTAAATAGCAAATGGTTATTCTGGGGGTGGATCATGTTTAATCGATCCTGCAGTGCTGATTTTTTGGTCCTTCACTTAATTGGGCGGCTTTTCGTACGCTCAATCCACTGTCTCGTACGTCATTTACTGCCTTGGTAAAGGTAGTTGACAGGTTACTACTCTGCGTATTACAACTGTTAAGAAAAGGCCTGTATAAGATTCGACGTTTTCCTTCCGTTTCCGCTTACGCCTTTAAAATAGCAAACGCTTTACTTCCGTTTCCGCTTACGCTTGCTTTTCTTAGCTACTTTTGTAAATGTTTATTAGAATCGCAACAGAGTGAAAAAAATCGGCAAAACTGGTAAACTAACGATATTTCAAGGTGTATGTCAACATTCTGTGCATAGACATCTACCTTAGTTAATTATTTGACGATTTAGATTGGTTGTGCGGGATTAAGTTTATGAAATATTCGTGACCTTTGCATGACCTGGATGTAAAGCGTCGCTGTTATACCACAACAAATACATGTAGCGTATTGTACTTTGCAAGGATTGTTGTGTAATCTTTGCTGCACTTGCGACTTATTAGTTTTCGAACAGTAAAGTTTAAAATTCAGTTCTTTAACTTATTTAAAAATAGGTTTTGAGAAAGGCGCAGCTAAGTGTACGAAAACTGGCACATTAGGCCGAAATGTATGCGAAGATTCTGACCGCTAAAATTCAGGAGCAGTTAAATTTGAGCTGGTGTTGAAAGTTTTTCCATTCACTTTCATCTTTTATCTATCATCTGTCCAAAAATCATGAAGTTCCGTGGAAAAAATTACCTACAAAACGGGCTATTTGTTTATCTACAATACCTTTACTGTGCAGTGAAAAGTGCAAATATTAGCCGCTAAACTTTTACTCACCTCGAAAGAAATTGTCCGCACTGACCTGCTTCTTAGTCAAAAAGCCCGGCAAAACCGGCAATTTATAGCTGAAATGTTCCTTTCATTTTTGGAATTCTTCGGTTGACCAAGATTTAAATGAGCCACGAAAATAATCAAATAAAGCTCTTTTTGTACGAAAACTGGGCCCGTACGAAAACTGGGCAACATACTGTACGTACACTTTATTTAACCTCAAATTTTCAGAGTAGGCTGTTGGCTAATATCTTCGAGAAAAAAAAGATATCTATTAAATAATCACATTAAAATATACATTAAATATACATTAAAAATAACGAAACTACAGCCGCTCGCATCCTGGATTAAGTTGCCGTAGTTGGCGCTTAAATTCGGTCAGAGAAATTAGTGTCCTGGTGAATACTCGTGTTCATACTTTAGTTCTTTCTCCTTCCCGTCCGCTGTCTGGTAACTCCAATCATAACTTCTTGTTGACGTTCTTTTCAATTCCAGATGACACTGAGTTTGTCATCTCAGAGTCTGTTGAATTTCCTTCTTCTCTGATAAAGCGACCGCACAATGGCGGCAGTGTTTTTCTCAGACTGTCCCTGAACTTTTTAAACAAGAAAAAGTAAATAACTGGATTATAACACGCCGATGTTTTCGCGAATAAAGCAGGTAGGGTCGCCACCAAAGGAGATATACTCTCTGGTTTTTCAATCACAGCGTACAGCGAAACAAGGGCGTAAGGTGTCCATGCAAATAAGAAACAAAAGGACATCACAAAAGCCATACGCGCAATTTTTGTTTCCGATTGAAGCGCCTCTCTTGTTGCAGCAGCGTTTTTTCCCCACAAGTCACGAGCGCGTTTAGTCAATTTCTTCACGTTGCAGAAAATTTTAGAATAAGCTGTAACCATGGCAACGATGGGAGTCGCCTAGAAGAAAAAGAAGACACATCCGATGTAAGCAATATCACTTGGTTCGGACGTTTGCCAGCGAATCGAGCACACCGAGCTTCCGCCCTCGGGAGCGTACGCTGACCAACCGAACAGAGGGAAACAACTCCAAAGCAAGGCGAAACCCCAAAGTGCAATTATGACAAAATTGAGCTTTTTGCGAGTGTCACGGAGGTTACGGCGTAGTTTATAACCACTGCTCGTTCAACAGAGAAGGTGGCATGGTGAAGCATGATACCAAATGACAGAAAAGTTGTGATAAAAGCGTACCATGAACAGCCTTCGGTACTCATTGTCCGCCATCCGTGCCCTGCATTCGCGACAACTCCCAAGGGATACGCCAGCACTGCGTGTAACCAATCACCGACCGCGATGCTTAGAATTATTCTGTTGGAGGGCTTGCGAAGCCTGCGGTCCTTTATGAAGGTGATAAGCACGAGTGTGTTAAAACTGATGGCTGTTACAGTTAGGAACGCGTACACTCCAGCTATGATGTAATGCGCCTGCGTGCTAACTGCTTCTACAGGATCCAGTCCTCCAGTTTGGTTTTGGAGCACGAGCATGTTTGTTCGCGATGGAATTTCAAATGTGGAGGCCTGAAGCAGAGAAAGGAAGAAATAGCACATTAAAATTATTTTAACTTTTTGCACTTAAATCGGAAATCAAGGTAGTTGTTCAATAATTTTAAATGAAAACAGGCAATAAAAGTGGGGAGAACGGTTTACACATCTTTATGACATCATTGTCAACTTCATCAGACACTATAGGTATTTGTAATTGAATTTTCTGAAGTCGTCGAAAGGCTGTTCATTCTCGAACATATTTGCTGTTTGCGCTTATACGAAGTAAATGCAAACTATTCCAGGAATTAAGGACGGGTCTATCCCCTGTCTGTGGTGATTACGAGAAATTTTTTTGCTATATACGCAGCGTAACAACGTTGTTTATGTCACTTTGTTGAGAAACTGTTTTTTTTTTTCAACTCTCAGCTCTGAATTCATTGTCGTGGATGGTCAAAAAATTGTATTGTCAGTCAGTTTAAAGCTGTATCCTTTCGGTGTTTAAATAATGTTATTACATGTATCTTTTACCGCCAGCCTCCGCAGCACGCTCAGCTTCTTCGAAGCAAGTCCAAACTGTTCTGCGTGGAAGACTGTTCGCTCCCAACACGTGGATTTCTTTTAACCATCTTTTATTTTTATTTTTGTATCCTGTTCCCAAGAAAAAAACTCGACAGTGGAACATGGAATAAACCGTTTGTTGTTGTTTGTTTTTGGAAGTTCCTGTCGGCGAGAAACGCAGACACACATCCAGCCAAGTCACTTATAACGAGGCTAACCTATGCTAAGTTTGGTGGTGTTGCATTTGGTTTAATTTATTTATTTATTCATTCATTCATTCATTCATTCATCCATCCATCCATCCATCCATCCATCCATCCATCCATCCATTCATCAATCCATCCGTCCGTTCGTCCGTCCGTCTGTCCGTCCGTCCGTCCGTCCCTTCATTCATTCATTCATTCATTCATTCATTCATTCATTCATTCATCCATCCATCCATCCATCCATCCATCAATCCATCCGTCCGTTCGTCCGTCCGTCTGTCCGTCCGTCCATCCGTCCGTCCGTCCGTCCGTCCCTTCATTCATTCATTCATTCATTCATTCATTCATTCATTCATTCATTCATTCATTCATTCATTCATTCATTCATTCATTCCTTCCTTCCTTCCTTCCTTCCTTCCTTCCTTCATTCATTCATTCATTCATTTTTATTTTATTTTACGTATTTATTTTTTATTTATTTATTTATGTATTATTATTTTTTTTATTACTGCGTTTGGAAATAGGTCGTTTATTTTTTCTGTATTTGTTCATTCATGTAGTTCGATAGAAGGCGATTTTATGTCATCAGAACTGATTTGCCACTTTCCCACTTGGTAGAAACTTGCTCAGTTTCTGACGGACTATTTAACTTCAACTTCTGTACTTGGTATTTTTCTTCAATAATGGTTATAGATGTTCTGCCCTTAGGACTACAAACAGTCCCATCGTGCCACAAACTGGCGAAACATCAAATCACTACATTTACTCGACACTACTTATTGCCGGGATTGCATTGGTACATAGATTCATCGCCACAATATTTAAATTGACAGGCCGCAAAAGTCTACTTATCCTGATTGACGTCCCCCATCCTTCATATCAAAAGTCAGTCCTCTAATATAAGCCACATTCAATATTCGGAGATTCACCTCTGTATACACCTTTTCTCTTTATACCTTTATTTTGAACGTCTATTTAAGTTGGGATTAAAGGCAAATTACAGAAGATCTGTGTTCGCCTCAGGGGCTTACGGTTATTTTTTTTTTCTTAATGGCTTTAATGTGACAAAAACCAAGCTAAAAAAAACTTTAAATTACTGATTTACTTTGCGTCGTTATTATTGTTAGAAATACCTTGACGTTAATGTTACTAGCCATCATTTTCACAATGAAATTTATACCTAGAAACCACTTATCCGCTTGATTTTAAATGCGCTTATATCGAATCGATCAATCAATTAAGTCTATCAAAATTAATTCCACATAAATACAAGAAGAAAAAAAAATGTTACAAAAAAGTGGCGAGGAAATCCCTTTTGCGTTATTGGTAAATTTTTCAATTTTTTTTTTCAATCCTATAAAGAGCACAAACACAGATTGAGAATGGTTATTATAAAACGTGTTAGTTTATTTCCAGTCTGAAATGTAAGCCGCTGTCTACGCCCTTCGGCAACTTTACCTGGAGGGCATTGCAGCTAACATTTCAGACTACTCTGTGTTTTACATGAGCACAATGCTGCAGCAGGAATTCCCGCACGTTTTAGGGGCACTCAACGGTTCGTTTCGGGGAATACCTGTTAGGAAGACCTAAATCGCCTGAGATATTCGGATTTTACTGTAGTGAAAACTAGAGATTTCGTTGGCGAAACATCACCTCGGACTTTTGCAACGAGACGACTTATTAATTCCTATTGTTTTCGGAGGGACAAATATGTCGTTTAGAGTATTAAATAATGTAAGCTAGCATTTTTGGAGAATCATCAGCAGCTTGGAAATTCGACGGATAGGATTCTGTTTCCCAAAATGTTCTGCGGCCTTAATTTTCATCTAACCTGTATTAGCTTACTTAGTGACACAAAATATGCCTTTAAAAGGCTCTGAAACAATCTAAGAAAGCAGACTGAAAATGATATTTCAAGTATTTTGCTAAAATTTTGTCGTTGGGTGCCCCTCACGTTTTTACTGCAGTTATCAACAACAGGTGAACGCTGACTCAAAGACCAGTTGGGTTTTTTCTGTTGTTTTTAAACCCATGTGAGTTCAAAGGTGATTTGATTATTTCGATCCACCCTGTGTTTAGCCGTCGACGTAAATTTATGATCGACGGCCGTGAAAAAAAAAACATCAGCGGTGGTCGAGTTTGAAGTTCAGATTTTTTCGCTGGCACAGTAATTAAGGAGAAAGAAATAAAGTTAAAATTACTTTAGTGGAAGATAAAGCTACCTCAAACGAGAAGACATCGTTGCAAAAGTTGTTTTTCTAAGTATTTTCAATTAAGCGCGCGCAAAACATTTGTTGTGAAGCCAAAATTTAAAAAATTGATTCGAACACAGTGTTGCTTTTCGGAATCAAGTTTTGTTGTCGCAAAAAAGCATTCAGACAAACACTGGTATACATAAGTTTCCGCACCTCTGTACTCTGCATGAAACTCAATAATTGAGGTCATTCGAAATGAAAGTTTGCTTGTTATACTATTCGAGGTTGGTCTAACTTTTGGGTCTGTAGATGGCATCCTAACGTTTGATCTTTCAACTAGCGGAAAGCTGCTGGCGGCGAATACTTAATTCCCTGTTTTGCTATTTATTAGGCCGCTGTACACGATGGTCCTGGCGTTTGAGTCTGTGCACGAAATGTGACCGCTAAAAGCAATCAAAGCTGATGAGTAGCACTTTCCTGTGTTGTTCGTGGCCGGGGTGAAAAAAAATCATTGCCTTTTTCTCTTGACTGACATAACGGACTACGTGTGTGTCTACTTACGAACAACTCGGTCGATTTGTCCTGTCTTCCTAGCAGCGAGAGAGGAACTGAAAAATTAAAGCGCTCTAAATCTTTATTAACCGAACAAATAAGGTGCTAGCTTATTTGCATGTGAGCTCTAAACAAGAATAGCTCATTTCCGCGGGGATCCTTTTGCTTTCCGAGTTCAAGGACAACATAGTTTATTTGCATATTACCCTCACTCGAGGCGACGTTTGTCCTTTTCGTAGTAACAGGATCAAGCGATTATTTAATTTACCTTCTGGTTTCGTTTTTCAAAGAATTCTAACGCCTTTCTTCACTTTTTTAATATCAAATTAAAATTATGCTATCTCTACCGCTTTTTCGTAAAATATAGCTAGCCTGAGTCAATGAAAGGATCACTAAATATCAATTTTATCCTAGCTGAGATACACTCTTTTTTTTATAAGAACGCTTTTTATAAGAACGTTGAGGCTGAAATTCAGGGCTAAAAATTAACTTCAGTGCTTGGTCGCCACTCGGGCCAGCGTCCCTGGATTTTTAGTGGCCCTGGCCAAAATAAAGCGGCCCTCAAATTTCCTCTACTAACACAAAAAATGTTCAAACCATTTTCACTCGAATAAATGCCTCACGGCTGTTTGGGCCCGTGTTTTTTAGGAGGATGTTCGACTGAAGCGCCAAAAGAAATTTGCTTGATCTTAACTTTGTCTTGAAAACTCACATTTGCCAATGAGGAAATAAAGGTGATGTTTGTTACTGTCCAGAAGTTGGTAAAATTGTTATAATCATAAAAACTTTGTTCGGTCAGTGTTGGGAATCATTCCTCTCGTTCTTGCTCGCTCTTTTCTTCATCTGTAGGTTCTGACTTGGTCCTTAAAATCCCAAAGAAAAACTGGACCATTATTTTCCTAATATGGACAAAACTATCTTGTCAACATCTATAAACTACAGTATCACGATTCTCAGTTTCTTTCGATTGCCTTTGAATTCAGCTGAATATCGAGCAGTGTTGAGTGATTTTGCCAATATTCTTGTTTGAAAACGTACCGCATAGAACTTTGGGTAAGTCTGGATAATCAAAATGGCGTCTACATATCGGAACGATCTAAAACCTCGATCACGAACGGCTTTGAATTTTACACTTTAGAACTATACTTTTACTGCAATTGATGAACTTAGAGTTGAGGAAAGAAAGGAAAGAGAAGAAAGGTACTCCAAGGAAAGAACATTTTCTTTTACTGTTATTGTTATAATTTCTGTTCGTATTTCTCAAATCGTAGTCGCCCTTCGGACGATCAAACCTCAACTTTTAGTGGCCCTGGACACTTTTTAATCGCCACGGGCGATTGTGCAACCGCCAAGTTTTAACCCTGGAAATTGACCCAGATTTTAAGAACATACTAAGAACGTACCCAAGCTGAGACTAACAGACAAAGCAGTAATTTTGTTCAGCTCTGCATCCGTTTTTGCATCGAGCTAAAAACACATCATGAGTAACAACATGAATTTCTATCGAATCACATTTTCTTTGTTTTGTTTTGTTTTTTAATGTAGAACTCAGGCTACATTTTCTTTCTTTCTCAACTGTGGAAGAGTAATAAAGTGAATTTTGCTAAGAATAAAAAACAACAACAGCATGTATGTCAAAGAAATTTGACATGATACAGCGCACAATGGGCGTTTTAAGGTTTCCTGGTCACGTTTATATCAGTTTTCTGAACTTCTATACCAGGTAACTTAAGAACATGCTAAGAACATTTTAGGCTCAAAACGTGAAAAAAATAAGAACATTCAGTTTCGGTTCAGCCTCAGCCGCAAAATTAGACGTTCTTATAAAAAAAGAATGTAGTTTGAATTCAAATGTAAATACAAACTTTGCAATTTACCGAAATCTTTTCTTTCTTGTTTTTTTTAAAGGAATTTAAACCCTTTTATTTGCTTTCACTTTTTAGCATATTTTAATTTTAGCGAGTGCTGAAGATTGTTGTTACGTATGTGACTCTCGTCCACTTTCGGTGACTCTCCGGTGACTCTCGTGCACTCTCGGTGACTCTCCAGTGACTCTCGTGCGTTCTCAGTGACTCTCCAGTGACTCTCGTGCACTCTCGGTGACTCTCGTGCATTCTCAGTTGACTCCCGTGCACTCTCGGTGCGACTCGTACACTCTCGGTGACACTCGTGCGCTCTCGGTGACTCTCATGCACTTTCGGTGGCGCTCGTGCACTCTCGGTGACACTCGTGCACTCTCGGTGATTCTCGTGCACTCTTGGTGACTCTTGCACACTCTCGGTGACTCTCGTGCATTCTCAGTTGACTCTCGTGCACTCTCGGAGACTCTCCGGTGACTCTCGTGCACTGTCAGTGACTCTCGTTCACTCCAGGCGAGTCTCGTGCACTTTCGGAATTTGCCGGAATCTCCTCAAGAGGTATTTTTAGGATTACAATTGCAGCACTTTACTAGTTTCTGACTAAGGCTATTTTGTAAACTAATTACAATCAATTTTTAACCTAATTTACAATGAATTTAAAATTTATTGTGGCTTGGACATTACAATAAGACATGGATTAAGAATTACACGTGAACGAACTAAAGTAAGGATGAAAATTGAAGTAAAAATACTGCCCTTAATGCATGTTTACGTCACGCAGATTAGCTATAATTTCACCTCCAAACCTCGCTTTCAAATTGTTCACCTGCGAAGTTAATACTCAATGAATTTCCGAAGCAGAAAAGCTGAAAAGAATACTCGCACAAAAAAATTTCGAGTTGCCGAACGGTTTGTAGAGAAATTTCGGTACAAACGAGGCTTCATGTAGAATTTTATAACCGGCATAGTGACGCAACATAAACCCGGCTAATAATTAAAGGCCTGTTGAACAACCAGAAAAAGGTCTTAAATTATTGTAGGCCTTCAGTTCCTATGTTTTTTGCGAGGTATTAAGATGGAATCCATCAGGAAATTGAGTAATCAGTGGACAAAAATCTTGTACCAGAATAATTTAAAGTATATCGCATTCCTTTTTATACTTTTTAAGAGCTATAGACATAATTAGTCATCTGTAATAACACCATGCAAAGACAATTTCTTATGGGAGCCCGTGAAATTAAAATTCAAATTTCACAGGAATTGTGTAAACACAGGTAAAATAAAAAAAAATTTTATACGCAAGATTTCATTTTGTGAAATTTGAAATTTATTTTCTCGGGCTCCCATAAGAAATTGTCTTTGGGGTTATTACAGATAACAAATTATGCTATATGCCTTAAATTATTCTGGTACAAGATTTTTGTCCACTGAAAATTAAAATTACTCAGTTTCCTAATGGATTCCGTCTTAAAGTTTTTTACATTGTCAGTGCATTTTGTGCCATGAATAGGTCTCAAGAATCGTTGGAAGTTCAAATTATGCATGGTTCAATTTTACCTGTTACCATGAGAGTTTCAGGAAAAATAATTTGCATGAGATTTTGAGCAGATCATGAACTCCTTGATAGCGTAAAGAGTTTCAGGCCGACTAAGAGCAAGCAGTTTGAATTCTCGTCAAGTGCCGGACTTTAAATTCGACTGTAATAAATAATGATAATGATAATAATAATAATAAAAGTATTTGTAGAGCGCAAGTATCCTAACGTCCGAAGGCGCGCTTTACACACTAAAAAAAAAATACAATTAAAATCCATTCTCTAGTTTCAAAAATCAGCCTTCAAAAAAGCCTTCTACGGATAGGTCATCTTCGGAATTGTTCCCAAGACTTCGGTTCATCTCAAAATGCCCGAACTTGAGAAAACGGCGTTTCACAGACGTAGCGCTGTAAGGAAGTTGTGCACTCTAAGTAGTGGACTCTTGCACATCTCTTGCACATAAACATACATACACGACACTTTATTTAACCTCGAATTTTCAGAGTAGCCTGTTGGCTAATATCTTCGAGAAGAAAAAGTTATCTATTGAATAGTCACATTAAAATATATATTAAATATACATTTAGAATAACGAAACTACAGCCGCTCGCATCGTAGGTTAAGTTGCCGTAGCTGGCGCTTAAATTCGGTCAGAGAAATTAGTGTCCTGGTGAATACTCATGTTCATACTTTAGTTCTTTCTCCTTCCCGTCCGCTGTCTGGTAACTCTAATAATAACTTCTTGTTGACGTTCTTTTCAATTCCAGATGACACTGAGTTTGTCATGTCAGAGACTATTGAATTTCCTTCTTCTTTGATAAAGTGACCGCACAATGGCGGCAGTGTTTTTCTCAGACTATCCCTGAATTTTTCAAACAAGAAAAAGTAAATAACTGGATTATAACACGCCGATGTTTTCGCGAATAAAGCAGGTAGGGTCGCCACCAAGGGAGATAGACTCTCTGGTTTTTCAATCAAAGCGTACAACGAAACAATGGCGTAAGGCGTCCATGCAAATAAGAAACAAAAGGACATCACAAAAGCCATACGCGCAATTTTTGTTTCCGATTGAATCGCCTCTTGAGTTGCAGCAGCGTTTTTTCCCCACAAGTCACGAGCTCGTTTAGTCAATTTCTTCACGTTGCAGTAAATTTTGGAGTAAGCTGTAACCATGGCAACGATGGGAGTCACATAGAAGAAAAAGAAGACACATCCGATGAAAACAATGTCACGTGGCTCGGACGCTTGCCAGCGAATCGAACACACCGAGCTTCCGCCCTCGGGAGCGTACGCTGACCAACCGAACAGAGGGAAACAACTCCAAAGCAAGGCGAAACCCCAAAGTGCAATTATGACAAAATTGAGCTTTTTTGCGACTGTCACGGAGGTTACGGCGTAGTTTATAACGACTGCTCGTTCGACAGAGAAGGTGGCATGGTGAAGCATGATACCAAATGCCAGAAAAGTTGTGATAAAAGCGTACCATGTGCATCCTGCACCGCTCATTCCGTGCGTTGCATTCGCGACAACTCCCAATGGATATGCCAGCACAGCATGTAACCAATCACCGACCGCGATGCTTAGAATTATTCTATTAGAAGGCGTGCGAAGCCTGCGGTCCTTTATAAAGGTGATGAGCACCGGCGTGTTAAGACTGATCGCTGTTACAGTTAGGAACGCGTACACTCCAGCTATGACGTAGTGCGCCTGCGTACTGACTGCTTCTGTAGGATCCAGTCCTCCAGTTTGGTTTTGGAGCTTGTGCATGTTTTTCGCGATGAAATTTCAAATGTGGAGGCCTGAAAACGAGAAAGGAAGAAATAGCACAAATCAGCTCAACTTTTTGTACTTTAAATCGGAAATAAAGCTAGTTGTCCAATAATTTAGAATAAAACCAGGGAACAAATGTGGGGGGAACGGTTTACACTTCTTTATGACACCATTGTCAACTTCATCAGACACTCTTGACATTTATCATTGAATTTTTGCAGTCGTCGAAAGGTCGTTCATTCTCAAACATATTTGTTTGTGCTTACACGAAGTAAATGCAAACTATTCCAGAGGATTAAAGATGGGGTCTGTTCCCTACGGTGGTTTCAAAGGGACATACATTTCTCCCACTTTTTTGAGGGCTTGCGACTTACTTGCTACTTACTTGCGACTTACTTGCTACTTACTTGCGACTTACTTGCGACTTAGCGGCGACTTAGCTGCGCCTTAGTTGCGACTTAATGAACACCACGTGGCAACGGAAGGCCTGGTCGCCTCGTCATAAAAACGGCTTCTCCAGACGAAGAATCGCATCGGGAGGTGGACCAGGTGACTACGGCTTCTTCAAAGTTAACTTTCGCAGCTAAGTCGCAAGTAAGTAGCAAGTAAGTCGCAAGTAAGTAGCAAGTAAGTCGCAAGTAAGTAGCAAGTAAGTTGCAAGTAAGTAGCAAGTAAGTCGCAAGTAAGTCGCAAGTAAGTCGCAAGTAAGTAGCAAGTAAGTCGCAAGTAAGTCGCAAGTAAGTCGCAAGCCCCCCAAAAAGTGGGAGAAATGTATGTCCCTTTGAAACCACCGTAGTTCCCTGTCTGTACTGATTACGAGAAAAATTTTTTGCTGCATACGCAGTGATCAAAAAATTGTATTGTCAGTCAGTTTAAAGCTGTATCCCCTTAGCGTTTAATATGATTACATGTGTCTGTTACTGCCTCCGCAGCTAGCACGCTAAGCTTGTTCTAGACAAGCCCAAAACGTTCTGCGTGGAAGACTATTCGCTCCCTTTACGCGAATTTCTCTCAACCATCTTTTATTTTTATTTTTGTATTCTGTTCCCAGTAAAAAAGACTCGCCAGTGGAACATGGAATTAACCATTTGTTGTTGTTTGTTTGTGGAAGTTCCTTTTGGCGAGAAACGTTGACACACATCCAACCGAGTCACTTATAACGAGGCCAACCTAAGCCAAGCTTGGCGGTGTTGCATTTGGTTTGATTTACTTATTTACTTATTTATTTTTTTATTTATCTATTTATTTATTTTTTTATTTATTCACTCATTCGCTCATTCACTCATTGATTTATTTATTTTTATTTTATTTATTTATTTATGTATTTTTGCTGCGTTTGGAAATATGTCGTTTATTTTTTCTGTATTTGTTCATTCATACAGTTTGCCAGCTGGCGATTTTATGTTATCAGAAATGATTTGCCACTTTCCCGCCTGGTAGAAACTTGCTCAGTTCTGACGGACTATTTAACTTCAACTTCTGTACTTGGTGTTTTTCTTAAAGAATGGTTATAGATGTTCTGCCCTTTGGACTAGAAACAGTCCCATCGTGCCACAAACTGGCGAAGCATCACATCATTTACTAGACACCACTGACTTACTGGATTGCATGCGTGCATAGATTCATCGCCACAGTTTTTAAATTCATGACAGGCCGCAAAAGTCCAGTTATCCACTTATGTCTAGGTTTGCACGCAGCTGCGAAATTTACGACTTACGGGGTGCTTGCGAAAAATCCCCAAAATCGCAATGTCAACGATTTTTGGCGTTCACTTGCAATTTTTCGCAGTTCTCTGTCTCGTTAATGATATAAATCCAAAGTAGGCTTGCAGATTTTACAAAAATTGCGAAAAAAAGTTCGACGATTTTTCGAATTCACTTGCAATTTTTCGCACAGTGTCAACTGCGATTCTTTTGTCTTTTGTCTTGCTAATTTCCTCAGATACAACAGGATCTATGGATATCAGAAGAAACAATGGAGCAAGTGGCACACACATCCCTCGTTCTTTAAGCACCTAACGCGAGATATAACATGAATCTATACATCCCTCGTTCTTTAAGCACGTAACGCGAGATAGAACAAAACTATGACAATCCTCGTTCTTTAAACTCCCAGCGGTCCTCGTCGGTGCCCTGTTAATTAACCTCCTCTGTCTACAGGTTTTCACTGACTCGACGAATTTTCCGATTTTTTCGCCGATTTTACAATATTCGCAATTTTTGCAGTTTTCACTAAAATCGCAGCTCTTGTTGGGGCCCTCTTAACCTCCTCTTCTACAGGTTTTCACTGTCGGGACGAATTTTCCAATTTTTCGCAAATTTTGCAATTTTCCCAGTTGCGTGCAAACCTGGACATATCTCCGGAGGTTACCTTTGTATACCTGTTCTCTTTATAGCCTTGAACGTCTAATTAAGTTGGGATTAAAGAGATATTGCAGAAGATCTGTGTTCGCCTCAGGGGCTTGAGATTATTTTTTCTTAACGGCCTTAAAGTTGACAAAAACTAAGCTAAAAACTTTAAATTACTGATTTACTCTGCATTGTTATTATTGTTAGAAATACCTTGACATTAACGTCACCAGCCATCACTTTCACAATGCAATTTCTGCTTCATATGCAAATATGTATAAAATCCACTTATACGCTTTGATTATCAAATGCGCTATAATATCAAGTTAATCAATTAATGAAGTCTGTCAAAATTAATTCCACATAAATACAAGTAGAAAAATGTTACAAAAAAGTGGCGAGGAAATCCCTGTTGCGTTATCGGTATTTTTTTAAATAATTATTTTCAATATTATCACTAGTACACACAGATTGAGGATGGTTTATTATAAAACGTGTTAGTTTATCTCCAGTCTGAGACTTTAAGCCGCTGACTACGCCCTTCAGCAACTTTACCTGGAGGGCATTGCAGATAACATTTCAGACTACTCTGTGTTTTACATGAGCACAATGCTGCAGCTGGAGTTCCCGCACGTTTTAGGGGCACTCAACGGTTCTTTTTCGGGGAATACCTTTTCAGAAAGCCTAAATCGCCCGGACTTTTGTAACAAGAGGACTTATTAATTTCTATTGTTTTCGGAGGGGGAAATATGTCGTTTAGAGTATTAAATAAGGCTAGCTAGCATTTTTGGAGAACCATCAGCAGCTCAGAAATTCGGCGAATAGGATTATGTTTCCTAAACTTTTCTACGGCCTACATTTTTATCGAAAAAACCCGAACAAATCAAACTTTATTAGCTTACTTACTACACAAATATGCTTTTAAAAAGCTCTGAAACAATCTAAGAAAGCCGAAAATGATATTTCAAGTATTTTGCTAAAATGTTCTTGTTGGGTTTTACTGCACTGATCAACAACAGGTGAACCTTGGGTTTCTTCCTTTTTCTCTCTTTTTTTCTAACCAAAGTGAGTTTAATGGCGATTTGATTATTTCGATCCACTTTGTTTTCAACCGTCAAAGTAAATTTGTGATCGACGGCAGTAAAAAAACACCCACTCGGTGGTCGAGTTCAAGGTTCAGATTTCGCTGGCACAGCCGGTAATTAAGAGAAAGAAATAAAGTTAAAATTAATTTAGTTGAAGATAAAGCAACCTTAAACGAGAAGACATCGTTGCAAAAGTTATTTCTGTAAGTGTTTTCAAGCAAGCGCATACAAAACATTTGTTGTGAAGCCAAAATTTTTAAAATTAATTCGAACATTTGTTGCTTTTCGGAATCAGGTTTTGTTCAAGTTGCATTAAATGCTGTGTGTGAGCGCAAAAAAGCGTTCAGGCAAACTCGGATATACATAAAGTTTCCGGACCTCTGTTTCCTCGTTTGAGTCGCTGCATGAAACTCAATAATTGAGGTCATTCAAAAGAATGAAAGTTTGTTTGTTGTTCTATTCGAGGCTGGTCTAACTTTTGGGTCTGTAGATGGCATCCTAACGTTTGATCTTTCAACTGAAACCCACTGTCGGCGAATACTTAATTTCCTGTTTTGCTATTTATTAGGCTGTACACGACGGTCCTGGCGTTTGAGTCTGTGCATGAAATCCTAAAGTGTGACCATTCAAATGAAAGCTACTGAGCAGTACTTTCCTGCGGTGCTGTTTATTATGCTGTACAAGGTGGTTCTAACTTTTGAGTCTGTGCATGAAATCCTAAAGTGTGACCATTCAAATGAAAGCTATCGAGCAGTACTTTCCTGTGGTGCTGTTTACTATGCTGTGCAAGATGGTTCTAACTTTTGAGTCTGTGGATGAAATACTAAAGTGTGACCATTCAAATGAAAGCTACTGAGCAGTACGTTCCTGTGGTGCTGTTTATCATGCTGTACACGGTAGTTCTAACTTTTGAGTCTGTGCATAAAAAACCTAAAGTGTGACCATTAAAAACAATCAAAGCTGCTGAACAGCATTTTCTTGAGTTGTCGGGGCCGCGGTGAAAAGAATCATCGCCTATTTCTTTTAACATAACGGACTACGTGAGTGTCTACTTACGAACAACTCGGTTGATTTGTCCTGTCTTCCTAGCAGCGAGAGAGTGAAGTGAAAAATTAAAGCGCTCTAAATCTTTATTAACGAACAAATAAGGTGCTCGCTTATTTGCATGTGAGTTCTAAACATGAATAGCTCATTTCCGCGGGGATCCTTTTGCTTTCCGAGTGCAATGACAAAATAGTTTATTTGCATATTACCCTCATTCGAGGCGACGTTAGTCCTTTTCGTAGTAACAGGATTAAGCGATTATTTAGTTTACCTTCTGGTTTCGTTTTTCAAAGAATTCTAACGCCTTTCTTCCCTTTTAATAGCAAATTAAAATTATGCTATCTCTACCGCTTTTTTGTAAAATATAGCTAACCTTAGTTAATGAAAGGATCACTAAATATCAATTCTATCCTAGCTGAGTTTGAATTCAAATGTAAATACAAACTTTGCAATTTACCGAAATCTTTTCTTTCTTATTTTTTTTAACGAATTTAAACCTTTTTATTTGTTTTCACTTCTTAGCAAATTTTAATTTTAGCGAGTACTGAAGATTATTCTTACGTATAAGCAATTTCCTTAGAAAAAGTGGTAACGTAAAATTGAAAGTAACCCTAGCTTAAGGATATTACTATTCACATGGAAATGAGCGCTTTGCGGAACTCCCGGGCTAGCATTATTGGTTTACGTGTTGAGCCATTTGGCGAACTCTTTTCTCAAGCCGAATTTCAACTACGGAAAAAACTGTGTGCTGTTCTACTGATAAACAACCCAATTTCTTAAGAATTGGTGTCAATTGAAGAATTACATTAGCATCTACTTGCATTTAAAGCGGGATTTCAATTATTAACTTCAAATTCTGATTTTGAAACTTCGTTAAATCTTCAGGCTGAGTGTTCCTCACTTCTAATATTTCTAGTCTGTTTATAAAGCAGGCACAATCGATATTGTAAAAACTCCTAGTGGCAAAGAATTCATAAAATAAAATTAAGTAAATAGTTTTCATAAATTAATCTGAAATCCCCGCTCCGTTTTTTCTTACTTCACATCTGTCATCTGAAAAATTAACAGAAGCATCTTTGGATTTGTCGAAATGCCATAACGAGGTAATTCTATAAACTCTTCTAAAGACAGGAAAACTGTGAGTAGTTAAAAAAATGGTTTTTTGAAACAGCACAAAGAGCATTACCTAGAAATTACCCACCCTATGAAAGCACGGAAATCTATGCATCCTTTCCTAACGAAAGGTTAACTTTGCACTTAATTGAGCACGGAAATTTTCGGGACTTTAAAAACCGTGGGCTAATTAAAGGGTGTCAGTTTAACAAGGAGCCCAGTTACGGGTTGTTGGTTTGTCAAAACAACAATAACGACAGCACTGCCCTACCCAGAACCGTTGCTCTGTATCTTAACGCTTTCAGCCCCAATATCAGTATGCAAATTCTCGTTACTGATCTTCATATGTTTTGTTGAGTACCAGTTGGGAGAACTTGTTTAGAGCGGTTTTCAATTGAGTGTCGAAAGTAATTCGTGTTTTGCTTTGGTTTTGCTTTACTTCGCTCTGTGATTGGTTAAAAAATCTCGCGCCACTTTCTCGACCAATGAGGAGTAAAACTCAAACCAATCAGTCGCGACTTGCTCGCGCTTGCACGCTTTTTCCCGCGCTTGACGCCGGTAACATGTACTTGCTTCGAGTTCTGATTGGTTCATTGGGTAATTTGTTTTTGTTGTGATTGGCTGAGGTAATTACTTTGGTTTTGGTTTTACGACACTCATTTGAAAAGCGCTCTATAAATCAAGACAGTTCATCTTTGGTGATCATTTCCCTCATTCTCGTGACCTGAATGTTTTATAATGCACTGATATGATGAGGAAAAAATGGATGCTGATCACCACTGGGGTTGAAAGGGTTAAATTAAACTCAAACGTTAGAACCTCCTTGTATAGCTTAAAGTGGTACTACGATCAAAAAATCACTTTTATTTTTTCTTCGGATTTCGAAACTTTGTTTACTAAACACTCCCCAAGCGAAATTTTAAGACTTAATTTCGACAAGAAGACTGTTTATTTAAACTGCAATTTTCCGATTTAATAGTCCGCCATTATTACACCAGAAAGGACAGAATGACATCATTCACTCACGAGCTTTAGAATGCAATGTGTGTGAAAGTGCCTTATTTAGTATGCGGCACGGGAGTTTTGTGCTTTCACACTCTCAAACTCGTGTTTTGCATAATTTGTAAGCCGCGTTTACACACTGCATTCTACAGCTCTTGAGTGTATGACGTCATTGTATCCTTTCTGGTGTAATAATGGCGGACCATTAAAACGGAAAATTGCAGTTTAAATTAACGGTCTTCTTCTCAAAATTAAGGCTTATAATTTCGCTTGGGGAGTGTTTAACAAACATAGTTTCGAAATCCGAAGAAAAAATAAAAGTGATTTTTTGATCATAGTACCACTTTAATAAACAGCACCACAAGATAATACTGCTTAATAGCTTTAATTCACAGGGATCATTCTTTGGGTGCGGACTCGAAAAGTTGGTGCCTAGTGGCCTCCTTACAGAAGTTGGTCGCTCGACAATGATGCACCAAAAATTAGTATTCGGTGTGGTGGAATAATAAATCGTGAATGTTAAGGCCACAAGCAAACGGATACAAAATTTCCATTCAACAACGTTCAACATTGTTTAATTCAACATTTTACACATGTTTAACCACCATATGAAATGATGTTGAATAATAGTGAATGACGATGTTGTAAATGCTCCTTAGGTTAAGTATTGTAACAAGTAATAAGTTAAGTTAAGTACTGTAATTCGTAATACATTGAGTTAAGTATTGTAAGTAGTAATAAGTTAAGTGCTGTAATAGTTCTTCTATTGATTGCTCCTGAAAAGCCCCTTTGGGGAGGAGACAATAAAGTATGTATGTATGTATGTATGTATGTATGTATGTATGTATGTATGTATGTATGTATGTATGTATGTATGTATGTATGTATGTATGTATGTATGTATGTATGTATGGCGTTGAACGGAATTTGATTGGCGTAAAGTGTTGAATTCAGCAATGTTGAACGTTGTGAAATGGAAATGTTAGATCCTTTTGTCGGGGGCCTTAGAGACAATCTCGTCCCCAGAGCCCTCGTTACACTCTTCCTGCAGAACAGGTAGGTACTTAGTATGGTACATTCTAATTCTAGTATATTAAAGTATAGTATAGTATAGTATAGTATAGTATAGTATAGTATAGTATAGTATAGTATAGTATAGTATAGTATAGTATAGTATAGTATAGTATAGTATAGTATAGTATAGTATAGTATAGTCTAGTACAGTACAGTACAGTACAGTACAGTATAGTATTAGTATAGTATAGTATAGTATAGTATAGTATAGTATAGTATAGTATAGTATAGTATAGTATAGTATATCATAGCACATTATAATTACCATACATGAAATACCTATGGCGGAATGGACAACTTCCGCCGAAAAACGGTAACGCGGGCTCTGGGAACGAGATTGTCTCTAAGGCTTGGGGCAAAGGGATACAACATTTCCATTCCACAACTATTTTTTTTTAAACTTTGCTGAATTCAACATGTTACACACGTTTGGCTACTGTGTGGAATGATGTTGGATGATGGTGAATGATGTTGGATGATGGTGAATGATGTTGGTTGAGGGTGAATGATGTTGGATGATGGTGAATGATGGTGAATGATGGTGAATGATGGTGGATGATGATGAATGATGGTGAATGATGGTGAATGATGGTGAATGATGTTGGGTGAGGGTGAATGATGTTGGATGATGGTAAGTGATGTTGGGTGACGGTGAATGACATCGGATGATGATGAATGATGGTGAATGATGTTGGGTGATGGTGAATGATAGTAGATGATGGTGAATGATGTTGGATGATGGTGAATGATGTTGGGTGAGGGTGAATGATGTTGAATGATGGTGAATGATGTTGGATGATGGTGAATTATGTTGGATGATTGTGAATGATGGTGAATGATGTTGAATGATGGCGAATGATGTTGGAGATGGTAAATGATGTTGGATGACGGTGAATGATGGTGAATGATGTTGGATGATGGTAAATGATAATAGATGATGGTGAATGATGTTGGATGATGGTGAATGATGTTGGATGATGGTGAATGATGTTGGATGATGGTGAATGATGTTGGGTGAGGGTGAATGATGTTGAATGATGGTGAATGATGTTGGATGATGGCGAATGATGTTGGATGGTGGTGAATGATAATAGATGATGGTGAATGATGTTGGATGATGGTGAATGATGTTGGATGGTGGTGAATGATAATAGATGATGGTGAATGATGTTGGGTGAGGGTGAATGATGTTGAATGATGGTGAATGATGTTGGAAGATGGTGAATGATGTTGGATGATGGTGAATGATGTTGGATGATGGTGAATGATGTTGGATGATGGCGAATGATGTTGGATGGTGGTGAATGATAATAGATGATGGTGAATGATGTGGATGATGGTGGATGATGTTGGAAGGTGGTGAATGATGTTGGAAGATGGTGAATGATGTTGGGTGGCGGTGAATGATGTTGGGTGATGGTGAATGATGTTGAATGATGGTGAATGATGTTGAATGATGGTGAATGATGTTGGATGATGGAGAATGATGTTAGATGATGGTGAATGATGTTGGATGATTGTCAATGATGGTGAATGATGTTGAATGATGGCGAATGATGTTGGATGATGGTGAATGATGTTGGATGACGGTGAATGATGGTGAATGATGTTGGATTATGGCAAATGATAATAGATGATGGTAAATGATGTTGGATGATGGTGAATGATGTTGGGTGAGGGTAAATGATGTTGAATGATGGTGAATGATGTTGAATGATGGTGAATGATGTTGGATGATGGTGAATGATGTTGGATGATGGTGAATGATGTTGGATGATGGTGAATGATGTTGGGTGAGGGTAAATGATGTTGAATGATGGTGAATGATGTTGGGTGAGGGTAAATGATGTTGAATGATGGCGAATGATGTTGGATGATGGCGAATGATGTTGAATGGTGGTGAATGATAATAGATGATGGTGAATGATGTTGGATGATGATGAATAATGGTGTTGGATGGTGGTGAATGATGTTGGATGATGGCGAATGATGATAGATGATGGTGAATGATGTTGGATGATGATGAATAATGGTGTTGGATAGTGGTGAATGATGTTGGATGATGGCGAATGATGATAGATGATTGTGAATGATGTTGGATGATGGTGAATGATGTTGGTTGATGTTCAACGAAATTTGATTGGCCGAACATGTTTAAATCAACAGTGTTGAACGTTGTTGAATGGAAATTATGGATCTGTTTGCCTGGGGCCTTAGATAGTCCAGGGCCTTAGATAATTGTAGAAAGTCCTTTCCGGACTTTCTATAATTTTCCAAGATCTCTAAAAATTGTACGAAGATTCAAATGGCATTGCAATCATTTCCAACAGAATTACCAAGGATTTCCCATGACACCCGAAGATCTTTGAGAAAGATACGACGACCTTAGCAAACGTCACCGTAGACGATGAAGATATGATCGATATCATCACATTTGTTGAGATGTGATTTTTGTCAGTGGGAAAAACGGATCTTTAATTTCCTAAAATGTATGAGTTGATAGATCTAGCACTAGTTTACGGCAAACGTCAGCCTGCTGTTTCCCGTCTGCAATTTTAAATGGAACATTTTCTTCTTAACCTTTGCCTTTTAATAACGTTTTAAAAGCTAGAGTGCACAAAAACAACTTTTTTACTTTTTCACTGCTAGCTTTTTTATCGTAATGTTTCCTTTAGCTGTTGTGAACTATCTGAAATCAAACTCTAGAGCTTTCCAAAATCTTGCTAACCGCTTTCGCAAAACTTTCCCAGTGCTGGCTTGGAGATATTATTGTAAAGACGAAAATGATTGCAATTGGGATTACTCAGTGTCATAATTGTGAAATTAATCGCATCTAAAAGCCTTTCATCACACGCAAACAAACTGAAGCGCCCGTCGTTTACAAAAGAAATGCTGAAAAATGAATTAAGAAATCCTCAGTCCGTTGAAATTGCATAATAAAACGTGCAACTAGACTGACTTTTGTTTAAGCCGGTCCAGGCACCGTGAAATTTAGGTACAAAAACTGAAACGGCTTCTTTAGGTGTTTTGTTTCCTACTCTTCGCCCGAATACTACTCGTGAAGACAAATTTTGGTCCTTGCGAATTTTTCACTTAAATTGGTTTTCTATTTTTCTGTGGTGTAAATGCGCCTTTGTTTTAAATATTCACTTTAGGAAACAGTACAGAACTGCCACCTGTAGGGAAGTCAATTCCTAGCAAAGAAGTAATATAAGCGTTACGTTAGCGCTAGAGGAAATAGTGACTGTAAATCTAGATGTCTTGCATACATGAATTGCAGACGAAAAAATTCAGGAATACAACCTTCTCAGTAATGCTCCTCTTTGTAAACAGACGGAAAAATTAAATTGAGAAATCCTCGTCTAACTCAGTTTTAATTCCATAATACTGAAAAATAGAATATAAATATGAATAAAATCCCATAAACGACAGTCAAATTTTGTACCTACCGGTAAACGCTCTCAATATGCTGTCTTGTTGTTTTACAACGATGATTTCTGCGATTATGTCTTGGCCTGGAAATGATGTTGTATCTTTCCCCTATGAAAAAGTATCTTGTTTGTCTCTTTTCTCGCCTCAATCCTGTCTATGGCGTAACGCTGACAAAAATCTCTGAATTGTGAGACCTGGCAGCGTTAGCGGGAAGAATTCTCCTTATTCAGTCACATAAGCTTTCAAAGGAAATTCTAAAGATGAGCTAATAGGAAGAAAAACACCAAAATACACTTCTAGGATTGCAGAACAGATATGCAAATTTTAAAATTGTCTACACTCTAAAGTGAATTAAATGAGAATATTTATCAGTGCGATAATAGTGTACAAACAAAGTGATTACAAGTGTGGGCTTCTGTTATAAGACAAGGATGGAAAGATAATAGAATTGGCAAACTATTTCATATTTTCTCTTTTTCTTATTGGCTTGAAGTCTGCAGTTAATTCTCAAAAACAACACTCACCATAGCAACGAATTACTCCGCCATAAAATTGCTCATTAGTTATTGTCTTAATTTTGGCACTGTTTTGAAAAAACGCCAGAAAAATTCCCGGGTATTTATAGCCCCTCGAAGTATAAGCCTATGATCAATATATTCGTCGGAGAAAGGTGTTATTGTTGAATTCGTGCTTTCGGCAAATCCCCACGCGCGCCCTTAGGGTGCGTTTCTTTGGGAGAATCCGAAAACGGATTTGTGATCCCAGATCATATGGACTCTTCGACACCAAAGAAACGCAAAATCGAAAAAGGATTATTTTGTCATGACAAGACAGGCTGGAGGCACGCAATATATATGTCAGAACGATATTTCTCTCGTACTGCCCAAGAATTCAACTAGAATGGAATAAAAATAATTTATAAACAAGGACAGTATCTGCAGTAGTTCAAGTGAACTCGTTATTTGCGTTCACAGTTAGCAAAATCTGGTCCCTGACTTACAGAAATGGTACACAAATGAAGTTATCCTGACGTGTCAATGCTTCTGTCTGTACTTTTGGAGAAAACTTTTCAAATATACGGAACGGAATAATCACCTGAATTTTCTTTTTCACGATCAAATGTTTTGTCACGCAAGATCGAGAGAAAAATATGGCGAGACCAGTAAATTTGCATGGAAGACCGCTTGACAGATGTACTATTTTCGGATCCGTCCCCCAAAGAAACGCACGGATCATGAATCCTAAAAATCCGGATTTAGATTTGATCTGATGTATCCACTCGGAGTGTGGAATCTTCAGATCACTAATCCGTGATTAATTCATTTTCGGATTTAGGTAAAGAAACGAAAAATCCGTTTTTGGATACAAGAATCCGGATTTGGATTTTCCCAAAGAAACGTATCCTTAGATCGCCCTTACGTAGCCAATCAGATTGCCGGTTTTAATCGACTTTGATAGCTGGCCGGGGGCTTCAGTCCTCTCAATCCATCAGCCGAACCGAAACCTCAAACTTGCATTATATTTGTAGTTGGTCAATTTTTGCATGTTGCATGTACTTGCAGTAGAGTTCGCAAAAGTAAGGATGATTTCTTTTGCGTGCAACATTGTATTTTAAATCCCTTCCCCTTTTAAATTAACCTAAGGGCTGGCTCCAAGCCATTAAGAAATAAGATAGTAAAATGCAAATTGTTTAAAAAAAGAAAGAAAATAAAACAGTTACAAGAATTGGTCATGATAAAATATTTCTTGCTTTGGACGACATTTTCAGTTTCATTAATGTTTACAGACTGCGTTATAGACCGGCAATGCAAAATAGCATTTATAGACGCAACTTTTTCAGTTGCGAAAAGAAAACCTGAAAAAAAAATTCAGGCTTTTGGGTATTCGAACCGTGGCTTGACCTCTGCGATACCGGTGCAGCGCTCTAACTAATTGAGCTAACAAGCTAACTGGAACCGTTCTAATATATGATATTCATATATCCAATATTACAATCCAAAATAGTTGGCAAAATTTATCCTTCAGGCCAAGACGAATTTGCGTCACATGACAATAAACAAGAGCCGATCAGCGCGCAAGAATCCGCTCAGTTATTACAATTATTACAAACTTCAAATTCTACTTTACATCTCATTAATCGAGCAATGTTTCTAATTCAGCTTAATAAATTTCACAAATTCCTTCCCCTCTCTTTTCGTTTAATATCTTCTCAATCACCCCCCGCCCCCTCTCCCCTCTAAAAAAGGCACAAAAAATGACAAAACGTCACTTAATCAAATTGAAAGTTAAAAGAGTCAGTTTTGGAACCGTGGGAATGTTACGGGATAATTCTAGAAAACTGTTCCGAAAGAGAGGAAAATTAAACATGACCATTTTTTTAAAGATGCAACTTAGATGCGCAAAAAGCCATTTTGACGAACAGTGTGCCGCTGCTTTTGATTAAATGCCTCTAGCTTTTACACTTAGTCAGTCAGTTATTGAATTGCTACAACCTAGTACAAAACTACTTGAGACAAATTGTAAACACACCCGTATTTTTCTATTGTCTTTAATGAAACCTATCTTACTACTGCATAAGTATCTGTCCTCCCCCCTCACCCCTCCCCTCTTTCAATGTTGTTTTGAAGACCACAGGACGTGTATCGGCAAGCATCATGGCCAAAACAACATTGCGGGGGTGTGGGAGTGGGGCAATTTGTACAGGTCTTCAGTGCGGTGTCCAGTTATGGCGTTGATATTGGAAAACAGGCAGATCTGTCTCAAGAGTTTTATCCAAGGTTGCTTTGTCATTGGTTAACCGCTCACAGGCTATCAGCCAATTACCCTCCTTTTTGCCTTATAAGGAAATTGTAAGCCATGTCAAGTGCCGCAGCTTTGAAAAGTTGTCACCGCAAAGCAAACGCTTGCTTCAAAAATATGGCAAAACAAACTCAGCAATGATTGTCGAAGTTAAGAATTTAACGAAAATTATTCCACTGGCACTGGTTGAATATGAAGTGATTACATTTGATTCGGCGCCTGTTAATAACCTCACATCCAACGCGTCCTCGGTCTCGTGTATTAAAAGCCCGTTTACACATGCGATTTTTGTAGCTAGCTCCTAATGCAACTCTTGTCACAAGTGTAAATCAGCAGCGATTACTGTGCGATTCGAGCGGGATAGTTATTGCAATTTCCCAAAAATAGCCGCCAAGTTGCAATTGGATCAAGTTTCCAACATGTTCGAAACCACTGCGATATCGCGGCGACAAATCGCACAGAAATCACACTGAAATCGCGGCTAGTTCACACTTGCGGTTTACATAGCGAGCTCGAGCGTTCAAATTACATTGAAAAGTGCGACAAAAGTTGCATCAAAAATCGTATGTGTAAACGGGCCTTAGTGATTGTTAATTACATATATTTTTAAAATTGTCATAATCCTGGACTTTGGCCTTATTGCATTTTTTTTTTCGTGTTATATTGGCTGCACTTGCAGATTACTAAAAACTGAAATAGTCTCTTACCTTCAAATTACCTTTTCAAACATAAGGCCTACGATCAGGGAAAATCATTTCTGTTGCGACTCTGTATATTCTTGCAGCGCATTTATAGTCTAGAGATAAAAGCGTGTGAAAAATGAACAACTTGTCAACACTCTTTGGGTCAAATATATCCTGACGCAAAGATTAAGTACAAGCTGACAATATTTTGATGTCACTCAGTTTAAAAAAATATTTATCGCTGAGAAACTAAGACTTCTCCTAAATTGTAATGAAAATGACTGAACAAGTCATTAATGGAGCAAACAAAAAACCTCCGGCTTCTGCTGTAATCAACGAAAACATGCTAGGCAATTGTGGAGACGGTCAACATATTGAAGTACACTAAGCCTTTTTTCCCTCCCTTGACAAACAGCATGAGAACTTTTTTGTTTTCCATCATAAAAAATTCTGCTTTTAAATCCTATAAAATTTAATTAAGAAAATGGAACTTTGAAAAATAATTAAGTTGAACTGAACAGAGTGACAAACAGTTATCTAAACGTTTTCGTTTTCCGTTTAAATTTCAGATTAGATTTCATCTTTTGAATGCAAACAACCATACATACACAATTTCCTATATTGTAATAATACGTAAAAAAATTTTAAAAAGATTGCTTGCAACTATATAAATTTGAGAAATCGTTACCGAAGTATAAAATGATAACGAAAAAGCTAAAATCAAACATTTTTTCTTTCGCTTTATGAATGCGGAATGCAGTTTTCTTTCTAACCATAGGTTATTTACATAATGTCGATAGCAATTTCGCAAAGTCAAAATCTTTTACAAAGTCACGGAAGGAAGTGTCTTTCGCTTGCCGAAATCCATGCCGAAAGAAAAGATACTGTCCTCAGAAGTCGGAATTAAGATATCCAATTCAAAACCAGGGAAATCATTTTATGCGCAGGTTCTGTTTTTCTTTTTCAGATTGCGTCTACAATATCGTGTTCTAAAAATCTCTATTTTCTGCACTTGAACACATTTAAATTTTAATCAACGCAGTTGCGAAAATGTTGGTTAATTAAAACATAGTTTAATTTTGGTTACAGCTGTGAAAGCCAAAGTTTTACAGTGTCCCTGTTGCGGTCAGCTTGACCAGAGATCTTTAAACTGAAGTTTGATTGATACCCGATGACTGAGATAAGAAGAAAATAATTCCATCCGTTTAATAGTCAAATTGCCACTATCCTGTATCTAGGTTTCAAGCAATGATTATGAGTTTAATAATTTTCGATAAATCTGGTGCTTTCTTAAACTTGGGAAGAAAAACGATTTAATTGGCAATTTATATTCACTTAGACTCTGAAGCTGTCAGAAAACCTTAGAAATTTCAAAATGCATTTAAAAGTGCCAGCTTGTTGCCAGTATTGCAGTGAATGCAAAAGCATGCATCGTTCAATGAAAGCATTTTCAGATCCGAATTATAATTATGGTTGCATGCAAGTTGATATCTTCCCCCATTTAAACGCACGAAACCACTTTTTTCAAGTAGCTCTAGTGTTCCGAAAAGAATTTAGTTTTTAATATTAATATGTACAGGTTTCTCAAAACTACATGAAGATCCCACCACAAAAGCGAAAAAAATGGACACGCTTAAATCCGTTTGATCTATATATAGCTGTTATTGTACTGGATTGTAAACTCTCTCAAATTGACTAAGGTCCAAAGAAGTAGATGACCCACCTGTTAGAAAGTTAATATTCTGCGTCTTGTATAAAAAACATTTGAAATGTCCTGCCGTCCCTTCTTTTTAATAATTGTACACGAAACCGTTTCTCGTCGCAATATGCCAAGATAATTGTGAAGTGTTTATAAAGGGTTCATTTCTGTTTGCGAAACACTAAAAAAAACTAATATCACGAAACAACAGTCCACAGACCAGCTGTGCAAGTAAACTAGACGTCATACAAATTAAGCCAAATAACTTATGTGGTCCCCTAGGTGTGGCATATGGCCGGAACACAATGTAAGGCGGCTATTTATTGGGGCAACAACTTTTAGTGATTACTCGCGAACTTACCCTATTTTGTAGTCGCGCAAGAAGAACCAGTCAACTAAAAATGTTATATCAGCTTGAAACGTGTACGAGTTTTATTTTGTGCCACTTGATTTTAAATAACGAATTTTGAAGTAGAAACGGTTCTTGCTTTGTGATACTGCAATGCTGTTACACTCCTTCCATCTCGTGAGTTTGTAAGACTTCATTTCCAACACTTTCCTCCGACAAAAATATCGTTTAACAGCAAGCTTCTTGTTTATCTGTTGTTATTTCTTCGGGGATACTATTTGTTTTCGCGAATATTTGTTGTTTGGCTCAGCGAAATCTTTACAAAAACGCGAAATTAAGATACTCGCGAAATACGCCATTTTCCAAACTTTAAGCATCGCTCTAAACAGTTGCCTTTAAGGAAAGCGCTATAAATGAGGAGGGATAACCCAAATAAGTTATAATCTTGCACTGCTTTGTTGTGTGAGAAACATGTCATATGAGGAGTATTTAGGTAGGTAAATTAAACCTAAGTAAACTACATATAAAATTTTAATTTGGCACCTAGAGCTATAGGAAAAAAGATGTAACAACCGTACAACGCTTGAGTCTTCTTTTAAAAGCAGCCTTCACACGTTAAAATAATGTTGGCCAACTCAAATTGGTGTGTGTGAACGACACAACAACATGTTGGCAAACTGTTGGCGACGAATACAACTTGTCTCTATTCTGACCAACAGTTTGCCAACATGTTGTTGTGTCATTCACACACGCCAATTTAAGTTTGCCAACACGAACTGGCCGCTTTAAAGGAGACAATATCAACTCAGTTTGCTTGTCAATTTATATATAAGAAGGGCAACACTTGAATTTCTTAAAGGGAAGTAATAACTTTTTTCATCAATTAACATGTTCAGTATTTATATAAATAGGAACGCTTAAATCTTCTTAAGTGTTCTTAAAAGAAGGATAACTATCGTATGGTTGTTAGTCAATAGGCTTAATTCAAATTATATTTGTGAGTATTTAAGACAAACTAATTGCAATTGAGAAACATTAAATTTCGGTTCACTTAATTAGCATATATATTTCCACGATCAATCTTGAGCCTCAATGCGTAGAAAGTATACCGATAAATACAACCAAGAGGGCCCAGGGAGGATGACGAGAAGGCAAATCAAATCAGGTTAACCTCAGGTATACCCCGGTCCACGAGGGCACACGGCAGATTAGTGACATGGCGTAATATTAATGCAATGGCCAATTATCTGATACCCTACCCTGGCATCTTCCCACATACAAGGCTACAAAGAAGCTAATGCGAGGGTGAATGATCTGTAACCCTCAGGTATATTCTACCCACAAGGGCACTGGGCAGATTTCAGTGTGACAGCGCATCGCATTTTAATTTTTAATTATCATTATTTCATTATTATTATTATTTTTTTTTTTTTTTTTGCAAAAAAAGTTTAAAATGCTACGAGGGACATTTTCTTTTGTTTTCAATTCATTTTCGTTTTCAACTGCAAATATATAATTATATAAGGTTGCAGGTTTTGTTCAAATCATATGAAATCTAATATGAAGTTTCAACCCAAAAAAAAACTTCCAGCTAACTGGATTTAGGGTCTTCGTTGACTCCTATAAAGTGTTAAGGAATTATTTATAGTTTCTTGTAAACTTTTGCAATTACTGCTGTTTCAAAACGTGCCCATGAAAAGTCTACAAAGGCTCTTTTATCACTCGGCTCAATTCAACTTGGACCAATTTTTATAGCTTCATTTACATAAATTTTGAAAGAATTGAGTGGAGAATTTCCTATAGAAGATAGAACAGTTTTCATGCTGTTTGTCAAGTCAGAGACAGAACAGCTTACGTATTTAATATGTGGTTCGTCTCCACAATTGCAATCACGATCTTTTCATTTTATCATTCTTGCATCGCTTCACACAGTAGAATCCGGATATTTTTGTTTGCCTTTGCTAGTGACTTGACCAGTCATTTCCATTGCCAGAATTTTCTTAATTCATCTGCGATAAGTCTTATTCTACTGAGACACATTACAATATTGTATTTTGTATAAATATTTGCGTCAGAATGTATTATACCGAAAGCATCTTGACCTGTTGTTAATTTTTCACACGATTATATCGAGCCAGCAATGTCCTCCATGCAGGAATATTAAGACGTGTAACGGAAATAACATCCCTGATTGCAAGTTATACTTGAAAAATTAATTCGAAGGTAAGATATTAAGAAATTATTGATAGAATATAACACGAAAATATTAAAGAAGCTTGGGATTATGAATATTTATGGCCTGTAGAATATACCCTAGGGTAAGAGATAATTAAACTGGGGATCGTTACCATATGCTATTTATAATTTGACGATAGTAGTTAAATTTCGCATATTCACTGTAGCATCACACGCCAAATTGCTAGCCGAAAAAAAGCTATATTGTGTTCAAAAACACAGAAATCCCCCCCCCAAAAAAAAACTCTTTGAAATATCAAATGTGTATATTCCGTATTTCATGCTTTGTCGATCAATATTGCGTGATAAAAATCTTTATTTTCTGCCTTTGAATACACTTAAAATTTTAAGAATACTATTTAGTTTTGATGATAACTGAGTAAGCCAAAATTTCCGTCGTCCATGTTAAAGATATACCCAATATTTTATCTGCAGACGTCTTAACAGAACTTACCTCCTCTGTCTGTTGTGGCCCTACGTATTAATTAACGGTGGCGAATGGTAAATTCGAGACTTAGCGAGTACGGCGAGACGATCGTTACCTTGTGCGAGCCCGAGAAACTTTCAATTCTAAATTGCGATACTGAGCTTTTAGAGTTTTCTAAATGCAAGCCCAAAACGTTAGGACAAAAATTCGAACCCGAGACTTGCAGATCAGTTTCGAACAACTAAAGATGTTATCTAAGCACATCAGAACTTCGAGATTCATGTTATAGCTTTCTAAAAATAAACTCGAAACTCTAAGCGGCTTCGCAAAAAGATTGAGATCCTGAGACACCTAGGTCGAAAAAAAAATGGAGATTCCGAAACTGTTTTGCCTAAAAATTCGAGACTCCGAGACGCAAAGAATCGCTCAAAAAATAAAAACCGAGACTGCGAGACCCTCACAATTCACCTGAAATTTTGCGAGAACCTAATTTTTGGTAAGACCATTCACCAACCCTTTAATTTAGTTTTCAATTCAATCGAGCGCATTTTTGAAAAGAGATTCGAATTATTTGGTTATTTATTTCCATTGAGGATCTGAAGCTGATAAGCTTATAAGAACGGATAAGGATAGGGCAAATATTGGCCCTTCAGTGATTTTCTTCAGACAATGCAAGCCTTTTGAATCCGACCACACAATAGTCTATCCGCGGATAAGGCACATTTTGGCCCTTTACCAATTTTCTTAATTTTGTCGATGAAGACAACCATTAAACTCATGAGCAAGTTTTACATTTATATGGGTCAATGCATTATTTTTTCCAGTTATGCGAGTCGATTTTCCAGCTGGGTCACCTCCAAACTACAAAATTTGCCTCCGGAAACGCTGCGATTGATTTGACTGCAAATGTCGCGCGCTGTTTTCAGCTGCGGAAACTGTCAATCATATTTAATTTCATTATTTTGCTCAGCTATTTGCACTTTTTGCACTGTTCAAGACAAATTGATGCGCTCTCATTAGCCGGTCAGAAAACAGAAACTATTGCCTGATGGACGCCGAGTTGGTTATAATCATTCGATATCCAGCAAGCCCGAGTAGAATAATTGTTTTATCAAAACAGTCAACCACTATGATTATTATAAAATCCAAAAAAAAAAAGGAAGAAAGAAAAAATGAGAAGAGATAAAAAGGGATCAAAAATCAGTCACATGACTGAGCGAAAAAGGCGTGTTGCAGCGCGCTTTTCAAAGCTGAACGCATTAATGAAAAAGCTCTGATGTGAACGAAGTGGCACACGTCAGCTGACACGTTTTGGGGGAAAAAATCGTCTAATTTTATTGGCTCTGAAATGTGTTACGTGTTTGATTTTTCTTGAAACAGTTGAAACATCGTTGTAATCATCGCTCAAAGCGGATTGAAGCTGCCGTATGATTTTACCGTACTAGCTGCGGGAGTTGAACCGAACAAGCTTGTCAAGTGATCCGTTCGCACAACGGCGCCATTATGTGTCGACATGTGCCTGTTTGAACGAACTGACTCGCCATGAATGTGTGACAGTTTTTATTAGATGCTTCTCTCCCATTTTACTGTGTTTTATTTTATGTCTTGTCTTGATAGTTCGATCGGAGTGGAAAGCATTACAAAACCTACCGTTTGTAAAATGCTAATGATCGACGTAATAATTGTGAACAGAACGCTAAATGCTTAAATTTCTATGTGAACACAGTTTCTTGCAATTGTCGTCTCAAAGAGGTCAGGCACTCTGGAAGATTTTGATTTGTGTCTCAGTGACGCTGTTGAAATTTCTGCTTAATTTAAATTAAATTAGCTCCAAAATAAAGTGACTTTTCTCGTCGGGAAAAATCCTTCAGCTCACTTTGTTGTTGAGTGTTCATTGACCATATTTGGTCACAGCAGGTATATGAGCTGATAGCCTAGCTCCGTTCAGCCGATCAAAATGCTAGAAATCCGATATACCTATAGTCCAGTTTTTAACAAACTGTATATATGGTATATATAGTATGCTGTATAATATATATACTATATAGTATATTGTAATTGCATCATACCTTTCAGGTGATAGCTTAGGAAGCAATTTACAAAGAGGCTAGTTTCTCGATTGTAGTGAAGAGGAGGAGAACCTCGAGAAAGAAACCCAACGGTTTCTTCGGGAAAACTTCATTTTTGTTCCTACCTTATCACATTTCTCTTTTGTACTCTAAACATAAGTATATTGAACAAGAGAAATAATACATTGGTGTCCCATTAGCGAAAATATATTATATTGTTGATAGAACTGTCCTACAACCGCTTTAATTTGTCAGAGCTGATCCAGTTTTGCAACATTATTTCGACTTTCCATTCATGTAGTGAGTTAGTTGGCGTTTTCCTATCTATAGCACTTACCTCTTTGTTTCCTTTCCTTCGACAACACAACGGACTGACTGCTAGTCCTAGCAGATACTGTTGTTATTGTCGGATGTAACAATAACACACGATTAATTTTTCCGTTATTAAATTCAGTTAGGTTTTCTACTTAGAAAATGCTTTTCCGTTGCTGCTAGCATTTTCCCATTTTGCAGCTTGCTAGACTACTTTTGAAAATTAAAACGTGGGGGTAGATTTTTTTCATTTCAATTACGTCTTGTTATTAGAAATACTTTCACGTTTCTACTAACAATGGCTTTGTTACAATTTCTTTAAAAACAAGAATAACTTAATCTCTTTAACCTTGAGAAGTTAAACTGGCGAGTGAGAACGATGAAAAACGAACTAAGCGACTGAAGTCCCTAACTGTCTCAACGAAGGCGTGTCTTGAACCTCCTCTTCCTACTTTTTAATAGAAGTCCGATTTGCACTGATCCGGGAACACAAAACAGAGCTGATTCATACATTTCTTCATGCATCTCTCACCTGGCTGGAGAAAGAAAACAATATTTGATTTCGCCTGGCTAAGAGAAGGAAGCATTCACCTGTTTGCAATTGGTTGGAATCTCTCTGACTGGGCGGACAAATACTATTTCATCAGCCATGGACGAAAACAAAATAATCAGCTGAGGGTAAGATGGGAAAGTTATGTTAGAATTCTAGCTCAGCTGGCTTGGAACCCTTGATGTTCGAAGACTAGAGCGAGTTAGCGACTAAAAGCCATCTAGTTTCATCCCCATCTCCAATTCAAAACGCGGTGCGTCGCTCCGTCAACAAACGGCTAATAAGCGGAGTGACATACACTATCAGCAATCGAGTAAGTTTCTGATGTAAATATCAGTAGATTGCAGGATTAATTGTTGCCTGGTTCATGAAATTCTAAGCCATTGTCAGTAGAAACGTGAAATTATTTTCTAATTAAAATTCTAAGGAAACACACAACACTTTTTAATTACAAAAAGGAATTAAAATTAGAAAAACGCTCCCACTCCAATTATTTTTAGAAGAAGTCTACCAGTGAAAATCAGGCGCGTACCTGCTTATAAGCCCGGTAAGCACTGGCTTACAAGTTTTTTATTGAAATTTCGCAAAAATCTATATAGGCCCGCGGGTTATCGCGCTATGAAAACTTCCAACAGATTTTGTCAAGAGTGTCAAGTGAAGTCCTCCCAAAAGTCAACAAAAAGCTAGGGATTGAAAATTCGTGGTAGCTGTCGTAATCCCTCACACTTATGTTTCTTTAAGGAATTTAAGTGCTGGCTCTTAATTCTGGTAAGACACATTTACCTAGCTTTAATATCCAAAGTAAAGCTTATTAATGGTTTTGATCAATTTAAAATAACTTTACTGGAAGACTTAAATACACAGTTTTTCAAGTAAGGTGGTAAACTAAATTTAAGTTATCTTAAATGCTATTAAAGACATATTGAAGCATGATACCAACTTTAAGTAATGTAAGAGTCTTTAATTGTAAAATTAAAGATTTTTTGATTCTTTAAGTGATCTTTATTTTTTTCATAAAGACACGGTAAATCTACCATTTCGTCCTGTGTATTGTAAGACTTAGAATTTCGAGAAAGCGAGGTTTCAACTCTAATGGTATTATTGTACATGTAACCGTCTTTCTCGGGCACGTACCAGGCTTTCGTTCGAATGAGTAATTTTCCCACGCGTTCAAGCAGTTTATTGCAATGCAAGGAATACTTTACATATGCCAGTTATCTCGCGGCTGTTTTTTTGTTTTTTTTTTTTTGTTTTTTTTTTTCGAAAACAGGTGAATAATGCCGGCTTTAGGTCCGTATTTATAAAGAGATCTTCCTGACAAATAAATAAAGACGTGCGCTCACCATTGCAGTTTTGTCACGAAAGCCTTCTAAAGGCGAGGCCGGCCAGACAATTTTTACAGCTGACGCGATTTTGCCAGCCGCCGCGAAGGGGACGGATAGCGTCGCGCCCAGTACTGCTGTCAGGCGTAATTTTATTTTTCCTCCTCATTTTCTTCCGGAAAAATAAAATTCCTGCTTGCAAAGAAAAAGAATGATAGTGAAAATAAAAACTTTGCTGTAGTGTGCATGCGAGCCACCCAGAAGACAAACCATCCACTCTTAGCCCAGTCCGTTAGCGTCGAAATTTACGAAAATCGTGACAAATCGCGTAAAAGCACCAAATTTGGCATACAGGTCCTTGAGGGCATATAAAACAAATTTAGAAGGAGTGCCACGTGATCCGAGTATCCGGGGGGCCACAGCACTCAAATTAATTTTCATTCATGGTCACAAGACTCCCACGCTCATGAGCAGACCACTCACTGGCAAACGGATTTGATGGGCTTCTTTAACTGGCCTTGTCAGCGAACGACAGAAAATGATGTTTAAGCTTACTGAGCCACATATCCTCGTATTTTCCGCTCCCTTCTCGCTTGCCTGGGTGCCCTGTGGTCAAATAGACTTAACAAACTGAATCGTTACACTTCCCATAACTGTTAAGGGAACGAATAATTATTAGTTTGAATTAGTCGACAAACAGTCCCAAATCAGCAGCTCAAATCGCAAAGGAAACCGTTGCCTGCAACAGCTATTCAAACATTACTTATTTTGGGTTATTTTCTTCATACGTTCACTCAGGAACATGTACGCCGACCCATTTAGGAGAAGGATAACTGAAAGAACTGACTTCCGTTATTAATTGTTTTGAATTACTTTTCTTTACAGCCTCTCCCCCATTAAGTTCCTCTAGACAATAAAAGCAAGTCGGGTTGACGAGAAATCTAGAAAATGTCTGATGTTTTAAGTGTACTGTTGAGAAAAACATATCACGAGAGACATTTTAAGGTCACTGACATATCTGCCTTCAGACTTTAAAGGTCAGTTTAATTCACAGTACAATGACTGAATAAGAAACAAAATTGGTAACGAACATTAATATATGAAATAAATATATATTTGAGCTGCGGATAATGATAGAATTATATGAATCCAACCCATGACCTCTGCGATACCGGTGCAGCGCTCTAGAGCGCTATGATTATTTCATATATTAATGTTCATTTCTCCATCTACGGGATAAATACGCTCAATTGACCAGCTCCCAGTTGGCTTGATAGCTCAGTTGGTTCGGAGCGCTGCACCGGTATCGCAGAGGTTATGGGTTCGATTCCCGTTCAAGCCTGAATTTTTTCAGGTTTCTTCTTTTCAACTGCTTAAGTTGAAACACCTTCACTGCGATGATGTTCATATAATTCTGAAATTGGTAACGTTCAGTTCAATCTGCCATGAGTCGTATGTCACCAGCGAGTACCATAAGAAGCACGCGCCCTCCTAAGCTTTCTTTCACGGGAGTCAACCAGCTCCAACGATTAGTCACTACTTTTTCCAGTATCGTACGTTTTTCTTTCTTTTTTGTCTTTTAGTTCTTAATTCAGTACACCGCATCGGGTACTTAACACTGCTTATACCGATAACATTAATCTAATCCCTCCCTCTGAGAACGTTTCGTTTTCGGAGGAATATCTGTTCGGCAGACCGAAGTCGCCTGAGATATTCGGATTTAATTGCAGTGAAAACTATAGATTTCTGTGGCGAAACATCACCTCACGGATTTTCTTAAAAAGGTGACTGATTAATTCCATTCATTTTCGGAGGGACAAGCATGTCATTTAGAGTGTAAAATAAGGTCAGCTAGCATTTTCGGAAAGACATTAGAAGCTCGGAAATTCGACGGATATGATTCCGTTTCCTAAAATTGTCTGCACCTTAACTGATTTTCAGCTAAAAACGCTGAAAAATTCAACCCGTATTAGCTCACGCAAATATGCCCTTAAAAAGCTCGGTAACAATCTTAGAAACCAGAAAATGATATTTCAAGTATTTTGCTAAAAGTTTCTCTTTGGGTGCCCCTAAGAAAAGACGCCGAGGTCTGCAGAACAGGATTTTATTGTATGTTTTAGGCGAGCGTTCGCCTGAAAAACGCGTAAAACATTAATCACGCTAAATTACTTGCGACTATTTGATTCCGAATACAACGCATAAACGGAGAGCGAAAAGGCCTAGATACGGCGACGAGCTCAATCTTTCGCCCTAGAATAGCGAGGGGCGTAAATAATTACCGTCCTAGAGTTTCAGTGTTGGTCTTTTGAATAACGCGTAGATCAGAGGGGATGGTAATTGCAATAGGCCAGAATCTTCTCTGACATTACATGTTCTTCACGATTAACGTAAAAAACGCTATTGCTTCGTTAGTTTTACCATCACATGTATTTGTTTTTCCTCTGAATGTAGCTAGCAGCCTTAGCAGTTCACACTGATTTACACCAGAGAAAATGACAGATTAACCCATAAAAATCCCCTTCTCCAGTTTGCTGAAAAAATTCTGAAGTTCGCCAGGTTCGAGCTCTAACTAACTGATGCCTTTTGATGTTTTTGTTGTCATGCTTTGTCGGCCTTTATCTCTTATAACGATCGATCTCGAGATCTACAGTATGCTTGGCTGAGTGATCACAAATTGAATTATTGAATGTGTTGGTTATTTGTAACATTTTTTAATTAGAAAAGAAATTTCTCTCCCAGATATGTCTTTGTCAAAAGAAAGCTTGAACTAAGACTTAGATAAGCTGCTTAACCCGTTTGCGATAAGCTATATTTTCCATTAGTCCGGCTTATGTTTGTTGTCCACCAGTCACGGCCAGTTATCTATTTAAACACAGGATACCCAGGCTCATGAGCAGATCTCTTGGTAGACAAATATACATACAGTATGTGGATTTGATGAGGCAAGTAACTCTAATGACTGTTTATTATCATTTGTTCGGTTCGCTGATGAAATCAGTTAAAACGTTCCCTACAATAATTCTATTTTGCTATTAGTGATTTGTTAGTGAGCGTCCTGTGACCAAGTTATTGACAATAGATTTGCGTTCCACGGCCCCCCGGATGCTCGGATCTCGTGGTACCCCTTCTCAATTTGTTTGATATGGTCTCAAGAATGTGTGTGCCAAATTTGATGCTTTTACGCGATTTGTCACCATTTTTCCCTTAACGGACCGGACTATCTGCAGCATACGCTTTGATGCACCACTAAAGAACTGTATCCTAATGTTACGGCCATCCTCACCATCCTTGTCACGATGCCCGTGTCGACAGCAACCCCCGAGCATTCTTTTAGTACTATGCAGAGGGTTAAAACCTATATGTGGTCTACCATGCCAGCAGGAGGCTGTCTGGTCTCCCTCACCTGCACGCTTACAGAGATAGGACCATCGACACCGACGAAGTCGTCCAGGAGTTTTGTGCCAAGACGCTGCGTCGATTGGCATTCGAATTTTGAACATTTATAACTGAAACGTACTATTATCTTGTTTATACCCGTTTCACTTTGAAATTCCATCTCGTAACTATTTCATGTTACAGCTGCACTAAATCATAGCCAATTTTGTTTAAGTGTGTAAAGCTAGCGTGCGGACTGAAAGTATTGTTAAAACTGAAAGTATTGTTAAATGTAGCACGATGTTCAAAATTCGTAGTCAGCTACATAATGACAATAACGCGATGTCTTTCCGTATATATTTACTAAAGCGCGATGATGTTACATCATCCCAACATTCTTGATCTCGATTCTAGATGAAACTGTTGGTTCTATTTTGACTAATGGTCCGCACTGTTTGTTAGTCATACTGAAATAAACCTACTGCTTGTAAACCCAGAGCGAGGCAACTTCCTATTGAGTGCCAATAGGAGTCATATTTCGCCTGTAGGGTAAAAAAAAAACTTAGTAATAACATCAAACATTCCTTCTGTTGTCTCGGTCCATGTTGAAGTCGGTAGACTAGATTGTTTCAACTACTGCAAATACGAAAATTGCCGGTCATAATAAAGCTCGTATCAATTCATGTACCTGTATTATGCTATATTAAACTTTTTTTTTTCAACTTGTGTATCCTGGCTTACAGGCAAAAAATGGCCAGGTACGCGCCTGAAAATGCCGATAGTAACGGAAAGATATTTTCTTATTGCAAAACCTACTTGTTTGCTGTCTTCTCAAGGAAATGTTAATCATGTAACATCGACCAATAACAGGAGGTTAGTGCTACAGTTCGGAAAACGTCAACTTATAACACAAATGGAAACTCGAAATAATATTGTAAACCTGGATCATCTCCGACAAATTAAAGAGGTAAAGTACAGTTTTTTTTAAATCTAATACTGACACTTTCGCTAATGGGGATACGAATGGATCACTAATTTCTCTCGTTCACTCTATGAAAGCTTAGAATACAGAAGAGAAAGAAAGATGATAGGATAAGAAAACAACAAAAGACTGACACGAGTTAAGGGTCACAGTGCATCTTGCATAGGGCAACTGAAGGTTGGTGATTATCGAAAATTTAAAATTTCATACAGACTATGGTGAAACCAGGTAAAAAATTCAGTATTACATTCTGATCAAGTGGTGCAGTCATTTGTCAGGGCACTTTCCACCCGACCAAGGTAAAAATTCCGAAAACGAAATTTTCACTGAGAAACTTGGCATGGGTATCTTTCTCGAGGTGTTCCTCCTTTTCAGGAAATTCGAGCAATTACAGTAGCCTGTTTGTAAGTTGCTTCTATCGCCTCAAAGGTATGACTTAATTGCAAAAGATGATTAATAATATACAGGCAACAATTTCTGCATTCTGATTGGCGATATCATTCTGTCCTTCGGGAAAATTGATGCAGACTGGTAGATTATTTTTGTGTAACCCTTTTTTGAACATGAAATACAAAGATGTCTCAAACGAAATAGGAAATCGAGTTATACCTATATGTAGGGTATTCGATTAAAGTTTAAAAAAGTGGGTATTTTCGGAGATCAACGTAGCCATAGCAACACGGTGACGTCATTGCTATTTTTACTTTTCCTTAATTTGTAGGAAATCTAGGCATTGGTTTTTAAAGCTATTTATAGGACTTAGAGTTCATACAATTGTCTTCAGTTGTACCGATTTTAACCATTTTTATGGGAGCGTTTTCGAGAAACAATTCTTTTCGCGTTCCTCAAACTGACATTTATCCTGACCATGGAAAGAAAACTTTGGCCTCAAATTGTTTCTAGAGACTTCAGCTATTCTGCAGGAACTGTTCATGATGAAAAAAATCGCTTCATCCGATTTCCAATAATGTGAACGCGAAAAGAATTGTTTATGATTCGTTTGTTAGCAGCAGCTAAAAACTTCAATCAATTATTTCTCGAAACACTCTCATAAAAATTGTTTAAAATTGGTACAATTGAAGACAATTATATGAACTACAAGTCCTATCAATAGCTTTTAAAATGAATGTCTGGATTTCCTACAAATTAAGGAAAAGTAAAAATAGGAATGACGTCATCGTTTTACTATGGCTACGTCGATCTCGAAAAAGACCGATTTTTTTAAACTTCAATCTATACCCTAAAAATAGGTATAACTCGATTTCCTGTTCCGTTTGAGGCATCTTTGTATTTCCTGTTCAAAGAAAATAGGTATGGTTAGTGAAAAACCGGGTCTAGTCACCTTAATATACAACCAATGAAGCAAGGCCAATTTTACGGCTCAGAAAAAAATAATGTTTACCTCCAATATGTTGTCAGGCACGGGCTGACTTCTTTAGAGAATCAAACATTTTTTCTTGAAGTTTTATTGCTGGAAGAAGCCTGACGAAATATTGGAACTGAATTATATTATTTTTCCCAATCGTACGAACCAGCCTTACCGAAATGGAGGTAAAATATCTACCACTCTTCACCGACACTGAGGTGAATAATTGTTTTCACTGAGTACGTACCAAACAAGTGGACAGCCAGCACCAAATAGTTCCTTTTTCTTAGAAATGAAGAAATACTCGAGCGCGAAATCCAGAAAAATGCCAGGAAGTCAAAAGCAGATACGATCCCGAGTCTGAGTAGCCAATCAGAGCGCACGAAAAGCACTATCCACTGCTTTGGTATATACTAACTTCATTAATACAATGGACAGAGTAAAACGGGCGTAATGATTGGTCTAGGGAAGTATGTGGTTAAAGTACAGACCCACGAATGACGAAATGACGGAATGAGCCGCAAAGTACGTTCTGCGCCCGAAAATCGTTACTACGAATATTTAAGAAACATTTCTAAGTTGTGCGGGATAACCGATATACAAAACAAATAGATTCTATTTGGCCGTGCGTAGGTAGTTAAATGACGCACAGAGGACGTCAAAACGTGGTAAGAGCACCATCTGTGCGTTATCAGAGTATCCACGCACGGCCAAATTAATGAAATCTATTTGATTGGATCCACCAGGGTCCAGCTTCTTTACATCGTCCGTTTTTCCTAGCAGAATTTTACAAAGAGTCTATGTTTGCTGGCCGGGATGTTTTATTTTTAGCTAAGAAACACGAAAAATTTTTGCTGGCCCGTGACATGGGCAATATTTCATCTTCTGTTTTCATAACCAAGCTGTCAAATTTATAATTACCACCTTAGTTTCTTTCTTTGCCATCACGCAAGATGCTTCTGATATTGCTGTTTTTCCCAGGAATGCAGAAAAACGCCTGATAAAGCCTTGAAACAATTTTTATTTACGTATTTTAAATAGAGAAATACATTTTTACAAAATTATTTGTTGAAAAACACTTGCAATCCGTTAAAAATATCCTGCCGTCCCCTCTTTTTTATGCAAACATGTCTAGACCAAATAAATTGTGTGGTGAATGGGGTGTTGGTATAATGAAAAATTTCGTTACAATGATATATGCAGACCCGATTTCAGTTGTTAATTTAAGGCAAAAATGGGATATATCTATACAGTTAAGTGGAAAGCCTATTTTTATCGGTTAATTAACTGCGTATTTGACGAAGACTAGTAATACATGCAAAGAAAGTTTGTGGCTAAAAGAGTTAAAGACGATTTCCGCTGAGCATTCAAGCAATAAGTGCAAAAATAAAGTAATCAAAATAATACTCATAGGATGGCAACATTTTGAATAAAAAAAGAAGAAATTATCAATACTTAAGCTCCCATGCTGACCCCGCGAGAGAAAATTGAATTTGAAGTTATCCTTATTTTAATTGAAAAGACGCTTCATGTCAAGTCAAAATAAAATGGGGCCGGTTTTTAGCACATTTTTACGAGATTTGACATTTATTTCTCTAGAATGCTTGAGAATTTAATCGCGGGGTCACCTTGCTATGAGAAGTTTTTTAGTAAATAATTTTCGCATTATTGCTCGAATGTTGAGCGAAATCCGTCTTAACATCTACAGGGAAAATTGAATGCGAAATTTGCACTTGTCAGAAACACCAGGTGAAATGTAACTGCTCTTACTTTCAGACGTTACAGTTAATGGGTCCGACACTGAGAAATGGAAACCACGTCTTTGATGTAAAAAAAAAAAAACGAAATGTTATCATCTCGTGTGTCATAGTGTTTTGCCTGCAGGAGAAGTCTGCAAATGAAAAGAAACGATTGCAAGCTTTTAAATTATGAACAGTAAAATGAGGGGAAGAGAGAAGTTTTCTTTCTCCTATTAAAATTAGGTGTTAAATATTTAATAGTAGAAAGGTAAAACTTGAGACAATGACGTTAATGGCTAATTTTAAAAATAAATTCGAAACAAAACTGACAAAAGTCCCCTGCCAATTTCATTTTTATAAACCGTCCTCAAACGTTTGTCAGAGATTCACAGAAGAAAACGGCTTTTCCCGATGTCTGACCAGCTCCCTCTCCGCGAGAAAGCCCGAGGTAAATGAATTTACTTTTATTTGGACGCTTCTCGTTGCTTATATATTGCGAGATTAGAACTTATTTTCGTTTCGTTTGCAAGGTGAACGCGTGGGTTCCTTATGGTAGCCAGTGACTTTTATTACTCAGAAAAATTCCTTTCAAACAGAAGCTTAAACGCTTCACCACGAGCTAAACTTAATGATTAGATCACAACAAATCATTGTAAGAGACTTAAGACCACAGAACAATTTGGAGAGTCTGCATATATACTACATAGAGCGAATTGGGAGAGACTGTGTATAGCAACTTGTTTATTTCTGGTCAAAACAGTAAGAAATGGATAAGAGGGGGGGGGGGGGGGTAGAGAGAGAGCAAGACACACTTTTCGCCCATACAAATCACTTTTCAGCCTCAAATGCTTACGGACTCGAGAAAACGCGTTTGACTTTTATTTGATTCAGAAAGTGAAGCGATTTTTTTTCAATCAAGCATAGAACCAAGTAAAGCTTTACCAAAGCAAAAGTGAACTATCCTAGGTATTTAATGGAAAAACTTCTTAAATCAGAAAACTAAGACAACAGAGGAGACCCAACGGTTTGTTTCGCTGCAATATCTGTTCGAAAGACCTTTAATAATCGCCTTAGATTGTGGAAAAACTAGAATATGCGGAAAAACTCGAAAAAAAAAAGAACTGTCGTTTGGTGAAGAGTCACCTTAAAGACAGTCGTGAATGAAGGCCAGCTAACTAAAGGTTTTTGGAAAGCGAATAGCAGCTCGAAAATTTGGAGGATAAGATTCTGTTCCCTGAAAATTCAGCTATAGTCAACTATAGTCTGCTTTCCAGACTGCACTCGCCATCATTAATCTGGGCCCGGTTGATCGAAAGCCGATTAGCACTAACCTTGGGTTAATAGTTGTCCAAGGTTTCTGATTCTCTTGTTGAAAAGCGTTACCGTTGCTAGTTTTAAGTGATAATTTGAAAGCAGCCAAAAGTCAAATTGTTAAGTGAAAATAAATTTACTGAAATCCACTTCGTTGCGGATTAAAAGTGAATTAAAAATTGACGCTAATCCGGGGTAAGCTTGACCCTGCACTGAACGAGCGGGCGTGTCGCCGACGAAACCAGTCTAATAAGACGCGGGGTTAGGGCAGTCTGGGAATCGGAGCAGACTAATTTATCTAAACAACCCGAACGAATCTTACTGAATCTCACTGGAATCTTACTATGTTAGCTGAGGCAAAAATCACTTAAAAAGGCCTGAAACAATCTTAGGGTGGAATCATTTGCAGCATATGCGTATAGCTGTCACTTTAGCGCGTGGGAATTTTCTTTTGTTTTTTAGCCAAATAACAATAGAAAATTCGCACTTGCCAAAGCGACAGCTATACGCGTATGCTGAAAATGAATCCACCCTTAAAATCAGAGATACGACATTTGAGGTATTTCGCTTAAATATTTTGTTGGGTGTCCCTGATAAAAAGGAATGGGCTTTCGTATTTTTTGCATCGAGCTCTTATCTTTGCTGTTCAAAGCTGCTTTTCAAATGAAATATGACAAAAATATTATCACAGGAATTCAGGTGAGAGCAATCAGGTGAGACCATTCGTAGAGAACTGTTGATCGACTAAAACGGCCAGGTCATGCTCTTTTGATTTTATTCTTTCGTTTATCGTCTTCCATTTCTTTAACTTCGTTCTTTTATACATTTTTACAGTTTGTTTAATGACCTGTGCACTTTTAATTAGCTGAATTCCTTTCCATGAAGAAGCAAGATCTCTACGACCTCGATTATCCATCACCGCCTTTACAATGACTGTTCTTATTATTTTAGCGGACCTTAATCCTTGCACTCCCAAGCAAGTGTTGCCAAAACACTGAAAAACAGTTAACATTTTCCATTTGACAGCACCACTTAAAATATTTTATTTGAAAGTTCATACTCAAGAATGTTTGTTAAAACTACTTTGTAGAGCATTTATATCAGAGTCCTACGGGAAGTGGGGGGGGGGGGGGGGTTTGGATCCTCGAAGCGCCGAAATCTTTATAGCCTAAAGCCATTTTCTGCTCTGACAAGAATGCTGCTTCTGGCTAAATGGAGCCCTGGAGTGAAGTTATTGGAGCCCTAGATCCCTAGGGCAAGTTGCATACACCTTAACGTCTGGCGTAACTTCTAACGTCAGACGTCTGCCCAGTCAAAATCACTATTTTAACATCTGGCGTAAGCAATTACGCCCGGCGTTTGGTCTTATGCAACTCAGCCCTGATTTTTCTGTCTTAGAGTCCTGGAGTCCTCATTCGTTTTTTACTCCGAAGCCCTGGAGATCTAACCCTTGAGACCTTGCAATTTCATAACGAACAGTGTCATACATTAAATTATGAATAAGACATCCTCAGACTCCAAAGTTAAAACCATATTGTACATCATAATAATCAGCAGGCAAGTGCTGTACGATAGCTTTCTTTTAAATGGTCGCATTTGGTAACAGACTTTCACAGGAATGATATTTTCAAGTTGATGTAAGAAGCTTCACCGTGCTGTGCAAAGCAGTCTTTATTGAAGAAACGTACGCACAATTTTCGTGTGCTGTATAGTTTATCGAGTGCCACATCCGTACAATTCCAAAAAACCGCCTTCCCCTTCTCCCAAATGGAACGGACTCTCAACTGAAGTCATGGACATTCTAAGTAAGTCTACATCGTATTTGGCATTTTGGGGGTGGAGGGAGGGGGAGAGGAGGGGACGGGGAGGGGGAGGGGAGGGGAGGGGGAGGGGGAGGGGAGGGGAGGGGGAGGGGGAGGGGAGGGGACGGGGAGGGAAGAGGGAAGAGGGACACGCTTCCCAGTAAGGCTACAGTAGTTTTCAACTTGTTTGCAACCCCTTAGGTTTGCTTTTTCCGAAAATGACAGGTGTCGCTGCTTTCGCAATTCTACGGTATTTTTTTTTTGCATTATTAATATTCTCTTTGATGCTTGAGCTCGAAATCCCTTAACACGAAATGTTTCCAATACAACTACGTAACCAAAAAATGTGTTATTTTGGGCCGGCACTGACGACATCAAGCTGAAGTAATTTTTCACTGCTGTATTGACGTGCGAAAGATAGCTTTAAAGCCCCCGGGATCTGGAAGCAGAAGGGTCAAAGATGTCCACAATGCTTTAGTCATATTACGCTTGTGTAATTAAATTTCAAGAGTAAAATTAAACGAACTTGTTAACAGATCTTTGCTAGTACAGGTGTTAAATTTGTTTTCTTAGAATGAAATACAGTAAAATAAAAACAGTCGGCTTTTTTAATCGAGGGCAGCACGTATCGGTAACGCTGACAAAGATGTAACGGCTTAGTTACAGACAAAACCAACAAAAAACAACAAATGGTGCTTGCCTTTATAAACACTCAGGAAGTGCATCGCAAACAAAAATAGTTCAAGAGAGTTAATCTGTACTCAAAGAGGGTCTTTAAATAACTGTTTATAGCGCACTTTTTGTGCTTGGGCTACGTCTGGTCATATAATAAGTGCAGTCAGTTTAAAGACGTCGATGGACTGGGAGCAGAAGCCATGCGATGGAAGAGGTGCAATTAATTAAAGGTGCTGGGGTCACGCTGATTTTTGGTTTCATACAAATTGACCATTGAACTGTAGAAAAGTGAAAAAGAACTACATGTAAGGAAGAGATACAGGAGTACAAATGGTCCAAATTAGACGAGATGAAGGATGATGAAGATTGATTAGTGCATCAAACTTCGGCTGACAGGATGAAATCTAACAACGTTCAATTTCTATGAGGGCGTGGTTTATTGTTCATTTGTACACGTGAACTGTACGTGGCTGAGATTTTATCCGCAAATTTTTCATTGACACTTAATAGTTCAAGTTTAATTTGCAACTCATAATTTAAGAATATAAACAACAGCAACAGCCAAAAGTTCGTGACCTAACCAAACTATTCGATCACACAAATCAACAGTTCTAGCCAAATGGTTTCGCTTTCAGCGCAGCGTCCACATCCTGGATATATCTTTGGCATAGTTTCATTTGGAATACAACATCGACTCCTAGAGTCTTAGAGCACTCATGTTTCTGCGCGAATGAGATAAGAAGCCACAGAAAGACCTACAGTTGTTAGTTGCTGCAATTTCTTGCAGAGTGAGGCTGTATAAAGAAAGTCAACAAGACTCAAACAACTCAAGGAAGAAACTCATTTAGCGTAGCGTGGTGCAAGCAAAACCATCCACCGTCTTCTCCAGGATTTTAACGGTACGTATTTAGTTCTATTTTTGTGATTATAACTGGAACTCGTGTCATTATAGCACATACAGGAAATGTCTTTTCACGCCATCAAACTTTGACAACGTGAAACGCGAAAATCGCCTTTTTATCAGAAGGATTCAACAAATTCTCCACTGAAATACGCGAGGATATTGTATCGCGAGATATCGGCCCTTCATGATCAGGATCACCAAATTAAGTTGTCGTGAAAAACGCCCGCATAGGTAATGTGAACCACAGATAAGGAATGAAATGAAGAAATGCTCTTCGCAATTATGAGCGCAATTCGGGCAAGCTTTGACTGTAAAGCCTCATTGAAGATAGTATGATCATTGCCTGACTAGATAACTTTAAAATATTTGTAGCTCAACAAAGCGTCTACATTTTGGGGGAGAAAATCCGATTTTAGTAGTGTAAAGTCCAGCGGAAGGTAAAAAATATCGTAAAGATGATGACAGTCTGGAATTGTAAGTGAAGAATAGACATCTTAGCATGTTCCGCTCTTTACGTTAGTGTTGAGATTTCGCTGTCCTTTTACAGAGTATTGAAGAATCACTAAGAGTAAACTCACTGAAACACCTCTGCCCCGCCAACGATTTAACATAAACACACTACAAAATAATCCCTCTTAATCCTAATTAACAAACAGTTTTTTTAGCTAGGGTCATGGGTTCCCATCTTTTAGCGAAAACGGCCAACATTTTGAAAGGAGCGCTACCCTATTTGCGACCATGCCTCTGAAATACCTAGATGCTATTTCAGCAGGCAAAACATATCCTAGCTCAGATCAAAATCGTTAGAATCTTTGCCCAGTTTCAGACCTAGACGCACAAAAACATATTTTTGAAGCTGCGCACGACAATATAAACTTTATAACGAGGTTACTGGGTTGACTCTTACAGTTTTCATTTAAGAGTTAAACACGCTAAGCAGTTTTAATCCGAATTTCAACCCCTAAAAATATGACAAGCAGTTCTGTCCCCTACTAAGGGAGGGAAAGGGAGAGCATAAGAGTCGATTTAGACCGTGTACGTACACTTCGCCCAAATCATTTAAACCATGCCCTGCTAAAATAACTGACGCTTGCTGACTTGAAAATATGTTTTAAGGCATGCTTTTACGCTAACGACAATCGCAGGCACAGACATGCTAAACAGTCGGAATTCTATACATGTTAAATTAGCATGTCGCGAACTTTTGTACTTCCAAGCGCCAGACTTAAGAAAGTCATCCGGCACCCGGTCTTCGCCAATGGTGTGACTACATGGAAGGATGATCATGTATAAGTGCTCGTACGTTTGGGCAAACTGAGGAGATTGAAATGAAATTGTGACGAGCGATAAGACCTGTTGCCATGAAATTGGGACAGGGACAGAAATATCAGCAAGTTCATTGAATAGAATTTTCACGGGTATGTTAAATGCCCAAAATGGGATATAACAGATTTGGAAAGTCCGACGTCGGACATGTGTACAGCATATCCTCTAACAGGGCATCACCAAATGTTTTATGATAATCTTTTTCATATAAAACTAGAAATTGCGAAATCGAAGTTATCTCAGTATTATTATCTTCTATCACCTCGTATTACGTCTCGGTACCGTGAAACGCCTCTGTTCGCTTAATTGCCAATAAAACATGTACATGTTGCTTTCAAAAATAATATTTGTTTAGCATGAATACTGGCCTTGGGGCGCGGTGGTGTACTCTTAGCGCGTCAGACATTCGATCGAAATTCTAGAGAAAGGTGGCCTCTGGATTGTCATATTTTCCCCTTAGAAAAGAACTTCATTCCACATTGCCTATCCCTACGCAGTTGTATAAATTGGTACAGGCGAAAAATGGCTTGGGGTAACCCTGCAAGGTACTAGTATCCCATCCAGTCAGTCCAGTCCAACGTAGCACTAGTCCGAGTTTCTTTATTCTACAGAGAATGGATTAAGCTCCGACCGTATAGAGGGTATTCACGGTCGCCATGTTAAGGCTTGTTTCCATATGATCGCTACGACCACTACCACAAAAGTTGAGCGGTCGTTGCGACTTTGATCGCTGAGCAGTTTCCATAGAGGCAGCTGGTTTCCATATGATTGCTGTGATCGCTACGATCGCTAAAAGTGGTTTCCACATGATCGCAACATTTGCTGAACGTTTTTTCCAGCGATCACTGCGATCGTACCGATCGAGGCGATTACATGGAAACCAGCCTTTAATATTGGAGGTACAAAACAGTAGAATGTTTCTCCTTTGGGAAACAAGTTCTGTTATCATGCAAATAGTTTTAACTGTTGTTAGCCTCTCACATGGCCGCCGTAAAAACCCTCTTTGGGCCACTTAAGCCTGAAGAGGTTAGTTGAACTTAAAAATATGAAACGCTGTACCAATTTTTCCCGGCGATACAAAAACGACGATTTAATAAGAATGTGGACGATTTGCGACTTTCATTAACTCAAGGGACTACTTAACGAGGAATGTAGGTATCAGATAGAGACACGAAGGCACATCTGCGGCAATAGAAAATCACCTGCCGATGCGAAATGTGTATACCTGATATTTTCGACTGCGGACGGTTTTTTAAACGATAACGTATGACACATTCGGTTTTTTTTCTTGTTTTTTTTTTTTCTCGCATGGTTTAAAGGTCACGAACGATGAAAGCGCAAACATTAATCCGCGGAAAGGAAAATTAAATACGGTAGTTACATCAGCGGTACTAACTTGCTTACCATAACAGAAATACTAGCTCTTGACAGTGCTACCGGCAGCCGATAGACAAATTTTGTTATTGCACGTATTTTTTAGAGCGGTTTTCAGTTGAGTGTCGAAAGTAATTCGCGTTTTACTTTGGTTTTGCTTTACTTCGCTCTGTGATTGGTTAAAAAATCTCGCGCCACTTTCACGACCAATCAGAAGTAAAACTCAAACCAATCAGTCGCGACTTGCTCGCGCTCGCACGTTTTTTCCCGCGCTTGACGCCAGTAACATGTACTTGCTTCGAGTTCTGATTGGTTCATTGGGTAATTTGTGTTTGTTGTGATTGGCTGGGGAAATTACTTTGGTTTTGGTTTTACGACACTCATTTGAAAAGCGCTCTATAATAAACCGTTTTATCGCTGAACAAGGATGGTCATCGTGAAATAAAGTGGAAACGATAATAAAGGAGCGAGCGGGCTCACTGGAAGGAAACGTTACTGGTCAGTGGCAGGAGCCGCCAACGGTGTAACGAGAGCTCATGTGTTCGGTTATATGTTTGAAATGGGTAGAAACTAAGCGGTATTTATAAATGAGATTTAAAAAAAAACACATGAAATGAAAATGAAATGAAAAAAAAAAGCCAGCCTTTTTCTCACAGGGAAGGTAAAGGTAGGTCAAGACTTGTGCCGATTCCAACTCAAGACATCCAGTGTCTGTAGCATAAAGTGAATAGGAGCATTTATTATCCAACTGTATTAGTTCTTGTACAGAAAGCGCGCGAAACGAGTACAAATATCCCACAATATTGTGCAGTTGGTTACTGTACAGTTGCTTATTGTACAGTACCGTGCGCGCGCTCATCCTGTTACACTTGTAGTTTTCTTTCAAGTTACTGAAGAAGGTTAAGCTGGATAATAAATCTCTTAATAGATGTTTCGGTGTGAGGTATGGCCCTATATTGCACTCGTTGTTTGTATTTTGACTGGTTTTCGGGCTCGTCAAAATACAGCACAACTCGTAAAATATACGGGGATACTTCACACCGAAACATCTAATAAGATTAACTAACGTTATGCCCCCCAGATGGCGGGAATTCTAGTCAATCGCGGGATTATTCCTAGCACTTTGTTGCACGGGGTAACTACTACACAAAGAGTAAACTTAACAAACAAGCAGATCTTTGCTAGCTAAGGTATTAAATTTGTATTCTTAGAAATAAATCCAGTAAAACAAAATCGGTAGGCTTTATTTATCGAGAACAACAGATAGTAGCAAAGCTGACAAACATGTATAACAGTTTACAAACAAAAACAGCTAAAAATAAACAAATAATGCTCGACTGCGTCAGAAAGTGCTTTCCAAACAAAAATAGTTCAAAAGAGATTTTCTGTAAAGAAATAGGGTCATTAATAGACCGCACGTGTTGGGTCACGTGCGGTCAAATAATAAAAACACTCAGTTTCAGGACGGTGATGGACAATTAACGATTAAATATCCTCGCTACGTTATTAGAAGTATGATGGGAAGGGTGCAATTAATGAAAGGTGGTCGGGTCATCCTTATTATGGTTTCAGACAAATTAACCATTGAACTGAAGATAGATACAAAAGAAATGTTAGGAAGCCGAAAAGGAGTACAAGTGGTTCAAATTAGACGAGAGGAAGACGGATCAGTGCATCGAACTTCACTGAATCGAAGGTTCTATCAGCTTTCTTGAGGGCGTGGTTCATAATGTGGAAGAAATTTGCCTTATCCGTTTCTACACTTAGACTGTAATGGGTCAGCGAGATTAGGACAGATCAGTGTATTAAACTTCACTAAGATTCTATCAGCTTAAGTTCAATTGTTTTGAGGGCGTGGTTAGTAATGTCGCAGAAATTTGCCTTATCCGTTTGTGTCCTTGGACTGTACCTAACTGGGATTTCATCCGTAAATGTTTCATTGACACTTTACAGTTTAAGTTTAATTTGCACTCATAATTAACTAAAGAAGAAAAGCCAAAAGACCGCGACCTAGGCATTTTAATCGATCACACAAATCAACAGTTCTAGCCTAATGGTTTCGCGTTGCCCTTTTCGCACCCTGAATCAGTATGTTTGGCATAGTTTCATTTGGGTTACGGAGTCGAGTTCAAAAGAAGTAAAGCCTCTGCTTGGAGAGCTACGAAGTCACAGAAAGGCCTGCAGTTAGTAGTTGCTACAGTTTCTTGTACACTAAACCTGTACAAGAAAGTATTCAAATCTCGAGTACCTGAAGGAGGGAATTCTCTCAAGATTTATTTTATTCATCGTAACTTGGGACACCTATTCAGCATTTTCTGCGGTGTTTCGCCGGTAGGCATTTAGTATTAGTTCTGTGATTATTAATCAACGCATATCATTATTGCACATACAGGAAATGTTTTTTGGCGGCATGGAACATAGATAACGCGAAATGAAAAGCGCAAGTTGTCTTTTTATCAGAGGAAACACTTAATAAATTATCCACTGAAATTCGCGAAGATTTGCAAATTAAAACTTCCTTTAACAGGTAACGTGAACCGCAGATACGAAATGAAGTAAAGGAATGGTCAGGGCAATTATGAAAGCAAATTATGTAGTCTTCAACGGAATCTAAGCCTCTTTCAAGTTCCGATAAGATTGTTACCTGACTAGATAAATGAAAGATTTCTGCAACATAGCAAAGCCTGTACTTTTTGGAAAACAATCGCCGTCTTTTTAATAGGGCAACGCCGCAGGGAGATTAGAAACATTCGGAAAGATCATTTGACAGTCTGGAATTCTGAGTGCTTGGAGAATGGACATACAAAAATGTTCTCTTTACATTACTTATTGGGATTGAGATCTGGCTGCTGTTTTACAAAGTTCTAAAGGAGCACTAAGAGTACAGTTACTGAAACACCTCTGCCCCGCAACCATTTAACAAGTGGACACCACAGAGTAATCGCTTTTAATATTAATTAACTAGCATCTTTTTCGGGTCATGGGCCCCATTTTGATCGTAGCGCGACCTTATTTCCGACCTCACTTCTAAAATATTTCCCATTTTTTCAGTCCTAAATAAATGGCAAAAATCTAGATCCTATTTCAGAAGGCAAAGCACATACTATTTCAGACCAAAATAGCCAATGTCTATGCCCTATTTCAGAACGAAACGGCACAAAAACATACCTTTTGAAGCTGGGATAACTCTAGGACCGGTTATTTAAACGGGGTCTAACTTAAACCGCGGTTTACGACAATGACTGGACCTAGAAATCTATTTTTAAGTGGTCATTTTAAGAGGTAAAAGTTTTTCTAGACAATGCTGTATGCCTTCTTGACACTGTTTACAGTGAACAACGTTTATAAAATATTGAGGTTAGCCGCAGTGAAATTGATTTAGACCGCAGTTTTCTTCTGACACCGGGTAAACGTCGTATATTAAGTAACTCACCCTAACGTTTAACAGTTTTCATTTCAGTTTAAACACGCTAGGTGGTTTGAAACCACAAATTTTAAATTAAACCCTTAAAGGTACGACAACAGCAACGAACTTTATTTGCATGACGATAACAAAGTATTACAGTATTGCAAAAGCCACTTAAATTTAATTATCAATTATTTAATTAATTGAAATAACTAGAGAAATTACAACCATTACTTATTTTTAACCATTCAAAGAGGTAGCCATTGTAACTAGTTTATCTCTCAATTCAAAGCATGACGAGATGAATGAAATTAATTAAATATTTAAATAAACAGTCAGTGCAATTCATAGGATGTGACAATAAGGTCTAATGTGATAGTAGTTGTAGACATGGGATTTTAGGTTATATTTTAGAAAAGAACATGTCATGTCTCTTATCAGAAGAGAGCACTTCTTTGTCTACCAGGGATGGGAAGGGGGGGGGGGGATCGTAAGTGTCGACTGAGACGTACGACTTTAGCTTGCGACTGCAGTAGCATAGCTCATGCAAAACCGCTCCCTCTTACATAATTGGCGCTTACTGACATGAAACCCCGCATCAAAGCATGCTTTTACGCTAACGACAATCGCAGCCACAAACGTGCTAAACACTCGGAATTGCAATTCTATACGATTTAATTTGGCATGTCGCGAACTTCTTACTGAAGTCGCTTGCGACAGATCAGAAGTTTGGGTAAACACGTAGTGACACCGGGGTTATCCTCTACATACATTTTCTTCACTTGATTTTTTTAAACTAAATTCTCCTTTACAACTAATGGCAGCTGGTTCCAGATACAAGAAATAATGTACGTACACGAACCATGAAAGAACCTACTATTATAAGAATTTTGCTCAACGTTTAGCCCTCGACTTCTAAGATTGTATAATGTAACTCGGGGTTTGAATAAACTAGCAATATAACATGGGCCATTTTCCTTAAAACATTTAAAAAATATTATTAAAGATCGTTCTATACGTCTATGTTCCAGTGTATTCATGTCCGCCATCCTGAGAACTGACTCATAAGTAGTACTTTTTCCCGTGTTCATTATTGTTCGTAGTCCACAATAGTTAGCATCTTCCAATTTGTTATTGAGAGTCTACCTATGCCAATAAGTAAAGAATTACAATACTCAAAATGCGCTAATACAAAGCTCCTATATAAAGCTAACAAAGTATTTGCAGGAACTAAGCGCTTAAGGCGACGGAGTCCAGCTATCTTAGCGTATACTTCCTTCAGCATTACACTTATATGTTCTTTGAAGGATAACTTATTGTCCAAACATACTCCAAGGATCTTTAGGTGTTCTTTGATGTCGATAGAAGCGCTATCAAACTCCAAGTCATGATGATAGGTTGATTTCCCAAGGATTATCGCTTGCGTCTTGTTCCCGTTGGCCTGGAGATAGTCGTAGTCAAGCCAAGATGATAGTCTTTCCATATCTTGATTTAAAGTGTATTGATGTACAACTGGGCTTTTGTCTGCCATATATTGGGTAGTATCGTCTGTGTATAGGCGAAGGGAAGAGATAGTAACAGTTTCGCTCATGTCATTTAAACAACAAAGGACTGAGCAGACTTCCCTGCGAGACGCCACAGCGTAGAGGTGACCAGTTAGAGTAAACGGTCATGCAAATATGATCTTAAAAGCTGAAGGGCTGATTCTTGTATGCCATATGCTTTAATTTTGCAAGCAGTAGATTATGGCAAATACAGTCGAAAACCTTGGACAGCTCGATAGCAACCACACCCACTTCTTTCTTTTCATCAAGGGCGCTTCTCCAATAGTCTGTTAATTTGATCAGCGCTGTAGCGCAGCAGTGTCCCTTGAGGAAACCTGACATGTTAGGTGAGAAGGTTGGTACAAAGGAGGCGTATGGTTGATCAAACTTCACTTTTTCAAATAGTTTGGAGATTTCAGAGAGGACGCTGACTGGTCGGTAATTGTTTTTGTCGGTTACATCACCCTTTTTATAGATAGGGGTGACATGACTCATTTTTCAGTCATTGGGCAGGGTACGTGCGCGAATGCAGTAATTAAACAGAGTCGTTAACGGAGTAGCCACGGCTGGAGCAGATAGTTTTAGAATCTCTGAACATATTGCTTTCAAAAATTATGATTTAGTTACCATGAATCTTGGCCATAGTGGCGTAGTGGAATATAGTGGCAAGCGTGTCGGACATTCAGTCGAAATGATCAGAGCGTTGTAGCCTGTGTGCATACGTCTCCTATTTCCTTGCTCCCCGCGGGGCGCAAGGAAATAAGAGACGTCTGCACGTAGGCTCGAGGGTCGGTGTTGTTGTTTCCTTTGATAAGAAATTTTGCACTACATTGTTTCTACCCAGGTGAGTGAATGGGTACCGAGGAAAAAATACTTGGGCTAACCTGCGATGGACTAGCATTCCATCCGGGAAGGGAGGGGGGAGGCAAGTTTCCTCATACTAAAGAAACCGGTTAAGGTGATTCCCTTCAATTGCATTGCGCATCGTTTCTGCACATCATTTTTTTGCGTGATCAGCGCGCGCACGAGCGCGACTTGACAGGTTTTCTATGATAACTGAGCAGTTCTTAGAAATAACTGGTCGTTTTCTCCTAAACGAGCTCGGTAACCCCCACTTTTCAATACATAAATTTAAATAGCACATCGAGTACAATATATCGCAATTTCAAGAAAAGTTAAAAATTCTGCTTTGAGATATTTTTATATGAATGCCAAAAAGAACACGTCTGTAGGCACAGCAGGGTATGTACGCACGCGGCAAATTCTTTATTTATTTATTAATTTTTTTTCATATCCTCAATTCCTGTTCAACTAAAATAGTATACAGTGCAAGAAAAATGTCTACTTTGTTGAACTGCTCCAGTATTTCAATACAAGCAATGACTTTTTAAGCAATTATAGCTCTCATTTCTGATTACTAGGGTTTCTCAGGAAAACCTTGCGGGTCGTATAGTTGCTCTCAATGGCTATCCATGTTCTGCCAAAACAAGCTAGGTGACCCCTATTTTTTATTGTACTTTTGAAGTGTTCTAAACATAATTACCAATTAGACCAGGTCTTAGAAAATTTTAAACGTTCCATCTATTTCGATGGAATCACCTTAAGAAGCACCTACAATGGTGCATGGACAAAAGTCTTGGGACAGAGTCGAATCTTCTTAGTCTTTTTCGTACGCATCCACCCCCCGCCCCCTCCCCCCACTTACAATGTTGAGCCCATTTGTCCAGAATACGTTTAACATTTCAACACTGTTTTGGGCGGAGGAGGGGAAGGGAAACTCGTTGGAAAGGACATTAACCCTTTCACTCACAGAGTCAGTTATGGAGACATTTAAGGTGATTCTAACTTTTGAGTCTGTGGAAGAAATCCTATGGTGTGACCATTCAAGTGAAACCTCATCAGCAGTGCTTTTATGTGGTACTACTATATTTAAGTATTTTACAAAATGAAATTTGAAATTTGTCTTGAGTTTAGATTTGAGGCACTCTTGGGAGTAAAAGGGTAAAGATCATTCCTTTGAGCAAAAAGCAGAATTTCCTCCTTGGTGGCTTAAATTCTAAGCTGTGTCCCAAGCACTTTTGTTCAGCATTGTAGAGCCAAAGTGTGACTTTACATAATGAACTCCTGGAGACGCTGTACTAATTTTCGATACAAGAACTACGTTCTATAAAAAGCAGACGATTTTGACTATTCGTAATTCAAGGGGTTACATACGAGAACTGTAGGCCGTATAGAGACTCACAGGCGGCCCAAGCTCACGATGAGAGGAGTTGAAATAATAATACTCTTTTGAAATACGCGAAGCGTGACTCTCGCCTGGTGTCATCTGGAGGTGTTGTGTTACAACGGTTCGTATTTATAAAGGTTTGTATGGGCGAAAACGCTTTCGAATTTATAGCTAAATATAATGATATTTTGACAATAAAATCAACTTACCTCAATGTCTTGTCGTTATGTCTGTTGTTATCTCGCTTCTCAGGCCGATCCGAGGCGTTTTAAGCGAGTTATGCCATTTTGGGTTTCCACTGCTCAGTGGAAACCCAAAATGGCATAACTCGCTTAAAACGCCTCGGATCGGCATGAGAAGCGAGATGACAACAGACATAACGACAAGACATTGAGGTAAGTTGATTTTATTGTCAAAATATCATTATATTTAGCTATAAATTCGAAAGCGTTTTCTCCCATACAAACCTTTATAAATACGAACCGTTGTAACACAACACCTCCATATGCCACCAGGCGAGAGTCACGCTTCGCGTATTTCAAAAGAGTATTATGTTAATTATTTCAACTCCTCTCATCGTGAGCTTGGGCCACCTGTGAGAGACTCGGATCACGTCCACGGTGCTAGAAAATCACTTCCAGATGCAACGTGCGTAAACCTGGTGTTTTCGGCTGCTGACGGTTCTCGAAAACGTTGGACAAAGATAAGTACTAAATTTTCTTGGCACATCGTTTAAAGATGGCGAAACCTAAACGCACCAAAATTAATCCACGGAAAGGAATACAATACTAACTTGCTTGCCATAACGGATATAGGGGTCGTGGGAATGCTGCCGACAGCCGAGAAACATTAGCTCTAATTTTATTGTTGTTGCACGTGTAATCGATAATAAAACACCTGGACTGGGATTCGAAGCTTCGTATTTTCCGCAGTTTAACTGCGTTCTGACTGCGTTGCCCTTCGACTACACTGTACTATCGCAACGATTTTTAACTGTGACCATTTTCCCAGCCAATTTTGCACGATTTTCGCTAATTCTATAAAGCGGAGGGACACATGGCGACCGGAAATCAGTGAAAACACCTGGAGCTCACTTTTGCTGACGAGAGCGATTACTTTCCCTCGTGAGCTAGTATACATAAACATAAACATTTCTCCTAATACTTAAAGAGTTCAAACTGCCAAAAATCATAAGAAAAGACCTTTTTTCAATCGAGACGGCTTTGTCACGTTGCCATCTTAATGTCACGTACTGGGCGCAGTTTCGAAAATTCAAGAAACTGTATTTTAAACACAAAGGATGATACCGAGCTGAAAACTTGTGAAAACATATATTTTGAAGTGTTCTAAGACCTGGTGACGATAAAAAAGTTACTGAGTAGGCCTAGCGAATTTTGATTTTAGAATTTTATGACGTCACGTGCAAACCAGCAATACGATTCAAGCAGAAACAATTGTCTGATTTTCATAAACTACAATCCATAAAATAACTAAAAGTGCACATTACTGTATTACCAAAATGCTATTTTGTTAAGACGCATTTCCAGCCATTTGAGAAGACCTAAATTTCAAATTTTCCCGGAGGATCATGCCCTCGGACCCTCCAAGTATGCGGGAGTCACGCTTACGTGTTCGGTTTCATCAAAAAATCTACAAAAAGCTTTACGACCTAGTTGCCATTTCATACATTTATGTGTAACCTCACCATACTGATAAGAAAAGTAAATGCAACCAAGGAATGTGGAAACAACGTGAGAGAACTGAGGTGTTAAGGTGGATTTGAAAAATTGTGCGTACCTCTGGAAAAATCCTGGCTACGCCCCTGCCATCATAAACTCAACTCAATCACTGTTACGTTTCTTCAACTTTTCAACTAAAGGAGAATTAGCATGAGCTGCGCATGCTCCCCCTAACCGTCAAACTTGAAAAAAATTCGGCTAACATTTTTCAAGTTGAATCGTGAAAACAAAATGGCGTCCCTAGCGGGGAATTGGGCCGTGGTGGTGTTGGCGCTCGGAGAGACAACTCCAGCCGAAAAAGGATGGCTCCAGCCGATCGCAAAGATCGGAAGGAGTGGTTCAAGTGCCATAAAAGAATTTATTTATCGAACACCATTTTTTATTCTTGGATAGAGGCGAAATATTCGGCTGGTTGAGGTTCCTGTAGCGAAGGTGATTCCGCGGCAAATCTGTTGTTGTTGGAATATCGTCGACGGTAACTCGTGGTTTCCTCTTTGTTTTTTTGTTCCAGTTGTAACATAAATGTTGAGGTCCGTTTGTTTTCTTGCTCTTGTATTTCTTTTTAACGTGTTTCTGGCGCTGGGATCAAGCGATCGCGAGCACAACTCCTACAAACATACAACAGACATTATTTAACAACACACTACAACACAGGAACGGTTGTGTCAGTGCGCTTCGTTACTGGCAGTAAATTGGATTGAATGATAACCCTGATGGTTTTAGTTTTCCACTTTCTGCCACTGAAAATCTCTATCAGTAAATTACATGTAAACACAGACTCGCACGTGGCATCGATAAACACAGCAATCCGTGAATTATATGGCTACAACATTACAACATGCCATTGACATTCAAGGATTGATTGACATTCAACATATATATTTATTTTCTTTTTGTCCTTGTGCTTCTTTAGGGGCCGTTTACATGATACCGGAATGACTTTCATTCCAGAACGAGTTCATTCCATCCCCATATATTTCTCTGTATCTGTTTACATGATACCAAGACGAAATTTCGTCCCCACACAAGTCATTCTGGAATGAGTTCATTCCGGTTTTCAATCCGAATGAAATTCTCGTTCTGGTATAACATTTCATTCTGGTATCATGTAAAATGAAAATGAACTCCGTTCCGAGATGAAAACGCAAACCGTGTAGTCTGGGGCGAGTGGCGCATGCGTATCGTTTTCAAAATGGAGGACAAAACGGTCGTTTTCAAGATCGCTGAGCTGGTCGATTTTGTCAAGTGAATGCAGTACGAACTTCATTCTGGAACGAAACTCATTCCGGAATGAAACTCATTCTGGTATCATGTGAACAGCCCCTTAGTCTCCATAGAATCATTCGGCTGTGGGAAACGAAAAGTGGTTTTGTCCTTGCTTCACTCGCGTTCGCCTTGCAAGAGGCCTTGTTTCCGCCACATTTGCGGGTCCAGGATTTTCTTGTCCAGCCTACAAACACACATGCATACGCAGACCAGTTTAGCTTCATTCATTCTGATTACAAGTAGAGTAATATCAAGAGAACATACCTTGGTGCTGCATGGTTTACTTCTTATTCCACATCTACGCTCGCTTCGGCACTCGACTCCACGTCCCTTCGGCTACTACTGATTTTCTTTCCTTTTCGTAGTGCAAGCACTTTTGCACGAACACGATACAACCTGGAAAACGAGAAAAGACCCAAATCCTAAGCGTCACACTTTGCAGAACATTGATTACATGCAAAAATATCCAAATATATTCACTTACCGATGCAGCCATTATGGCGACGAAACGTGCTTCCGTGACCAAATCCGTGACGAAAGGTGACCAACTCGCACATGCGCAGCTCATGATACTTCTGCTTTAACTTTTAGCAAAAAAGCACTTTTTTCCCTCAAAAATAAACAGTTATGAATGTTTCCGAAAACATGTTCCTTTCCTTCAACAGTTTTCAGCTCAAATTTAACCTGAAATGCTACGTTTTTACAATATTATGGCCTACTATCTGCAATACCTAGTCATTTAAGACAATTGGTTATTATGATGATTATTATGATTTTGAGCTAAAATAGACAAACAAAAACCTCGCAACGCTGTGTCTTCGACGAGAACTGCTTCATGTCAACAGGTTTTTCCAGCGTAGTTTTCTTAAAGTATCGATTTGCCAAAATCTTGGCCAAGTACGAACGAAAATGCTTAAAATACTAAGATATGCAGACTGCAGAGTCCGTGGAGTGTGAGTACTTTTAATTAAAAGTCTTACTTGTTTTCAGGATCGTTCGGTGAAACCAAATTTGAACGTGTGATTTCATTTTGAACGAGACAAAGCTTACGAAAGCGAGTTTTTCTAAGAACACTGTTTAGTTCAATATTTCTTTATTCTTGCTATGAGACGCCAGGGTTTGTTCTTAACGCTTATTGTTTTATGATACATTTTAAGTTCTGTTTTATCGTTAGTCTATCCTTTATCCCTACGGTTGCCAGCGGTTCTGATAAGCTTAATAATTTTTACTTTGATCGTGGGAGATAGCGCCCGTAGAAGGACTGTTTACAAACAATTCTCAAGCCAATTCGCCTCGTTTCGCCTTTAAAAAAATGCAGAAAAAAAATAAACACGTTCTTTACCGGCCTAGGTCGGTCCGACTAGTGAAAAACTGTGCCCTCGGTCTTGAGTACGGCCCGAGGCAGCAGGCCACAGTTTTTCCCTCGGGACCTCGGGCACAGTTTTTCCCTATATATACGGACCTCCCAGCCGGTGAATAACATATATATCTTGCACTGCTTTGCAGTGAGAAGGCACAAGGAAGGTCAATAGTGTGGTAAATTATCTGTTACCCTCAGTACCTTTTACCCACAAGGAAGGGTATACGTACAGGGCAGGTTAATGCGATAGGAGCTGATAGGGTATATTATCCACGAGAAACCAAGGCAGGTTAATGCGAGGGTGAATTGTCTGTAAACCTCAGCTATATTCTACCTAGAAGAGCACAGGACAGACAGTGAATCGTTCATATCATTTCAACAATATACAAAAAAGCTTAAAATGCTGTGAAGACCTTTTTTTCTTTTCGCTTTCTATGTGAAGTTGGTTTTGTTTAGAAAATATATAATCTAAAATGAAGTTTCAACCGAAAATGAAGACTTCCAGATAATATTTTCCAGCTATCTTGATTAAAATCTTTGTTGATTCCCTTGAAAAGTAAGAGAAAAAGAATGAACATGTCTTTCTTGCAAACTTTGGCAATTATTGCTGTTTCAAAACGTGCTCCATGAAAAGTCAAGAAAGAGTGTTTTGTCACTCGGCTCAATTTAACTTGAACCAAATTTTTTAAGTTTCATTTACATAAATTTAAAAGAATTGAGTGGAAAATTTTCTATAGAGGACAATACAGTTTTTATGTAGTCTGTCAAGAGAGACAGAACAACTTACGTATTTCAGTATGTGGCTCGTCTCCGCAATTGCTGTCATGATGTTTGCATTTATACGTCCTTCTTGTATCGCTTCACACAGTACAATCTGAATTTTTGTGTGCCTTTGGTAGTGACTTGACCAGTCATTTCCATTTGCTAGAAGTTTCCTAATTCATGTGTTATAAGTGTCATTTTACTGAGACTCATCAAAATATTGTCAGTTTATAATTTAATCTTTGCGTCACAATGTATCAAACCAAAACCATGATGACACTGCATATGTTCATTTTTCACACTATTTTATCGAGCGACTAATGTACTACAGGAATAAACACGTGCGACGGAAATAATATGCCCAGATCGCAATTTATATTTGAAAATTTAATTAGAAGGTAAGAAACCACGAACCCATTTCGTATTTTAACGATCTGCAATTGCAGTAAATATAACACCAAACAAACACTATAGCGGTGAGGAGGAAGTAATACTAAAGTAATACTAAAAGGCTTTTACCTGGTTTACAGTCTCTATGAAATTTTAAATGTGAATAATCAACAACATTAAGCTGCCTTACTACTAGATGCGCTGTGTCCACAAAGTTCTAGCCCTGTCGGTTATATGTTGTTTTCTATTCTTATCACATATTTCTCTTTTGCACTCTAAACGTTCGTAGATTGAAGGAGAGAAATAAGCTATTGTTATCCCCAACAGCGAAAATGTATTAAATTTTAAAAAATGTCCTACAACTCTTTAATTTCCGTTGCTACTAGCATTTTACCAGTTTGAAAGCGTGCTAAAATCAATCAATCAAATCAAATCAAATCAAATCAAATTTAACGTCACAGTGTGGGGAGTAGTCGCCTAATCTCCCGAGTCAGGGGCTCATGAGTAAACACTTGACGTCCAGGTCGAATTGGAATTTGGAAATGTTGGTTTTTTTTAGAGCTAGACTACTTTTGAAAATTATTGCCTTGGTAGTGGTTTTCAATTATGTTTTGTAATTAGAGAATACTTTCACGTTCCTCATAACAATGGCTTTGTTAAAATTTTATGAAAAAGGAGAATAACTTCGAGAGGGTAAACCGGCCATTGACAACCGGATTAAAACTGAACCAAGCGACGTAAGTCCCGAACTGTTAACGAAGGCGAATCTTGATCATAGTCCACCAACCGTTTGAATAGTATTTCATCAGCCATAGATGGAAAAAAGCTAGCGCAAACTGGAAAAATTATGTTTAGAATTCTAGCTAAGCCAGCCTGAGCGCAGACGTCTACTATTTCCTTTGCTTTATCTGAAGCAAAGGAAATAGGAGACGTCTGTGTGCAGGCTATAGCTAAGCTGGCTCGGATCACTTGCTGTTCGAAGACTAGACATTGACTAGAACAAGCGGCTAAAGGCCTGCTAATCCGCCTGTCTCGTCCCCGTCTCCAAATTCGGAACGCGTCGCGTCGATATAACAGTAAGAAATGGCTAGTAAGCTGAGTGAGGTAACTATCAGCAATCGAGTAAGTTTATATTTAAAACATCAGTAGATTGCGGGATTGTTGACTGGTTGATGAAATTCTGAGCCATTATTAGTAGAAACGTAAATTTCTAACAAGAGAACATTTTAAAATGCAATTATTGAATGATAAAAATCAGCGAAAAAATACAACGACGTTTCGACGTCATCTTGACTTCATTGTCAAGTCTAAAATGTTAATTTATTCCGACACATTAGGAGTATAAGTAACCTACAACAACCGTCATTTTTAAACTTGACAGTGAAGTCAAGATGACTTCAAAACGTCGTTGTATGTTTTTTGTTTTTGTTTTTTTTGCTGATTTTTGTCATTAAACTTTGAATTATTTTCTAATTCGAATCCGGCTAAAGGCTGGTTTTCACTAGCGCCGGAGTCGGAGTCGGAGTCGTAATCGGAGTCGTAGAAGCACTTATATCTAGTGAAAATCAAACAACGGAGTCGTAAGCGAAGTCTTTAGGGCGGCGGAATCGGAGTCGCAAGAATCAACACGTTTTCATTTTCTTCCGATTGCCCTTATGACTCCGTCGCTTACGATCTAGTGAAAAACAGACTGTCGGAGTCGTAAGCAGAAGCGGAAGAATAAACCAATCACAGGGCTCGTCTTCAGACCCTGTGATTGGTTTATTCTTCCGCTTCTGCTTCCGACTCCGACAAACTGGTTTCCACTAGATCGTAAGCGATGAAAGAGTACCAAGCGCAATCGGAAACTCTGCTTACGACTCCGCTGTTTGATTTTCACTAGATCGTAACGCTCTACGCTTTTGAATATGACTCCGACTCCGACTCAGTCGCTAGTGAAAACTACCCTTAAGAAAACACTCAACACTTTTTAATTACAAAAAGCAATTAAAAAATAGAAAAACAATACCATTCTAATAATTTTTAGAAGACGTCAAGCAGTTCACAAAATGTGAAAATGCTAGTAGCCACGGAAAGATATTTTCTTATTACAAAACCAAGTTGTTTACTGTCTTCTCAAGGAAATGTCAATCATGTAACATCGATCATTTTACAAAGGAGCGTCCATTGCGTTGTTAAAGGAAAGGAAAATAAGAAGGTAAAGGCTGGTTTTCACTAGCAACAGAGTCGGAGTCGTAATCGGAGTCGTAACGGCGCTTACGATGAGTGAAAATCAAACAACGGAGTCGAAAGCGCAATCGGAAACTCTGCTTGCGACTCCGTTGTTTGATTTTCACTATATCATAACACTCTATGCTTCTGATTATGACTCCGACTCCGTCGCTAGTGAAAACCAGCCTTTAGTGCTGCAGTTAGGAAAACGTAACCTCGTTGCAACTGGAATAATGTTTTAAATGTGGATCAGCTTCGCTATTGGGGAAACGAATAGATGATTTCTCTCGTTCGATCTATGACAGTTTAGAATACGAAGACAAATGTGATAGGATTGGAAAGCAACATATAACTGACATGATTTTGGGACACAGCTCATCTTGCATGGGAAACTGAAGGTTGATCAAAGATTGAACATTTAAAATTTCATATAGACTGTGAAACCAGGTAGAAGGTTCTCGAGTAGTGTGAGTCGTTTTGACAGCGCCCGACCTTTACAACTAAATGGCAGTCTTCCCGAAGGCAATTTTTGCAGTTTTGACGTCACGTCGAAAACCGTCTGGTACAAATGATACGCAAAACGTAGAGTTAAAACTGATTAACCCAAGTGAATGCGATATTTGTTCATGAGATTGAATGTTTGTCTTTATATCACGAGAATGACCAAACAAGACGCTTTTGATATTGCTGATTTTCTTAGAAACGCAGATAAACGCCTGAAAATGCCTTGAAACAACTTTTTTTACATTTGGAATACGTGAAATATCCTGCCATCCCTTCTTTTTAACAATTTGTCGAAAACTGTTTGTTGCGATGGATATCAACCGGAGAGTCCTCAGATAATTCGTTTTGGTTTGTTTGTTGTTTTTTTTTTGGGGGGGAGGGGGGTTTGGTACCAAGGGGGTTTAACTTCTCGCTTCCCGTACCCTTTAAACCCGGTTCCCGCCCTATTTTTGTTGGCTCCCGCCTCTCTGCGCTTTTTCGATTGCGAGATGTTGCGCAATGGTGTGTAATTTCCCCTTATTTCTCCCGCTTCCCGCTTCCTCTACTCCCTCCTCCCGTACACCTACCGCCCACTCTTCTCCCAGGCTTCCGCTCCCGTGTCCCCCTCCACACAATTGTGAAGTGTCTGGCCTCATGTCTGTTTATCAAGCACTAAAAACCTAATGAAACAACAGCCCACAGACCAGCTGTAAGAGTGAAATGGACCAGGCATGCGTCTTTCGAAAGCTTTGAAACTTTGCAGACCGATTTCGGGCACAATAATTAGCGAGAATAATTCACACTGTCGCTTGTAAACAAAGAAGTTTCTAAGCATGGAACTGTGCTATGAGTTTAACCTTTTGCATCTTAAAGGATCTAACAACTTTGTAGAATGAGTGGTTTGTGTTTTTATAAATGGTTTTTCGTGGCCGAAAACAGCCGTTTAAATCCGCACCATTGATAAATGTTCATATGCAAACATGTCTAGACCAAACAAGTGGTGTGGTGAATGGGGTGTTGGTTTAATGAAGCCTATTTTTAAGCCGTTAAATCGTGTATAAAAGAGTTTAACATCTATAGGGAAAATTGAATGCGAAATTAGCACTTATAAAACACCGAGACTTTCTTCAGTTTCAGACTTTACAGCCTTTAATAGGTCCGACCGGATAAGGAACCCACGTTTTCGCACTGTGTTCCCTGCATGAGAAGTCTGCAAATGAACATAAATGATTCTAATCTTAAATTATGAACGGTAAAATGAGGGAAAGATAGAATTTTTCTTTCTCGGTTAATAAATTAATAGTAAAAAGGTAAAACTGAGAAAATGACGTTAATAGCTAATTAAAGGAAATACGAAACAGTTCTCTGTTAATGTTAATCCGAAGTAATTTCTATAAGCCGTGCTCAAACGTTTATCGGGAATTCGCAAAAGAATAGCTTAAGTCATGAAACACATTTAAATTGCATTTTGGAACATCTTAAACAATACTTAAATCTTAAGTCTTGTTTAAGTCTTATTTACGTCGCCTAAACCTACATTAAATTAATCTTTAGATTTAATGCTCGTTTAGTATTGCTTAAACTCTACTTAAATTTGGCATTTCACCTAGTGAAACTGATTTCCCGATGTCGGAAACTCCCTCCACGCAACAGAGACAGGTAAATGAATTTATTTTATTCTCATGGTTTATATAGTGCGAGATCGATTAGAGTTTATTTTCGTTACATTTTCAAACTGAACGCGTGTGTTCATTTTGTTAGCACATAGACCATATTCAAATATCGCTGCTACTGATTTTTATCACTGAGAAGAATGGGTTGCAAACTGGCAAAAACGCTTCAACACGAGGTACACTAAAAGATTAAATCACAGAATCATTGTGAAAGACTTAGGGCCATAGAGCAATTTGCTGAGACCAAAACGGTTGGGTGTGAGACAGGAACCAACTCTCTCATACAAATCTCTTAAAATTGTGCGATCCATAGCTTTTCACGAGCCTCAAATGCTTAAACACTCGGGAAAACGCGTGTGACTTCTGTTTGGTTAAGAAAGTGGTGCGGCTACACCAAAGCAAAGGTGAATTATCCTCGCTATTTAGTGGAAAAATTTCTTAAATCAGAAAACTAAGAATAAACAGGGGCACACAACGGTTCGTTTTGGTGGAATATCTGTTTGGAAGACCTTAATCACCTTAGATAATTGGATGATTGTCATGAAAAACCAGAATATTCGTTCAATGAAATGCCACCTTGGTTGGTCGTGATACAACAAAAATAAATTCAACAATGTTACCTACAGTACAAAAGAAGGCCAGCTAAGGTTTTTGGAAAGCGAAAAGCAGCTCGAAAATTTTGAGGATAAGATTCCGTTCCCTGAAAATTCTTTCGAATTAAATATTCAGCTATAGTCTGCTCCTCAGACTCCACCCACCCCAGGCTCAATATTAGAATGGTATTGCGGGCGGCACCGCTCTCAGATCAGCCTGGAGTTTCGTCGTACTAGGTCGTTCAAGACCACTGGATGGTTGATTGAATGGTTGCTTGATGATATTCTAGTTGGTAGATCCGGAAGAGGGCTTATGTTTTGACCGTAGTTTTCTTGGGGACACAAGTAAGTTATTGTAACGCCTCCACCACGTTTATTTGGAGGTTATAGGGGACCCTTTGAAAAATGGTGGCCCGACTGATTATTGGACATTATACGGATTAAAATACACCATTTAAAAGGTGAAAACAAATGGGAAAGCTTTGGAAGCCTCGATTCAAATGAATTGGACATTGAAAGGCTCAAAGTTGGTCAAAGGAACGAATTAATTGTTCCAGGACAGAATACAGCATTTTCCTCAACTACCCTCCAAAAGAATAACAAGAATCAGTACTTTACGTAATTTTAATATTTAATGCCTAAAAAATGTCTTATTTTGGGCAATCACTGACGACATCCAGCTGAAGTAATTTTCCACTGCCTGATTAACGTGCGCACGATAGCTTTAAGCCCCCAGGAACTGAAGGCAGAAGGGTCAAAGATGTCCGCTATGCTTTAGTCATATTACGCTTGCCTTGTAATTAAATTTTAAATGTAAAATTAAACTACCTTGTTCACAGATCTTTGCTAGTACAGATGTTAAATTTGTTTTCTTAGAATGAAATACAGTAAAATAAAAACAGCCGGCTTTTTTATCAAGGGCGACACGGCATTAACCCCGATAAAGATGTAACCGTTTAGTTACTGACAAAACGAACTAAAAACAACAAATAGTGCTTGCCTTTATTAACATTCAAGAGGTGCATCTCAAACAAAAATAGTTCAAAAGAGTTAATCTGTATACAAAAAGAGTCTTTACCTGTTTATAACACGCTTTATGTGCTTGGGCTACGTGTGGTGAAAGCGCAGTCAGCTTAAAGACGTTGATGGGCTAGGAGCGGAAACTGGGCTATAGAAGGGGTACAATTAATTAACGGTGTTGGGGTAACACTCACTTTGGTTTCATACAAATTGACCAATGAACTGTAGAAAATGCAAACGAACTGTAAGCGGGAAGCGATACAGGAGTACAAATGGTCCAAAATAGACGAGATGGAGAATGATGAAGACTGATTAGTCCGTCGAACTTCGGCTGACGGGATGAAATCAAACAAAGTTCAATTTCTATGAGGGCGTGGTTTATTACCGTAAACTGTCGGTTATAAGCCCTGGGCTTATACAACTTCGTAAGGGGTTTTGGGTGGGCTTACAAACGGAGGGGCTTATATCCGGGGGGGCTTATAAGCGGAATAAAAAAAAAACGTTTCGAAATGAGCCACAGCAGTGTTGATCGAAATACGTTGTTCGTTTCACCAGTTTTTAATAAACCTTTGAAACGTCATAATAAATCGAATTCATTTCAATTTTAACAACAAAATGAAAACTATACAACACGAACGTATCCGGAACGTAACAAAACAGAGGCTCAGAGTTCATCTTAGCTTCGCAGTGTCCTGTGAGAGTGCTTAATATTAAGGAAACAAGGAAAACTAGAGGGGGGCTTATATCCGGAGGGGCTTATAACCGGATGTATTTTTTTGTTTACAGGTAGATGGGCCTATAACCGGGGGGGCTTATAAGCGGCAGTTTACGGCATTCATTTGTACACGTGGACTGTTCGTGGCTGCGTTTTTATCCGCAAATTTTTTATTGACACTTAATAGTTCAAGTTTATTTTGTAGCCCATAGGTCAAGAAAACAGACAAAAACAGCAGCCAAAAGACCGTGACCTGACCAATCTATTCGATCATACGAATCAACAGTTATAGCCAAATGGTTTCTCTTTCAGCCCTCGTCCGCATCCTGGATATATTTTTGGCAAAGTTTCATTTGGATTACAACATCGACTGCTAGAGCCCTAAAGCCTCTGCGTGGATGAGATCAGTGAGACTGCATAAGGAAAGTCAACAAAGCTCAAACAACTGAAGAAAGAAACAATCCCGAGCGTGACTAAACTAATTCAGTGTCATTTGGTGTAAGGAGGACTTATCCATCTCCCTCTCCGGGATTTTACAGGTAGGCAGTTACTTCTATTTCTGTGATTATAACTGGAACTCGTGTCATTATAGTACATACAGGAAATGTCTTCAAACTTTGATAACGCGAAACGCGAAAGTCGCCTTTTTATCAGAAGGATTCAACAAATTCTCCACTGAAATTCGCGAGGATATTGTATCGCGAGATATCGGCCCTCCATGATCACCAAATTAAGTTACCGCATAGGTAATGTGAACCGTAGATACGAAATGAAATGAAGGAATGGTCATCGCAATTACGAACGCAATTCGGACACGCTTTGACTCTAAAGCCTCATTGAAGATAGTATGATCATTGCCTCATTAGATAACTTTGAAATATTTACAGCTAACCAAAGCGCATACATTGTGGGAAAAAAATCCGTTTTTAGTAGTGTAAGGTCGCGCGAAAGGTAAAAAAAATCGGAAAGATGATGACAGTCTGGAATTGTGAGTGAAGAATAGACATGTTCCGCTCTTTACGTTAGGATTGAGATGTGGCTGTCGTTTTACAGAGTATTGAAGAATCACTGAGAGTAAAGTTACTGAAACACCTCTGCCCCGCAACGATCTAACATAAACACACTACGAAATAATCCCTTTTAATCCTAATTAACTAACAGTTTTTTTAGGGTCATGAGCCCCGGCTTTTTTGCGTAACCACTGAATACTAAGCGAAAGCGGCCACCATTATGAAAGGAGCGCTACCCTATTTGCGACCATGCCTAGATCCTATTTCAGATCAAAATCGTTAAAATCTTTGCCCAATTTCAGACCGAGACGTACAGAAACATATTTTTGCAGGGGAAAAAATATGGGGTCGTTCAGACGGATTCCCCGATATCACGTGATTTCTTATTTTTAACCATTTAACTGAATTGCTCTGACAGAATTTTTCCAAAAAATAATAGGTGAAAGGTAGCATTAGTATCTCAAAATGTGCAAAATTTTAAAAAAATTCACCGAAGGAAACGTGAGAAAATTCACTGTTAACTTTGCTTGTTTTGGCTATGCTGACGTCATAAAATATCAGGAAAAACCTACGATTTCATGTGAGCGCGCGCAGACTACTACAGCTCGCATCATTAGCGCGCGCGGTCATAAAACTATAGAGAGCCACCTTAAACAAGCTAATTGGTTTTAATCCGAATTGCAACCCCTAAAAGTATGACTAACACTTCTGTCCCCACTAAGGGCGGGAAAGGGAGAGCGTAAGAGTCGATTAAAACTTACGACTTCCTACAAATCATACCGTGGTTATAGAACTGGCGCTAACTCACTTGAAAATAAGTTTTAAGGCATGCTTTTATGCTAACGACAATCGCAGGCCAAGACATGCTAAACAGTCAGAATTCTATACAATTTATTTAGCATGTCGCGAACTTTTATACTTCCAAGCAACAGACTTAAACAAGTACACCTTGTTTCCTAAGGAAGTCATCCTTCACGCGGCCTTCGCCAGTGGTGTTGACCAGTGACTACATGGAAAGATGATTTATAAGTGATCGTACGTCTGGGCAGACTAAATAAAATTGGAGTAAAATTCTGATAAGCGACACAGTGTTTGAAACAGCGAAATGAATGAAATGAAGTGCCAACGATCGACAAGACTGCTAATAGTAATAATAATAATAATAATAATAATAATAATAATAATAATAATAAGAACCTTATTTGAGTGTCAATAAAAAACAAGCACTTGTACTGACTCGCCACTTATTGGGGACCTAGAAATTATAAAATTCTAAAGCAAGTTCACTGAACGACATTGTCACAGGGGCGGGCTAACTGCACAAAAAAGGGACATAACATGTTTTGATATCCAGACGTCGGACATGTACATACCATATCCCCTAACAGGGCCGCACTAACTGAAGAATTATCTTCACTGCGATGGTCTGCATATAATTCTATCTTTATCCGCAGTTCAAATATATGATCAGATTGGAATCGATTGGAATCGAAGTTGTCATAATCTTATACCGCTATGTATTTTATGTCCTGATGCACCTCCATCGGTATCTTGAAACGCCTCTATAGACTTAATTGCCAATAAAGCATGCACATATTGCTTTCAAAAATAATAGATGTTTAGCATTAATACTGGCGCGGTGGTGTACTGTTAGCGAGTCCGACATATGATCGAAATATTAGAGGATTAGGGGGTCTCAGTGCACCGTCATGTTTTCCCTTTAGAAAAGAACTTATTCCACATTGCCTATCTCTACCCAGTTGCATAAATTGGTACAAAAATGGTAACAAAATTAAAGATGAAACTCATTTTTTGCTAGATTGTCTGAACTATTCTTCGATAAGAGACATGTTCTTTTCTAAAATAGAACCTAAAATCCCATTTCTACGACTACTATCACATGAGACCTTATTATCACATCTTATGAATTCTACTGACTATTTTTTAAACATTCGATCAATTTCATTCATCTCCTCATGCTTTGAAATGAGAGACAAACTAGTTACAATGACTAACCCTTTGAATGGTTAAAAATAAGCAATGATTGCAATTTTTTGTTATTTTAATTAAATAAATAACGAATAATTAAATTTAAGTGGCTTTTGCAGGACTGTAATACTTTGTTATAGTCATGCATTTAAAGCTTGTTGTTGTTGTTGTTTTTGGTACAAGCGAAAACAAAGTGCTTGCGGTAGCCCTGCAAGGGTCTAGCATCCCATCCAGTCCGAAGTAGCAATAGTCCAAGTTTCTTAGTGCTACAGAAAACGGGTTAAGCTCTGGCCGTATAGGCCACATAGGCCTGAAGAGGTTGGTGAAACTTAAAAATATGAATCCCAGCAAACGCTGTACTAATTCCCGATACAAAATTGACGATTTAATAAGAAACTAAACGATTTGTGACTATCATTTACCCAAGAGACTACTTATCGAAGTCTGTAGGTACTACAGTGACACAGAAGCCCACCCTCAGTAATAAAAATCACCTGCAGATGCGAAATGTGTATACCTGATGATTTCGACTGCGGACGGTTTTTACGATAACGTATGACACAGATCGGTTTTTTTTTTTCCGCATCGTTTAAAGGTCGCGAACGCTGAAATCGCAAAAAGTAGTCCACAGGAAGGACAAGTAAACAATATTACTAATTTGCTTGCCATAACAGAAATACTAGCTGACGACAGTGCTACCGACAGCCGATAGATAGTTTCGCTCAAATTGTTTTTGCACGTATTATTGATAATAAAACGTTTTATCAACAAGGATGGTCATCGCGGAGTGAAGCGGAAATGATAAGAAAAAAAACGAGCGGGTTTACAGAAGAGAAAGATAATTTGGCCCTATATGCGCCGCCTAGCCTGTAACAAAAGCTCACACGTTCCGTTATATTTTTGAAATGTGCAGAAACTATTGAAAACTAAGCGGTATTTCCACATGAGATTTTAAAAAAAACATATTTAGTTGTGCATTGAAATGAAAAAAACAGTCTTTTTCTCACAGGGCAGGTTAAGATAGGTGTCGATTCCAAGATAAGGTATCCAGTTTCTGTAGCATAAAGCGAATAGGAGCATTTATTAACCCTTTATTTAAGCCCTGATATGGAAATGGATATTCTCCTTACTGTTCTCCATACATTTCGTATGGAACTAGTAAGGAGAATTTGTCTAAATATCAAAAAATTTTCTCCTTGGTGATTGTTTCCTGTATTCTTATCACTTGAATGTTTGAACAAAGAGAAAAAGAGAAATTTTATTTCCGACACTGTTAGTGTTTAAAGGGTTAACTACCGTTATTCTCCCTGGGTGGAATTCTAGTCAATCGCAGGGTTATTTCTCGCACTTTGTTGCACAGGAAAACTACTACACAATGAGTTAACTCAAACAAGAAGATCTTTGCTAGCTAAGGTATTTAATTTGTATTCTTAGAAAGAGATCCAGTAAAATAAAATCAGTAGGCTTTATTTATCGAGGACAATAGATAACAGCAACGCTGACAAACAATTATAACAGTTTACAAACAAAAACAACTAAAAATAAACAAATAATGTTCGACTGCGTCAGAAAGTGCTTTTCAAACAAAAATAGCTCAAAGGTAATTTTCTGTATAGAAAAAGGGTCAATAAAAGAGCGCACTTGTATGGGTAACGTGCGGTCAAATAACAAATTCAGTCAGTTTAGAGACGGTGATGGACAATCATCGTTAAAGATATCTTCGCTACCTTTTAGGAACAGGAGAAGTATGATTGGAAGGGTGCAATCAATGAAAGGTGGCCGGGTCATCCCGATTCTTATTTCAGACAAATTAACCATTGAACTGAAGATCGACAGATACAAAGAAATGCTAAGAAGCCAAAAAGGAGTACAAATGGTTCAAATTAGACTAGATTAAGACGGATCAGTACATCGAACTTCATAAAGATTCTATCAGCTTTAACTTTAACTTCAACTTCAACTTTATTTCACATTGTTTACAGTATTGATATTAACAATGATTTTTTTTATAACACATTTACAACCCTTTACTATAAAGAAGCGTAAAAGAAAATCACAATCTAAGGAGGTATGTGCACAGAGGCCAAAGGAGCGACAGCTTTAGTTTAATTTCTTTGACGGCGTGGTTCATAATGTGGAAGAAATTTGCCTTATCCACGTGGCTGCGATTTTATCCGTAAATGTTTCATTGACACTTAATAGTTTAAGTTTAATTTGCATCTCATAAGAAAAGCCAAAAGAACGTGACCTAGATATTTTAGTCGATCATACAAATCAACAGTTCTAGCCTAATGGTTTAGCGTTGCCCTTTTTCGCATTCTGTATATATTTTTGGCATAGTTTTGTTTGGGATACAAGATCGATTCCTACAGCCATAAAGCCTCAGCGAAAGGCATGCAGCTAATAGTTGCTACAGTTTCTTGCACACTGAGCTGAGGCTCTGTAGGCAGTAATCAAAACTCAAGTAACTAGAGGAAGAAACCCTCTCAAGATTTAACTCATACAGCGTAACTTGGTGCAGCCGGGAACACCTATTCAACATCTTCAACAGTATTTTACCGGAAGGCATCTTACTTTTTTGTGATAATGAATCAACTTACATCATTAATGCACATATAGGAAATCTCTTTTCGCGCCATCAACAGTAATAACGCGAAAAGTGAAAGTCGCCTTTTTATCAGAAGGGATTTGAGCCTCATTCAAGATCGTAGATTGCTATCTGACTAGCCAGTTAAAAGATTTCTAGAGTATAACGAAACCTGTACTTTTTTAATAGGCCAACGTCATGCGGAAAGTAGAAAAATTTGGAAAGCTGATGACTATCTGAAATTTTGAGTGGAGAAAAGGCACGTCCGCTTTACATTACTTACTGGGATTGAGGTGTAGCCGTCATTTACAAAGTAGAGAATAATTAAGAAGGAAGTTATTGAAACACCTCTGCCCCGTCAACGATTTAACATGCGGAAACTAAGGAGAAATCGCTTTTAATCTTAATTAACGAACACCTTTTTCAGGGTCATGGGCCCCATTTTGATCTTATGCTACTTTATTTCCGACCTCAGTTCTAAAAGACTTCTCATTTTTTCAGTCCAAAATGGCAAAAATCTAGACCTTATTTCGGAAGGCAAAACATATCCTCTTTCAGACCAAAATAGCCAATATCTTTGCCTCATTTCAGACCGAAACAAAAACATACCTTTGAAGCTATGCACAACTACACAAATTTTATAAGGGAAGTTTTAAATTTTAAGCTGACAGCTGTCTGCCGGATAAATTTGCGAATTTGCTGCCAATTTTATGCTTCCCCCCATGAATTTTAATCCCCCTACCGGTGAAGTGGGGGGGGGGAGGGGCGTTGCCAACCCACGCCCTATGCTTACATAATTGGCGCTTACTGACTTCAAAAACTGCACCAAAGCATGTTTTTACGCTAACGACAATCGCAACCACAGACGTGCTAGACACTCGGAATTTTAAACGCTTTCTGAATTTCCCCAGGTCGCGAACTAAAGTTGCATGCAACAGACGTTTGGGCAAACACGTACTCCTTGTATCCTGTGATAGACATCATGTATACCGTCCCCCTTCGTCACTTGTGATTCTTTTTTTTTTAATCATCGTTTTCATGGAAAGAACGTAAGTGTTACTTATTTTTTGGAACCCTTTACCGGTATTTCCTATAACATCAAAGTCGCGACGATTCTATTGAGAAGCAACGTACTCAGTGACTACATGGAAGGACGATTTGCAACGTGTGTAAGACTGTAACTTTTTGTCATGGATAGCCAGAAATTGGAATCTTCTATCGCCTTATTTCTTAACTGTGATATGTCTTAATACGTGCCTACCGGTATTGTCAAACACCTCCAGAGTCTTAGTTATCGATAATACATACATATGTATATTTGGTTGGCAGTGATGAGTCCTGACCGAGGAGTCGGTGGTACGAGGTCTAATCTTCTTGGTCGAGTTGCTCTCTTACCGGCGACATACTGCTGGGAATAACCCAGCGATGGACTAGCACCCCACCTTGGGGGAGTAGAAACACTCCTAGTCACTTTATGCTGGTTATCCTGTGATGGACTAGCATCCCATCCAGGGAGGTGTAGTAATACTCCTAGTCAGTTTACGCTGGGTATCCTGTGATGGACTAGCATCCCATCCAGGGAGGTGTAGTAATACTCCTAGCCACTTTATGCTGGGTATCCTGTAATGGATTAGCACCCCACCTTGGGGGAGTAGTAACACTCCTAGTCACTCTATACTGGTTATCCTGCGATGGACTAGCATCCCATCCAAGGGAAGGGGGAGGGGGTAGTAATAATCCTGTCATTTTATGTTGGGCACCCTGAGCTGGATGAGCATCCCATCCAGGGGGAGTAACAATACTTCGAATTTCTTCATACCACAGAAACTGAGTTAAGCTCTGGCCGTGTGGGCCACGTAGACCTGAAATGTGATTTTACATTATTAATCCTGGCAAACGCTGGGCCATTTATTTGTTTATTTATTTATTTATTTATTTATTTATTTACTTATTTATTTATTTGCCACACCTCAAATATGTGCTACACAAAGGACAAAAGAGTACCAAAACGACAATTTATTCCAAAAAGTGGACTGTTTGCGACGACTAATCACTCGAGGGACTTACGATTGAGGTCTGTAGGCCATAGAGAATCGGGGCTCGTCCGCGGTAATAGAAATCACTTCCAGATGCAATATGTGTATGCCTGATGATTTCGGCGGTAAACGGTTTTTCTACTATAACGCTGGACACAGATGAGTCTCTCTTTTCTGGGAAACCTAAGTCCGCCAAAACTAATCCACAGAAAGGCCTGGAATGTAAATACAAAACTATATCTTGCTTGCCAGAACGGATAATAGGGTCGTGAGAATGCTGCCGACAGCTGATAAACATTAGCTCTAATTTTGTTGTTGTTGCATGTATAATCGATAATAAAACATCTGAACTAGGATTCGAAGCTACGTATTTTCTTAGTTTAACTGCATTGCCCATCGACTACACTGTACTATCGCAAAAACTTTGACTGCGAACATAAACCGGCCAATATTGCACGATTTTTGCCAATTCTAAGCCCAGGGAATTATTATTAGGGTAATTATTAAGAAACAACTGAGATTATTGAAAACAACCCCGGGGGGGGGTACTCAACAAAGCTTTATACGGGGAGGCTCTGCCCGGAGGTTCAAACCCTCACCCTTTAATATACTAATTTTTTTTTTACCAAAATGGTACCCCTTTCATATACCTAGACGAAAACTGCACCCCTTCCTTATAACTCAACGATGAGCCAAAACAATAGAATTTCAGTCGTTCTGGTTCATTTGCTAATAGGGTGCAAGTTTTTTATGTGTTTCGCGTTCTCATTTCTGTCAAAATTTAGCACCCTTTCATATACTTGGCTTTAGACGCCATCTCTTCCACTTTGGAGCGGATTTTCTGACCCTTTCATACACTAAAATGACAATTTTCCCTACCCTTTAGTGTACTGTGAGCTTAAAAAAGGCACCCCTTTCGGGCGGACCCTCCCCGTATAGCCCACTATAGGGAGTATCCCCCCTCCCCACCCGGGAAACAACCGTTAATAATTTCGATTAAATTTTCTAGTTCTGACCAGGATCATTTGTAAATCGTCGCTTGGGTCATGGAGTTCGTTGTTTTATATTAAAATTGCATGATACTGCATTCGGGAACTTACATCACAGCGGTCAAATGTGCAAGGCGTGCGCAGTAAGAGCCAGAAATTTGTCAAAGTTATGTAAACGTCGGCCCTCCTTATTTAAACGCAAAACGCAAGGCTTATTCTAAAAATCCGTGTAAAAAGTATTAACTGTTGGCGTCCTCCTTTGTCGGCTTCAGATTTGGTTTTGTGCCGTTGTTTTCTGCAATGTTGTCTCTCAAACGTTATGCTCGCAAATGCATTGTACTAACGCAAGGAGTTTGAAACCCGGAAGTGGCGTCAGCTGACATTTTTTCTTTCCAGTTTTTTGAGGCTTACATATCAGGGAGAAAGATTGAGGCAGGTGAAAGAAACGTCCGGAATTCATAAGTTGTAGATACCCGTCAGTCTGTCAAATCAAAATTTAATTTAAAAGTTTAATTTATGGACAAATTAGTTCAAACTAGGATTAGCAAGAAAGATTTTTACCTTGATTACATAATTAACGCAGTAGAATATAACGGGTCCAGTGGAATACAGCTCCAAATAAGTCTTTCTTAGTTATCTTTCTATTTTCCTTCATGAAGAGATCTTTCGTTTTTCCTTCGTCTTTGAAAAAAGTTGGCAAAAAACGTACTGAATAAGCTCCGTTTCCACCAGAATTCTGATCTTTATACTTGACGTAATCTTCTTCATTCTCCTAGGACGCTACATTTGAAACCCTCTTGCGACGCACAAAAAAATAATTATTGCACATCCGTCTGGATAATATTTGTATCTCGCGATATTTGTTTCGAAGATCGTTTTGTTCAGTTAACCTGTAGCAGCACTCTCTTGCATGTCTTACCTTGGTGCACGAAATTTATTCGGGGGAAATGAAAGCTGGAAAGGAAATAGAAACGAAGCCTATCGCGAAGCCTTTATGTTTTCCAAATCGTTTTAAGGGTGTCGGTCAGTTTTAGCTATAGCCAAAACAAATTGATCTTTTTCGGTTTTTTTTTCTGCTGAATTTATGTTACACGGCCCCTACCAAAAGTTGGGAACGTAAACTCATATCAAACGTGGTAACTTTTCTCAACGTAACTTTTATTAACTAAAAAGTATTTTTGCCTTTCAAAAAAAACTAAATCAGTTATTGATTTGGCTGAAAGTGTCAAAAATAAGAGAAAGCGTCTAGATTCTCTCGGAAATTCTGGACAAAAGGGTTTTGCTGCTGAGAGAATTTTAACTATTAATAATACGGTCAAATATCTCCTTGATATGAAAGATCTGCGTTGTCTTTCGATCTATAAAAAAACCACAGAACTTAAAATTGCGCGGAGACGACTTAATTTGACAACTGTAGTATCATAGTATTTAGGAAAGTAGTTGAACAGAACACTGGTTTGGTTTCTCCCTCGGTCAGGTCTTCTCTTTTTGGACTAAAATTTGAAACGTTTAATTTATTCAGCCTAGTCCTGTTTGCATAAGATCTATTTCACTCGTATAGCCCGTCTTCAGAATGTTGGTTTACGATATGAGTTTTTGGTGTTTTGTAAAATGAAATGAGCCCTTTATAAATACTTTGCAGATGTCTGATTGTCTCGAACATCCTATCACGACAAATTTGTGTTACGTTCTTAATTACTAAAAATTAGGAAGTAGGAAATTTCATGTAAGTGCTTTGTACGTTAACCTCAAATTATCAGTTCTCTTTGCCGTCTCTTAATACATTTCTTTGCATACTGGTTAAGAGAAGCTATTGGTACATCAAGGCAGTGTTTTGTGGCAGCCATATACTGATATAGATCATACGGATTATTCATTAAACAATAATAGTTTTTAATTGAAAAGTCATAAGTCATCATGATCATAATTTTTGTTCCACTTACGGTATTTTCTTGTTTCTTTACGAAACTTCTGTCAATGTGCTTTCGCTCAAAAATCAGTTCTTTCTGAGCCATTACAGCGACTTACAGAATAAAAGTTGGTTCCGTGCTTAAAGATGTTTAAGATGAGTGAAGGGATGATACGTTCACTAAAATGATTAATAAAGCAAACTTTTTGCATTCACAGCACAGTAAAAAATAATTTTTCCATATAAATACATTTAAAAATTTCTCTAAGGCCCTTGAAATCTTCAAAACTTTAATGAATAATGACCGACCAAATCTATTTTCTTTTTAACCAGCGCTTTGCTCATAAAAAAAAAATTATTGATAGCCTTCCTATTAATGTTAGTGTACTACATGAATACCTAAATAGAGGTGGCAATTTAAATTTGTACAATTTTGAATAAATTGATGTTAAATAAAATTTTGGCCATATCCAGCGATAAGGTTTTTAGAAAATATAAAACAAACTCAAAAAAAGTGATATTTTTAAAGCTTAAAGGGACTATGCCCGGGAATTTTGCTGGGTATTTTAACTAATCTTCGCTCTCATTATCATGGATTGATTGTATAAGTACCTTCGCTCAAACAGAAACAAAAAATAAGAAAATAAAGATATTAAGTGAATTTTCGAAAAGAGACCAAACCATCATGTCTTAACGATTTTTGCAAAACACAACCTCGAAAGTTAAAAAACTTGGCCCAACGTTTTGAAGTTGTAATCCACCTCCATCATAGCTATCCGTTGCCACATTATTAATAGCTTTACTGCACTAGTGTAGTGACTTTGAACAAAACTGGACCATTATCTTTAGCTTTTCGTTGATCTAAATGTGAGTTTTGGCTTTTCAAAGTATTACAAAATTTTATTTTAAAAAATAGCCGGCAAAACCCCTTTAAAGGACTATTTAAATTTTGGCTTTTACAGCTATAAGCGACAAAAACTTTTTCATTTATTTCGTCTGTGTAAGTCCGCAGTCAGTTAATTTAGCCACAAGAAAGTCTAGATTGTTCTGTTCAAATAGCTTATAATTATAAAAGAAATAATTCACCCACCCCGCAATTTTAGTGGGCTCAGCTCATTTTTTTCGTTATAAACTTGAATTTCGGTAATAATTTTGCATCTCAATTCTTTTTCAAAGACTTTAACGTCGTAAAAATACAGCGTGGAAAATTAATTATTCCTATCGCTTTAGTTAAATTTTCGTTGCGAATTCTGAACAAGAATGAAATCTTTATTGTTGAAAAAAATTTAAGCAGCTACGTTTTTCAGCCACTCGAATTTATTTGCATCGACTAATGGTTAAAAAGTAAGACAAAAACTTTTGAGGTTAATTGCAGGCCATTTCAAGATGTGCGCTTTACAAAGGCTATACTGCAAATGGCGCGGTCCTCCATTCAATTTCGAGTCATCTAGAATCAATTTTAAAGCGGTACTACGATCAAAAAAATCACTCCCATTTTTTCTTCGGATTTGGAAACTATGTTTACTAAACACTCCTAAAGCGAAATTTTGAGCCTTAATTTTGAGAAGAAGGCTGTTTATTTAAACTGCAATTTTCCGATTTAATGAAAAGGAAAAGACCTCAAGGATTGCTTTAAACGGCACATATAGAAGAAATTGGAGAGCTTGAAGGCAAGAAATCCGAAAGAAATCCTTGTTCGAGGACATAATTGTTTTTTCAAAGGAGATCTGGAGCGACCATCTGCAAAGGATCCAGCGACTTTCGTTTACATTTTCAAGTACTTCTTTCATTTCAACGGTAAAGTAAATTACATATTTGATTGTGAATTTACATTATAAGAATTGTTTAATTGATCGAGTTTACATGTTTACGATAATTTTCTTGAAATGTTTGAAAAACTTGTAAAAAAATGTTCAAAATAGCCGTGAAATCAATTCCCGCTTCGAAAGGAACTGCTTGCGAGGAACTACCCTCGAGACGAAAATTGAATTCATTTTGCTTTCCTATAGGCAAACAAGTGCTTATGTGAATGTAATTTTATGTTTGCGAAGGTTTCTTGTCCCTTTTTCCGTGTTTATTCGATTCATTCAAGGAATGAATCTCATATATTCATAATTTAATATTCATTAAATAAGCAATCTGATATGAAGGCTTAGGCTTAATCTCCTGTTGCAGTTTAGCGCGTAATTTTCCAATTTTTTCTTTGAGCAATTCTTTTTTCGCAACTGGTGTATTTTATTTGAAAAGCAGAAATCGTGGCTTTTCTAGACTGAGCCGGTGTTGTTTTCTCAATCTAGGTTGCATGTTGTTCTTCAGCACCGCACATTGGGTTGTTTTGACTGGTTACTAATTTATTATCCAACAACTGAGGAGTAGCTCTGTCGTCAATATTAAGTTTATAGTCTTAGTGTAAAGCTCTTGACTATATTTTTTTTCAGTTGTGGAATATTTTATCTACCTTATATTGTTATAATTTTTAGCTTCTTCATTTGAAGTGAATGGCATTTCCTTCCCAATTTAGCGACTAAACTTAGAATCGCCGACTCAGTGAGGCAGTTTAGTGTGGCATATTTTGGTGTTTGTTTTGTTTTTAACCTCTAAGCCATTTCAGCGTGTCTCTAGTTACAGATCGAAATAAAAAAGTTATTTAAGTGACCATAAGCGAAGCAGTTCTCGATTTAAATCTACTTTGTCCAAAAAGAGACTCTAAAAGATTCCGAAAAATAGTTCGGGGTGTGTTCTTTTAAACGCCCGAGTAATACTTCCCGGGTGAAAACTTGTGCCATTTTTTCTCGATAATTTTACGCGTACTTGAAAGTTTCCAAAACAAAATTTGGGGGGGGGGGGGTAATTTTTGCCAGTAAATTGGCTGATGCCGGGGCAATATTGTTTATTTTAGCAACGTTGTTTCATGGTTGACAGAACTAAACAGCCAGCAGGATGCATACGTATCAGTGAGAAATGCGTATTTACATTCACTTGATAAGTCTGTTGAGTCGCCACCGGGAGCTTAAATGGGTTTATTAGAGCAACTATAGTTCCACAAGTACTCTTCTTGAACTTGATTAGCTTTCAAGAGAATAATACAAGAAGAGCCGTCGGTGAAAGTCGTGCTAAAGTCTTCTCTTTGAAGAAAAATAAATCAAATTCACTGTTTCCTCAGCGGTCCGCATTGCCTTTGTGTTTTCCCTTGTTGTTTTTCATCTTTTGGCGAATAATTGCACAACTAAAATGTACTGTGTTTTAGGGGCCAATAAGTATGAAAGAGAGGTTTCAATTTCATTTTTGTAATCGACAAATGCACTCCAATTTCTTCAAACTTCGTTTAGAGCGATCAGGATAAATACGCAGAATAACTCACGAGTAGAAAAATAAGTTTTATGATAGCACGACCTTTCTCTCTTTTTTAGAATGCTTCTAAAATAAAAGTCACTCAGAGGCGGCGGAGCAGAGGGGGCAGGGGGGGCTGTAGTCCCCCCAAACGAAAATTTAGGGGGCTCAGTCCCCCCACATTTCAGTGCCGAAAATATCGTTAGCGCAGCATAAAATTGGTTTGGCAAAATATTCAGTCTCAGGATCGCGCTTGGCGAAATAATATGTTGTAGGACTTTTTTTGGAACAACTCCAGCAGCATTCAATGCTGTTCTTGAAGACTACTTTGTACTTCAGCAGACAATGGAGGAAATAAGAGACAGCACACACGACAAATATGGACAGAGGGCAAACGGAGTGCTATCAAGCCTCGATAAATTTGACTCTGTGTTTGGTCTTAAACTTGGCTATCTTCTGTTTGGAGCTACAGAGCAGCTTTCTAGGGCACTGCAGGGGGAAGATAGGACTCTGCAAGAAGCTATTACCGCTGCAAATCTAGCCAAGAATCACTATACACGACTACCCTCAGAGGCAGAGTTCAATTAATTTAACGAGTCATATGTCTCCTTATCAGAGGGTAAGTCTGTCGAACCAGTGCTGCCACGACACAGGAGAGCCCCTGCCAGGCTTGATGACGGAGCTCCTCCTCATCGGTTTGAATATCCTCAGGATTACTAAAGGGTGCAATACTATGAAGCCTGCAGCAAACAGTCAAAGTTAAAACGCAATTAGAAAGCCGATTCAGCCAAGTCAAGTTAAGGTGGAGAAACTTCTTGTGGACGCAGGAAACAGCGACGACTTCAGCGAGCATTTGGAAGAGCTGGAAAGGTCTTGCTTTGGAACTGTCATAGACTGCGGCAGGCTAGGGCATTAGCTTCACCTGGCACATGATGCAGTAAGAACTGCGCTGCCCGAAGTACGTCAGGTTACTCTGCCCTCCGACGACTCAAGAACTACATGCGCCTAAGAAGCACCATGAAGCAGGATCGTCTGAACAACTGCCTACCTATGCATTGTCACAAATCGATTACGGACACACTGGACTATAGTAAGATGGCAAAGAGGTTTGCTTGTGCCAACGAACCACTCAAAGGACATTTTGGGAAATTTAAGTAGGGGTGTGCGCTTGGCTTGGTGGTACGATGAGCCCCCCCCCCCCCCCCCCCAACGTTTCTCAACGCTCCGCCGCCTCTGTCACTCAAGCTTTCTTGGGTTTGTTTACATACAGACACTGTATAGAGGACAAAGTGATGCAAACTACCTGTTTTAGATTTAAACAATGTCCCTCCTAACGTGAAACCGACAGTTTCAGTCAGACACTCGCGAGCAGTATTGCGTTTCCGTTTTTTAAAGACTGATTTTTTCAGGCTTTCTTTTCGCAACTGCATAAGTTGCGTTAATAACTGCGAGGATCTTCTTTACATTTATTTCTTCATTCCGCAGTTCAAATATATGAATTTCATATATTCATAATTTCAAAAATGGGAAAATAGAATCCTCACATCAAAAACGGCGGATGTACGGTTAAACGGCATGGCAAGTGCGATATCCTGTCAAGTTTCCTTGCAGTTTGCTTGGATTTTATCGTGAACAAGGACTACAGCTCTCATCTGTGATACAGCAACATGAAGGTTAGGGGCCGATTACATGGCGAATTTCAGCCCGGGTGCAGCGTTACAAATTGGGCGGGAAAATTGGCAGGAAAACGTTTTACATGCACAACTAAAGCGGTGCGCATGCCCAGGTTCATATTTCGGCCCGGGCTGAAATTTGAATGCGATTACATGAGGTTTACCAGCCCGTTTGACCGGGCTGAAATTTCAGCCCGGTTAGCCGGGCTGCAGCCCGGCTTCCTGAACAAATCTTCTTAAAAAGACATTTGCGATTACATGAAGAGAGTTTCAGCCCGGTCAAACGGCCTGAAAATCCTCATGTAATCGCATTTAAATTTCAGCCCGGGCTCTTGGGCATGCGCACCGCTTGAGTTGTGAATGTAAAACGCTTTCTTGCAAACTTTTCCCGCCTATTTTTAAACATTGCGCCCGGGCTGAAATTCGCCATGTATATTCGGCCCCTTAGACGATTTTATGTTAAAATCGGTTGTTGGTTGATCAAAATGTGCGGAACACTTGAAGTCGTTTGTGTTTGTGTACAATGCAGTTAATTAGGCTGACTTTTCGGATCGATTGAATCAAGGCATTTTGTCCAACTTTAAAATTCTATAACATCGCGTCAATTAATTTCCCAAAAAAATCCTTTTGGGGGGGAAAATTCCCCTCTTAAAATCCTTTTTTTTTTTGACGAATAATATTCGGTACCACATTCTTTTTTTAGAGGTAAAACTTGACATACTTTTCATCTCGTCAAAAGTATGCCGGATAAATTTAATTAGAGTTCGTTAAATAAGTGAGTAGAAATTGCTGAAATTGCTTTCAACATATATTTAAACATCGTTCTACAAGTTTTGATAGTTTTTATTGCCCTGGAGTGCTTTGTTTTGTTACGTCAAGCTTCGAGATTTGCCTTAAATTTTGAGCTCCAAAAGCGGTATTTTGAGCAAATTCAGTTATTATCGATTTTCTTGAAAATAAATCGATATTCAGCCAAACGAACTATGCATAGAGGATATTACACGGCGGCGCGAAGATATGAATTTTATTTTCAAGTGGTAAAAACAATATTTTACGAAAGAGCGCAGCGAGTGAGTAAAATATGTTTTTTACCACGAGAAAATATAATTCATATCTTCAAGCCACCGTGTAATTTCCGTTTTATTATATGGACAAGAGTTTTTTTGCACAAACAACAGCGTAAGAGCGAGAAATGACGCCATCGATTTCCTCACTAGTGAGGATATGGAAAATACGCCACTCGAGTCCCGGATGTATTTTCGTATGAACTTTACGAGTGGTCTATTTTCCACTAAAACACTCTTATCTATGTAATAAAGTGATTTATTTCACATTAAGGTCTACCTAACGTAAGAATCTGAGCAGAATTGAGCTGTTGCCACGATATTTTGAAAATGTTTAATTTTTGGCAACATCCGATTTGCTCTTAACTGCTTCTTTGGTTATATTCATTTATACAATGGACAGAGTAAAACGGGCGTTATGATTGGTCTAGGGGATTTTATGATTAAAGTACAGATATACGAGTGACGTAATGAGCCGCAGAGTTCTGCGCGCGCAAATAATCGCTACGAAGATTTTAAAATAATTGATAAGTTTGTGCGGGATAACTGATATCAAAACAACGTGAAAACAAATAGACTACTCCATTTGGCCGTACATGTGTACTCTGATAACGCAAAGGTGACGTCAAAACGTGGTAAGAACATCAGTCACGCTATCCGCCTGCGGCTCCTAACGTACTTCTTTGTTCTAACCACGTTTTGACGTCATCTTGCGTTATCACAGTACACACGCATCTATCTGTTAACTAAAATTACTGATTGGATCCACCAGGATCCATCGCCTTTACATTTTCCGTTGGCCCGAGCAGATTTTTACAAAGAGTTAATATTTGCTGGCTTGGGTGTTATCAGGTGGCTATTTAACAATTATCCTGCGAAATCGCGCGGAATATCACCTGATACTTAGCCGACGAGGCCGTAGGCCGAGTTGGCTAAATCAGGGGATATTCCGCAAGATTGAGCACTATAATTGTTTTATTATTCAACAAATTCCCATCGACTACCATTTTCAGAACGAGAAAAACTACGGCTCTATGACAAAAACGCTAAAAGCTAGCAACACATAAAGCTTAATCAAAATCAAAACAGAACTTCAAGAAATCGAAGTTTACTACCGTTCACTTAAAAGACTTATTTACAAACTCATGTTTGGAAATGACAAGACAAAGGAAAAAAATATTGCCACCTTACCGAGAATAAGTCCTCTTCCTGTGAATTAAAATCTTTTCAACTTTAGTCTTTACAGCTTTCCGTGAGCAAGTGTGCTGCTTCGTTCGCAATAGCATTTTCTTGGTTGAGTTCTCACTATGAAAATTCGAAGTCAACCTCTGGATATCTTTGTGAGCAGAAGCAAATACTTGTTGACATTTTGAGAGCATTTAATCGTGGAAAGTTTCTTCCAGAGAGTTAAAATGTACGGAGAACACTGCTAACACTGCCTTGCTTTTCAACATGGCCGCCAAACAAGCAATGAGAGAAAATCTGCAGTGCACTTCCAAATATGGTCATTTACGTATATCGCAGGATATCTGTCATGTAGGATGACAGATATTGAGGGCTTCCTTACTATATATGGGCAGAGTGACAATTTGTTGAATAATAAGATATGTTATATTTCTAGCTAGGAAACACAAGAAATTATTTTTTATTGGTTGGGAGTATCCCATGACCGTTATTCGAAGGCGTCATGCAACCACATGCCAAATATTTCATCTTTCTTATTACATGACTGAGCTGAAAAATATTTTTTGTTTTCACACAAGACGCTTTTGATATTGATGAATTTTTGCAGCAACGCAGATGAACGCCTGAAACTCCCTTAAAACGGGTTTTATTTAATTATCTTTAATGGAAAAGTGCACTTCTACAAAATTGTTTGTTGAAAAACACTTGGAATCAGTGAAATATCCTGCCGTCCGTTCTTTTTAATTGTACACAGAAACCGTTTGTCGCGACAGGATTTCAGAGACTACTCAGATAATTGGCAAGTGTTTCCAAAGGGATCATTTCTGTTTGTAAAACACGAGAACACTAAATAAAAAATGAAACAACAGTCCATAGACCGCCTGTAGGAGTGAAATACACTAGGCGTGCCGTCTAACTTTTTGGCCCGATTTCGGGCACGACAATTCACACTGTGCCTTGAAAACCAAGAAGTTTCTAAGCATGAAACTTTGCTACAAGTTAAACATTTCTTACCTTAAATACATGTTAAAAGAACAGCTTTGTAAAATGAGTGTTTCGTGTTTTTACAAATGGCTTTTCGAGGCCGAAAACAGCCTGTTTCCGGGCTTTCGAGAAACACGCACCAGGGTTGTTTTTAATATGCAACCATGTCTAGACCAAATAAGTTGTGTGGTGAATGGGCTGTTGATGTAATGAAAAATTTTGTTACAGAGTCAGTTTTAGCCGTTAAGTAACGGCGGAAATTGGACACACTAATAAATGCAAACCCGATTTCAGCCGTTAATTAACGGCGAATATAAGATGTATTATACATACTGTAAGTTATATGGAAAGCCTATTTTTAGCGGTTAATTAACGTCAGAAGCTTGACCGGTAATACATGCGAAGAAAGTCTGCGAAAGAGTGTAACATCTATAGGGAAATTTTACAGACGTTCTTGACTTAATGGTGCGACAAATGGAACCCACGTTTAAGACGTAAAAAGGAAACGAAAATGGCATAATCTTGGGAGTCGCACAGTTTTGCCGGCATGAGAAGTGTGCAAATTAAAAAAAAAACGATTAAAAACTTAATTGATGAAAGGTTTAGAGAAGGAAACAATGAATGTTCTGCTCTTTTATTGAAATTAACCTTTACTAATTTAATAGTAGAGAGGTAAAACTTGAGACAATCACGTCAATGGGTAATTAAAAGAAATATGAAAAAAGAGGTCCCCTGGTAATCTGAAGAAGTCTCTACAAACCGTCGTCAAGCGTTTGTTAGAGATTCACCTGAAGAAAACGGCTTTTCCCGAAGTCTTACTGAAACATTGTCTCCCTGCAATAAAGACTGGTAAATGAATTTATATCTATTTGCACGCTTCTCCAGCTCGTGCATGGCTTACATGATACGAGATTAAACTTATTTTCGTTTCGGTTTTATACTGTACGCGTGGGATCATTTTGTCAGCACTAGCCTTACTTAAAAATCGCCGTTACTGACTGTTATCATTCAGAAGAAAAGTGTGCAAACTGGCAAAAATGCATTAACTCGAGGTACACTAAAAGATAAGATCACAGTGAATCATTGTGAAAGACTTAGGGCCATAGAACAATTTGCTGCGACCATGCAACGACTTATAACACAAATTTTTGTCCAAAACGGTTGGGTGGGAGGCGAGAACCAATTTTCTCATACAAATCTCTTAAAATTGTACGATCCATAACTCAGTTTCAGCCTCAAATGGTTAAACACTCGAGAAAACGGGTGTGACTTCTGTTTGGTTGAGAACACGGCGGCCTTGTTCAATCAAAGAACAAAGTAGAGCTATACCAAAGCAAAGGGGAATTTTCCTCGATATTTAATGGAAAAACCTCTTAAATCAGAAAACTGGCACTAAAGAGGGGCACCCAACGGTTCGTTTCGTTGGAATATCTGTTCGGAGGACGTTAATCTTCTTAGATATTTATAAATCTGTGCTGTCAACCTGGAACTTTCTTTCGGTGAAGTGCCACTCTGCATGGCCGTGCCAATACAACCAAAAAATAAATAAATTCCTTATCTTTTCGGAAGGACAAAAGTGTCCCTTGTAGTACAAAATAAGGCCAGCTTTTGTTTTGGAAAGCCAACAGCAGCTCAAAGATTTTAGGGATAAGTTTTCGTTCCCTGATTCAGCGAGAGTCGTTTCCCAGACTTCACCCCCAGATTCATTAGATTGGTGTCGCCGAGCTTTGGGGGGTAGCCTAAAGGAAAGACTAATTTAGCTAAAAATCCGAACGAATCTTACTGCGTCAGGTGAGACAACTGAATATCTCTTTGAAAGGCCACAAAAAATTTAAGAAAGCAGAGAAACGACATTTGCAGTATGGGATTCGGCTTTGTGCTTTGGTGCCGAGGTGTTTCATCTTTGCTGTTCAATGCCGGGTTAAAAAAAAAACACAAAAATGTTATCACTGGAATTCAGGTCATTCGTACTGAACTGTAGATAGACTAAAATGGCTGGGTCATGTTCTCTTGATTTTTTTTTAATCGTCTTCCAGTACTTTAGGTCGTTCTTTTGAACATTTTTGCAGTTTTTTTCAATGACCTGAGAACCTAGAACTTTCTTTCGGTGAGATGCCACTCTGCATGGCCGGCGCCGATATAAACAAAAATCAATTCCTTAATATGTTTTCGGAAGGACAAAAATGTCTCTTGTTGCGGTACAAAAGAAGGCCAGCTTTGGTTTTGGAAAGCCAACAGAAGCGCGAAGTTTTTTGGGGATAAGAGTTCGTTCCCTTTCTGATTTAGCCATAGTTTCCCAGACTTCACCTCCAGATTCATTAGATTGGTGTCGCCGAGCCTCGGGGGTAGCCTAAGGGGAAGACTAATTTAGCTAAATATCCGAACAAATCTTACTGCGTTTATAGGTGAGACAAATATCTCTTTAAAAGGCCACAAAAAATCTAAGAAAGCAGAGAAACGACATTTGCAGTATAGGATTCGGCTTTGTGCTTTTGTGCCGAGGTGTTTCATCCTTTCTGTTCAATGCCGGGTTAAAAAACACACACACAAAAATGTTATCACTGGAATTCAGGTCATTCGTACTGAACTGTAGATAGACTAAAATGGCTGGGTCATGCTCTCTTGATTTTTTTTTTTTAATCGTCTTCCATTACTTTAGGTCGTTCCCTTGAACATTTTTGCAGTTTGTTTAATGACCTGAGAACCTTTAATTAACTGGATTCCTTTTTATGAAGATCAGAAGTAAAGATGTCTACGACCTCGATTGTCCATCACCGCCTTAACAATGGTTCTCGTTACTTGACTTGACCCTAATTCTTACGCTCCCCAGCTACGAGCTGCCAAAACACTGAAAAAACACTAAACACACAAAAAACAAATAAAACGAAAGGGTCAAATGATGTCCACTATGCTTTGGTCATATTACGCTTGTGTAATTAAATTTCAAGAGTAGAATTAAATGAGCTTACAAACAGATCTTTGCAAGTACAGGTGTTAAATTTGTTTTCTTAGAATGAAATATAGAAAATAAAAACCGCAGCCGGCGTTTTTTGTCGAGAGTAACACATAGCAGTAACCCCGATTAAGATGTAACCGTTTAGTAACAGACAAAACCAACTGAAAACAACAAAAAGTGTTCGCCTTTATAAACATACGGTAAGTGCATCACAAACAAAATTAGTTCAAGAGATAATTTGTATACGAAAGGGGCCTTCAATTTTTGATAGTGCCCTATATGTGCTCGGGCTACGCGTGGTCAAATAATAAACGCAGTCAGTTTAAAGCAAGTGGTGGCCTGGAGACAGAAACCATGCCATAGAAGGGGTGCAATTAATTAATGATGCTGGGGTCATGCTGATTTTGGTTTCACACAAATTGATCATTGAACTGTAGAAATATACAAGAGAAATGTTAGGAAGCGATACAGGAGTGCAAATGGCCGTAATTAGACGAGATGGATACTGATCAAGACTGATTAGTTCCTCGAACTTCCGCTGACGGTATAAAAGCAAATTAGGTTCAATTTCTATGTGGGCGTGGTTTATAATGCGGGAGAAATCTGTCTCATTCCTTTGTACATGTGGACTGTACGTGGCTGCGATTTTATCCGTAGATGTTTCACTGACACCTAATAGTACAGGTTTAATTTGCAGCTCATAATTAAGAATATAGACAACAACAACAGCCAAAAGACCACAACCTAATCAATTCATTCGGTCATACATCAACAGTTCTAGCCAAATGGTTTTTCTTTCAGCCGTCGTCCGCATCCTGGACATATTTTTGGCATAGTTTCATCTGAAATACAACATCGACTGCTAAGGCCATAAAGCCTCTGCGTGGATGAGATAAGAAGCCACAGAAAGGCTATAGAAGCTACAGTTTCTTGCAGACTGAGACTGTATAAAGAAAGTCAACAAAACTCAAACAACTGAAGGAAGAAACAATTTCGAGCGTGATTAAACTAATTCAGTGTCACTTGGTGCGAGGAGGACCCATCCATCTTCCTCTTCGGGATTTTACCGGTAGGCAATAAGTTCTATTGTCGTGATTATGAATGGAACTCGTATCATTATAGCACATACAGGAAATGTCTTTTCACGCCATCAAAGTTTGATAACGCGAAATGTGAAAGTTGCCTTTTATGAGAAGAGGGACTCAACAAGTTTTCTACCGAAGTTCGCAAAGATATTGTATCGCAAGATATCGGCCATCCTCCATAACCGCTAAATTAAGTTGTCGTGAAAAGCGCTTGCAAAGTTAATGTGAACCGCAAATACGGAATGAAATGAAGGAATGGTCATCGCAATTATGAACGCAGTTTATGCAGGCTTCATAAATTAATGAGATCTAAGCATAAGATTGCTACCTGACTGGATAACTTAAAGATATTGGTGAAGAAGAAAGCGTATGATTCGGCAAGATGATGACAGTCTGGAATTTTGAGTGGCAAATAGACATGTCCTCTTTACATTATTTATTGGGAGTGAGATCTGACTGCTGTTTGACAGAGTACTAAAGAGCCGTTAATAGGTAAACCACCAAAACACCTCTGCCCCGCTAACGATTTAACTTAAACACACTACAAAGTAATCCCTTTTAATCCTAATTAAAAAACAGTTTTTTTCAGGGTCATGGGCTCTCGGCTTTTTGCGTAATTAAATATTAAATACTAAGCAAAAGAGGCCACCAGTTTGAAAGGAGCGCTACCCTGGTTGCGACCTTGCCTTTAAAATATCATCCCTTTTTCAGTCAAAAATGGCAAAAATCTAGATTCTATTTCAGAAGGCAAAATATATCCTATTTCAGGTCAAAATATAGTTAAATTTTTGCCCAATTTTCTAGACTGAAACGCGCAAAAACATATTTTTAAAGCTGTGCACAAACATATAAAAAAAAAAAGTAGGAAGTTACCGGGATAACTCTAACAACTCAAACAAGCTTAGCTTTTACTTAGCTAGCGACAGACTCAAACGAGTCAAGCGACAGACTCAAACGAGTACTCCTTTTATCCTCCTGCTGACAGTCAACGTAGCCTGTGCGTGGTCTTCGTCTTCGTCAATGGGGATTTTTTTTCTAAACCGAATCGCGATTTAAGCTCCGTGTGGGTCACGTAGAGCCAAAGTGATACTTAACAAATAAATCCTGGCAAACGCTGTGCTAATTTCCGATACAAAAACAACGATTTGTGTTTGAAAGAAAGTGGACGATTTGCGACTGTCAGTTACTTAAGGGATTACTAATCGAGGAATGTAGGTATCAGATAGAGACATGGAGGCACGTCCGCGGTAATGGAAAATCACTTGCAGATGGGATGTGAGTATACCCGAAAATTTCGGCTGCGACTGTATTGTACGATAACGTTGGACACAGATCAGTCGAAAAGGTCGCGAACGTTAAACCCGCGAAAATTAATCAACAGAAATCCTATGCGAAAGGAAAAGTAAATATATCACTAACATGCTTGCCATAACAGAAGAACAGGGTGATCAGACCTAACCATAGAGACAAATTAGCTCTGGTATATTAATTTTTGTTACCGTTGCACTCTTTTTGACTTTTGCTGCACTGCCCATCGACTATTATCGCGAAAACTTTCGAAGCGGAAATTTTACCGGTCACTTTTGCACGATTTTCGCCAATTCTAAACCCTGCAAAAATAAAGAGCATTTTAATGCTCAAAATAATAAAAATGAAAAAGATAGACAACTTCGATTATGTTTCCTAGTTGTGATTGCAATCATTTATAAATCCCCTCTCCAATCACTGAGATCGTCTTGGCTCCTGATTTAAACTGGTCATGGAACATCGCAACGTCGATTATTTTTGGAAATCATTACTACAAACAGGAACTTTTATCACGACAATTAGATGTGCTACGCAACTGCAATTACTGCCCAAACTTTGTAAACACTATTTTGCTCCTTAAAAGCAAAGCTTAAGACCTTTACCTCTAAGAATCGGCGAATAAGTTAGTAAATGATAGCGCCAATTTTCTCGGCTTGAAATTCAGATTGCCGCTATACGTTTTCTTTCATACTTTATGCCCGTAAACCCTTTGTACTAATGCAAGCCGGTTTCAACTTTAAAGACATTAGAAACTCGGGTGTCGTCAGTCGACTTTTTTCATTCCACTTAGAGGGAAAGATCGTGGTATGGGAGGGGAGGGACGATCATGATATGTAGCCATCCGTCAGTCTGTCCAATCAATGTAGACACCAGATTAAAAGACAGAGAAGCTCAAACTAAGATCAACAAGAAAGATTTGTATCTTGATTACACAATTCATCGCATTAGAATGAAATGGTTGTAGTGGAATTAACCGTCTTTTGATTTCCTACATCGAGTTCCGATACTACCAGAATTTTGTTCTTTTTACTTGACGTAACATTCTTGGAATAGCGGCAACATAAAAAATAATAAGAAGGGGTTATTATAAGTACTTTGGTTTTCCTTTTACTTCTCTGTACAACTCGGACACCCGTGGAAGCAGAAGAAGGTAACAGAGAGCTTGAGTGTCTCCAGAGTCGGAAGATGTCTAAGATGAGTATTGGTATTTTAAAAGAACACTGGCCGACAACAGGACCGTAGAGCGATATTAATTAGAAAGTATGTGCTATCCCATCGCAGACTGGCGTCATCCGGTAGAAAAGTTTCAGCGTTTCAGTTGGTTTGGTCACGTTTTGAGAATGGAGGAGGAAAAATTGTCCCTGAGGAAAAAAGAAAAACAATAAGACGACTGATTGGACGGCAGAGAAGAGGAATAATCTATGTTGGTCATTGTGGGGTGAACTGGAAAAGATGAGATGCATGTCATAAAAGAGCGAGTGGGCCCACTAAATGTAAAAGGAGTCATATGCTCCGCCTAGGGTGTAACAATAGTTCATATGTTTGGTTATATTTTTTTAAATCTGCAGAAACTGAGCGATATTTCTACGCAATATTCAAAAAACGTGCAGTGAAACGAAAACTGATCAGTCTTTTTCTCACAGGGTAGGGAAGCGAACGTTAAGTCTTATGTCCATTCCAACTCAAGGTATCCAGCAGTTCCGTGGCATGAAGCGACTAAAAGCATTTACTACACTATTCCCCTGGATGGGATGCTAGTCTATCGCAGGCTTACTCTCAGCATTTTATTGCATGGAATAATCACCTCACCAAGAGTGAGATTAAACAAGCAGATCTTTGCTAGTTCTTAGGATGAGATGCAGTAAACAAAAACATCTGGCTTTATATAACGAAGGCAACACGTAGCAGCAACCCTAATCAGCACGTGTAACAGTTTACAAACAAAAACAACAAGAAATAAACAAATAATGCTCGAATACTGGATCACTTCTATAAACATTCAGGGAGCGGTTTCAAAACAAAAATAGTTCGAAAGAGATTATCTGTATAGAAAAAAGGGTCTTGAATAGACCACACATGCTTAGTCACGTACGGTCAAATAATAAATACAGTCAGCTAAGAGACGGTGATGGACAATTAACTTTAAAGATATCTTCGCTACGTTAAAGGAACTCGAGAAGAATGATAGGAAGGCTACAATTGATCAGTTAAAGGTGGCCGGGTCATCCTGATTCTGGTTCCATACAAATCGACCATTGAACTGAAGATAGATACAAATTAAAAGAAGTGTTGGGAAGCCAAAAAGGAGTACAAATGGTTCAAATTAGACGAGATTAAGACAGATCAGTGCATCGAACTTCATAAAGATTCTATCAGTTAAAGTTCAATTTCTATGAGGGCATGGTTAATAATGCGGAGAAATATGCCTTATCCGTTTGTACAGTTAGGCAGAAATGGCTGCGGCGATTTTAGCCGTAAGTGTTTCATTGACAGCTAATGTTCAAGTTTAATTTGCAGCTCATAATTAATTCAACAAGAAAGACAACAAAAGCGGCATAAAGACCGTGACCTAAGCATTTTAGTCGATCACACAAATCAACAGTTCTATCCTAATGGTTTCGCATTGCCCATTTCGCCCCCTGAGTAGTAGTTCTGGCATAGTTTCAATTGGGATACAGAATCCTAGAGCCATAAGGCCTCAGCGTGGATGAGTAAAGAAGCCCCAGAAAGGCTTACAGCCATTAGTTTATACAGTTTCTCGCACACTGAAGCTTTTTTAGACAGTAATCAAAACTCAAGATTTAACTTATTCAGCGTAACTTGGTGCAGCTGGGAACACCTATTCAGCATTTTCTGCAGTGTTTCACCGGTAGGCATTTAGTATTAGTTTTGTGATTATGAATCAACGCATATCATTATTGCACATACAGGAAGTGTCTTTTCGCGCCGTCGAACAGTAATAACGCAAAAAACGAAGTTGTCAGAAGAAAGACACAGTAAATTATCAACTGTAATTCGCAAAGATTTGCAAAAACTTCCTGTAACAGATAACGTGAATCGCAGATATGAAATGAAAGGAAGAAATAATGGTCATCCGGCAATTATGAACGCTATTTATGTAGGCCTCAACGCGATCTACCTCATTCAAGATCATAAGTTTGTTACCTGACTAGATAACTTGAAGATTTCTGCAGCATAGCAAAGCCTGTACTTTTTGGGAAAAAATTGCCGGTTTTTTAACAGGGCAACGTCGCGTGGAAAGTAGAAAAAATTCGGAAAGATGATAACAGTCTGGAATTTTGAGTGGAGAATAGACATTACTTAATGGGATTGAGATCTGGTTGTCGTTTTACAGAGTATTGGAGAACCACTAAGAATAAAGTGACTGAAACACCTCTGCCCCGCCAACAAATAACATGCGAATACTACGGAGTAATCGCTTTTAGTCTTAATTAACAAAAACCTTCTACAGGTCATGGGCCCCAATATCTTGCCCTATTTCAGACCGCTAAAGTTGCGCACGACTATATAAATTGTAAACGACTATTATAAATTATATAAAGTACAGTGAAAACTCCATTAAGCCCCCCCCTCTCTACTAACCCACCCCTCCCAATCTAATAAGCCCCATCGGAAACTCCTCCCCCCATCTTGGACATCAGATTTTGTAATTAGACCCTCCTAATCTCTATTAAGCCACCACATCATCCCCAGTTGGTGTAATTTTATAAAGGTTAGAAAAAATACATAAAGTTGACCAGTCTTTATTGACAAGAAATAACAGTTAACATTGTTTGAGTTTTGTGCAAAAGTTATTTTAAGATTAAATGTTTAAAAATTTGAAATAAGCCTCCCTCTCCAATTAGCCCCCCGTTCATGAAACCTGAAATTAAATAAGCCCTCCACCCCCGGGGGAGGGGCATTGTAGAGCTTTTACGGTAGTTAGTTTTACGTCCTGGGATATCTCTAACAGTTTTCATTTACGATGTAATCACGCTATGCAGTTTAAAACCAAAAAATTTTAACCCTTTAAAGGTACGACCAGCGCTTCTCTCCCCAACCGGGGTTGGGAGGGGGATCGGAAGCGTCGACTTAGATGACGACTTAGGGGAGCAGGGATGGCGCAGTGGAGAGAGCACTCGCCTCCCACCAATGTGGCCCGGGTTCGATTCCCGGACTTGGTGACGTGTGTGGGTTGAGTTTGTTGTTGGTTCTCGTCCTCGCTCCGAGAGGTTTTTCTCCGGGTGCTCCGGTTTTCCTCTCTCCTCAAAAACCAATATTTCCAAATTCCAGTTCGATCTAGAAGGCCATCCTAATTCATCTAGAGTTAGCTTGGTGCTACCCTCTCTAAACAGTCGTATAAAATCATGCAAACCCGCGCTCTTTTACATATTATAATTGGCGCTTGCTTACATGAAAGAATGCATCAAATCATGCTTTCACGCTGACGAAAATCGCAGCCACAGGCATACTTAACACTCGGAATTCTATACGAACTTTAAGCTGAAGTCGCATGCGACAGACGTTTAGGTAAACACCTGCTCCATGTATCCTGTGACAGTGATGCTGTATTCAATGGTCGTCATATTAATTCTCGTTTTCGGTATAGAAAGATTTTAAATCACCAACCATTAATCATGAACCTGATACGGTTATTACCACCGTCAGGACGGGGTCTAGTAATACCCGTTTTTTCCTTTTGTGTTCCCGTTTTTTTGTCGGTCACTAGCCCCAGACTCCCGGTTTTCGCTCGGCCAAACAAATATTCGTCGCAAACTTCCGCTACACCACGTGGGCTCGTATCTTGAGTGACCGTAGTATGTTTTGCACCCTGAGGGGAGGGACAACAACGGCGGGGTCTAATGCCCCTGGGGCTTTTCTTGTTCCCTATAAAATCAAAGACGTGACTTTTCCATTTATAAGCGACGGACTTATGACTGCATGAAAAACTGATTTGAACTGATTGTTGGTAGACTGAAAGTTTTAACTTTTTGTAACGAAACGCTAAAAGTAAGTATCGACGTTATCTTTGATTGTCTTCAATCGCCTCGTTTTCTTAACGTTTATTTAATCAAAGGGTCCACTTGTACCTTAACAAACAGGCACCTTCGTATTTGATTGGCAAGAATACATTAACATAGTGCTTTCAAAAATATAATGATGTAGTTAGCATGAATCTTGGCGCAATAGTGTACGGTGGTAAGTGCGTCGGAGATCAGTTGAAAGATCAGAAGGACGGTGGTGTTGTTTCCTTTGATAAGAAACTTAATTCTACATTGTCTATAAGCCCTGGCCAAACGGAGTCGCAAGTCAACGCAAGTTAGGAAATGCGAACTTGCGCACACAAACTTGCGATGGGTGGCCAACGAACTCGCAAGAAGACACATATTCGACGTAAGTTGGCAAAAAAGCCATTTCAGTGCAGCCTCTAGTTTTGACCAGCTTCATTCGTAAATCGTCGCTCAGGTCATTGAGATCGTTGTTTTATATTAAAATTGGTACTACGTTACAAAACTTACATCATAGTTATCAAATGTGCAAGGCAAGCACAGTTAATGCCAAAATTTTGTAAAAGTTATGTAAACGTGACCTCCTTTCTAAATTAAACGGAAAACTTAAGGCCTATTCTAAAAACCATGCAAAAGTTATTAACTGTCGGCGTTCTTTTTTGTCAGTTTCAAATTAAGTTTGGTGCTGTATTTCTTGCAATGTTTTCTTTCAAACGTTTTGCTCGTAAACACAAGGTATTTGAAACCCAGAAGTGTCGTCAGTTGACCTTATTTCGTTCCGATTTTTGTGGCTTACATATGAGGGAGAAAGATAGAGGCAGGTGACAGGGACGTCCAGCATGCATAAGTTGTAGATATCAATTAGTCAGTCAAATCAATATTGATAGAAGATTAATTTAGGGACAAATCAGCTCAAACTGGGATTAACAAGGAAGATTTTTACCTTGATTACATAAATAACACAGTAAAATATAGTGGCTACAGTGGAATACACTACCAAGTAAGTCCTTTTCTTGAGTATCTTTCGATTTTCCCTCATGCAGAGATCTTTCGTCCATCTTTGAAAATTTAGAAAAATGGTACTGAATAAGCTTGTTTTTTTTACCAGAATTCCGAACTTTATATTTGTATCTCGCAATATCGGATTCGAAAATCGTTTTGTTCAGTTAATCAGCACTCTCTCGCATGTCCTGCTTGCTGCACGAGTTTTATTTCGGGAGGAATTAAAGCTGGAAAGGAAAGAGAAAACTTTATCGCGAAGCCTTTGTGTTTTCCAAATCGTTTTTAAGAATGTCAGTTAAAGTTTCGACCATAGCCACAACAAATTGATCTTTTCGGATTCTTTTCTACTGAATTTATGTCACACGGCACCCACCAAAACTTGGGAACATAAACTCGTCTCAAAGTTCTTTGTTTCCTTTTTTTTCCCTCGTGCAAGAAAAAAAACAGCTAACTATACAGTTATTGATTTGACTGAAAGTGTCAAAAACAAGCGAAAACGTTTATATTCTATCGGAAATTCTAGAGAGAAAGCATTTGGGTACAATAACAAGGTAAAATATCTCCTTGATATGAAAGATCTGCGTTGTCGATCTATAAAAAAACAGTTCTTAAAATTACGCAGAGCCGACTATCTGTCGATCGACTGTAGCAGTCAGGATACTAGTGCAGAATAGAACACCGGTTTTGTTTCTCCTTTGGTCAGGCCTTCTTTTTTTAAGTTCCAAATTAAATTTGGAACTTGTAATTTATTCAGTCTAGACGTGTTTGCATAAAGTCTATTTCAATGTAAATGTCTGTACAATGTTGTTTTACGATATTAGCTTTTCATTGTTTTATAAACAGAAATGATCCCTTTATAAATACTTTGCAGATGACTGAGTTGTCTCGAACATCCTGCATGACAAACTGAATTTATGTTCTTTGTTAAAAATAGTGTAGTAGGAAATTTCAAAAAAGCATTTTTCACTTCAAGCTCAAGTTATTAACTCTCTTTGCAGAATTTTTATACATTCCTTTCCATGCTAGTTAAGAGAAGTTACTGGTACATCAAGGGAGTTTTATGACAGCTTTATGTAGATCATAAGGATTATTCATTAAGGATACACAGAAGTAAAAACAGTGGTTTCGTTTATTCGCGCTTAGCGCGTCAAATATTCGCGCAATTACAAACAAACTCTACATTTTCTTAAACCTTAATAAGCAAATATCTCATATTTTGGGCCACTTTTGCTTAAATCTTCTTGAAAATAAAGTTACACCGTATTGTTTTGAGAGGAGACGTGTTACGTGCGAAGTTTATTTGCAGGCGCTTTAACCTCGACACTTTTCATTTCCGGTGGAATTTATTATACAGATATTGAACCCAAAAACGGTGTCTCAGATTTCGATTTTAGTGCTTCGTTATTTCTTTTATAAATTTTCTAAGATCAGGATGGTAGTTTTTGCGACCTTTTCGAAAGAAAAGGCCACATCTCAAAAACTAAAGCGAAAAAAAAAATTCTGAGACACCGTTTTTAATTCAGCATATCTGCGAGCTCCCTGCCAATTTTCATGTAAATTGGTCGCATACTTAGCGAGAATAAACTCTCCAAACTTCGCTTGTGCGCTCAAAACTGAATTTGAGAAAAAGCGACTTTTAGAGTTCTGGAGATTACGGACTGTTTACACAATGGCGTTTCCGATTCGCAACTATGATCCAATCACATGCAACCAGCTAATTAGACCTATCATCAATTGTCGGCAGAATGTGCGCATCAAGTGCAACAAGCAGACACGTGCTTCAGAATACTCACTGATCATCGATTTACTTTTGCTCCAAAACCGAGAGATTTATTTTTTCTCTATCACTTACCTCGACTATACTTTCTTATACTTTCCGCGTTTATATCTCTTGAACTAAATAAGATCTCAACTTAAAAGCTCTTTTTTTCCTCTTGTACATATGAATTTTTGTCAAAATCGAGAAAATTCGATTTTTTCTCTTCCGTGTATCGTTAAACAATTGCAGGAAATAATTGAAAAGTCATATAGGTTAACAGCTCATATTTTTCGTTTTACTCGCCGTATTTTCTTGTCAATATATTTTCGTTCCAAAATCAGTTCTTTCTGGCACATTACAGCTACTTACAAATAAAAATTGGTTTTGTGCTAAAAGATGTTAAAGATCGAAGGGGGAATATTTTCATCAGAATCACGAATAATGCAAGCTTTTTGCATTCGTAGCACAACAAAAAGGGTTTTTTTTATGTAAATAGATTTTTAAGGCCATTGATAGCTTCAAAGTCTTAATGAATAATGGCCGACCAAATCTATTTTCTTTTTAAACATTGCGGCGCTAATCAAAAATTTAATTGTAGCTGACCTATATAATTATGTAATATATAGGGGGCCTGAATAAAGATGGCAATTTTAACTTGTTAGCATCTTGAATAAATTGATATTAGATTAAAATTTTGGCCATATCCAGCAATCAGGTTTTTTAAGAATAAGCAACCTTAGCCTGACTTGTTTCAAGGCATAAAAGGACTATGTCACGAGAATTTTGCTGGTATTTCGACAAAACTGTGCTCAAATGATCATGGATTAAATATAATACCTTCACTTACACAGAAAAAAATAAAAGGAAGCTATTAATTGAATTTTCGAAAGGAGAGCAAACCCTCATAAGTTTTAACTATTTTTGCAAGACACAATCACGAAAATTGAAAAATGTGGCCCAACGTTTTCAAGTTTTATTCTGTTTCCATCCTAGCCATCCGTGGCCAAAGACACTTATTAACCCTCTAGGCCCCATGCAGCATCATTATGCAAATTCTCCTTACTGGTCACTATAAATTTTGTTGAGGACTAGTTGGGTGAACTTGTTTAAACATCAAGACAGTTCATCTTTGGTGATCATTTCCTAAATTCTCATAACCTGTATGCGTTATAAAGCACTGATATCGTGAGGAGAAATTTGATGCTGATCACTATTGGGTTACGAGATTCAGTACGCTAGTATAGTGGCTTTGAAGAAAACTGGAACCCTTATCTTAAGGTCTTCATTGATCTAAATATAACTTTTCGCTTTTTAAAGTGCTACTAAATTAAAATAGCTAACATTAGCCTTTTAAGGGACTGTTTGAATTTTGGCTTTTACGACTATAAGCCAAAAACAAATCATCAATAATTTCGTCAGTTTTAGTTGGCAGTCAGTTAATTTAGCCACAAGAAAGTCTAGATTGTTCTCTTCAAATAGCTTATGATTATAAATGAATAATGCACCCCGCAATTTTACATGTAATGGGTTCACTCATTTTTTTCGTTACAAACTTGCACTTTTGTAATGATTTTGCATTTAAATTCATTGACAAAATTGAAATAAAACGAGGAAAATTGTTCCTATCACTTAAGTTTAATTTTTGTTGTGCAGTTTTAAACAAGGATCGACTCTTTATTGTTGGAAAAATTTCTGCAGCTATTTTTTCCAGCTATTCAGATTTATTTGCATCGACTAATCTAAAAAGTAAAACAAAAAGAATGCAAATGTTTTTCTTGAGAGCTTTTGCGGTTAATTGCTATTTCAAGATGTGCGCTTTGCAAAGGCTCCAAATGGCGATTCTCTATTCAAACTCAAGTCATCTTGAATCAATACGCCATAGAAAACAAAAGAGCACTCATGCTGAACATCAGTGGAAAGAAGCAATAAGAAAAGCTTAAGAACATGCATTCAACATTGTTCTTTTCGAGGAATTTTCTGCCAGTTTTCAATTTAATATACGAATGCATCATTCGTGCGTCACTCGACACTGTAATAACCAGTTTCCAGTCGTTGCTGTCAAGACTACATCTTGAACACTTGGAACAAGCCAATTGTCAGTCTATGAAAATCTTTTTTGGTAAGTGAACGTCTAAATTTTGTTAGCTTATGCTTTAACCCTTGTGTCAAAGTGAATTTAAAATGAAACCCAAGTAGTTAATTTTTTGTCAGACATTTATCACACGGAATCAGTTTCGAGCGACGTAAGTCTAGAAAAACCTGCAATGGAAAATAACGCATGATAACACGCAGGTTATGATTGAAACAGTTTCTTAAAGGTAAGCAACTATCTTCATTATTTTATTTCTTTCGTAGCGATCTGGAGCCAATACTGCGCATGCAAGACACACACAGGCACATTGAAAGACCTCAGTAATAACATGTGTGTTAATCGTTGAAACATCAGTTTCAAGCGACGTAAGTCTAGAAAAACCTGCAATGGAAAATGTCGAATGATAACACGCAGGCTATGATTGAAACAGTTTCTTAAAGGTATAAAGAAACTATCTTACAATATTTTGTTTCTCTTGGTAGAGATCTGTAGCCAGTATTGCGCATGCAAGACACACACAGACACATTGAAAGACCTAAAAACATGTGTGTTAATCGTTGAAACAGAGTTTTTCCATGTTCTCCTGCTGTCGCTTAATTTTAAAAATAAGTCGCACCAAAATGAAATTATTACCATTTACTGCGCTAGAACGTTTTAATATCTTACAAAACTAAAATTTATTTGCTTGAATCAAATTAAACAATAAGATTATTCAGGGTCGCCCAACGGATCGTTTTGTGGGATATCTGTTTAGAAGGCCTTAACCGCCTCAGAAATTCGGATTTAACTTTGTAACACGGGTAAAGTAATTCTTTAATTGTCGGCAGGACAAATGTGTGGGTCAGGTAGCATTTTCAGCTAGCCAGTAGCAGCTCAGAAACTCAGGTAAGATCCTTAAAATTTTCTGCAACTAAAATTTTCCGCTAAAGATTCCGAAAAGATATGTGTTAGCTTCCAGTAATACCCCTTCAAAAGACCCTGAAACAAAATGAAAAAAAAAAAAAAGAAACAGAAAACGACATCTTAAGTATTTTGCCTAATTTTTTCTCGTCGGTTTCCCCTCAATATTTCACCATTTGGTAGGTCACCTTCTGCAATGCGTAATTCTCGTTTTCTTTGGTTTTGCTTTAATTCGCTCTGTGATTGGTTAAAAAATCTGGCGCCACTTTCTCGACCAATTAGAAGTAAAACTCAAACCAATCGTGACTTGCTCGCTCGCGTTTTCTCCCGCTTGACGCTGATTACATGTATTTGCTTCGAGTTCTGATTGGTTCGTTGGATAATTTGTGTTTGTTGTGATTGGCTGGGGTAATTACTTTAGTTTTGGTTTTACGACACTCATTTGAGAAGCACTCTATCAGAAGCGTGTAATTCAAAGCCGGGAACTTTTGAGAACCTCGGTAACCAATCAGAAATTACTTCCTGATATGCTTCTGACAATGTGTCAGTTATAGGCAGAGGCATCAGTGCCCCAAAAAAATGACTTTTTGTCAGACTTGCATTATACACGGTTTCAAGCGACTGGAGTCTAGGAGTATAAATTACAACAAAAAATAAGACCTGATGAAAGGCTAAGTTTGGAACTGATTCTGAGAGTAGGTAAGCAACTATATCATTTTATTCTATCTGATTTTCTTAGTAGCGATGTGCATCCAATATTACATCTGCAAGCCAAGGGTCACCCACACACCCAGACTCGTTGAAATACTAATCAACATGCCTGTTTATTTTTGAAACAGAATTTTTTCCATTTTCTCTTCCTTCCGTTTAATTCGTTAAATCAACGCAATGAAATTAAACTATTTTCATTCACTGTGCTAGCCTGAACCTTTTACGATTTTTTATGTTTTAAATATAAACGAAAATTAAATCAAACATCAAGAATATTTTGCTATTTTGGAAAATTTTCTTCCGCTTTGCATGCTAATGTGGACATAACAGAGGCATCAGATTACGAGCGTAAATCATCTCAGTAAGTGTGGGTCGACATCGATATCAAGTACTCGATATCAACGATACGGGGTGTGGATTAAATATCGATACTCCCGAGGTCGTTTCGGTACCATTTGATGCTACTCAAGTGACCAGCTTAGTAACATACGCGTTCTCCACTCGTTTAATCCTGGAATATACCTTAAGTCATGACTTCAACAATGACGTCATAAAAATGCCAAATATCGGATTGATTTGAAAAACTGGTATCAGTCGACTTTGTTATACGAGTGTAAGCCGCGTCTTAAATGAGGCGCGATCTCAACCTCGTTCCCAGGGTCCTCTCTCTTCCTCCCTCGAGAAAGTACCCTGGTTTCGGCTAGTCACGTGTCTCCCTTAAGCAAACAGCTCCCCACCAGGGTGGACTCGCTTTTCTTCAAGAAGCGGAGGGAAAAGCGAATGCAAATCCTTTCAAACTGGCACGAAGACAGAGGAATGGAAGTCATTAGCTCACTTTTTTTCAAAGACAGGGATGCTGAAAAAATCTACAGTCTATTATCTGCGGCGTTTCAGAAGCACAAATAATGCAGATTTCCCATCAACAAAATATTTTACGGTAGGCTCGATCTGTTTTGAATTTGCCGAAGGCGTTTGATAAGAAGCTGCTCGTATTGCCCGAACAAAATGTCACACACTCATTTGTTTGCTATATACTTTATTTATTGGCCTAATAATGCAAGTAAAATTCTGATAATAAAACCCCACGCTGCACTTGTGTATTTTTATCTGCAAGCTTCAAATGTAATGGTAAAATCCTGCAGACCAGAGTACAACCTTCTTGTCAACAAAGCTCTTAATTATAAATGTTATTTACTTTAGCACATTTTTCATTTTGTCATGTCACGGTTTTGTGGTGAAAAAAAGCTAAAAAAGTTAGTTTTTTTTCGGTCAATCGGCGGTGTGAGAGCAATTTCGCATATTCGACTGGAATAAAACAAATTACCTTCAAATTCTTACAAGAACGGTGGTTTCAGTCGGTTGGCGCGGCGTATTTTAACCTGATTTTACCATCGCACCGTTTGTCTGTCTTGCGTACGGTTGCCGAAAATTCTGCTGCTCCTTGGAGATGCCAAAGATAAATTAGTCCTTCCTAATCCTTAACACTCCATTCCATTTGGAGCTCCGTAAAGCATAAAGCCGATGGCTCTCCTTGTTGTAAATTTGTTATGTTGTGACTCGTGTCGGCTTCCATTGACTATGGCGATGGTTAGCGACAGTGTTTTGAAATTCAGAGACTTGTAAACGTGTTTTTCTGAGTCGAAAATAACATGGACCGCTTCGATGTCGAACGTTCGTATGTAATGAAGAAATACTTGTCTATAAAAGGAGTTCTTATCACCACAAATATTTCTGAAAAAGCATACATCACCTCCGGTACTTTCTACCATTCTGATACTAGTGACAATCTTACACTTTGCTACCCCTCCGCTGTGGCACATTCTTGTCAGCACCCAGATTTTGGGTGCCACGTGACCAGCCGAAACCAGGGTACTTTCTCGAGGGAGGAAGAGAGAGGACCCTGGGTACGAGGTTGGCGCGATCTTGCCCATTTATGAGATCGCGGCGAAGCGTCGTCCCTGGTCGTGTCGCCCTTTTTTGCGAGTGCCGAAGTCTCTTGTTTTTCGTTTTCTCGTCCGCCTAACTTCGACAGTGTTGACTTTTCTCTTTTCAGTGTTGTTTGTCAGAAAGCATTAATGAAATGTAGATAGCCTTCCCCTAATCTTGTTTATCAGCGAATCCTTTGACTGTTTGTTTGTTTGTTTGTTTTTTTAAGTTTAAACGTTACACCTAAATTGATCTCTTTTCTCACTGGCTTAAGGCAGATTACAGCTAGAGAACATTTCTGGTGCTGAGGGTTATTTTTCCGACAATAAAATTGTAAGCTCTAGGGCTTCTACCGTCTGAAATATCAAAGTCGATAAAAACCAGAGATCCTATTGGCTGCCAAAGGGCGGTTCAATTTTCGAGGAATTACCCATAAAGCCCGTGCAAAAAATCAGCTGGCAAAACAAGGAACCGTTTTAACAAAATTAGAAATAATCACGCAACTCTTAGTGTTAAATAGGTTGACCCTATAAGTTACTTATGCTATTTAAATACAATTACTGGGACATATCTGTAGACTATTTTGTTTGCTATCACGCGCTGTTTTTGAGGATGAAATTAATGAACTCTCACAGCCAGTAAGGACAGAGATAGAGGGAAATGTATGATAATGGTTTTTCACCTGTATCTAATAAAAGCTCTGTTTGTAAACAATTATCACACCGGCAAATATTCATATTTAATATCGGGCAGACAATTTGCATGTCCATTAGACTTGTTTGGTTAGCTCGGTGTTTAGCGTGTTTTAATGTGTTTTAAGCTTAGAAACTCCTTCTCAAAGCTCAAAGAGCTAGTGCATGTGCCGAACGTCTGCAGCACATTTGGACAAGTCTAGCAATTTGAAGAGTTTTGTCAACTTTATGTCATAACTGGATCCTAAACTAAAAAAAAAAGACAAATAAGATTCATCTCTTTCTTCTCAGGAGAAAGAAAAAAATCATTTGCCAGGCCAACAGAGTTTCGCAGAAGCCATCTTTGTAAGGGAACAGGCCAGCATATGAAAAGTTACTCGTAAGTATATAATCTCTAGGGTACTCTATGGGGTACTTCTCAATTATATTTAAGTTATATTAAGAATTAGAATTTCTTAATTTTATTTCTCCTCCTTTCTTACTTAAAGTTAGGCTAATGCTGAAGGCGTTAGCACTGGTTAGAATTAAAAATACTTCTATCAGATATGACTTCTGTACTCATGTGGACTACTCTTTGGTGGTTTAATTCACATAGTGATGCCAGGGAGTCATCAACTTTGTTAAAGCCTCCTTAACAAGCTTTTAACAGGCTGCAAGTTGCCTACTGGCGTAGTGCAAGGTCGCCCTTGTAGGGTACCAAGGATAATGTAAAACTCGGGTCACATGGAGACTAAGAAAAAAACGGTCTTATTTAATCAAGGGTACCCAACGGTTCGTTTCGGGGAATATCTGTTCGGAGGCCTAAAATCGTCTGAGATATTCGGATTCAGTTGCAAGGAAAACTAGAGATTTTTTTGGCAAAACATCACCTCGGACTTTCGTAACGAGAGGACTCATTAGTTCCTATTGATTTCGTAGGGCAATTATGTCGTTTAGAGTGCAAAATAAGGTCAGCCTGCATTTTCGGAGACGGCTAAGCAGCCCGGAAATTCGGTGGAAAGGATTCTGTTTCCTAAAATTTTCTGCGGCCTAAATTTTCAGCTAAAAACGTCGAACAGATCAATCTGTATTAGCTTACACAAATATGCCTTTAAAAAATATTTCAAGTAGTTTGCTAAAAATTTCTCGTTGGGTGCCCCTGTTTAATGGTTTACGGCTTTTATGGTTCACGCTACAACATAGCGTTTGACGGTAACGGCTAAATTGACAATCTTTAGTCCCTTTGCGTTGAAACCCATATACATACAACCCAAACTTTCAAGATTAATTGAAATTTGTATTCATTTTTCTTGACGTTTAACCTTCCATTAACGGTCGGCTGATGGTAAAGGTTCTTCTAATTTGACGATTAAGTTATTTGAGGCATTCACATTACAGGGCTTGGTATTTCGAAGCCTTAGCTTCAACTTTGAATCGATTTTAATTGCTGACAGATGTTATTTCCTGTTCACTTTATTTTTGCCCTGAGATGCGATTCGGTTTTAATACCTTCACACTTAAACAAGTTCAACCCCCGATCTTACTCGTTCGCTAAGCTAAATCGTACGCGTTTAACACTCGGTAAGAAATTTCACTAAAATTAACGTCGTCTTCACACAGCGTGCGTTTTTATATACTATTAGACAGCTCCTTAATTTAAGAAAGGGCGTTGTCTTTCTATTAATACGCTTCCAGCTAATATTATTCAAGTACAGAGGTCATGCGAGAAAGTTTGAGAGTAATAAGAACAATTGCGCGCCCCTTTAAATATTTTAAAAGAGGCTCTGACTGTAAATATCGAGAATCGGCGGACAAGCTCAAAAAATCGAAACTCCTGATAACCTGCCAGAAGAACAATTTTGGGGAGCTATCATAAAAAATATTACTTAAACCTTCTGGAATTCTATTGTTTTCGATTAATTCGGAAAAAACGGTTTTGCTTAATTAATTATGCAAAAATCAGGCTTAAATTAAACAAATTGAATGCGCTTGCTTTTAAACAATTTGCAACGCCAGAAAACAATTTTAATTTTAAATGATAGCAATACTCTTCTACTTTCTATCAATGGGAATTGCTTGGAGTTTTGCTTCATTGATATGGTTTGGTGGTTCTTTGAAACAAAGGCATTTTGCGCCCTTCGGAAAAAGGCAAAAGTTGGGTAGCTTCAGAGGCTTAAAATGGGTCTTGGTATGTCTAACTTCAAATTAAAATAAACGCTGTGATAAAGTTTGGCCCTACTACTATTATGATATGAAATAAAAAATCTGGGCAATTCAGGCTCGCGCTGACAAAAACAAAAATTCGCGGTCCAGTGTTGCCAAAATTTGCATAATCTGCATTACAGGAAAAAACTGTAATGGAAGGACTACTTGAAATGTGACGAATCGTTTACCGTAACAATTTTCGGATAGTCTTTCTACTAGATCATGCATTCGCTGGTATCCTCATTTATCTTTCTGAAGAATTACGAACAAATTTGGAAAATTGTTGGTGAAACTAGAGTGCAGTAGGTGATCATATTTTGCCAGATGTCTATACTCTGCAGTCCCAATAGCCTTTCTTTGTTATTTGCAGTTTCTTTGGGAAAATACTAAGGTTCTCGAAAATCCAAATAGTTTCTATTACAAATCATTGAAACTGACGTACGCGTATAAATTGAGAGCTAAAATGGCCGTGTAATCACTGTAAACTGCTGTAAAGTAAGGAACACAAAAGTACCACTCAAAATAATCCAGTCACGCAACATCACTGCACGTTCATACAAACGTGATATTTTCTTCAATGAAAATCTTTTCCTCCAAAACTGTGAAAGAACTCTCAGCGATCTTGCAAAGTAAAACCAAACAATCTTTCTTGGTATTGATATCTCTTAGATATAGAGCCGCATTAATAACTCATAAATACATCCCCCTTTGAGGAAGTCCGTGGTTTGCGTTATTTTAAACATTTATACAAGTGTGATAATTGATAGAAACAGCACATATTTTGACAAATACGTATAAATCATAATAATAATGCACTTTTGCTTCCTGACTGAAACAGCGACATTTCAAATAGTCGCCCAGAATCTTAATAGCCGTTTGAAAAGAGCGGTCGAGTCACGTACACAGCAACATACTACTGTACGTCGCGGCTTTCTTTTCTCGAAGCGGAAAGGAGTCATATCTATACGAAACTATTTTCTAGACTTGCCTGTCAGAATTTTCGTCCCGGTAGAGTATCAGCTGCACATGACAGTGTGCCCCAAACACAGGGTATTCGCTGGAGAACTAGCCATGCATGCATAAAACAGCGGCCAATGTGGGAGACCGCCTTTAGAAACTGCCATAAGTAGTCTGACAAATTGACAAAAACATTCACGTGACACCGGTCACGCAACAGCTTGGGTAGAACTTTTAAAACTCACTTCTCCTTCTCTTTAGTTTTACGTAGAAATAGTATAAGCCCAAAACAACGCAAAAATAGATTGAAGGAATGTTTTAGTTCATTCTTTGCGTGTCTTCAGTAAGTAAAATCCTCTAAATTGAGCTCGCCCAAATTATTCATTTCATTATGCAAATTTTGGCAACACTGGTTCGCGAATTTTTGTTTTTGTGAGCGCGAGCCTGAATCGCCCAGATTTTTTATTATATTTCCTGATAGTAGTAGGGCCAAACTTTATCACAGTGTTTATTTTAATACGATATTAGGCATACCAAGACCAGTTTTAAGCCTATAGAGTTACCCAATTCTTGCCTTTTTCCGAGGTGCGCAAAATGCCTTTGTTTCAAAGAACCACCAAACCATATATAAATAGAGCAAAACTCAAAGCAATTCCCATTGATAGAAAGTGGAAGAGTGTTGCTGTCGTTTAAAACTAAAATTGTTTTCTGGCGTTGCAAATTGTTTAAAAGAAAGCTCATTCAATTTGTTTAATTTTAAGCCTGATTATTGCGTAATAAATTAAGCAAAACCGTTTTTCCGAATTTCTCGAAAACAATAGAATCCCAGAAGGTTTAAGTAATATTTTTGAAGATAGCTCCCCAAACGTGTTCTTCTGGCAAGTTAGCAGGATTTTCAATTTTTTTAGCTTGTCCGCCGATTCTCGATATTTACAGTCAGAGCCTCTTAACAACTCTTCACCGACACTGAGGCAAATAACTGTTTAGGTGTATACCAAACTGGTGGATAGCCAGCAACAAAAAATATTAAAGGTCATTTTTTTCGGGGAAATGAGGAAAAACTCGGGCGCGAAATCCTGAACAATGCCGGGAGTTGAATAGCAGCTTCATGTTGAGTAGCCAATCAGAGCGCGAGAAAAACTGTATAAACTAAAAGCTTTCAAGCCACGCTATTGAGCGGAATAACTGTTAATTATTTGAACAGAGGTTATCTTATCTTATTCTTTTTAAGGATTTAACCTTCAGTTTCTATGTCTTTATACTCTGATAAAGATCACAGCACGTCATTCCGCCCCCGAGATGGCGTGGGGAATCAGAATAACGTGCTATAATCCTTGTCGCTGAGTTAACGTCTAATGTCATCAGATTTGCTTCAAGTGTATTAAAAATCAAACAAAGACGATTTTTTGTCAGATATCTATCTCACGAAATCAGCTGTGCGCTATTTAAGTGTAGAAAAACGTTCAGTGAAAAGTTTGGCATGATCACATGCAGGTTATGTTTGAAATTGTTTCTAAGAGGTAAGCCACTATATTACAATATTTTATTTTGATTTCTTTGGTAACAGTCTGCGGCCAACATTTCGTACGCAAGACGCATCGAAAGACCCATGTAAATGAATCGTGAACCGGATCATAAATCATTGAGGTAAAAACGACAGGAATCGCGAATATCCGAGGTCGAATAATCCGCTTCCTCTTCAGAGAAAGACCAACTAACAAGCGTGTCAAAAGTTTTGTCTTCCATGCTCTTTCCTGGGAATAAATTTTGGACATCAGTCGCATCAAATGAAAAGATTAGCTTGTACTGCGCTAAAACTTTTTCATAAGCCTTCAGGTAGACTAACTGATTGCAGGTTTCACAAAGGTGGGGCTCATTAGAAAGGGGACTTAATGAAGGAAAGGCCCTTGATCACAATTTTATACCTGAAAGGTGGGTTTATTAGACTAACGGAAATTTGGATTTAATTAATTGTGTTAAAAAAATTGGCTAAATGCCATCTCATGCAAAAAAGTTTCCTAACACGGAAAAAAATAATTCTTTTGTTTTCGGAGGAACAAATGTGTCGTTTAAACTGAGAAATAAGGTCAGCTAGCATTATCGAAAAGTCAAAAGCAGCTAGGGAACTCAGGTATAAGTATATCATGTATGATCTTCCGGGTGTGTAGGCCTGAAAAGGTTTGTTGGTTGCAGTGACAGACGTCTCCACAGCCTGTGCGGAAGAAACCGTCATTTGACTTTGACGATGGCTTCCGCGCAGGTTATTATATTGTGACTGACCAATAGTCCTTTTCAGGACCTACACAAACGCGAAAGATGACAATCCACTGATGGCATGACTCCGGCCCTTGGGATCAAACGATTTACTAATAAGTAAAATCCCGAAATTTTCAGCTTAAGAATCCGAAAAGACCACCTCCGTTAGCTGACATACGTATTCCCGTATTCCCTTTAAAACGGTCCTGGACAACGGAAAACGTCATTACTTTTTCGTCAAGTATTTGGCTTAAATTTTCTCGTTGGGTCCGTTAAATATTTTACCACTTGGTAAGTTTCCTTCCGCAATGCGTGCTATAATATGTTACAGATACATGGACTCGAAAAAGGATGAATTGTCTATTTTTCCGGAAATTTATAGGACTTATATCAGTACACACTTTCACTAGAGTCTCGGGAAAAAACGCAGAAAGGAAAGTAAGGCCTGATCAAAGATTATGAGTAAAACTGTTTCTGAGAGGAGGTAAACAACTATATTAAATTATTTTATTATGATTTTTTTTAGTAGCTATCTGAAACCAATATTGCACATGGAAGACAAACACTCAGACAAGTTAAAAGACCAAATAACATGTTTGTTTGTCTCTTTTCCATTTTCTCTTCCTGTCGTTAATTTTAGATATCAGTCGCATTGAAATGAAAACACCAACGTATTTCAGTTTCTCGATTAAGCGCTGGGGACGTTTATCAAAAACTCTACCCTGTTGACGTGGCGTCTTGAACCCAATCGATTTATTCGCGAGCCCGTCGTTCATTTCTGGCGGCCTTAATCTTTTTCAACAACAACAAAAGAGAAAAAAACGAAAGGCTAAAATTTCACTCACTTCGTGCAAAGTTAAAATTCTTAACTAAAGGAAGCCTACGATGGGCCCGACGTTTCTTATTTTAAATGTCCGTCAAACGCATTTGTTGTTCGGAGCTCCTCTTTTAGATTACGGATCGGTACAGCTATTGATCTTCGCGAATAAGCTCGAATAAGCCCGAATTATAAGGTCGGATTTAAGTGAACGCCGAAGCGCGAATAATCGCCGAGGGCGTTAATTTTAAACCTGACCAGATCCACCCGGCGTTTATTCAGGAGCAGGCGCTTTCAAAATTGAGGAAATGCGATATAATCGTTGCATCACAGAACGTTTTAATCGTATGTCTACATAAGGAAAACTTAATTACTGTGTTTGCTTGGAGCAAAAAATATTTACCATTTTAGCAAATTTTCTTCCGCATTGTATCCTGACAAAGAAAGGATTATTTTGTCATGACAAGACAGGCTGGAGGCACGCAATATATATATCAGAACGATATTTCTCTGGTACTGCCCTAGAATTCTACTAGAATGGAATACAAATAATTTATAAACAAGGACGGTATCTGCCAGAAGTTCAAGTGAACTCGCTATTTATGCATCAGTCAATTCCAGCAGTTCCCATCCCCCCCCCCGGGCCAACCCCCGGGCATTAGCATTTAAAAAAAAAATTGGCAAATTCCCGGGGGTGGGGATAAACAAGTCCGTCAAATGCCCCAGGTTGGGACCAAAAAAGAAGGCAAATGCCCCACCCCCGGGATCATCTAGAAAGCAACACTGCTCAAGATTTAATAAATCATAACAAGAAAGTTTCACTCATCATTAAGACCATTAAGGCTGGTTTCCATATCATCGCTATGATTGCTGCAATCGCTGGAAAAAACGTTCAGCAATCGTTGTGATCATATGGGTACCACACTTAGGCGATCGTAGCGGTCACATCATTTCAAGAGTGGTTTCTATATGATTGCAACGATTGCGATCACAGAGATCGTAGCAACCGTACGGAAACCAGCCTTTATTTTCAATACTTTTCGG